>CM042252.1:10516764-11716764 GCA_023566225.1 Romanogobio albipinnatus
AAAGTGTAACCAAACATTTAAGCGATAACTTTTATCATAAACAAATACTGGTAAAGTTCAAGGCCATGTCTGTTGAATCAGTGGAGGAGTGAAGGGCATGTAAGTGATATGAAGTATCTGTGATATCTCAGAGGGACACTGAGGGAATGTGTCTTAATGTTCTGGCAGGGTGGTTTTTTTATCATCCCTTGATCATCTCATCCATCCGAGGGGTTAAAATGTGCTACCATGGCAACAGACGGGGTCAGCTGATAAAAAGATCAGCCACTCCTGATCCTCATTTTCTTCCCATCTGAGCTCAGTCTGGACTTATCTGGACCAGCCCATCACGGCCCACTCAGATAACACCTAAAAACTCAATCCACCTGAAGCAATGATGGCGCTCCAGCTCCAGAAAAAAAACCTCTTGTTTGTCAGGCAGGATTATTTGGTGAGTGTTCAGGAAACCTGTTTGAAAACAAGCACTTCAGTGGTAAATACACTATTGAAATAATAATGATTATTTTAAATATTTTTGAAAGAAGTCTCTTATGTCTCTCAAGGCTGCATTGTAAAAGCAGTAAAATTCAACCCGTTCTCACTCCCAAGGCGTCAAAATCTGTCCCTTTCGCGTCACAATGAAGATGCTAAAGGTATCCTAAGGCGTTTCAGTTGTTTTCACAATGCATCAGATCAAGACGCATTTAATTCTTTGCATTTGTAAAAGCAGACAGACATGATTTTATGAACATTTATAGGCCACTTTTATATTTTGGAGCAACTAACCCAACTTCTACCCTAAACCTACCCACTTCTCCATATAAAACACATAACAGGCACGTGAAAGTACAGTCACAGGTATTTATTGCAAAAACTGGCCATAATCAGTATTAAAGTATTAACTCATGTTGCACTCCAAGTCTTCTGAAGTCATACGATATCTTCATGTAAAGGACAGAGTTGATCTTAAAGGTCCCGTTCTTCGTGATCCCACTGTTCAAACTTTAGTTAGTGTGTAATGTTGCTGTTAGAGCATAAATAATACCTGTAAAATGATAAAGCTCAAAGTTCAATGCCAAGCGAGATATTTTATTTAACAGAAGTTCCCTTTCAAAGCCTACAGCGAACGGCTGGCTTGGACTACATCCTGGTACTTCCTTCATAAATGACGTCAGTAGAACAGTAGAACAGACTAACCTCCGCCCACAAGAATACGTGCAAAAAGGGGGCGTGGTCTTGTTGCTGTCCCACGTGGAGAAGAGGACGGTCGCGTGGAGAAAAGGAACTGTAGCTTGAGTGAGTTTGTCGCCATGTCGTCGAGACGCTGTTATTTTCATCCCGGAGTCAAATCACCTTTGTTTGGCTTTCCCAGGGACGCTGTAGAGATCATTGAGCGCATACTTCTCCCGTTAAGAGGCGTGACCTTTCCGTACAACTTGCGCTAAGCTGCTGTCGAATCACAACACAGGAACCGCTGGCACAATCAGAACTCGTTACGTATTTCTGAAGGAGGGACTTCATAGAACAAGGAACTCATCAGCCCATTTTTAGGACAGTGAGAACAGCGGTATACAGATAAGTAAATTGTGTGAAAAATACTGTTTTTTTACACGCGAAACATGAACACATGTTATATTGCACACTGTAAACCCAATCAAAGCTTCAAAAAAACACGAAGAACGGGACCTTTAATGTTTTAATCACTGAAATGATGATCTCGCTGCTCCGTGAACGCACGCACGCACACACTCAGTCATATCTCATTCAAATGATACACCCGACTCTTAAGCATGATGCAGTCGGTCACAAGACACACGAGAGCCAATGACATTTTACAATCAATGCTGACGTAATGACGCAATTGGTCATGAGACATCCGAGAGCCAATGCAATTTCACTATGAAATCTGACGTAACGTTTCTTCGGGCGGCAATTTTTTTTATTTGAATGTGTGCATGATCTTCGGCGGATGGAGACGCTGATAGCTTTTGGGGATTTTCTTCACACAAATCAACCGTTTGGCTTCGGAACACTTGGAATATTTGTACTTTTTGAATAAATTGTGCACGCTGTCGTATCTGCGTGGTATATCCTGTGTTTTATATCATATAATACACAAATGGGTAGGTTTAGGGATGGGATGGGGTTGGGTTACATGTTCAAACGTGAAATTAAATTCAATTGAGAATCACACTCCAACATGTCATAATGGCAAAATCATAACCCAATATATACTTTCATCATGACGATAACGTTCCCATGCCCAATGCCTCTGTATATGACGAAAAAGGTTTCTCATTGAAATCTATGGAGCACCTGCGCGTTGAAAAATGACGCCTAGGGGTACCTTTAGCACCTTCATTTTGACGCGGAAGGCACTTGACCTTGCTTCAGATTTTGACACCCGGGAGTGAGAACGGGTTGTAAAATTGTAAACATTATTACAATATGAAATAACTGTTTTCTATGTGATTATATATTTTTTTTATTTAATTTATTCCTGTGAATGCAAAACTGAATTTTCAGCATCATTACTCCAGTCTTCAGTGTCACATGATCCCTCAGAAATCATTCTAAAATGCTGATTTGCTGCTAAAAAAACATTTATGATTATTATCAATGTTGAAAACAGTTGTGCTGCTTCATATTTTTAACAGTGATACATTACTGTTCAAAAGTTTGAGGTTTTTTTTCTTTTATTCAGTAAGGACACATTAAATTGATCAAATGTGACAGTAATATTTCTATTTCAACGCTGTTCTATTTAACTTTCTATCAATCAAAGAATCCTAAATTATTAATGATAACAATTAGATCATAATTGAACACCAATAATAACTGATTGAGCAGTTAAATTAGAATGATTTCTGAAGGATCATGTGACTGAAGACTGGATTAATGATGCTTTGCTCCACAGGAATAAATTACATTTCAAAATAAACTCAAATAGAACATTTTAGTCATTTTAATAATATTTCACAATTTTACTGTTTTTACTACATTTTTGAACAAATACATGCAGTCGTGGTGAGCATAAGAGATTTTTTAATTTTTATAAACCTTTAAAGATCATAATTATTGGCCGGTATTGTTTATTCCGAGAGACCTTTATAATGCCCTGGCCTAACTTTTTAATACTTTATAGATAATGTTCTTTATGTGTTGCACAGGTTTGTTCACTGGTGTCTACCCATTTTCCAAATGACCATGACTCCCATGTGGATGCTGCGTCTTGAAATACGTTGTTCCCCTTTATTTCCGCTGCCCTCGTGCGACATGTGTCGTTGTCAGTGGCCGTGGATGGCTGCCAAAAGCCCAATCAACAGCTTTCACCTCAACTCTCAATAATGATCCCTCCAGATAAAAACTGCTGACCATTAAATTATTCATGGCCACGTTATGAATAAATAAACTGACAGCTCCTCTCGCTACAAATCTGGGAAGTATTTGCTCATTTAATCATTGAATTCAAACAGAAGCTGCAACACACTCCATAAGCAGCCCCTTCCCATCGGACCATTCATACTTGACCATCGGCCAATCTGGCGTCGGAGGCTTCGTTCCAGACCCGTTTCCTTTTTATTTGATTTTCTCAGGCTTGTGTTGAGTGCTGGGTGCGCTAAACCTTTATTTCTCCCTTGATATTTGATGGGATTAATTGTATGCAACACACATGCACATCCATTTTTAATTAGCTGAGGCCTACGCTGGTCTACATTTCAGCCCGTCAATACCGCGGTGTGTCGATGAGCCAATGTATGGCTCTGGTTGTGAACCTCCTCCAACAGAATTTATTGTTCTTCTTGTGCAGATTCGGGATGTGCAAATGGCCCAAGTCCAAACTCACACAGATCACAGATCAATGAACATTTAGCACTGCGCTAGAAGACTAAAGCAGGATGCAAAACAAACAGCTTAAAATCGAACAGTTTGAGCAGCTGAACACATTGCGAAATGCTCAAAATGAGGAGGATGAAGTGTTTTGCAGATTAATGGGATAATACATGTACTTCCTGCAGAGCTAGAGTGATATTTTCCCCCTTTCAAGGTCAGATTAGGGATCAAAAAGACGGTGAAACATAGGAGAAAGAAAGACTCCAACAAAAGAATTTTCTTGTGGTAAATGAATCATTCACAATAGTTTTAATGTAACATCTTTTTTTTATTAAATAAAATGAATTCAAATATTATTATTAAATACAAATTAATTAATATTTTATTAAAATATATTTTATTAAATAAAAACAAAACTAAAAATATATATATAAAAAAAACCTCTTAACATTAAACACTAAATTGCAACACTGATAGATTTTTTTTTTTTTTTTTTTTGCACATGCTGTCTCTTTTGTTTTAGCACCTGGTTCATTAAAGTATTAGTTCACTTCAAAATGAAAATTTCCTGATATTTTACTCACTCCCATCTCATCCAAGATGGTCATGTCTTTCTGTCTTCAGTCGAAAAGAAATTAAGTTTTTTTAGGGAAAAAATTCCAGGATTTTTCTCCACATCATAGACTTCTATGGCAACCAAAATTTTGAAGGGCCGAATCAATGCAGTTTCAAAGGGCTTCTGACGCTCTGCGTGATCCCAGACGAGGAATGGGGTATTATCTAGCGAAACCATCTGTCATTAAAAAATAAATAAAAATTATGTACTTTTTAACCTAAATTGCTCATCTTAAGTTGCTCTGTTACCCCTTTTCCAACAGAATGAACCGGGTGCTAGTTGAAAGCCAGTGCTAGTCCCAGTTCATAGTTGGTTCGACTGAGGAGCCTTCTAAAAACCGTTTGCTTTTCCACATGCTGAGAGCCACAACAGAGCCATGTCTTACGTCACTGTATACGTCTCATCTTTCTCAGCAATGCTAACGAGGCAGTGGGAAACACAAACACACCAGGCTTGTTCGAGATGCATCGGCGCTGCGCAAACCGATCCACGTATGATATAAAAAAAAAAACGCATGAGTGAATCAAAAGCAAAAGGAGTCGTATGCTCTCGTTGTCAAATGGCGATCGGTCTGCACAGCACCGCTGCAAACAAGCCTTCCATCAACAATGCAAACATTGCGTTACTATTGAATCACATGGCTTAACGATCCTACATCGGCATCAAAACACAGCGAATCCAACGCATTCATGCAGTTCGCCGTAATTTGTATAGACGGAGATTACAAACGAGCAGCAGTTGTTAGCTCCATTAGCTGCTATTTAAAAAATTGCGGATCTCAAGTTTGTGTTCATCTTGTTGACCCCGCCCCCAGCGCCTGACGTAATCGGTTCTTACCTCTAGCCCAGCAATGTTTTGGTGCTGGTGGAGCTGGTGCTTTGGGTGTGGAAACACAAAGAACCGATTTGAAACTAGGCTCTGGCTCCGAACTAGCACCAGCACTGCCTTGGTGGAAAAGGGGTATGTGACGTGTCAAGGATTGTGCAATCACTTCAGAAAGGTCACGCTAGACGTAGGCAGAAGTACCGCCCCGTGTTTACAAAGCACTCATGCAAAGACTAATACAAATGTAATTTAGCAAATAAAAAAGGTAAAAGGTGTGTTGAAGTGTGTTTTTTAATAATGGGCATTTGTATAAGTCTTCGCACGTTCGCTTGGGGCGGTATTTCCGCCTATGTCTAATGTGACCTTTCCGACATGATTATGCAAATCTTGGCACGTCGCAGAGTAGCACAAGATAAGCAATTTAGGTTAAAAAGTATAATTATAATTATTTTTAATTTTTTTTATGATTAATTGTTTCGCTAGATAAGACCCTATTCCTCAGCTGGGATTGCACAGTACCTCTGAAGCCCTTCAAAGCGCTTTGAAACTGCATTGATTTAGACCTTCAACATTTTGGTTGCCATGGAGTGCTGAAATGCTGAAAATGTTGGTCTACACACTGCAAGAAAATGTATAAAGAAATTAAAATAGGTCATTTTCTGCAATAATTACAAACAGTTAACCCAGTCTTACCCTTAAGGACTTCATTTGGACAACTTTAAAGGCGATTTTCTCAATATTTAGTTGTTGTTGTTTTTTGGCACCCTCAGATTCCAGAGATCACCTTAATAGTGCAACTCAGAATTTTTTTTTCATATCATCATTACATTGGGCACAGACTTAGTAGGAAAAAAAACTGCTCAACAAAATACCATAACAATAATTGCAACAGGCAAACAAGGCAAAATTTTGTAAATATGTGAATCTGATTCACGTAGTAAGTAGGCGTTTACGGAAATGAAAATAATGATTTCATTTGAATACACATCACTATGGCAGTTCAGACAACACATGGTTAAACTGGAATTCAGCTGGTTCATATAAAAAATGGGCACATTGATCACCTCCTTATGCCGGTACACGCTGTACAGTTTTGGGCTGTCCCAAATGAAAGATGACCAGTCGTGGCGATTTCTGTGGTTGTGGCTCCTAAACGGTGGTCCTATGTTGTACAGTGAAAGAGGTTAAAAGACAGTCTTGCAACCAAAGAAAGCCTGCGATCATTTTCGGACAGTGTCAGTTATTTATCATGATCACAGTGTGTTTGCTGGTATGACCTACGTCTACTGACTAGCCAATAAAAATGCAACATGAAATGGCGTACTCATCAAATGCGACATGCCGCTAAAACTTAAAACTACTTACCTCAAGCTCCATTTGCTAAATTGGCATGCCAAGTTGACCTCTTTTCCCTAGCCATGACCTCTTCCAAATTCTCCTCTTTCACTTCCTCATTTTTTCAGAACACAGAAACACCATAATTGCCAAAGTGTCATTCATCTTGCTCTATTTGTTTACCACTAGCGTATGCTGATGACTATACTAACTTGCGTCGTAGCATACGGTTCAATAGGTGTCATCATCGTACTGTCTACATACATACACAAGTTTATTAGATCCATGCCGTACAGTGTGATTTGTAATGATCTTATAAGATTGCACAGTCTGTAGCAAAATGCTGGGAAAATGACCAGAGTCATATCTTCAAAAGCCTCCTGGATTCGAGTAGAAGTGGAGCTGATTGTAGCAGAGATGGCCTGATCATCAGCTGATGTCTTCCAGCTGGCCTCGGGGAGAAACACATCTGTCTCTCTATCATTCAAATCCTATGTTTCTTGATGTTTCTCATATTCTGAAGTCATACTGTCAGCCGCCTTGTTTTTTTCAGGATATTCTTTTATGACAAACCTTCAGCATCGTTTACATTTGTATGATTCTTACAGCATGGCTAATAAAGCTAAAGTTTTGTGCACAGACTCAGTTTGAAGCGCTTTCATCTGGCGTCGAGGTAAAGCGACGCCGCTCTTTTCCAGAAGAGATTGCGATATTTTATTTCATTCAGATAAGCTTTGTGAAACCCGAGGCTTTGATTGATTGGTCTCCTGTCCTCCAGCTCTGCATGGTTTTGAACGGGTCTGTGTTTACATGGCATTCTCCGCTTCAAAGTTCGGTCTTTCCGACGCGACGCAACGTGTGCCAACGCTTCTCTCTCTGTTGTGGCATTTTGTATGCCGTTTGCGCCTGCCACCCTAACATTTCATCGCGATAGGATTTCTTTTAAGTCATCGAAACGCTCCCACTCTCTGGCTGACCTTTTGAACCTGTCGCTCCGAACGCGCCATTCCCAAGCCACTTTAAATGTCACCTTACTTGTGCTCAAACATTGTTTATTTGCAGTCCCAGACATGCAACCCGATAACACCACAAAAGAGTCGGTGCGAGACCTGCACCGATGGTTATATGTCAGTATCCTCATACCTTTTCAGGCGTCCGAACTGTACAAAAGCGTCCTCGTTCAAAAACCGAGGCAAGGTCAATGTGGATTAGCCACAAGTAACCCTATCAGGCCCCGCACAATGCTTACAAAGACCACTGACACTTGCTGTCAACAGACTCTTTCGAGGGAACTCTATCTGCTCGGCCCGCGGTTATTGGACTACCTGGACTAGGAGGGGTCGGGTAGCCATTTCCAATTGCACCTCTTTGTGCCTCCTTTTATTTTGCTTTGATTTAAGGTGACTCATTCAGCTCATCAATCAGGCCGTCTAGAACGCTTGTGCAGCGTAGACTTGTCCAGCACATAATTCCTATCATTTGTGGCTATTCTTTTCTCACATAACTCTCTTTGTGCTTGAACTTCCGAGAGGCAGATGAATGAGACAGAAGCTTAATTCTACATGACATGGATTAGGTGTGTTCCCATAGGATCAGCCGCTAGAGCAAACAGAGGGAATCAAAGTCCCGTTTCCACTTGCTCCTGCATATGTGTTAGGAGTGTTTTGTTTTATGAGGTGTTGGTTTTTGGGCTTGGCTTTAGCGGAGAGTGAGAGAGAATCTGTCAGTGGTCTGCATGTGTGCTCCTCATGAAGACAGTTGCCGTTTGCATAAACTGCTTAGACTAGTCTTAATTAGTCATCTAATTTGTTGCTTTAAAACTGGTCATAAACTGAATTTTAAACATTAAATTTGAATCCGATAAGAAATCCCTTGAATAAGTCAGTTGGTCAGACTGGTTCTCAAGACACAGTCTTAAAGGCACCATGAAATCAAAGATCTTTATTTTTTTTTATTTTGTATGGACTATTGCAGTGTTTATTATGAATGATTTATCCATGTACATACTTTTTTTAATCTTTCATCAAAAATGCAACGACATCTCTTCTCTGATGGGGGGAAGGACCTGTCACTCACATGAGATCCACCAATAGCAAACCACAACTATCCACCATCCAATCAATTCCCCCTTGCATAATGGGTGAGCACCCACGGAAAAACACAAGATATTCTCCATTCATTGTAAACAATCAAAAAATTTATCAGAATATTTATACAGAATATTTTTCTAAATATTATCCAATTTAAATGTTATTCTTAATGCGATGACCAAAAATATTTGTTTTGTTCATCCTTCCAAGATTGTCCGAATTTGTAAAACTAAAAGTTTAACGATGTAGGAACACTAGGTGAAATACAAACACTTTTCTTTTAAAATTTTAACTATAACAGTAGATGGCGGAAGAGGAGCACTTATTTGCTCAGTAGCAATTTCCACTCCCAGTTTTGCTTTTGAATTTATATTTAGAGACTATCAAATCACTATTATTACATTTATTTTTGTAATTTGTTGGTCTATTTGTCACTTTTTGTACTGAAGTATATTTTTCAAATTGTGAATTAAATTAGTCAGTCAGCTAGTAAAAATCACTTCCATTATAATCACTGAAGCTGTCAGTCAGTTCAGAGCAAACACATTGAGTGCAAAAACTGTCGTTTTAATCAATGAATCTGACTAAACTTTACAATGAATCTTTCGTTTACACCGTGTCCGCTTTGTTTGTTATAATGAGAGGATTTGTGCACGTGTAAAACTTCGTAAACTTGCACTAAACAAACTTATTCAGCATTTTGAGCGACCTCACTACCGGTAACTCCTCTGATTGGTCATTATTTTCAACAGAAACACCTGTGATTGGCTACAATACTCAACGCTGCAAAACCATGTTGTAAATAGACACATTTACAGCGCCGTTGAACTCATGTGACACAAATAAAACATCCAGATTACTTTAATTAACTTTCTTATCTCCTTTATTAAACAATTACAAATTATATGCTATCTGTAGTAATATAACTCGGTTAATCCTGCAATAAAAATATTACTTTTTACCAGGAAGCCAAGGTACCGCCAGACCCTGCCATACCCAAATTACGCCCCTGTATAACTTTTGTGCAATGATTTCATCAAGTGCTTTTTTGTTTGCAGAAAAAAGACAGTACTGTTGAAAAACTAGCCTCAAGTATAATTAATAGAGTGTGGACTGTAACATATTCCACTGAAGGCAAGTTGTAGTTGAACTCAAGTGCAGCATTTATTAAACGCAGAATGTGAACAGGAATACGATGAACACTTCACTTGACTTGGCTTGGCTTGGCATAGGTTAGCATAGAATCGACAAAAACCATGAATTTACCAACAATGGTACAGGAGATAATCCTCGACAAACTGAAAAGGCAAACATGAGGACTATATATACAGAGGGGAACACATGACTTTGACAACCAATGAACAACCAGACAATGAACCAATAAGAACTATGGACACATGACTAGACCAACCAATGAGAACCTGACATATAGACAAGGGAACCAATCAGAACAAGACACACGAAACAAGGGAAGCACATGACATGATCACAAGAGGGCAAGGAGGTCACATGACAAGAACCAGGAAACATGACTGAGGCAAAATTACTAAATAAAATACATTAAAACATAAACGTGAACCAAATCCAAAAACAAAATGTGACATGGACACCTACCGGCAGAAATATAAATCGCCACCTGTGTCCCCATGGACAAAATTTAGTTTCGCCCTACATTTTTTCTTGTTACAGAAGCCGTTTTGCTTGAATACACATCACAATAGGAAAGAAAAGACTTCCGCTTCATGCCGACTTTAACGTATTGACTATGTTTATGCAACCAGCCCCAGGACATGGAAATACAACAAACTTAAAGATCAGACATTACATGATTAAGGGTAGTTCGGCCCTTGACATTCACACATCTGAAGATGTTCATGTTCTTGTGCAGCTGGACAGGACAGAGTGGTTCATATCTCACACTCTGAAACCTTCTTTCCCATGCAAAGTTAGAGTTGTTGAGAAGATGCAAGTGTGGCATTTATCATGCTTTCAGATCACTGGAGCTCACCGTTTAACCTCTTGACAAATTGTCATTTTAATTGATTAAACTAAGCTCAAGCGGTGGAAGAGGGTCATTTAAATCATTAAGCCGTCGTATATCATAAAGCCAGCAAGTGTGCTCTCACTGGCCCTGCAAATATTTGAAAATTATAATTATTAGTCTTCTCTCTCTCTTAAAATCCCTGATCAGACAGAGTGCTTCAAGCGGTCACGTCATTACAGTCCAGAGGCAAAATGATGAATACTGGCAGCAGACGTAAGCAGCATTTTTCATATTATCTCAAGAAAAGCCACACATTTCTAATGTATAAGGGTCACACTTTCTCTCTGGTGTGCGGTGGTGTTTTAAAATGAGGAGGCAGAGTCCTCTTTTTTTATATACTGTATATCAATTGGAAATGTATGTCTTTTCTACACTGTTAATTTTCCTGGTTAAATAAACAATACATAAAAAGAGTGAATAATTTTATTTTGTATTTTTAACACTAACTATGTATTGTTCTATTTACTAAAACCAAGTATAAATTTCAAGTTAGTGTTTTTACACATGATTACGTTTATTCCAAAATAATAACTAAAGGCAGTAAAAATTTAAACAATATATATTATTTGTGAACTAATTAAAACATTAAAACCATCATTAGCCGCGTGTCCATTACCCTTCAAAATGTGCAAATTGAAATTGCGAATTTGAAAATACGCCCAATGTAAATGCGGCAATTTCGCAAAAACTCCCATATATCGCAAAAAAAAATTTACGCTCGCATGAGGTGGTTTTTCAGGCAATTTGAAAAATACATTTTTCGCAAAACTGCAACTTTTTCGCATTTAAAGGTCACCTGGCATTTGTAAAAGTCAATCATTCTTTAAAGATGACGGTATGTTTGGACAGAAGACTAATAGAATTACAGTAATACTGCATTCTAAACAACAAAGAAATGCCACAAACTATCATTAAGACCTTGAAGCAGATATGAGGGAGAAACACACACTATTCATACGTGGCCGTTACCAAGTATAAGGGGCTTTCCTTGCCATTAATGCTTGGATAAGACGCCTATGTCTCCTCCTACGTGGCATAATTTTTGTAATGACTTATCGCGAGTCGCATGACGTCGGTTAATGGAAACGGCGTCATTTCGCGATAGTTTTTTAACGACATTTAGAAAATGTCGCAAACGTTTTGCGCAAATCTGTAATGGAATTGCAGCTACTGTCTTCATGCAGGCCGATTCCAGAACGCATGTGAAAACAAGAGGCAGGTTTTATCTCACTAATCATATGCAATCATAACCGATTTCCTCCTTTCACGTGACTTCCCCCCCATTCATTCTCACTTACCCCCCACTAAACCCACTGCACACTTTAGGGGGTCTGTTAAGAATCAATGGCCTCAGGGGAGGCAAGAGAGACACGGCCTCCTGCTGTAACTTCACCTGTGGGCGTCGCTGTTCGGCAGTGTTATTTTACAAAAACGAGTTACTTTTACACTTTAATGTCTGTAATGTTTAATGTCTGACACAGTGACTATCGTAACAGACAAAAATGTATCGTAACAGATTAAATGTAGTCTGAACCAGGCATAAGTTTAAATCATCCTCTAAACATCTGTCACCAAAAATATGGCAGAAGAGTTTTCTCCCTTTCATTGTCTTGGACATCCTTATTTGTCATCGACCCATAAGCCCGGAACACACCAAACTGGTTGTCGGCCGTCGGGCAGTTTTTGTGCGTCGGCCTACTAAGTTTTCTCTGTGTTCCGCACCATCAGCTCAAGTTGGTCCTCGTCGGCTATTTTTCGACATGTTGAATCGGCATCTGCGCTTGTTCCATTAGTTGGGCCATCTGATCATTCTGATTGGCTGTTCTTCTACTGCCACCTGCTGGTACGGAAAGGTATTTCCTCTTGCGCATGCGCAGAAGGGACGTGTTACTTGGCCGTCGGGTGTCGAGCGTCCAACTTTGCACCCAGACGCTGCCGACGTGAGCCCCTCGTCGCCACTAGTTCCTCGGCATCGGCTTGGTGTGTCCCGGGCTATAAATGTCTGTGGACAGACACAAAAATGAGCATCGAGGACACCAACTCTGGTTGGACGAAGTAAGACATGTTCCTGGATCAACATATTTCGTTGATCCTGGAAAAACATTAATGTCAAAAGAGTTTGTCTTAATCTTCTCCCTACCCCTAAACCTAACATTACCAATAAGTTTTCCCGAAAAACTGAGAGAAATGATAGATGAATTACACTGATGTAGAAGCGCCTACCCCTGGTGGTAAGTCTAAACTTGACATAAACTGTAAACGTGTCCCTCAAATCTGATTGGTTGATTGTAATTTTGTTCCAGGATCAACAAAGATGTTGAACATGTTGGTCTTAGTGAAATCACATTCACCCTGGTTGGACACCCCACTGCAGTTATAGTAGCCCACCTAAACCACGCAGAGTGAGAGCAGTTTGCATCGACAGAGAGACTGACTCTTGTCAAACACAATATGTCATTTGATACAGCATTCCCATCCTGTGGATTTGTTCCTCCTGCATTTCAAAGTTGCAGAGAAAGAGATGTGAGAGTAAAAATGCAGCCTGCTCGCTCTTGCTTTTTTACATTCGGAAAGCATTGCCGAAACAGCCATGGCTTTCTGCAGCATGTTAAACAAATTGAGACTGTGTGCGGCGCTTCACGACTCTATTCAACTCGAAGATGCAGAGCGGCCGAGGAAGCAAACATCTGTGTTCCTCCACACACTTCATCAGAGGCACAAACGCTGCTCGCCCAGAGGAACGTGCTTACAAAGTGATGGGGCTCAGGGTTTTTCACTGGGGGCGAGGTACTGATTTGAAACCCCCTCCGCTGCCAAGCGCATGGATAGCTACTGATTAGAGGTCTGGCGAGCTCGCCGATGCCAGTTGGGTGAGATGACGGTTGTCGCCACCCTTCCTCACCCCCGTAGGGCCCACTGGAGAAGACCAAAGACATTCTCCCCTGACAGAATAGCACATAGCCCCAAACCACCAGGGTCAGAGCATTGAGAGAGCAGTATCTGCACGCTGCACCGGCACCTTGAAAAAGACGTGAATTATCGCAGAGACAAATTGCTTTTTGTGTTATGCTTATCTGCGCTCTCGTTTGCTCTGGCTCAGCTCAAATTTGCTGCTTTTTGTGATATTCTGTATCTGACTTTTTTCTCTTGTGAAAGATCTCACTCGCTGTAGAAACATGACGGAATAAAAGCAAATCTAGCTTTCGCTAAGGTGCCTACGGACACGCAAACGTTCATCTATTTCTTACATTTCAGGATTTGTGGGCATTCAAAGGAAAGTTCAAAGTCGGCGTTTGCCATGTTCAAAGGAAACGTAAGTTGATACGGGCCATTTTAGCTACCTCACGTTATATTTCCATGGAGCACAGTCTACACGGCTTCTGGTAACAACAATACAGATTCACCATTGAATCACGGATGTGTAAAGGTTCCTTTTGCTAATTTGCTCCTCCCATGGGAACAGTTATCTCACTGTGATTCTGAGGAGCAAAGTGAGCATCCGACCTGTACACTGTTTAGTGTTTTGTTCGCCTCAGTGTTTTGTTTCAAAGTTCAGGAATGTTAACAGGACACACAGGTGCATGAAGATGGCTTTTTTCCCCAGGACAGTACTACAATATGATATTTCTAACATATTGTATATAGCAACCTACTATTTTAGGGACTGGACTTTTTTCTCTCCCTCTCTCTCTCTCTCTCTCTCTCCTCAGACCTCTTTGCAGTATCAACAGACACACATGCATGAGGGAAGATAAACATACACTCTCCAAGATTTATTTGCCCAAATACATACAGTGTGGGCCAAAGAGAATTGTACTTCACAGAAATAGCACTTCAAACCCTGTCAGCTGCCCGGCATTCACATTTCAGAGTTAAGAATATAAAATCAATAATCATTTAGTCATAAGGGTAAATGAAGTAATATAAGATCAAAGTATACCCTTTGGCCACTGAAGTTGCACTGAGTAATTTATCTCATCAAAAGGCAGTACTGCTAATCCCTGTGCTTTTCACTGGAGCTGCCACAGCCGAGCTGTATTATCCTTGAGTAAACAAGTTTGAAGAAAAATATGAAAAATCAATAGTTGTTTCCTTCTATCCAAATCGATGGCATGCATCATAAATCTGACTCTGTAAGGAGCCTGTGTGTGAGTGTATGTGTGTGTGTGTGTGTGTTTGCTCCCAGTGTAATCAGCTTTATTGAGCATAAGGACCCGTATAATTACAGATTTTGTCAGTAAAACTTGATCAATGGCCTAAAAGGCAGGTGAGTAAATGTTCTATTGGGAAATCCAGCTGATTGTATTCACTGTTCATGACAAACACTACATGTTGTGCAATGCTGCACATGATGATAATAATAATAATAATAATAATAATAATAATTATTATTATTATTATTATTATTATTGTTGTTGTTGTAACACTTTAGAATGGAACACATATTCACTATTAACTACGACTTTTGCCTCAGTAAACTGCTAATTTACTGCTTATTAATAGTTAGTAAGGTAGTTATTAAATGTAGGTATTGGGTAGCATTAAGGGATGTAGAATAATGTCATGCAGAATAAGGCATTAATATGTGCATTGTAATACTAATAAACAGCCAATATCCTATTAATATGCATGCTAATAAGCAACTATTAATAGCATGAATTGAACCCTAAAATAAAGTGTTGCCATTATTATTATTAGTAGTAGTAGTAGTAGTAGTAGTAGTAGTAGTAGTAGTAGTATTTATGTCAGCTATTTTAAACTAAATAAATGAATTATGAAAGGACTATAGGTTACATGTATTTTTATATAACCATGCTTAATAAATATAATGATTTATTTTGGGCATGTGTTATGCATGCATTTCAAATTTAAGCATTCATGATATGGTCATGTAAATAATGAAATGATACACAAAATAATTAAAACTACTGTTTTGCGTGAGTGAATTACAATAACACACTGTGTGCAATATTCCTACGTTCTGAGTAAATATGGAAAATGGGCATATTTGGAAAGAATATATATATATAAAACATTATAAACATTCTATAGCCTCTATATATATATATATATATATATATATATATATATATATATATATATATATATATATATATATATATATATATATATCAATCATGTTTTCAGACATGCGCGTCAGCATCACCATGCAAGCCTATTGTCAGTTAATTCCATAATTTCATGTTTGAAGGCTTCTGCCGGTGAATTGGATAAGGGCATTTTACTGATACTTAGCTGCAGTCTTGGGCTGAATCTTCCATAATTCCATCATGTTTGGTGGGACTAAAATATCATGAGGGTTTCTAAGTATGGAAGTTAACCTAGTTAACCTACTGCCCCCTGCTGTGCGGCGCGCGCTCTCGCTCTCAGTCCCGCGTGCTTTATCTGTCCTCTGTGAGCCATCATCGCCAAATTAATTCCAGTCTTTACAAATTACTTTACCATAGAAAATATAAAAGATGGTACAAACAGAGCGGAATATAGGTTGCAAATTAGACCTGCTTAAAATCTCTAAATCAGAAATAGTAATACATAAGGGCTTAAATACAGATATTTTTAATCAACTGTATCTTAGACAATGAATAATAAAAATGCTTCGTTTTAATTTGAACATTTGTCTCACCACTACTACGATTATTTAACATAGCATGACAATAATTTCCTCTGAACGTCAGTTTAATTTATATTTCTATTCATTTTCACCAATCTTTAAATATTTTAAAATGTTTAAATTATCATTGCTAATATGCGATTTTTTTCCCCTTTTTTAAAAAAAAAATTATATTATTTGACAGAGGACATTACGGATTTTATGTGCATGTCATTTTTATTCAATACATTAAGGGACATATAGGCTATATTTAATTACAATTATTTAAGAAACGGTACCTTGAAAAAAATATACCACAATGCATCCGGGTTTTACCAATACATTTCTTCATCACGACTCGGAGAAAATGGAAAATCAATTTTAAATGTGTAATAATAATAATAATAACAACAACAACAACAACAACAACAATAATAATAATAATAATAATAATTATTATTATTATAATTATAATAAATATATTACACACCCCGTCCGCCAATCCGCCACCTCATTATTTATTTCAGTTATAATTTCCCCGTGTGTGTGTTTTCGTGATGTGTTGATGTGTTGAAGAAAAACTATTCCTGCTGAATTAATTCTAAATATATGTTACAGGTATGTGGAAGACAAACTCGTGCTGTCAGGACTGAAGACCTCCTGCGATTAGAGAGGAGAAATATGACGGGCTGTGTGGAAGAAGACTCACACCTCCCACCGGCCTGAGCGCGCACTGCTCCTTCAACAATTAATACAAGAGCCGAGCAATCTTTAACAACAACGTCACATTCACTATAGCATGCTGTTGATTACAATTAATCTTTGATTACAACCGCGCATTTTACATTACAGAGCTCCGCGTTACAATAAATAAATACAAATGAAAGAACAGCTTTTGATGGTAACACTTGGTTACAGTGTATTTACACTTCACGAATCATGACTGCACAATTCACTCAAAATGTTCAGATTTTGCTGATATGTAATCATAATAATCATAATATGTGTATTGTTTTGATATGTGTTTTAAACCAAAGGAGAATTAAATTCTGAAGGATTTAGCCTAATTTAAATGTACAAAATATCTTTGGGTATTTATTCATTGCATGGCATTCATTTTACGTTCTGTGTTGTAGCCTACATTAACAAAAATAAAAGCTGTTTTGTAAGCAATTAGAAATAGCCCTATGTACATATCTGCATATAGTTTATTAGTAATCTTGTGTGGTTATGCACTGTAATGTGCACGACCAAAACCTCTTCTACCATGGTGGGAATTTCTCCTTTTTTTCTTTTCTTTTTTTTTAAAGAAATGACAAATGATGTGGCATCATGTCATCCGTCAGCAGCTGAAATAAATCAAAAAGAAAGAAAAACGCAATAGATAAACGACGGGAACGCGACGACGAGAACGCACGGGCTGCTTTCCGTGCGGGTTTTGTTCCGGAATTGCATTTCACAGCGCGAGAGAGGGGGCGGAGATGGAATATTTAGATGAGCTGTGATTGACAGCTCCTGTTTCTCCAATGCTCTCAGAAACTCGCCTGCTCCTTCCAGCAACTCTTCACTCTCCACTCCCGAGCACTACAAACAAACGGACGCTAGGGGATCTTCATGACGGCACTCTGCTGATCGCTCCTCTTTTGCGCTTTTATTTATTTTCTTTTATTAGTTTATCCCTGCGCTCGGCGGTTAAATGCGCTGATTCTATCGATCAGCCCGTTTTCTGCCCTCCTGCTTTCCTCTACTGGAGAGAAACTATAATAATGTCCTATCCTCAGGGTTACCTCTACCAGCCCCCGGGCTCTCTGGCGCTGTACTCCTGTCCGCTGGCCGCCCCGAGGAGCGAGGAGCTGGCCCGGTCCTCGTCCGGTTCAGCGTTCAGCCCGTACGCCGGATCAGCTGCGTTCACAGCCTCGGCCAACGGATTCTCCAGCCCTCTGTCCTATTCAACAGATCCAGCCACGGGATTCCCGTCCTACATGGTAAACAGCCCTGTTGTGGATGTAGAGCCGTCGCCATTCACAAGTCATTGTTCTTGATAGGAATGCATGAATATTGCATGATAGCACGGTTATAGTTTTGGTTGTGGGTTCGGGAGTTGCTTGCATGCATGCATGCGCGCGCGCGCGCGTGTGTGTGTTTCAAAGGGAAGCTCGCGCAGGTCATGAATACAAATGGCACGCTCGGTGTTTCTCGGGTGCAGAATACAGCTGGACACAATTTAAAAGTTTTGTACAGCAATAAAGTCACGGATAAAACGCACAGCCGTGAACGCGTGCTTGTTTATAAGAAAACAATAACAGCGTGTCTAAATATTTCTTTCTCGGGCCCACTTTTACACTTTAAACAGGCCTGCGTCATTTTTAGACAATGGGTGAAATTATTAGTTGCGAACAGTAAGAAAAACACGTGTACAATTGCAGAGGGTAAATTTATTGAGTTTAGGTTTGGAATGACGTGCAGTTAAATAGGCGTTATTTAATCGTCAATTGATGAATTGCAATGCTAATGACATGGCACATGAAAGCGGGTAAAAACGGTCCATATCCAGTGGTTTTCTAATAGGATTTGTAATGCTGCGCTTCACTGATATGCTTCTGACACTGAAAGAGCACTGGGAAAGTCAGCCTGGTGATTATGCAAAATGGCTGCAATTACCCATTATCTGTTATCCACCCCAGTCCCATGTAATTGTGCATTCTGATAATTGCATGAAGGATTAATCATTGTTTATTGGCTTAATTATTATTACTATTGTATTTTTGGTTACACTTTATAATAACATTCATTAATAACATTAACATTGTAGCTATAATGCAGAACTGAGCATTGGTTAATGTGCATTCAAATGCGCGCTATAATTATTTTAAAATACAGTGTTTGTTTATGAATTATGAAGTTGTAAAAAATGTTTTACAAAAAAAGTATAATAATTACAGATGACTGACAAAAAAAAATTTTATTTTTGAAGGGGTCTCCGTATGACGCGCACACTACGGGGATGGCAGGAGCCATAAGTTATCACCCGTACGGGAGCCCTGGTTACCCGTACCAGCTGAATGATCCCGCTTACCGAAAAAATGCCACGCGGGATGCGACGGCGACGTTAAAAGCGTGGCTGCAGGAGCACAGGAAAAACCCCTATCCCACAAAAGGAGAAAAGATCATGCTGGCCATCATCACGAAAATGACCCTCACGCAAGTGTCCACCTGGTTCGCCAACGCCAGACGGAGGCTCAAGAAGGAGAACAAAATGACATGGGCACCGCGGAATAAAAGTGAAGATGAGGATGAGGACGACGGCGATGGAGAGAGAAAAGATGAGCGCACGGATAAAAACATGGACAACAGTGAAGCGTCTGCGGAGGACGAAGGTACATTAGTATTATTTGTATTATTAGGCGGATTGAATATAAATGCATTACGGTTGGTCTGCATTAAAATGGACAGTGTTATAAAATGCACTGCTTGTATTGTATTGTTAAATTAATTGACATCTATATACGCTATAGCCTAATAATTGTACAGTTAAGACCGTCACGTCGTAATGTAATTTTAAGAGTTTTATTCAAGTTTTCGTTTTGACAGCAGTAACTCATGGCTGTGTTGTTTTTGTGCACAGGCATCAGTTTGCACGTCGATACCCTGACAGATCACTCCTGCTCAGTGGAATCGGACGGGGAGAAGGTCACGTGTAGGACCGGAGACGTGGTTTGTGATTCTGGACCTGATACCAAGGACAAATGCGACTCGAGCGATCTCGACACGGGCCGCGAGGAAAGGCAAAGAGGCTCGTCACCCAAGCCAGTGACCTCTTCCCCTCTGACTGGGGTGGAGGCTCCTCTCTTGACCCATCATCACCGAGAGGACACCCGAAACAGCACCAACAAAACATGCCTGGACGGTCAAAACCAAACCGTCAAACCTAAACTATGGTCATTAGCCGAGATCGCCACTTCGGACCCAAAGCAGCATCAGCATCACTTGGGACAGAACTGTCCCCCGGGCGTTGGCCTTTTGACCTCCACGGCGGCCAGCGCGTCCCCGGCGGGCGCAGTCTACCCCGCCACCTCCATATTAGGAAGACCTCTTTATTACACCTCGCCGTTTTATAGTAATTACACAAACTATGGCAACTTCAGCCCGCTGCAGGGCCAAGGGATACTGCGCTATAATTCAGCTGGGGAGGGACTCCTGCACAAACAGAGCGGCGACCCCCTACTAAAGACTAATCCAAACCAGACTGAACAACATTTCAGGGCCTCCAATGCAGAATCCAAAAAAGGTGCGTAAAGGGTGCATAGAAACTGTTGATCTTCGCCAGCTATAGAATTTTACATGTTATTTATGAACTAATTACACGGTTAACGCAACGCCTATCTAATTATATCAAATGCAACTAGTCGAGACACTTTTTAATGTAGTCCCGCACTTGATTTCCTTGTTGTTATATAATCACGTCGCGAGGTTTTGCAATTGCTTTTATTTAATTTTTAATTTTAATTTTATTTTTTTGCTCTTCATCGAACGGTATAGCGTCAAGGCTACAATATAGAAACTATTTAATCTGTCAAAACGGTGTAGTCTCTTTCCTTTTACTAAAATGGGCTTGCATTTTCTACAGACCCCACCGAGGTTTTCACAGTAAGACCCCAGTCTTACCTGTCGAGTTAAAGACGAGGAAGACCGTTCAAGTAAGTCGCTAATTTTGAGTGCAGGTTTTTATCACAACATTGGAATGTTTCCAAAGGCCACTTCCTCATACTAATGTTCCACTGTTATGATTATGAATATTGTGAGGCCTTCCGATCTACTCATACTCCATAAGAGTTTTTAGAACAGGCTATGTATGGATTTATACATTTTACGCAATGCTTTTATTTTATTCTTTTTTTTTTTTATCTTTCGACAAATCGACTGATGTAGGTTTTGTTTCCTTGGTTCACAGGTAGGTGTCACAATTGCTTTGAACAAAGCGAACAAGCCATCACCCCTCTCTCTCTCTCTCTATCTCTCTCTCTCTCCCCAAGCTGTTTTAAACTAACATTTGCCTCTAACGCGGATCCTTTTGTGTGCCACTGTACACCCACGGACTACAGAGCACCTGCCTATATTACAATAACACGTCCGATTAAAAAAAGGAAAGAAAAGGAAAGCGATTTTTTTTTCAGGCACAATAGCCAGTCTAGTTTGGATGAACCTTTCATTTATCGACGAAGTACTTTTTTCCCCCAACATATGTGACTTTTCGATGAGGAAACTTATTTCTCAGGATCCTTATAGTAGCTTCATTGCCACCGGTTACAGTAAACACGCGGAGACATTATCGACTTCCTATAAGACTTTATGTGCTAGAGGTGTGAAGTGTAAACGAGAACTCGGGACTGGTATAAACTTGACTAAGAGTGGAATACATTTGATATTTATTTTTGTAATGCCTATAATTTATGCAAGTTGTATTGCAATGGTAACTGAACATTGTTTTGTAAATAAATTATGATTGGTTTTTATTTAAAAAAGCCGAAGTTACACAATGTTGTTAACAAGGAGACTTTTACTAATTTATATCTCTGATTGTAAATAAAATGCGCTAGTCTGCACTGGCACCATTGAGTGTGGACTGTTTTTGAAAGCTTGAAAACTGACATCATTTTCTCATATCCTTAAATACATTATTTGTACCATCATACATTATCTAGACAAATTTAGACTTGACATACAGATCATAAAATTACGTCAGATTATAGGCTATTGCATATTTAATGTAGGACATCATTTACACAGTTGTTCCTATTTTTTTTAATTGCTACAAAAAGATTATTTAAAATATCCAGTGTCTCTGAATATGAAGCGTGAATGTTGCATGCGGTCTTGATGGCAGTGAATAATAGAGGCTGCTTATAATCCAGGCCTTCATCTATTTTTCAGCATGATGAATACAGGGCTGGAAAGGAAGCGTTATGAGCTCCCGGCGGGGTTTTAAGATGGTCAGTCGGGCTTCATTATAGACCGATATTGAACGATCCATAAAATCGTGTCTAAACATCTGCCAGCTCCAATGGGGCCCGCGCGCCTGTGTGATGGCAATGACGTCTCTTTTATACGGGCCACCCCGTTAAAATTGTAAAGGCGGGTTAGTTAAACAGATTACTGCGGCTCACTGTGTGTTAACCTCGACAACCTTTTGCTGCAGCAATTATATTTGTGCACAAATAATATAATGTAATAGGCTATATTATAACATAATACAGAGCTAATCGTGGACTATATTGTAAATGTAGATTTTAAAGGATTAATGATTGAATAACCATAATTAACTCATATCAGTGATTAATTTGTTCAGTGTATTGTAATATTTCACACGCGTAATGCCCTTACACACAACATGTAGGCTATTCTGAATTCAGATCAGTAGCTACTGTGATGGATTCTTTTTTTTTTTCTCTTTTTTCTCTTTTTTTTTTTTTTGATAATATGACGCGTTATTTTTCCATTTGAAGTGTGTTGCGCTTGTGCAAATCGGCCTGAGCGTAAGGCTTCATTATTAGAGGTAAACTATTGAAATTCAGCCTTTAATCTCAGGTAGGATCCCGGGGGGGATCGACCACTGTTGTCAAAATAGCACCACAGGCGGTTTCCATTCATACTCCTTTCAAATGTCAACATTTGTTCTCAATAAAAAGAGTTATTGTTTCTGTAAAACAGCCTTTGAAAACATCAAAGAAGTTCAGCCACCTCGGTTTGATTGGGATCAGGTAAAGGTGAAGGAGCGCGAGAAGCCTGTTATTGGACATATTCACGGCATTTCCATTAAGCAGATTGAGACGGTATTTTTGTCACCGATTTGAAATTTAAATACGATATTTGGCAACTGCAATATATATATATATATATATATATATATATATATATATATATATATATATATATATATATATATATATATATATATATAGATAGCCATAGGCTCCGTATAATTGCGACTGTATCGATCTTTAAATGCAGTTATTGGGATTTGTTAATAACAACAATACAAAAACGCTCAAAGCTTGCTTCATTTGATCGTTATTTTATGAAAAAAAAAATGTCTGAACTCCTCTTTCTCTCTGTATGTACGTGTGTGCAACACATATGCTGACCCCACATAGTTCAGTGAATCCAAATGGAGAGGGCAAACACATTAAGACACTTTCTGAGCGCAGCCTCTAATGGTCTCCCTCTATTCTGCACCGTTTATCTTTACAACTTTAATCTACCATTAGAGTCAGGTCGTAAATAACATTTCAGGTCAGGAAAGGAGAGAAAAAGTATTAACAAATCGAGTACATGTGGGTTTAATAAGATACATCAAAGTCTCCAAAGCTCTAAAGTGAGTATTGGGTCGGTTCTTCCATAAAGGTGTCATAGAAGATGTCCTCCCATTAGACTGATCAAGGCACGAGAGAGAGTTTGTCCACACTAGACTCTAAATAATATCATTAGAGCCGTCAGCTTTCGGCCTCTAACTGACTGTGCTGTTCCTGCTAAGAGAAGCCAAATAGATCCCATCAAAAGCAATCACCTATTTGTTTTTCAAGGAAGTTGTTTTAATATACACTGTTACAGTGCGATATTTGTTTAACGTTTAGTAGTTAACAAATAGTCTCAAATAAAATGGTTTATGATTTTGTGAACTTCACAGCTCGAAGAATAAAACGTGCTTTTGGGAAGTGTTTAATACCCTTAATGCTGAGGGTTTTTTTTTTTCATGGGTCGATATTATGTATTATATGTGTGTTACTTTGTAGAAAAAGCATTTCCATGAATGATCAAGGAGGGTTGACTTAACCTAAATAGTGGCAAAATGACAAAGAAAGCAGAGAGAGAAGAAAGAAAAATATTGGTGGAGAGTTAATGAAGGGTGTGGATGGCTGTAAGATGAGGGCAGGCCTGGGGAATGCTATTTTTTAATATGTCACTGTTTGCACTAATAAGAGCGGTAACAGAATATCTTTAAATATTGTCTCTCACACGCTCAATACTTTTTTAATTAAAAGCTACAATATTAAAAGGTTCAAATAAAAAATATGATACAAAGCACTTAAAGCAAAGACAGAACCATTTCACACAAAATGACTGCTAGATGTAGCCTACTTCTTTATAAGTCTTATATTGTGCCATGTTAACTAAAAACACTATCCATATACAGCTAACACAAATATGTTCTAAGAATGTTTTGCTAATGTTCCCATTAAGTTATGAAGACTTTTTTTTTCATGTTCTCAGAACGTCTAGAGAAAACATTAAGGGAATGTTTCAAAATGTTTCAAAAAAACGTTCCATGAATGATACAAATAACATGTATGTGCTAATGTTTGATAACGTTATTAAACTTAAAGATTATTAACATTTCTGCATTTTTTTAGTTTGTTGAGAGAACCTTGCCAGAAGGTTCCCTGTTAGCTGGGTTATATACCATCATTATTTGTTGTGTATTATAGCCTATAAAAAGTGATGTAAACTCCGTAATATTGAAGAATGTGCTGTAATATTAGTGTCTTGCATAGGCTATACTTTCTCATGAGTTTGTATAGCTTCATCAGCTTGGACTGCTGCGAGCAATTCACCGGTCTGACACAATCTATGTTTTTTCCACACACAGGTAGGCTATCATATTTACTGCCGTCGTCAGATAGGATGAATCCAATCCAAAGATCTGTTGTGAACTCATCTGATCTCGCACGTCACACGTTTCTCACTGTTAACACCAGGATATTATTCAAGAAAGATGGCCGCGTTAATGAGTTTACTCTCACGGACGAAGGCAAACACATTAGCGTCAAATGGACTGGGGCTAAAGTTTAAAATAAGCACGCAGTTCCCGCCAGTTTTCTTTTTCCATCTCTGCCTCTCTTCGTGTTGCACATTACATTTCGGTCATGCCTCGCAGACAAACACAATATCCCCGAAGAGCCGCGTGTGCGCGTGGGAATGTTGCAGACAGCGGCCATTAAGGACACTAAATGAAGTTGCACCAATATCGGTGCTAATTAAAATTCTGTTTAGCGGGTCCAGCCGGAATGCAAATGGGCTAGTTGGCCTTAACTCGCGGTTCGTCGACTAAAGAGCTGGACGGGGGCAGCCCAGGCACTTTTTCACGTTTTAGAGGGCAGTGTTCAGCTGATAGTATCTGCTCTAGCCAAGCTCGGGGTCAGGCCAGAGCTTGCCACTAAGTCATTAGCTCAAATTACTCTGCTAGTTTCTCTCAAGTTGTGCAGGGCTCAAGCACTAGATCTCCCCCGGCTGCTGCCCGGCTGCTTGTGGCTCCCTTGGAAGCCAATACTCTCCTAGGGGATCAGGGCGGCATTAACCCTCTATCCCCTCCCTCGGAGACTTCACCGATGCCCGCGCTTCCACCGGACAAATATAGCAGCCCCGAATTAATGCGACTGGAAGATCAGGATCTATCGGGTAGCATCTCGCCGGCCAAATCCCTGCAGGATTCTTGACCCTTTGAAGTTCTCTGTGAGTTTGCTTACACTGAAGTTTACACCGTTAAGTCGGGTTTCAACAAGACTTGTGGATGCAGCCTTCCGTTTTTAAAGTAGAAACTACAAGACCCAGAATCCCTCGTTCCACCTGCCAGACCTTTATGAGATCCAAGGCTTGGGGGAAACTAGATGGGATGGTCCTATCTCACATATCTTTCCTTGAGACTTGAATGTGGCACACATTCTTTTGGTTGAAGGACAGTTGTAGATCTCAATTTTCCCACACTCTCTAATCATCTTTCTTCACCCTCCACCCATTCGGTGTAATTACTCACTGAAGGTTATTGCTTCAGGATGCTAACTAATTGATGTGCATGTGTGTGTGTGTGTGTGTGTGTTAAAATGAAGCAATAGGTCATAACTATTTGCTTCAGGACATGAACCAATACATAACCAAGATTTTTTAGCATACAACGTAATACAATGTTCTTTAAATTTTTTTAATAATGTAAATTACTGCTGGAAAAAATGGGATTTGAATAAAACATGGCTATCTATGCTGTAAAAAGGCAGGGAAAACAATTTTTTATCTTCAACACCTAATGGACTTTGGATTTTGGTGGCGAATGCGAAACGACGTGTTTTGCGTCATGCGGTGGACTTTAAATAAACGGGTAGATCTGTAACAAAGGAAAAGAGTACACATTGTTCATTTACATATAACACTGACATTATAACAATTCAAAACTGGTTGAAAATCAGTGAATTTATCCTTTAATTCATGTGAATACTGCACTAGCCCAATAACACTCAAAATTATTAACATAAATATAGGAAAATTGACATTGAATTGTTAGAAATGCAGGACCCACTTTATGTGGTCTTAACTACAATGTACTAATATTTAAATGAATAATTTGATACAATGCACTTATTGTGTACACATGTTTTTACATTGTACTTGCATTAAAAAATTACCTAATTATTAATTCATTTATGTAGTTACATTTATAATTACACTGTTGACACTTCCCTTACACCTAACCCTACACTTAAACTTACGCATACCACCACACCTGTCCCTAACCGTACCCGTATCCCACCTCAATATCAGCAAAAGTGTGTGCAATACAACATGAACACAATAAGTACATTGTACTTATTTTTTGATGTAAGTACTTAGTTAAGGCCACCTAATATAAAGCGGGACCGAAATGCATAAACAGCAGCAGACAGAAACAAACATATCACTAAATATTGTATAAATCTTGTCTAAGGTTTGTGTGTTTCATGCTCTCGGAAGCAATAATTCACAACACACTGTGGTCGACACAAACCCTGTTTATTCGTGTTGCAAGTGAACCTATATTTTTAATCTGGATCATATTATCATGCACAGTGTTTGTGGTTTTAAAGGCGTGTCACAACCTGTCCAACTTGTTACAGTTTTGTAATGTTATACCAACTAACTATGCGTAATTATATGGTTCGGATAATTTAATTTTTTGAATTCCACCAGTTGAGAAATACAATAAGCAATGAGAGGCCATGCACCATAGGGGTTTTTCCATGGGTAAGGGGTTCAATAATTATCATGAATTCATTTGACCGTTTAATTGTGCAACTGACAAATCAGAATCAAGTATTTCGAGATCTGTTTAATAACAACTTGTTATACACTCTCAGAAAAAAAAAAAATGGTACAAAAGCTTTCACTGGGATGGCACTCTTTAAAAAGGTCCTAATATGTACACTTTTTGTATCAATATGTACCTTGAGATACTAATATGCACTCTGTAGGTACATAGGTGTAACTTTTGGAAGGGTACCACCTTTCTTTCTGAGACTGTACACTTCCACATGCAAATAAACATCATAAATCTAACAAACAAACCGCCTTCGCATGCATGGTGTTTGTGGGCAAATATTTAAAACATGCTCTACACTTCTGTAGCTTGCAAATCTTTGTTAGATAAAACATTTCAGCTAAAGACTTTTTTCATGGATCCTGGCCTAGTTTACATACTAGTTTACAACATGTGTTTTGGTAGAGCTAATCACAAGTAGACGAGTGTTTACACCAGGTGTTTTAATTTGCCTCTTTTGTCCACTTTCAATCACTTCTGTCCGGATTTCCGTGAGGGGAGGGTCTATGGATCTTTCAATCTAATGGACAAAATAAGCTTGTTCAATTTACAAGTGAAAGTGAAAAACATTCGGAGAGAAGCATGTTAGAAATCAGGGATGGTGAGAGAACATTGTGCTTTTTATTGTCTTCAAACCTGGGTCTTCAGCCAACAAAGTATAAATCCCACCTGGCTAGCGCGATTCCCATAATTTCTATGCATTAAGTTGGGGATCTTTTGTGGTTGTTTGAACGCATTCAACCACATGAGCGTTCACCTATGAAAGCAATCCGGTCGGATGGGTTTTTGACTACCTCTGGAAGTGGTCGAAAGTGGACAAGCACAAAACATTTTAGACCCTGTATTTAGCATTGCCCACTTGTGATCCGATCGATCAAAACGCATCTTAATACCATGTGTAAACAAAGCCTTTCCAGATAAAACACTACACTCTCAGAGAAAAAAGGTACAGTAGAGGTACAATTTTGTTCCTTGGGGAACAAAACGTATGACTGTACCTTTAAAGGTACACAATTGGTCCTTAGGGTACAATTATACCATTGTTTTCCTCTACTTAAAGCAGGGATAGGCAAGTTCGGTCCTAGTGAGCCGCTGAGTTTGACTCCAACCTTGAAAAATGTCTATAAAAGCTCTTATTGAAAATGAACAGAGGTTTAGATGTTGATGTTTTATTGGAAATATTTGGTCACCATTATGGGGATCAGTGTTTCTTTTAGTTGGGTAGTTTTACACTTGGATTTTTATGTGAGTTTGTGTTTTTTGTTACAGTGTTAACAAAACACATAATCTGTTCAAATCAGAAGAAGCCATACACAAAAATGATCATGATGAAAAATGTTTGACTCATCACTGACTAAAAATTGTAATAAATAATATTCACCAACAATGCTTTCTTGCCACAGATCAGACATTCTGAATTTTGATTTTTAAATACATTCTAGGGGATTTTTTTTTTTAGATGCACACAGATATCAAGAATCAGCATATGAATCTCAACAATGGTGACATACTTAATGCTGCAATGCATGCTGGTAACCATTAGCTATGCGTTTTATAGTATGGTGGCTTAGTAGGGTTGGAGCTAAGCTCTGTAGGACATCAGCTCTCTAGGACCGAACTTGTACCCTTAAGGGTACCACCCCAGTGACAGCCACTTGTACCCTTAAAAGGCAATTTTGTACACTTTTTTTGAGAGTGCATAAATTAATCTTTGAACATTTCAGTGAAACCAGTAGCCACAGTCATCATATCATACTGTCATGTCGGTGCATCATTTCCCGATGTTGCAGGGGAGCTTTCACAAAGCAGCTTGACACGTGAGGAGAACCATCTGACCTCAGAGATGGTGCTGCTGTGTCGTGTCTCCAACAGTTGCTCTGCGGCCCCAGCTGTGGCGTCTGGCCTTCATACAAAGACACAGAGAGATCAGCAGGTGGATGAGCACAATCAAACGACATGCTTTCTCTTTCAATTCTGTTGTGAGGAATTTAAAACGAGCATGACAGAGCATCATACCTTTTCCTCCCGCGTCCTCCCTTGAGTTGCGTTTGCCAGATTTTCCTGTTAAATGCTATCTGTCAGGTTTATCAGCTAATTAGCAGCGGCTGCCTTTAAAGCGCTTCTCTGTCTTTCCCCTGCCTGTCGTCTTTTTTGAAGAGAGTTTGTTAGAGTGTTTGAACAATGTCTAGGGAAAGCCAAGACAGAGGAGCAACTTTCAGAGCTCTTTAATGTGACGCAGAATCAACATCCGCTGTTGTGAATCAAAACTACAAAATCATCACCTGGAGAAGCCAACTGCATTTCGTTTTATGTTTCTCAAACTCAACGACAAGTGAGACAGAACAACAGTAAAAAGATTTCAAATACTGAAATTAAAACTCTAAAATAGAGATATAAAGACATATCAGAAAAAAAGAATGCAATGACTAAAGTAATATGATTTAGAATTACATTTATTGTGAAAAATGCTATAGAAATACATTTTAATTTGATGGAGTAGTGCCACAGTGGTTGTTTATACTGTATTCTGTAAATATGCTTTGTGTGATTTGGAATGACATTTATTGTAAAAATGCTATATAAATAAATGTCAATTTAATTTAAAAGTGTTTTCAGCTTTATTTATTTATAATATTTATTTTTACAAAAACATTTCTGAGAATATTGTTAAACACACACACACACACACACACACCAGTTAGTGTGTTTATATAATATATGTGTGTGTACATATATACACTATATTGCCAAAAGTTTTGAGACGCCTGCCTTTACATGCACATGAAATTTAATGACATCCCATTCTTAATCCGTAGGGTTTAATATGGAGTTGGTCCACCCTTTGCAGCTATAACAGCTTCAACTCTTCTGGGAAGGCTTTCCACAAGGTATAAGAGTGTGTTTATGGGAATTTTTTACCATTCTTCTAGAAGCGCATTTGTGAGGTCAGGCACTGTTGACGAGAAGGCCTGGCTCGCAGTCTCTAATTCATCCCAAAGATGTTCTATCGGGTTGAGATCAGGCCAGTCAAGTTCCTCCACACCAAACTCGCTCATCCATCTCTTTATGGACATTGCTTTGTGCACTGGTGCACAGTCATGTTGGAACAGGAAGGGGCCATCCCCAAACTGTTCCCACAAAGTTGGGAGCATGCAATTGTCCAATATGTCTTGGTATGCTGAAGCATTAAGAGTTCCTTTCACTGGAATTAAGGGGCCAAGCCCAACCCCTGAAAAACAACCCCACACCATAATCCCCCCTCCACCTAACTTTACACTTGGCACAATGCAGTCAGGCAAGTACTGTTCTCCTGGCAACCGCCAAACCCAGACTCGTCCATCGGATTGCCAGACAGAGAAGTGTGATTGGTCACTCCAGAGGACACGTCTCCACTGCTGTCCAGTGACGGCGTCCTTTACTCCACTGCATCCGATGCTTTGCATTGCACTTGGTGATGTAGGGCTTGGATGCAGCTGCTCTGCCATGGAAACCCATTCCATGAATCTCTCTACGTACTGTTCTTGAGCTAATCTGAAGGCCACACGATGTTTGGAGGTCTGTAGCTATTGACTCTGCAGAAAGTTAGTGACTTCTGCGCACTGTGCACCTCAGCATGTGCTGACCCCACTCTGTGATTTTACGTGGCCTACCACGTCGTGGCTGAGTTGCTATTGTTCCCAATTGCTTGCACTTTGTTATAATGCCACTAACAGTTGACCGTGGAATATTTAGTAGTGAGGAAATTTCACAAATTTACTTATTACACAGGTGGCAACCTATCGCGATACCACGCTTGAATTCACTGAGCTCCTGAGAGCGACCTATTCTTTCACAAATGTTTGTAGAAGCATCTTCATGCCTAGGTGCTTGATTATATACACCTGGAAGTGATTAGAGCACCTGAATTCAATGATTTGGAGGGGTGTCCCAATACTTTTGGCAATATAGGGTATATATATATATATATATATATATATATACATATGACAAAGCACTAATTTGCACAATAGTAAACAAGTTGTTTTAGGTGAGTAGCATGGCTAACAGCTCGCCAAACAAAAACTGTGGGCAGACCTCTTGACATTTCATAAAACGAAGAAAACAAGCGCAGACATTGATCTTCTGTCCTTGTGAGCATCTATTTATACTCCGGTTGAGGTCAATTTGAAGACAAACGGCATGTGGTGAGTTGTCAGAAAGATTGAGAAGTGGAGTGCCAACAACTGCAGCCAGCCGAGCTTCTGCCTGTGTGAAAATATGTGTAACTGGTAGGTTTGAAATAGTATACGGCCAAAATGCTTCCTCAACATGGTCTGGGGCTCTGTATTTTCTCTCATTATTTAGCATATTTCAGCAGTGGAAATGTCAAGAGTTCAGCCTCAGCTCTTTTCCTCAGAAACCCTCTAAAGCTGATATAATTCAAAGCCGAGAAGCTTAAAACAGCTGAAAAGTATGAAAAGTAGTGTTTACTTTGGTCTGTTGCAGTTGGCCGTGTGGCCGTGCTTACACACGCTACATAAATCAGCGCTTTCTCATTTCTTATTGTCTGAGAGTTCTCGCAGCGATTATTCTCAATTACTTTCGACGTGTCTGTGAAAAAAGTACCAAGAGACTGTATTAAAGTGTGTTATTAAGTTATCCAAAATGAAAAGTGATTAGAGAGTGCAACCAAAGTACAAGATACAAGGAGGCAAATGATTCTCTTGATAGGATTATAAAACGATGAACCACTTCAAAAAGGTTAATCTGCATATCTCATTAAGGATACACTAGTTTTAAGTCCACTAATAACAATAATGGTGTTAAAAATGTGCAGATTAATTCCCTGCGAAGCACAAAACGAAAACACGAGAGTTATTAACCAAGGATCTTTCATGAATTACTTTTTTTCTTAAGTACATTTAAAAGCACGATTAATTGCCACAGATGCGAGGACGAAAGCAGCTGCTGTGTTGCCTTTGTAATGCATTATGGGAAGAAATAAAAATGTATCTCCAGGGGTAGTCTCAGGCTGCTCTTTTCTTTGTTTGTTTGTCAAATTTTCATCTTTTCACAGTGCAACCATGCAATAAACTTTCAGCTGTGCTTTTGATAAGCAACAAAAAGGAGTGATTCACCAGTTGAAAAGAAAAGAAAACTCAATTGCTGTAAATTACCAGAGGTCTGGGATCAGATTCACATCAACACATTGAAAAGAGCCCCACACATTTTCACACACACACACACACACACACACACACACACACACACACACACACACACACACACACACACACACACACACACACACACACACACACACACACACACACACACACACACACACACACACACACACACACACACACACACACACGCATATCAGTCCACACTCAAGCCTAGAGCAACAACTACTGTGTTCAGAACAGCAAACATCCATATTTCTCTTACTACGTCTGCAGTACACACTGTTTTCCCATAAATACAGTGCACTTCACTTTCTTCACTCATTATTTGATCAGACTGCCAAAATACATTTTTACACAAAACTGGTCTAAAGATGTGAAATGACTCGACAACTATCATCCCTGGATCAAATAAACATGAATACTAATAATAATAATAAAAACAAAGAGTTTGTGTGACTGCATTGTTTGAAATAATTGTCTGATTTAACAACTGTTTTCTCAAAAACAGTAGCTGATTGTGTCTTTTCATCTACTTCATCACCTCCGAAGTGCAGAATCTAAAGATCATGCTCACAATATTGATGTTTATGTTAGGAAATGTTCAGGTAAGGGATATCAACTGCACTGTTTTCATTTTAGAGGATATAGAATGATGTTATTGGACCAGGACTGAGAAACAGGACTGGTTTAGATGATTCAGTCCAATCATTTACTTCACATTTTTCTGAGCTTGAAACAAGGGGTCAAAACAGTATGGACAAGTTTGTCCCTGCTGGTAGATGCAGTAACTACAGTATCTGACTACAAAAGAGCATTTTTCTCTATTGACAGGGGTGGACCAAGCGGCAACCTCCCGCAGTTTCTCTTGAAGCCAATACGGAAGTGACTTAAAATGCAATTCATCGACTGGCCACTAGGGGTCCAGAAGGGAGCAGAATCTCATTGAGCCCCATGTTAAAATGCCCAACTTTACAGCAGAAAAAAACTTGTTTACAGCCTGGTACAAATTGTGGTTTTGGCCTTTACGGCTAATTTTACGCATCATGACAACTGTGAGCGGGGTGAATTTTTTTATAATTCATTTGTTTACATTATATAAAGCCTTAAAGTTCTGCATAATTAAGGTTGTGGCCACTTTGAGTGACAGGTGGATAGTCATTTATCTGATATCTGTTAGTCATCGCGTCACCTCAGCTCCGCCCACGTCCCGCCAATGGCCAGCTCGTCCCTACTTTACGCTTCAAAACTGCTCTTCAGAATCCTATGGGTGACGTCACGGACACTGCGTCCATATTTTTGTACAGTCTATTGGGTGGATGATATGAACAAAATCAGGATACAAATTATTTTATTTCACAATAACGATATACATTTTTATGATAAAAATTCAATTGAAATTTCATAAATCATCAATTTCTAATATTAGCCTAACTAACATAAGTAAAAAAAAATAAAAGCTCACTGAAGACAAGTAAACAGTCAGTGATAAAACCAAAAAATAATTAAAAGTTATATAATAATAAAAAAACTACAATAGAGCAAAGACACAAATTAAATAGACTAACTTGAAAAACTTTAAGCACTAGGTATAAAAAAAAAAAACTACAAATGAATAAAGCAGGATTATTAGGCAGCTGTCACTTCAAGAGCGAATGCACTGATCTAATATACTGTTACACATGCACTTTCTTTATCAATTATTTACATTCACTTAAGACATAAATGACTGTGGATACTCGCAAAGGCTGGCAATTTGACATACGTGTGTGATTTGACTGTTCAAGCCAACTAAAGGGATAGTTCACTCAAAAATGAAAAATCTGTCATCATTTACTCACCCTCAAGTTGTTCCAAACCTGTATACATTTCTTTGTTCTGCTGAACACAAAGGAATATATTTGGAAGAATGTTTGTAACCAAGCAGATTTCGGCAGCCATTGACACCATAATATTTTTTCCCCCACTATGGTGGTCAATGGCTGCCGAGATCTGCTTGGTTACAAACATTCTTCCAAATATCTTTAAGGCGTAAAAAGAACTCTAGGCACTAAGTTCAGAATTCACGTGCTGTATGAGCAGCAGCCATTCCAGGTGTGGGCACTCAAAAACAATCTCTCAGACAGCGCGTGCAATCCGTGCGTATATCGAAATGTGTAATGTTTCTCTGCTTATTGCACTTGAACAGTTTAAAATCACTTGTTTTTAAACCACAAGACTTAAAAATGCATTCATACAATTACCTTTTATAACCGACGATAGAGGAGTCCAGAATCTTTACCGGTTGACAAATTTCTACCGGTTTATCGCCCACCCCTTGACAGGCATTCAGATAATATATAAACATTCTTGGCCTGAACAGTTGCAACAGTGCCTTTTCATATAGCAACAAAAAGAGACGTATTTTCTTGCATAAGCTAGGACAAGGACTCAGTCGAACCCCTTTGAGGTAAAACATTTGCTTGAAGTATTCCTGATATTTTAGGAATGTTATTTTTAATTGTTCGCTGAACATTCTGAAACAATTGGTAACATTTAAAACATGTTAAACTAAAATGTTCCATGAACAATGTCTTTGTGGTAACATGAGGAGAGCAGATAACTTTGAATGAATGCTCTATTAACGTTACTATAAGAACTTTGAGAGAACCTTGCCTGCATGTAGGGCATAGGGCATTTTTTTTTTAGCAGATATTAGCATAAAAAAAAAAAAAGTTTTCCTGTAAAAATGAGCCCAAAACAGACAAATGTTTTCTTGAATGAAAACGTTCCTTCACCCTGAAATGTCCAGTTTAAACCGGAAAACTGTCATGATGCGAAACCACATTTGTCAGGCCATTTCATGGGGTCTTTGAAGGTCATAAAGAAAAAAAAGTGCAATGCTCGTTTATTTATCATGTATAATAATCTTGGTTAAGAGAACTATTTTTCCCTGAAGTATTTCATGTAGCGACAAGCAAGAGAACCATAAGGGTAAGATTCCTGTCTGAGGTTAACACAGCAGCGGGTTTGTCTGTCTCTATTACCCGACCGGGCCCAGCCCAGTCCCACAAATGAAAAGGCAACCCTCTCATGTTGAGATTCCCCTGTACCCTCCTCTTCTATAAATAAGGTTCCACCCCATTTGCGGTCTGCGAAAGGGTGTTTATAGTCGTATCTCTCTGAACGGAGCATGCCTTTCTAGATCATCAGCACTCAGCCAAGTCACACAGGAATATTAGTCTTTTCTCATCTAATCAGTCCATCCTTACCCCCAAGATTTCAATTCATTAGAAGCACTCAGCGATTCAAGCCAGCTGTTTCCTGCCGCTTGGCTGAGAACAAGGTGAAGAAAGACAGGCAACCCAATCCACGACATCGGCCTCGGCTGTGCTCTATGCAGAACGCTTTAAAGCTTTCTATTAGAGCTGTAATGTCGGGCTGCTGTGTACACTAATTCAATCAGGTCGATACAGACCCACGCGTCTAGGGGACTCACACTTTTCACTTCGGCTCTGACACGGACAGGCCAGAAGAAAGGAGGGATGAGTCTGCTTTTTCTTTTCAAAATGATAAGTTGCAGCGGCCGTCTGCGTGAGGAATGCGCAGACACATTAAGCTGGATATCAGAGCAGGGAGATTACGAGATGTATTGTGTCTGATTTGGACAGAAGTGTTCCACTCTCAAAGAGAGGAGGGGAAGTACTTTAAGGGGATCGAGAGGCAACCATATATCTGCATGCGCTTGCTGAGCATGCCTGATAAAATATTGACTCAAGCATAATCTGGTAAGGTCCAAATAAAGCCTTGCTGATGGTGCTCCCATGTTGAGCGGCGTACCTGACAGCAGTTTCTTCATAGAAAGGACACGCTGTAAGAAAAAAATCAGTAGAAAATTTTTTTTTATATTTTCCATTAAACAGAAAGATATATAGGGTGGGACTTGATTTTGTCCATGGGGAATTCACCCTTCACCACAAGTTTGATTGACAGGCGTTCTGACCAATCACATCGCAGTATCTGCCGTTTTGTCCGACAAAGCAGTCAGGAGAATTAGTAGATTAACGTTGGTGGACTTAAACTTGAAAAACGGTGTGTTCTAACGTCCTTTCGCAGTTGAAACAACATTTATTTTTAGTGTTCTTTTATGAACTAGAAGGAAGAGATGATCGGGTCACGAGCAGCTTTAACTGTGGCGCTACAGCGATCCCAACACATTAAAGAGCCACAAAACTGTATTTATCGTTTAAATATCTTTAAAACATGACAACATTTGCAAGTTGAGACTTTGTTTCATATAAAAAGTAACTTGCTCTGTCCTGTCTGTCGGCGTGTTGTCAGTGTCCTCTTTGCTCCGCGATGTATTTTCTCTACGTGAGAACCATAGACTGTAAAAAAATATGGACGTAGTGTCCGTGACGTCACCCATAGGATTCTGATGAGCCGTTCTGAAGCGCAAAGTAGGGACGAGCCATCTTGGCAGCGCGTCATCGCGCGTCACTCCCGGATAACAGAAAATGGGCAAAAAGGCGGGACGTGGGCGGAGCTTAAGTGACGCGTGACTAACAGACAGCAGATAAATGGCTATCCACCTGTCACTCGAAATGGCCACGCCCTTAATTATGCTGAATTTTAAGGCTTTATATAATGCAAACGAATGAGTTATAAAAAAATTCACCCCCCTCACAGTTGTCATGAAGGGCAAAATGAGCCGTATAGACCAAAACCACAATTTGTACCAGGCTGTAAACATGTTTTATTCTGCTCTAAAGTTGGCCATTTTAACATGGGGCTCAATGAGATTCTGCTCTCTTCTGGAGCCTGTCCCTAGCGGCCAGTCGATGAATTGCAGTTTGAGGCACTTCCGTATTGGCTTCAAGAGAAACTGCGGGAGGTTGCCGCTTGGTGAGAACGTGTGAGGTGTGAGCAACAGTAACATAGCAACAGTAACTAAAGGGGGCGGGTTTTTGCGAACGGTCAATTGAATGGATGGATGGTTGTGGTTTGCTATTGGAGGATCTCATGTGAGTGACAGATTGCCCCGCCCTCACGCCAGTAAACACATCCTCAGAGAAGAGATGTCGCTGCAAGAGTGAGGGGAAGTTATTTTGATTAAAGATTACGAATAAATCCTTTATAACAAATATAACAAATCTCTTGACTTCATTAAGTTTACAGACATTTCCTTTAACCCTAAAACACAGCACAGTGAAATGCGTCATTCGAAATACGGGAAAACACCAAAATCAATATGGAAAAGATTTCATATTAACACAGTACATTGTGCTCTTTTTTGCTGACTTTTCTTTGAGTGTCGGATACACTCTCTTTTCTCTCGTGTGAACGGACCTTCGTGTTGAAAGAACAGGAAAGCTTTCTCCCTTGAAATCCCCGAATCCGTCGGCACTCTACATTTCCGCGCACGTTGTGCATTCAGAACAAAAATACAGGAAAGAGTTGGAGAGGTGTAAATGAGAGCAGCAGGTGCGGAAGTGCCTTCAGTACACCTCAGGGCTCAAAGAGAACTATTCAAATGATGAAGGCCCGTGTTTTCCACTGATTCTCAGATGTGTGCACTCTTTTATTGTATCCACCGTCAACATACAACACACAAAAGAAAAGTCTTTGAGATGTCAAGTCAAGACAAATTCAATTGTAAAGAGCTTTTCACAGCACAAATCATTCTAAAGCAGCTTTACAGAAAGTTGTATTGTTATGTCTATAATACCTTAATGCTTTGAGCAAGTAGAATATATGTAAATATTGTTCAGTTTTGTTCTATTAAGAGATTTAAATGTTGGTTGGATTTGTTCTATTTATAGATTTAAATACTGGTTGTTTTGTTGGTTACAAGAGTAAGTGATACTTGAAAGGTATTAATAAAAATATCAGTTGTCACAGGTGAAAAGTCTGAAAAAAGTCTGATGCTCGCACTCACGCTTAAATATTTAAAAGCAATAGAGGCATTTAGATAGTCGGTTTTGTTCTATGGGAGAATGTATATATAAAAAGCATCAATGAAGAAAAGATCTGAGTCTGATGCGAATTTAACATTTTCCAAGTTCAGAGGTCAAAAAACTTGCTGCTTGAAGTACTGGTAACACTTTAGTATTAGGGAACACATATTCTTTTGCCTCAATTTACTGCTTATTAATAGTAAGGTAGTTGTTAAGTTTAGGTATTGGGTAAGGGATGTAGAATAAGGTCATGTAGAATAAGGCATTAAAATGTGCTTCATAAGTACTAATAAACAGCCAATATCCTAGTAAAATGCATTCTAATAAGCAACTAGTTAATAGTGAGAATTGAACCCTAATATAAAGTGTTACCGGAATATTTGTGAATGAAGATAAATGCTTTTTCAAAGGTATTTAAAGTCATACAAACATTCTGAGGTGAGTGCACTTGATATGTATTTGTGGTTTTTAAGGTGTGTGTGTGTGTGTGTGTATGTTTACATGTACTACTACTACATTACAAGATTAATTTAACCCAAAGATTTTTCACCTCATGTATTATTTTATTTTATTTTATGTGCTTTTTTTGTCCTTTTTAGATTTATAAATCACCAAGTATCCACCAAATAATGTGGGGTCATACCAACACAGACAAAATGTATATTTTGGGTGAACTATTTAAGGTCACACTTTTATTATGGTGGCCTTAACTACTATGTACTTACATAAAAAAATAAGTAAAATTTAAGTACAATGTGTGTTCATTGCAAAACACTTTTGCTGATATTGAAGTGGGATGCGGGTAAAGTTAGGGACAGGTGTGGTGGTATGGGTAAGTTTAAGGTATAGGGTTAGGTGTAAGGGAAGGGTTAGGGAAGGGTCAACAGTGTTATTATAAATGTAACTACTTACATATGTAATTACATGCAGGTATTTAAAAAAAAATACAATGTAAAAACATGTATGTACACAATAAGTGCATTGTATCAAATTATTATTAGTACATAATAGTTAAAGCCACCTAATATAAAGTGGGACCGAGTAAGGTACTTATTGTGTTGATGTTGTATTGCAAACACTTTTGCTGATATTGAGGTGGGATACGGGTACGGTTAGGGACAGGTTTGGCGGTTCGGGTAGGTTTAGGTTTAAAGAAAGGGTCAACAGTGTAATTATGGTGTATTACAGCTATAATTACATGCAGGAATATTGTTAAACATAAGTACAATGTAAAAACATGCATGTACACAATAAGTGCATTGTATCATGTTATTCATTTAAATGTTAGTACATATTATATAAAGTGGGACCCTATTAAACAATAGTTGTTAGAAGCGGAGTCAAACGTTTTAAACTCATCCACAGCCTTGAAGCAAAGCGTCCATTTCCACACTTGTGTTGTACTGCCCCCTCTGTGCTGTAGCTGAAAATGAAAGAACACATTCGCCTCCTTCATAAAACGAAGTATGAATGAATTGCACAGCTGAAATGACAACACTGCACTCGGACGTCGGCGTGTAGGGTTTCACTCCTGCTCTATGTTCTGCATCACGTACGCTTCATGAAACGTACAATTATGACATGTCGAAGATCAAAATAGAACACTTTTCTGTCCGTGCAGACGGGCTAATATGCGCTCTCCTTCGCATGTGTATTTGCATGTCTCTTGACTTAGTGCCCTTGGCCTTGATACACCACACCTGTTTTAGTAATAAAGACACAGATTGGGGCTGCCACGGGCCCAGGGGTAACCGCACACAGGGCTGGGTGTTTCTCCCACCCTTTGACGGCAGATGTGTTTAATTATTGCTATAAACACCACTTCATGCGTGCCCATTCTGCCTCACAGCACACTAAAGAAACTAAACAGATTGTATAACACAGTGTCCTATTGCTGTCTGCAAGGGATTTGGAAAATAAAACACTTCCTTTTTGACTTTCAGTCGGTTGGCAAGGGCCACACAGAATGTGGAATGTACTCCCGGGGCACGGGACGGGAGGGGATTGTGGGAAAACTTTAATTAAAAGCTTGTCAGTATAATTTCACCTGGGCGAAACAACCCCTCCTGACTCCCGTCTATGGCGGGAAGGGTTGGGAATGCAGCTGAATCTGGGGAATGCAATACAGGCCCGACTGAGTTTGAGTTAGGTTGAGTTTGAGTAGTGTCGTTATGAACAGCACTCGCAGCTACAGTGGGGTTTAAAGTCAACGTGAAAACAAAATCAGAATTTTTTGTATTATTTAGTAAGCACTTTCTTTTACAGTCATGTTCCCCATGTGCATACTATGTACGTATTATAGTAATTACAATAACTGGGTAATAACTAGTTACTACCTCTGGACCTACCCTTAAACCTAACCTTAACCCATGTAGTTTCATTATATTACTCAGTCCTTTCTTAAGTCCACTGTAAGTACACATAAGTACACATTCTCTTCTCTTCTCTTCTCTTCTCTTCTCTTCTCTTCTCTTCTCTTCTCTTCTCTTCTCTTCTCTTCTCTTCTCTTCTCTTCTCTTCTCTTCTCTTCTCTTCTCTTCTCTTCTCTTCTCTTCTCTGATGATGTGTTTACTGGCGCGAGAGCAGGGCAAACTGTCACTCACATGAGATCCACCAATAGCAAACCACAACCATCCAATCAATTCCCCATGGGCAAAATCAAGTCCAGCCTTACATTTTTCTTGTTTGAGAAGCCATTTCACTTGGATATACGTCACAATCAGGAAGAACTTCTGTTCCATGCCGGCTTTTAAGAAGCTCTCGACTCGGGCTGTTAGCTGCTCGTGACCGCACTCTCACCCTGTGGCTTCTCTCCAAACACATCTTTTAGCCTCATTCATATTTCAGTTTTGTGATCTGTATCTATTGTGGAGCTGAAATGTGAGTCTCAGAAAGCTACAAAAGGATTCTGTCTTCACGGTGCACACAGCCAAGTCGGCAGGGGCCCACATATACGCAAATATCGACTGAGTGATGTTTTGGAGTATGGAGTCAGATGAAACCTGAGGGCGTCAGTGTGTTGGTCAAAAATATTACAATCAGAGACAGTATGAGGAGCTGGACATGGACAATAGAAACGCTGTGTCTCTCGTTCCAATCTCCAGTTCCAAATGTGGGCACTAGCAAGCTCCTCCATCCACTAATTATCAGACACTGATGGCTTGGATCCCTGCGACACAAGCATTGCTGGTATTTCAACAGCTATTTCCTTTGGACATACACCGTATTGCCAAAAGTTTTGAGACGCCTGCCTTTACATGCACATGAACTTTAATAACATCCCATTCTTAATCCGTTGGGTTTAATATGGAGTTGGCTTACCACTGATGTTGGACGAGAAGGCCTGGCTTGCCATTCTCTAATTCATCCCAAAGGTGTTCTATTGGGTTGAGGTCAGGACTCTGTGCAGGCCAGTCAAGTTCCTCCACACCAAACTCGCTCATCCATGTCTTTATGGACCTTGCTTTGTGCACTGGTGCGCAGTCATGTTGGAACAGGAAGGGGCCATCCCCAAACTGTTCCCACAAAATTGGGAGCATGACATTTTCCAAAATGTCTTGGTATGTTGAATCATTAAGAGTTTCTTTCACTGGAACTTAGGGGCCAAGCCCCACCCCTGAAAAACAACCCCACACCATAATCCCCCCCTTCACCAACCTTTTACTTACAAAATTCAGTCAGGCAAGTACCGTTCTCCTGGCAACCGCCAAACCCAGACTCATCTATCGGATTGCCAGACAGAGAAGCGTGATTCGTCACTCCAGAGAACACGTCTCCACTGCTCTAGAGTCCAGTGCTTTACTTCACTGCATCCGGTGCTTTGCATTGCATTTAGTGATGTAGGGCTTGGATGCAGCTGCTCTGCCATGGAAACCCATTCCACGAATCTCTCTACGCACTGTTCTTGAGCTAATCTGAAGCTATCGACTGTGCAGAAAGTTGGTGACTTCTGCTCACTGTGCACCTCAGCATGCACTGACCCCGCTCTGTGATTTTACATGGCCTATCACGTCAAGGCTGAGTTGCTGTTGTTCCAAATTGCTTTCACTTTGTTACTATACCATTAACATTTGACCGTAGAATATTTAGTAGTGAGGAAATTTCACGAATGGACTTATTGCACAGGTGGCAACCTATCACGATACCAGTCTTGAATTCACTGAGCTCCTGAGAGCGACCCATTCTTTCACAAATGTTTGTAGAAGCGTCTGCATGCCTAGGTGCTTGATTTTATACACCTGTGGCCCTGGAAGTGATTGGAACACCTGAATTCAATGATTTGGAGTGGCGTCCCAATATCTTTGGAAATATAGTGTATGTGTTGTTTATCATGCATGGTGCTGTAAATTGCAATGCCATCACATGTGCTGTTTTCCTCCATTTCAGAATCTTTTATAAAATGCAAAAATGGTTTATAAAACATACTAATATATAAAACAGCAAAAATGTTACAAAGGTACTATATGCAATTTTGGTCCCACTTTATATTAAGTGTATTTAACTACTATGAATTTAACATCTGATGCAATCATTGGTAACACTTTGTTTTACAGTGTATAGTAATTACTATAAATGGAGTATAATTACATAACCAACAAAGCAACTAACCATTAACCACACCCAAATCCTAACCCCAAGCCTTTAGTAAGTACACATAGTTAGATCTTATTACTCAGTACATAATTGTATAATTACAGTGAAACAGGGACAACTTAAAATAAGGTGTAACCCAATAATTTGACACAGTGTGCTTATTGTGTGCATATATGTCTTGACATTTTACTTTTACTTTTATTTATACACTTTTGACCCTTCCCTTTCCCTTTTACTCACTCTTAAACATACTCATACCACAAAACCTGTCTCTAACCTTACCCGTGTCCCTCCTTAATAGCAGCACAACAAATACATTGTAGCTAACTTTTTTCCATGTAAGTAGTTAAAGACATCTAATATAAAGTGTGACCAATTTTGATTTATAATATCCTTTATTTTAATCACTTAGGAAGGTATTCCAGTAAGCCATTTCCTGAATGCCACGACTGGCCAATTGCTTCATAAAATTGAGGTTAAACAACTGGAGTCACATGGATTACTTTTATGATGTCTTTACTACCGTTCTGGGGTTTGAAAGTGGTAGTTGCGTAGTTGTCAATGGAGGGTAATAAAGCTCTCAGATATCTTTTTATTTTTATTTATTTTTTAATCTTAATTTGTGTTTCAAAGTTGAACAAAAATCTTACAGGTTTGGAAGAGCTAAAAATTATGACAGAATTTTCATTTCTGGGTGAACTATATGCTTTTAACCAGGTTGCATTATATTAAAGTAGTAAAATCAACAATTTAAGTTTATAAAAAAAAAATGTTTACTTACTTTACACTGTACCGTTCAGAGGTTTGGTGTCAGCAAGATTTGTTTTTCTTTCTGAAAGAAATGATTACTTGCATTACATTTTTCAAAAGTGACGTCTTACAAAGAAATCTTACAAAATATTTATATTTCAAATAAATGCCATTCATTTGAACTTTCTATTCATCAAATGTATTCAATTACATTTGAAATATATTACACTAGAAAACAGTTATTTTAAAATGTAATACTATTTCATAATATTACAGTTTACTGTATATATTAGCACAAGAGAGCATAAGCATAAGATAATTCTATCAAAAATATAAAAAGAAAATCTTGCCATACCATTGTAAATGCAAAATAAACTCTATATATGCATTTATTTTGCATATATATTATTTATATTTATATGCATTTATATTACATTTGCAATATTATATAAAATAATAGATAAATAAATACATAATGTCAGTGTTTTACATTGTTTTGCAGGGGTATTTGTTCATTTTAAGCTTTTGAACTGCTCAGATTTTGACACTGTCATTAAACAATGTATTGAAATGATAAACTTTTAAATTATTATTTTGTTTAACACAGACTACAGAAAGGTAATTGTGCACACATCAGGTTTAATCAAATGCATGATGTGCATAATGGCAGATGCAAGCCTTTAATATTTCACTGGAACTGGTGGGGCCCAGAGGGGTATGCTGGGAACTTCCTAACGTTTATGAGATGTGAGGGTGTCTCTCTCAGGAATTAGCCTCATAGCCTCTCTGTCATATGACCTTAGTTATTGGTGGATGCATCTGGGCATGCCTTACTGGATCTGATTAGGTGCAAATGAAACCTTCATCCATTGTCAGAGCATATTAAAGAAACGAGAGGAAGTACGCCTTTGTTCTAGTCTTCACAGCCTCGACATATGTACAATACAGCTGAACTACAGCACTGCTATAGGACAGAGAGCATAAGCCCTCTTTTTCTCATAAGTTTACACACCCTATGCAGAAGTGGATGTTAAATCATATATTTAAATAAGATAATATTTTGCTTTGTTATTTAAGAACCTGAATAACACGTGATAGTCGTGCACAGAGTTGAGGGAACGCATTACAAATAAGGCGAGTTAAGTAATCATATCACTTTTTTCAAGTAACTAGTAAAGTAATATTACTTTTAAATTTCAAAATATCTGTCGCTTTTTCAAAAAAGTAACACAAGTTGCTTAGTTTTCAGTTCATTGTCAGGCACGTTTCTTGACCCCATGTTAAAAGAATCGTGAGTAAGTGCAGATGTGTTGTGTGCTATGTTAATATGATGGTTATAGTAGTTCAAGACTAAATGAGCAGCATTTTTCTCACTTGCACAAAAACACATTCAGTATCCCTCAAAATAAATAAAAACAGTAAAATGCAAAATCAGAATATTACGCAAACCTGCAATAATTAAATATATACTTATGTATTTAATCTCACTTTATTAACCAATATCTTGGCTGCTGACCTTCAATGTAGAGGTCTACACAGAGCACCCGAGACCTGTGAACCCGGGACCCGACAGATATTTTTAATGGTCAATCGGGTCCGGGTTAGGGTCCAATTCTATTACTTCGGGTCCTGAGTCTGTTTAACATTGTGTATAATACCTGAGTCGATCAGACTTGGAGAACACCTGGCCGTGATCAGAGTCAGTCAGCACTGCTTGTGTGTTTTTTGTATTGCAACTTGTAAAATTAGGATTAAGAAGTGTGAGCTGGGAAATAAGGTTTAAAAATAAATAAATAAATACAAGCGTTCTCTCTCTCTCTCTCTCTCTCTCTCTCTCTCTCTCTCTCTCTCCCGCTCTCTCTCTCAGCCATTAGAAGCAAAGCGGGCAGATTTAATGCAAGCACATGATAATAATGTACTCATATTTAAATAATGTATTTCAAATCAGCAACAAAATCTCAGGTCAACTGTCACATAAATGTTTTCTATGAATCTCAAATTGCGTCAAATTGCGTAAAACGCGCATGTGCAGTCTCAAGTGCGTGTCATGTTTCTATGGCAACCAGAGCTTCTGCAGTGACTGTAATGACTTTAATAATAATATGAATGAACCGTCTTGTTTAATCATACAGTTTTGGTGATCAGACTAGGCTCACAGAAATGATAGCAAATAAATAATGCTAACGTCAGCGGCCGTGGCACCAAACAAACAATCATTATTATAGTTCAAAAGGGCAAAAAGTCAAAGTTATTATGCGAGTTATAATGCGACAATTGTTTATTGACTTGTTAATAGCAGTTTATTGTGGAATATGAGACAATCGGGTCCAGTCGGGTCTGTGTCTTCCCGCCGGGTTCAGTTCCAGCTTTCAAACAAAAGACGGGTCCGGGTTGGTTCTGTGTATCACACTACGTGTCTCTTTGGGTTCGGGTACGAATTTTTAGACCCGTGCAGACCTCTACTTCAATGATCCATGGCCCTGTCCCAAATGGCACCCTAAACACTCGCAGTCTTCCTATGAGTCTGCACTTTTGTGACAAAACGCCGCTGTGACTGTCGGGAAAGTCTGCAGCAGAGCTCGCACCAGTGAAGGCTCAGCAAAAGTGTGCATTGAGGATGCATATCGACTGCAAGGGGGGGGCGCTCGCAAGCACCCTTCTGATAACAGACATGTGCAGCCATTGTAAGTCCACAAGACCCAATGTGCATTTGAAGTGTGCCATTTGGGGCAGGGTCCAATTCAACCACGCATGCCAATAAGCAAAAATGGCTAAACTTCGAGTGCTGAACTTTCCCCTCCTGTCATATTCTTCTTCAATCCAGAATGGCAGCACAACTGAAAGGTTTGTTTGAGCTGCGCCCTCTACTGTACTGTACTGCATTTCCTTCAGACTGAGGCCTGATTCATTTCACTTTTGGTGTGAAAGGGCCTTTATTTTTGCCAAAAATTAAAAAAATTAATTAAAAAAACAAACAAACAAGAAAGCCCAGGCCAAAAAAATAACATATTACTTTCCATTAAAAGTAACTACGTAACACAAATAGTTACTTTTTATAGAGAGTAACGCAATATTGTAACACATTTAGTAACTATCCCCAACACTGGTCTTGCGTGAGACAGGCAAAGTACACTCTAAAAAATGCTGAGTTAAAAATAAGTTGGGTTGAAAATGGACTAACCCAGCAATCGGTCGTTTTAACCCAGTGAATGGGTTTCTTTAACCCAGCGGTTGGGTTAAATGTTTGCTTAAAACAACCCAATTTCTGGGTTAAAACAACCCAATTGCTGGGCTAAAACAACCCAATTGCTGGGTTAGTCCATCTTCAACCCAACTTGGGTTATTTTTAACCCAGCATTTTTTAGAGTGTAGGGTGTCAACATCATACAGACACTGTGAGGAAGATCATAATAGTTTGTTACATTTATATGGCGCTTTTCTTGACACTCAAGCCACCACCAGTGTGCAGCATCCACCTCGAAGATGCATCGACAGCCATAGGGTGCCAGAACACCCACCACACACTAGCTTATTGGTGGAGAAGAGAGAGTGATGAAGCCAATCAGATATGGGGATGATTAGGAGGTCATGGTGATGGAAAAGGCCAATGGGAAAATTTGGTCAGGGTGCTACACCCCTAATCTTTTTCGAAAGACATCCTTTTTTTTTTTTTATAAGTGCACAGAGAGTCAGAACCTTGGTTTAATGTATCATCCAAAGGACGGTGTTTGTTACAGTATACTCTATAAAAATGCTGGGTTATTTTAACACAAATTTGGGTCAAAATATGGACAAACCCAACCGTTGGGTTACATTTTGACATTACATTTTTAACCCAAAGGTTGGGCTTTACCATATTTGACCAAAATTTGAGTTAAAGCAACCCAGCAGTTTTTACAGGGTATAGTATCCCCATCAATAAACTTGGGTGTACCACCTAGACCACAGGGTGAGCACCCCATACTGGCCTTACTTAAACACTCTTTGTCATGAGTGCATCAGTCCTCCCAAACTGCTGCACTCCCTCACTCACAGTCTAGACTACAATTCCCAGCATTCCTCCTGCTCATCACCTGCACTCACTCAGCCACCATCTGCACCTGATCAGCACACTCATGACCCAGTATTTAAGCACACACCTCAGTCACACACATGGTCTGGTCACATTTATGAGAAAAGGACTTTCCTATGTCCCAAATCTCTGATGTAATTCCAGTGATTCACATACGTTTGTCCAGTGTTGTCTACCTATGTGTTTAAGGATTACCTGTCTACTCACCGTCAGAGTTACGAGGTGTGTGCGTTTCCCGGTCCATAATCTCCTTCATCACCTGCAAAGACAGTAAACCCAAGTTATCATCCATTCATCATCTCTATACTGCTAATGCTCTAGTTTGCTCACCTGCAATCCCTATCAATCATTGCTTTAATAAATATCTCAGTTTCTTCACTAACCATCTGTCTTGGGTCTGTGATTGCATAGCAGTCTTGTGGAATATATTGTGGAATATATTTCTGTGATCTGTGATTTCAATAGGGCAGAAGAAAATAATGAAAAAAAAAAACAAAAACAAACTAAAACATTGCAGCTTGCAATGGGTATACAATATAATCATTTTCAGGTCTCATTAGCTAACATGACCTAACAATGAACAATAATTCTAAAGCATTTATTAATCTTAGTTAATGCTAAATACAACATTTACAAATACGTATAGGAAATATTTAATGTCACAGCATAATTGTAAGAATAATTATCTGTTTTGGTCACTTGTGCAACAGACAAATCCACTCTGAGAATCGCAGTCATGCTCTTGACAGCCAGTGAGCGATGGCATAAATACGCCACAACACAAACACAGGCAGTTGTGCCAGCCCAGTCTGTGTTCCCTGCCGTCAATGACTTGAGCACATATGTGTTTTGCAATGCAGATCCCGGCCTGCGACTGGCAGCAGTAAATCCATTTGCTCGACTACGAGGGTCTCTCTGCCCAGGCTGGGAATTAGTGTTTGGGGAGGGGGATCTACCGGCTTCCACTGATAACGTGCTGGCTGAACTAGCCAAAGACTGTCTGCAGGCATGCATTAAGCATCTCGATGGCACTTACCAACCCCTTATTCTGCCTCAACCGTCTCTTCTCCGAAAGCATGGGCAAGGCTTTGATATGGAACTACGGAAAGCAGCTTTTGACTGATTGAGTGTTTTGGGGAGATACTGAACTGTGTGTGTGTGTGTGTGTGTGTGTGTGTGTGTGTGTGTGTGTGTGTGTGTGTGTGTGTGTGTGTGTGTGTGTGTGTGTGTGTGTGTGTGTGTGTGTGTGTGTGCGTGTGCATATTCAACAGAATTTGTGGGCTTGTACTTTGGTGAAAACAGATGCTTGTGAAAAAGAGAGATGGAGACAGAAAGCAAGTAAAAAAATGTGAGGAAAAAAAGAACTATAACTAATCCTGAGATATCAGTCTTCTTGGTTTTATCAAATGCTTTTCTCACTTAAATGATATAAGATACAGTGTTTTCAAACCTTTTTGTCTTTTACACTCAGACAGTATCATCTGGGGGGTATTCCAGAAGCAGGTTATGTCACATACCCGGGAATGTTTAAGGGTAAGTAAGTGGATAACCTCAACTTTCGGTTCCAAAAACGGAGGTAACTTTCAAGTAGCCATAGCAACTCACTCTCTGAACATAACCAGTTCCGGAGCAGGTTCTGTTCCAGCGTTAGTTTGCATCAGAGGTGTTTGGCGAAAACTTGCCCTATTGATGAGGCTCCAGTGGGAGTGGGAGTTTATGTATTAGTGCTGTCAAATTGAAATATATGTAAACGTAGTGTGTATACTTATTATGTATATTGAATACACACTCATTCATATATATATATATATATAGGCAATCTGTCACTTCCACTGAGCCTCATCAATAGGGCACATATGCGCCGAACACCTCTGAATAATTATATTGATATCTAAAAGGCAAGGCAAGGCAAGTTTATTTATATAGCATATTTCATACACAATGGTAATTCAAAGTGCTTTACATAGAAAAGGTATTAAAATAGTGATAGAATAATCACAAGATATGCATAAGAAATAAACATACCATGTATAAGAAATACAAATAACAATCATATTTAACTAAAGGATAAAATAATATTACTGACTAAATTCAGGGCACCCCTATCTGAACAGAACAGTCAGAGATTTTTAGTTTGTGAGACACACTAGTAGCAGCCCGGCTTCCTAGTGACCTCCTGCCCTTCAATAAGGAGGAGTTTTTCTGACACCTTCTGCCTCTGATGGCTTCCAGTGTCCCTCCAACCCCTCAATGGAGTGGAGTTATCACTCACCGTCTCTCACTTCACAATTTTCTCAACTGTTCCGACCAGACAGCCTTAATCAAAAATAAATAAAATATTAACCAAAAAATAAAAACAAGGATTATTAAAACAGTTGTAAAGAGAACTAATATATATATATATATATATATATATATATATATATATATATATATATATATATATATATATATATATATATATATATATATATATATATATATATATATATATATATATATATATATATGTGATATACAGTAGCTTACCTTTTATGCAATTTGGAAGCAAAATTAATAAATATTAAAAAATATACTGATAACACTAACATATTTAACTATGGTTAAGATGAACTAAGAATTGACAATGCTTCTGGCATTTATTAATCTTAGTTAATGTGGTAACATTTTACAATAAGGTTGTATTAGTTAACATTAGTTAATGCATTAGTTAACATGAACTAACCATGAACAACACCTCTATTCAGCATTAGTGAATCTTTGTTAACGTTAGTTAATAAAAATCCAGCTGTTCATGGTTTGCTCATGTTAGTTCACAGTGCATTAACTAATGTTAACAAGATTTTAATAATGCATTAGTACATGTTAAAATTAACATTAACAAAGATAAATAAATGCTTTATAAATGCAGTTCATTATTAGTTCATGTTAACTAATGTAGTTAACTGATGTTAGCTAATGAACCTTATTGTAAAGTGTTAATGTTAATTTCAACATTTACTAATACATTATTGAAATCAAATGTTGTATTTGTTAAAAGTCCCCCTGTAGTCAATTTTATCCTTTAAAACTCATCGTTGATCACAGATATTATATATTTAAATATTTTTTTCACAGAAATGTATCATGCATTAAAATAACTTGAATGTAACTCTACACCCTTGATTCATTTAGTATACTAATATGCAAATTTGCCCCGCCTCCACTCACTCATACAGGCTCAGAATACCTGATCCACTTGGTCAAATTTACTGTAGTAAACGCTTCACAAATGGCAAGTGGAAATACTTGTTTAATTCAGCCATATACTGTGTGTTGGAACCAGAAACTGATTCAGAAGAAGAAGTGGAAGAGGCTCATATACAAGTCAATGTATCAGAATGGTAATGCATTTTATGTATCACTCTCTACAATGTTGGACACATAATGGTAATTCATTTTATTAGAAGTAAGTAAAAGAAAGAAGATATCCAAATTCACAATACTTATAAAATAGTGGGCAAAAAGTACTCAGATGACCTACTACTTCCATGAAGTGTGCATATAATGGACACTTTACTATCCCATGAATTGTCTTAACATAGTTGTTGGAAGCAAGTAAATCCAAGTAAATGGAAGTACGTTGATTTTTTAAAAAAAAGATTTGTATTATGAAAGAAGTTGGTCTCTTGTATGTAGTGAACATTTTGAATACAATGCTCAAAAAAAGAAAGAAAAAAAAAAGTGATGCTGAAAACCAAACTGCAGAACAATCAAGGCTCTAAAAGCATTTTTGCCACAGGCAGTCGACATGATTCATCAAACAGACTTCATCAGAACATTGACAAACAATCAATCATACCTGTTAATCCAGCATTTACAACAAGTTATGACACCTCTGCATTCTTTTGCATAAGTTGGGACCACCTACCTCATGAAACTGAATCACTCCAGGTGTACCTACATACAGCTGTCATAGAGATCTACTCGTAAACTATAAACTATAAGGTTGTGTCAGGTTTAACAACTCGTTTTTCTGGTTTCAATAAGGAAATATCATCAACATATAATCAAAATGATTTACATACATTCTGATTTACAACATAAAAGTTGATGCAAGTCAACACAGCTGAAAGAAGGCCTTCAGCGCAGCGCTTGACTCGAAACGATCAAATGACAAAGAATTTGCCACACAATGCCTCAATCAATACAGATTCTTTCCATCAAAAATGACCCGTGGTTAAACACAATCCACATAAGTCCCCCGAAGGCCGCTTCAGACAAACGCTCATGTGACTCGAGCCTTCAAAAGAAATCTTTAATCACCCAAGGCTTCTCATTTAGCAATGTCAAAACACAACTATACTCTCAGCAATATGAGTAAGCACACAAGTGAAAACATCCAAGTCGGCTGGTGGGATCGAAGCAATGACAGATAGGTTAATACCGACTGCAGTGAGAGAATTTGACAAATTAGAGCAGCACCTGGGCTGTGATTTATCAGGCTTCTGTGATGTGCCTGCTGGGGAATTGAGAGAGAAAGAGAGAGAGAGGAATATGAACGGCTTTCACACAGGAACGCTTTTTTCCTTCAAATTATTAATAGCATTCTTGACCACAATTCATTTTGACAAATCGGTACTCAGGGTATTAGGATAGTTTGACTGTGTCTAACATTGCCTATACTCCTGGTTTGATAACCTCCCATCTGCAAGCTCCTGTAGGATGTTTGATGAAGAGATATCGCAGATGGCATTGCAGGGCGTTCTCAGAAATTCTCAAGGCAATAACCCAAACATTAAAAGGATGCGCGAGAGATGCTTTTCTCTCTGAACGTCTCGTCGGACTGTCAGTCAAAGGGAAGCCTGCTGAAAGAGAGACGTGCGAGTTTAACTGTTGGAAATAAGAAACACGCAATTAGTCAGCTGTCTCTTCTTCACGGCTCAAACACGCATCCATCAAGCACATCACCGTGTGATTCTAAATATCTCTGTCAACAAAACATATTCCTAACATGATATTTAACTCAAACTAAGCTGATGAAAATAGTTTGGTTCAACAGAAAATCTAAGCTGATGTTCAATGTTTTAGGCACTGATTTAACTATTATACACATGATCAGGCATAACATTATGACAGGTGAGGTGAATAACACTGATTATCTCTTCAGGCACCTGTTAGTGGGTGGGATATATTAGGCAGCAAGTGAACATGTGGATGTTACTTTGAAACGTAACCATCTACCTAAGGATTGTTGCAGACCATGTACACCCTTTCATGGAAACGGTATTCCCTGGTGGCTGTGGCCTCTTTCAGCAGGATAATGCACCCTGCCAAATGCAAAAATGCTTCAGGAATGGTTTGAGGAGCACAACAATGAGTTTGAGGTGTTGACTTGGCCTCTAAATTCCCCAGATCTCAATCCAATTGAGCATCTGTGGGATGTGCGGAACAAACAAGTCCGATCCATGGAGGCACCATCTCGCAAATTACAGGACTTAAAGGATCTGCTGTTAACATCTTGGTGCCAGATACCACAGCACACCTTCAGGGGTCTAGTGGAGTCCATGCCTCGACGGTTAAGGTCTGTTTTGGCAGCAAAAGGGGGACCAACACAATATTAGGATATAGTCATAATGTTATGCCTGATCGGTGTATGAGGTACTCTCTCTTGTGAAAAAGAAAGTGTGGGTAACACTTTCTATGAAGCCTATGTTTATAATGCATTATAAAACATGCATAATGCCTTATAAGCAACTTTATAATGTGTTGTATTATCTGATAAATACTCATAACAATAGTTAAAATACATTATAATACTTAGCCATTTGTGGTAAGAGTACAAAACATTACTACACAAGATGAAGCCTGCATTTATAATGCGTCATTAGGGTATTCTTAGCATCATAATGCATGCATAATGCCTTATAAACAACCTTAGAATGTGTTTTATCATCTCATGAATAATCGTAACAGTGTAAATATTTAAATACACAACATACAAGTTTCAATAGAAATTTGGTACACTTTAACCACACTTCAAAGACAGCAAAAGTAATTATGAAGTTACATATAAAGATTATGATAACGATTACTTAAGTCCTACTTAAGTGGGTCAAAAAAGCACTCTTATGTCTAACAAATTTATAATTTAATTTAGGCTATCACTAAAGTCTGAAAACATATCTATTTTTATTAAGTATATTATTTCCAACGCTATCTCACAACCTATTTTGTACGAGGTGACTAATTTGTAAGAATTCGTACGACCTCATCCATATGAATTTGTACAATTTGTCTATACTGCAGTGATGGGTAGGTTTAGGGGCGGGGTTTGAGATTAGGTCATTCATACGAAACTCGTCAAATACGTGCGATTTAGCAAAAATCTTCCCAATTCGTACAAGTGAGGTCGTACAAATTGGTATGAATTAGCCACCTCGTAAAATATGTAGTGTAGATAAGTGTAGATATTTTTTTTTTTTTCATTTGTGAAAATTATCCATGTAAGCTATAAAACCGCAAATTTGTGAAACGGTGACGTCATGCGCATGCGTATATATGTTCAGTCAATAGGTACCTAATGTTTATTTTCGAAGTGACATCGCCAACTACTGGTCTGGCAGCAGAATACATCATTTTTAATTGTTTTCACAGATCGGTGTGAACATAATCATTTTGACAACGTTGTCGTCTTTATACAATTATATACAACATAGACATTTGTTATTAAACAGGTGATATTATTAAAATGTCATACTGAGACATTTTGAACATTTTGATTGAATCATTGAATCAGACTGGATTGATTCACTGAAATGACAAGTTTAAACCAGAGATGTGAAGAAACAGAAGCATGCTGTCTGATCTGAGTCTTTAGGTGATGTAGGTTCTTATCATAGTCCTGAGGGGACACATGGATCTTTCTATTGCAACTGTGTCAAACAGTGCAGGAAAGGGGACCAGAGGGGGTGTGAGGAAGAGAATCTGTGATTGATGGGTGAAGGGACCAATCTGCTCCATGACCCTTCAAATGGGTGCTGTCTGTAGGGCAATGGCAGGTCAACTGTCAGGACAACCTAAAGAAACTCATAGTGCAGCTGCAAGAAAGACCTTGAACCTTGAACGGTATATCAGATCATCTGTCGCCAAGGGGAACAGGAATAGTTGACAAGGCAATGCTTGCTTTCTTGTTACATAATATTACTCCACTTAATAATAATGGTGGATTTATCAATATCTTGTAATAACAGTGTCATGTGACCTTGACTTTACGGAAAAACAACGCAACTAATCACATAAAATATTGCAAATATATTGGCATATCAGCTTTTGTTCCATATCTTTTGTTGAAGTCAAAGGCTGTGTTTTCATCTGTCATTTGGTACAATAGACAGACGACAACACGGACGAGTTTCTTGACATGCTTAAAAACCATGAACAAAATTATGCAAATTAAAATAAAACACAAGATAAATTACATATTTTGTGTTTTATGTTATTTTTAACATAAACGTTTTATTTTTTTATTTTTTATCAAATACACAGTTCTTGACAACATAAATAAATGCTTTTTTGTCCTGTTTTTCAGGACATTTTCTTAACATTCTTAAATCAATATACATTTACCTGAGAAGCCTTGTTTTCAGAAAAAAATATCAATATTAAGTGAGTTTATGCTTAAAACAAGAACCAAAGTCTGCAAATGGGGTCAGAAAAATGTACTTGTTTTCCTTTTAAATTAAGTTGATTTTTCTAACCCCATTTGCAGATAATTATTCTTGTTTAAAGCATATACTCACTTAATTTTGATAGATTTTTCTGGAAACAAAACTTAATACCTTAATACCTGAGAAACACCGTTAATATTTGAAATCAACCCAAACAAACACACTTCTCCCTTCATTGCTCCGCCCCTGAAATGCACGAACACAAGAGTGCAAGAGTGAATAAGGGAAACAAAGGGATCAACAAAGTGCATAAGGGAACCAAAATAATGCATAAAACGACAAATGGATAAAGTACACAAGAGTAGGGGAGAGTGGGGCACAACCTAACGCTTTTTGACTGTCTCAGTTTGTGTAAATCCACTTGGGGTTCAGAGTATTTATTTTTCCACATAAATTTCCCACATGTCTAGTACAATTATGTGGTTTTGTTTCATTAGTGTATACTTTTTTCTTGATTTACCCTGAAAGAATGGAAGTGAAATGTGACAACATGGCTCATAGGTGGGGTACCTTGTAACATGCGAGGGGCACAACAAAAAAAAAGTTTCAACTAATTTTTAAGTCAGTTGAATGTAATTTAAGTAGAAAGTACTTAAACATCCACGTTGATTGTACTTTTTGTATTTACAGTGTAACATTAACGCTGGTCCCAAAGCTCTTACCTGATCATAACCCTTCTTTTTCCAGTGATATTTCTCTGTAATTTCTTGTATCTTGATGTAATAGTGTATAGTGTTTGTACTGGAAAACATTTTTTTTTTTTTTTTTTTTTTTTTTTAAGGAGATTTTTGTACAGATTTGTTTACTTTTGTACAATAAACATTTTCGATGTCACCACTTGATGTCCAACATCAAATTTGGTTCCAAATGCAAAACCAGGAGTCTCCCTGCAAAAAATAAAAAGAGACATTATTCGAGATCGCTCCATCTCAGAAGCAGTTTTGACAGCACGGTCAGTCGAGCACCGAGGACACAAGGTGAAATATTGTAAGTGCACACACTCCAGTGAAGAGGACTCCAGGCAAGGTTACCTTCTCTTGTTTTGGCTCTTCTCGTGCATGCTTTCAATGGTTCCTCCTCCCTCAGGCCCTTTGGAGAAGCAAACAATCCAGCCCCTCCTCGGGCAGTAACATCTGCTTATCCCTCACCGCCTGTAGCATTGCTCCAGGTTCCCTCTGGCTGGAGCACACAATGTCATTTTCTGTCATGAGCACAGAAATTTGTAGTGACAATGTTAAGGCTTTTAGAAGCTTTGGCCAGCTTAGGTTTGCTGCCAGCTCCGGCCTACACAGCAGAGATGATACGGCCCCTTGTGTCACTCTTTCTTCTCTTCAATTTCAGCAGACACCCAGAGCACAGCACTGCGTTACACATTTTTATTCCCACATCGCTCCGCTGGCATTTTTTCTGACAATCCTGCTCTTTTTGGCTGCTTATTTCTTTTTTTTTTTTTTTCAGGCCACAACCTTTCCTTGCTGTGGCTTATTACAATTCTTGCTTTAAAATACATACAAACAATATTGTGATCAGGACATGTAGCACCTCAGATTTGAACCTTCATCCACATATTCTTTGTGCACACAGCTCTAATATAGCTAAAGTTTATATTTTCGAATGTTACTTTTGCAGCGCTTGTCTGTATTTGGTTGTGTTGTGAACTTTTGCGGCGCATGTGTTGTCAAACTGATTAAGATGTTTTCTTTATTTGCTGGTGTTTTTTCTATTTGCATGTGTTTTCTTCAGCTGCAGTGTGTTGAGCTCTCTCGCCCACCGTATTAAAGGGATAGTTCACCCAAAAATTAAAATTAGCCCGTGATTTATTTACCCTCAAGCCATTCTACATGAATGTGACATTCTTCTTTTAGATAAATACAATCGGAGTTATATAAAAAAATGTCCTAGCTAATCCAAACTTTATAATGGCAGTGAATGGGAGCCCAAAAAATTGCTTCCATCCATTATAAAAACGTACTCCACACGGCTCCGGGGGGTTAATAAAGGCCTTCTGAAGTGAAGCGATGCGTTTGTGCAAGAAAAATATCCATATTTAAAACTTTATAAAGAAAATATCGAACTTCCGCCAGACTGCCTTCCATATTCAACTTACGAAGAAAGTGTAATGCCTCTCGCAGTTCAAAACGCTTACACTACATCCTACATCATACGTTGCATCAGTTATGCTTTTTTCATAAGTTGAATACAGAAGATGGTCTGGCGGATTCTATAGATTTGACTTTATAACATGTTAAATATGGATATGTTTCAGACCAATCAATTCACTTCAGAAGGCCTTAATTAACCCCCCAGACTCGTATGGATTACTTTTATAATGGATGGATACACATTTTTAGGTTGCCATTTACTGCGATTATAATGCTTGGATAAGACAGGACATTCCGATTGTATTTGTCTGAAAGAAGAATGTCATATACACCTAGGATGCTTGAGGGTGAGTAATCATGGGATAATTTCCTTTTTTGGGTGAACCATATCTTTAATTAAACTGCAGGCTTTGTAGATTGTATTACACACAAAGCACATTAAGCCTTGGTGCTCATTACTATGCTATACTATATTATACTATACTATACTATACTATACTATAGAATTGTATATATATATATATATATATATATATATATATATATATATATATATATATATATATATATATATATATATATATATATATATATATATATATATATATATATATACTACCATTCAAAAGGTTGGGGTCAGTAAGATTTTTTTTTGTGAATGCTTGAAATGAATGAATGCTTTTGTTTGGCAACGACACATTTAAGGTACACTAGTGATTAAAAACAAAACTGCATACATTTAGCGGAAGAACATTGTTTTGGTTGTGCTTTGGCTCTGAAGATGAATGTAGTTATTATCATACTGCTCATAAAACATTTGATAGGCTTAAGAGATATAACCAGTTTAAATGTAAAGAATCTCAAGCTAATTAGCTGAAGATGTTACTGTAATATGCATGGTACTTCCTTGAAAATAAATTCCAGCACAGCACTACACAACCCATCAATTCTGAAAGAGAGCTACATATGGCAATTAATCTGTTCAATAAAATACCTAACTCAACTGCTGAGTAATAAAAACGCCACCTCTATGTCGCTTTTACAACATTTAAAATCCCTCCATTCTCGCATCTCCAAGCCAATGTTGATTCTTGTTTTATTACGAGCTCTGCCACATTCTCCTTTTGCCAGCAGACTCTCCCTTTGTTCTGCATTTTTTTTTTTAAATGGGTGATGCCCTGGAGGTTCGAGATTTTGGGCCAGATTTACTAACAACTTGCACCAACGCAAACCCTCTTTTGGAGTTAAAAAAAATACTGTCAGGATTTACTAAAGATGTGCAGTGAAAAATTAGCGCTGAATATGCATGGACAGGGTTATTTCTGCGGCTGACCTTATTGCATATGGATTTGTAGAAGTTTGCGATGCAAAATTTATGGAATGAGACTTTTTAAATGAATCATTCAAGGTGATTTACTAAGGTTTGCGCTTGTCAATTTTCACAAGTTCACACTTACATATAACTTACATAGAGTAAATGTTATACGTATTTGGCCTGAACCCAGAGTACTTCCCCCATCCCAGGCTGGGATAGGAATCGTTAGAAGTGAGGAGATGGGTTGGTGGAGGGATGCTGGAAAACTGTCATGGAACAGAGGTATGTCTGCTGTATATATACCTCCTGATGCTAATTGAGTTGATTAACTGAATGTGCTCCTCCTGTGTTAATGAGGTTAATTATATGAATGTGCTCCTTCTGAACGTTGTTAATAAAACATCAAGTCTTAAACCAGATGCTAATTAGCGCTAGTATGTACGCAGTTTCCCATAATATAAACACTTATAATAGGCTTGCCATAGTGAACCAGGGTAAGTCAAAAACACGTTTTGGAAGAAGGATTGATGATGTTTTGACTACTTTAAATTTGGTAAAATAAAGTTACTTAGTGTACCTTTAAATTAACAGTAGGTGACAGTAAAGACATTTATAATGTCATTCACATCAAATATATTCACATAGAAATTGTAGTGTGAATGAAATATATTGTAAACTGGTAACAGGCATTTTATCAGCGTTTCAGCAGAATTTTGTGGTTTTATTTTTGTACCTCGATTTACATTATGAAGAATAACTGGAATTACAGTAAACAAAAACAAAAAAAACAAAAAAAACACATTACAATGAAACAAAAGTTTTTTAATGCGTATCACTGGATTGATTCACTGACTAACTGATGAGTTCAAGAATTAATTATTCATGAGTGTTTCTGAAAAGCACATCACTTGTGGAACCGGTTCTGAATCATTTCCTTATTTACAGTAAAGTGATCACAAAAGAACACAATAATTATCATGTGTAAAGAACAAGACCAATATCATTTAATGTGACCACAGCCACTCAACATGCATGTGCAATTTGAACGTTTGTATTCAGGCATCATCATACTGCAACAATTCAGTAGATTCCTGGTGGTGAATATGTCACTCTCACTCTTTGTGATCCAGCATGACTCTCTCTCTATTTCTGTCCAGGTCTCAGATAACCTTGGCCAAGAGTCAGCTGGAGGAACTAATCTGGGCCATTTGCATAGCAGATCCAGAGAAAGAGGAACTGAAAAGTCTCTCGCTCGCTGAAGCCCGAGTGTCACCGTGCGCTCCGCAGGAGGGAGGCCACCGCCGATACTGCTGGAAAAGCACATTATTTGTGGACGCAGCGAGCCGAGCCATGGAGAGACAGGCGGGGGGGCTCGAGTCCTGTCCCACTGAGCTCATCCACCTCCACCTTTACAGGTGCGCCAGCATTCCTCCACTGACACAGACAGATGACATATTTATTAGCTTGTTAAAATGCAGCCTCCCCCATCCACCCGAGTGCTCACCTAGCTAAACAAAACAATTGGCTCCTCCATTGGCTAATTGGGCCGAGCCCCTGTGGCGCGACTCGCCCAAGTGCTTGATGAGGCATAAAATGATGATTAATTAATTTACTGCTCAGTTGATCATCAAACTGAGAGGTTTATGATTTGCACAGCGGTCAGCGTCTCTCTGCTGTTTAGGAACTCAGCGGCGGAGAGATCAGAGCTGTAGCTGCTGCCTTTGCTTTGACCTGTGCGCCGGCAAACTTCCACATCCACACCACGGCACAACATCCCAACATCCAACACTGACTTATCCAACTATAATATGTTAACGAGACTCCTACTTGCCAAAAATGTATTGGAGTCATTTGCTTCACAGAGTTGGGAACTGAATTGAGACTATGCTTTAAATGACAAGAAAGATGAAGTACAATTAAAATGGAATTAAACTAATGTTGCGTTTAGTAATACATTCCATGTTTTTCAATTTCAGAATATTCCAGTAAAAGTATATGATATTAATAATAAATAAAAAAAAGTTTGGGGCAGTAAGATTATAATTTTTCTTTTAAAGAAAACGTTCATTTTAAAAAAAACACATTAAATTGATCAATAGCAACAATAAAGACATCTTAAAAAATACTTATATTAAAATAAATGCTATTCTTTTGAATATTACAAAAAAAAAAATAGAATCAGCATATTATAATGATTTCTGAAGGATCATGTGACACTGAAGACTAAGCATAAAGATGCTGAAAATTCGGCTTTGCATCACAGGAATAAGTTACAATTTACAATATATTCACATAGAAAACAATTGATTTTTTTTTGTTTTTTTTGGATAAAATAAATGCATCTTTGGTGAGCATATATATATATATATATTTAATTTCCCAGAACACTCTGAAGTCTCATTCTCCTGAAATCGGCCTGACCCTGATGATTTAATTACATATGAAGTATCTTTGCATATACTCTATTGGATACAGAACATTCACATGAATTATTGAAACTAAAGGACTGTTTGATGCTGAAGCATTAATATGCTTTTGAAATTAATAATTCAATCTGTATTATCACTGGGGTTAACATAGCACTGCCATTTCATATTAAGCCTAAATGTACATGTGTACAATACTAATTCACTCACAGGTATAACGGGAGTTTTGATCAATTATTGTCTAATGTGGATGTTGGAAGTATTTTTGCGTAATTGGTTTAAGAATCAATGGAATCGTGTCTTCATGGTGGTGTGACATGTAAACAAGGTTAAACAGGTAGGAAAGCTCATTCCATTCTGACGCGGTCTCACGTGTCACGCTGACTGATTGCATGATATTCCAGTGACTTTCAGAGGAACTGCGTTCAGGGTTTCCATCATTTTAAACAGATATGCAAATTCTTCGCTCATGGCGAGGCTAAAGCTCACAGGCCTCAGGGCTCACATCCGCTCATCACTCTTGATCGCTCCAGGAGCGTACTTAAGTTAGAATCAGAATGACGTTGAACAAACACAAGTTAAACAGTAATTTGCACCAATCTAAGATCAGTATTTACCTTTCAGATGTTCCCATCATTGTTACTCAAATAGTCAAATGCACACTTGACTTGAGAAGCATAAAACACATGTTTGAGAAAGCTGTATCAGTGGAGATACAGAGTACAGACCTCTTTTGATTACATTATTGAATTACAAACATTGTTGAAGTTTTACAAGAAGAGCAACATAGAGCTGCAATTAAAAATTATTTTACACCAAGTGCAAATAGTGTGACTTGTTGGCAAGTGCTATTCGCACTAGCTCCGCCCGACAATGCCTGTTTGGGAAAAAAAATAACAGGCATATTTCAAAGTTTTCAGTGGTGTGGTCAGTAAAGCATTAGCACTTAGTGCAAATAGCCGCTGCCTTAAAAAATGTGCAGCAGAAGTCATGGAACAGAGCAAAATTTTATAATTTCATCTAAGCTAAATGAGTAAACTGCATTAAATAAATGCGACTGAAAACATTATGTCATTGATATGACAATTGAACACAATAGAATCAAAATAATAATGCCACGTTTTTAATATTGAAAAATAAGGATTCGTACACATTTGTGTCTAAAACTTGTTCAATAATTTATAGTTTTAGTGCTGTCAATATGTCAGTAATGTAAATTTCAGTGCATGGAAATGTAAAATGTACGCCCTACTTTACGTAAAAAATACACATAATGCTCATGTGCTCATGTTGGATATGGACATCTGACAATCTTAAAATACAGTGAAATACAGTGCAGGCGTGTTGCGATCTGAGAGGAGGTCCCTGGTCTAACAAACTTCTTCACAATCTTCACAAATATTCCCTTGCAAAATGAACAGCACAAAAAAGACTAGGATCTCAAATTGTATCCAGAATATAGCTGTGCAATTCTTTCCCAAAAAGTTACAAAAAGAGGGAGATGAAATGTGACAGAGTAATATCTATGAGAAGACAACCATGGGCTTCAGGATGTCTGCCGGGAGATAGCTCCAAAATAAGAGCATTATAATTTAACGCACACAGTGAATGCTTTATTACAGGAACATCGGAGTGGTCCTTGTATGGCTGACTCTATTGATTTTACCCTACAGTGAAGAGGAGCAGGTCTCCTCCTTCCTCCAAGGCATATCAGAAATTCATGCTCGAGTTTCAGCTTTACTTTCACCTCAACCTGCATTTACTTGAAATAGAAAATGAGGTCAGGTAACAGAGAAATGGTTAAACTCCTAATTTTAACATTTGAAACGACTGTTTTAAATGTTGTATTTATGCAAACAACGGCATCTGTTCCACTGAAAGATTGTATGCCTCTAGAAACTTTTATTGGAATTTTAAGGAGGTCTATAATACCTGGAAAGTGATGTCCGCCAGCATTCCTATCTTAATGGCGTCGGTTCAGCTGGTGCATGCAGTCCTGAAAGCACAAAACCTTCCTGCTGCCACGTCTGTGCTTAATTTACTTTTGGTCCACCCAAGACACAGTGACAACAGTGGAAATAAAAAGTCTAGACTCTATACACACATATTAAAACAGTAGGTCCCTTTCGTTCAGTCACTACGACGTAACGTTAGTGACTAAGAATGGGGGGTTTCGCTTAGAAGCCTATCATCTTCGAGATCTTAGAAAACGCCAAATGGCAGTGCCAATGCCATGGGCATGCGTAATTTGCATGCGTAACTCCGCCCCACCACGTGGGTATATAAGGAAGTACGTGGGCAATATCGCATTATGTTTCTGCTTCGTAGCCAAGAGTACCTACCTCTTCACTCCTCAAAAGCCTTCTGAGACTCTGTCAGCTTCTTCGAGACGAGCAGCCTTCCAGTCGGTGTTGTTGTGACGGCGCGTTCCAGCGATCACATACTTCCTGACTGCTGAACTGTGCAGTGATCTGTATCCAGCTGGTGTGTGTTTCCCTGGGCACTTCGGCATCAACTGCGAGGTTTTCCTCTCACAAAAAGAGCTTACACGTGGCACGTCCTTTTCAGGATATCTCGCCCATGTGCTTCTGGGTGGGGTCGGTCTCTTCCGCCTTCTGATGGGCATGATCACTGTTTGACATGTTTGGGCTTTCAGCACGCTCAGGCAGCGCTCGCGGATGACTCATGTTCCCACTGCGGGAACATGGCCATCTTGATGTTATGATCGAGACTCTGTGAACTCCGTGCGGATGCCGGAGCGAGAGTCCCCTCTGCCACATTCCAATCTGCGGTCTCCACAAGAGGCGGCACTTTGGCTGGTGGCCAGGGTGATCTGAGGGTGACGGTGTGGAATCAAGTTCCGACGCTCATGCCTCGGCCCAAACCCCCCTCTCATGCACTGCACCGTGCGTTCAGGCGAGTACATCGGGGCCGGCTCCTGCTGTCCCGATTGTCTCGTTTGCCACTCTCGAGCACAGGTGTGCGACCACAAAGATTTAGTGCTCCATCACTTCGGGTCAACTGGGAGAAGAGCAAACTCTGCCCCGTGCAGAGGATCTCTTTTCTCTGTATGAACATCGACTCGGTCGCCATGTACGCACAGTCACTGCTGACTTGCCCCCGTCAAATCGAGAACAAGAGTGGGGCATATGGCATCTGCAGCCGCGGTAACGTCGCTCGGATTGCTTCATATGAGACCGCTTCAGCACTGGCTTCACAATCGAGTCCCGAGATGGGCATGGCAGTTGGGCATGCTCCGGGTCCAAGTGACTCGGGCCTGCCTGCAGACCCTCACCCCGTGGTCAAACCTCAGTTTTCTACGGGCCTGTGTGCCCTTAAAATGAGTTTCCAGGCATATTGTTGTATCGACAGATGCCTCTGCCACGGGCTGGGGTGCCATGTACAATGGACAAGCAGCCGCGGGCCCCAGCGCCTCCTGCATGTTAATTGCCTCGAGTTGCTGGCAGTACGGTTCGCCCTGCACCGCTTCCGAGCATTGCTGAAGGGGCAACATGTACTAGTCAGGACAGACAACACGGCCACTGTAGTGTTCATCAACCACCAGGGAGGCTGGGCAGGCTGGGCGACACCTAACACATTCGCCAGATTCTACAATCTCCGAGTGGAGCCTATGTCCGACTATGTACTCGCCTCTACTAGTGGCCGGTAATGGACTAGGCTCAGGTGTCTTCGCTTGCTCGCCATTCCACTCCACGGACTGGATACGTGTGATTTTTCCTCAGGTGAGCTTTCCGGAAGCCCTGAGCTCCTCCAGCACTGTCGACGCCGACACCAGTAAGTCTGCCCTCTTGAGCCCAGACCCTCGTGTCAGGCTAGGTGCCCTGTGTGCATGGTTCCACTCCGGCGACCCCCACACGTGTATTTCCACCGTAAGCCTCCTTTTTGAGCGGGTGTCTTCCCTTGGCAGGCCTTGCCACCCCTGGGGTTAAAAATCCACCTTCGGCTGGTCCCCCATAGTTCTCCATATGCAGCCCACAGCGGGTCATATGTGTATTTTCTAAGTCCCCCCTTCGGGCAGGCATCTTGGCATATCTCAACCTGGAATATGCTTCCCAGTGTACCTTGGTATTCCTGTGAGAAGTGGGAGTCCTTCTTCCGTACATGTCTTACGACAGGGCACTCGCACTTACGCAGGGCACTGGAAGACAGCTGAGTGGCATGATTATATTGGGACCCCCATTCGTTAGTCACTAACGTTACGTCGTTCCCTTTGCCACATCCGCTGTACCGCTGGAACGGCCGGGAGTTCAGTCTTGGCTCCTCAGCAGGTAAACATAATGCGATATTGCCCACGTACTTCCTTATATACCCACGCGGTGGGGCGGAGTTACGTATGCAAATTCCGCATGCCCATGGCATTGGCACTGCCATTGGGCTTTTTCTAAGATCTCGAAGATGATAGGCTTCTAAGCGAAACCCCCCATTCATTAGTCACTAACGTTACGTCTCCGTTCCCTCCTCAGGGAACGAGGGTTACATACGTAACTGAGACGTTTTTTCCGATGTAAAACATGAAACAAAGATAAATCATATCAGAACTTTTGCACATTTAATGTAAAACTTACAACCTGTGCAATTCCATTCAAAACTATGAAGCTTGTTTCCACCACGGAATAAAACATTTTAAAAGACCTTTTATCTCACACTTTTTCTCACAATTGTTTTCAGACTTTTTTTCTTAGAATTGTGTTATAAAGTCAGAATTGCGAGTTATAAAGTCAGAATTGCATGATATTAAGTAAGAATTCCATGATATAAAGTTAGAATTGCGTGATATAAAGTCAGAATTGCGAGATATAAAGTCAGAATTGCGAGTTATAAAGTCAGAGTTGCATGATATAAAGTCAGAATTGCATGATATAAAGTCAGAATTGCATGATATAAAGTCAGAATTGCGTGATATAAAGTCAGAATTGTGAATTATAAAGTCAGAATTGTGAGTTATAAAGTCAGAATTGCGAGTCATAAAGTCATAATTGCGAGTCATAAAGTCATAATTGCGAGTGATAAAGTCCGAATTGTGAATTATAAAGTCAGAATTGCGAGTTATAAAGTCAGAATTATGAATCATAAAGTCAGAAATGTGAGTTATAAAGTCAGAATTGCGAGTTATAAAGTCAGAATTGCGTGATATAAAGTCAGAATTGCGAGTTATAAAGTCAGAATTGCGAGTTATAAAGTCAGAATTGCGTGATATAAAGTCAGAATTGCGAGTTATAAAGTCAGAATTGCATGATATAAAGTCATAATTGCGTGATATAAAGTCATAATTGCAAGTTATAAAGTCAGAATTGTGAATTATAAAGTCAGAATTGCGAGGTATGATGTCAGAATTGCAAGTTATAAAGTCAGAATTGTGAATTATAAAGTCAGAATTGCGAGTTATAAAGTCAGAATTGCGAGGTATGATGTCAGAATTGTGAGTTATAAAGTCAGAATTATGAATTATAAAGTCAGAATTGCGAGTTATAAAGTCAGAATTGCGAGTTATAAAGTCAGAATTGCGTGATATAAAGTCAGAATTTTGCAAGTTATAAAGTCAGAATTTTGTGATATAAAAGTCAGAATTGCGCAAATTGAGAGTTATAAAGTCAGAATTGCGAGATATAAACTCAATAGTGAGAAAAAAAAAGTCAAAATTGTGAGATTTCTGACATTTCAGAAAAAAAAAGAAAAACAACCTTGGAATAACTACCTGCATGAGGCCCTGATCAGACAGAGCGCGTTTTTGGAGCGAGAGACGCCTTTTTGAATAGTTTTCTGTTGGCAGTGAGCGTTATGAGCTGTTTGTTCGCCCCGGTCACCTCACATTTTATTCGCCTGCTGTACCTCGTTTTTCCCAGGAACGCTCTGAGCGCATGAATCAACTCTGTTCAGAAAAGCGCTCGACGTCATCGCATTTTTTCCCATTGTCCCATTTCCCATTGTCAATTGAATGATAGGAGAGGTGGGTCTTCCGTTGTGGTGACGTTTATCTTGATTAGACTGACAGCACAGCTGATTCGGGGGTTGTCTAGAAACAAAAAAAACTGCAGCACACTGCTATTTTCTAAATTAAAAAACGTCAACCGCCTCGTGTTTTCCAACCTGAAAAACCCGTTCTGTCTGATCGTGGCCTAAGTGTGCACCCCCTGACTAATATCCCAGTGAGCAATTTTGCATTTAAAAGACGTCTAATAGCCATCTAAACACAACCCTGATGTCTAGGCTAAAACAAGGCAAAATTTGGGCTGTCAGTGAAAATTTTAAAGACGTCTAACCATAGCCCAAGAATATCGATTTCAAAGAAATTAAACCAAACAACTTGTAATCACTGCTGACTTTGCTTAGATGATGGAATATCATACAGCTTGCAAGTTATTTTAGCAAAAATGACATGTAACCAAATTCAAGGTTCTTTTGGCTAGAACTGGGTTACACATTTTTATCGGGTCTATAGTTAACCGAGATGGTGAAATGGCAGCTATTACTTGCTGGATACTCAGTTGAAGCACCCTTTGATTTTATTACAACACTGTATGGATAGGAGTCTGTCATCTTGGCACATCATGACTTTGGAATATTTTTCCACTCTTCTTTGCAAAAATGTTCCTTCACTTCTAATTCAAGAAGCCAGTTCACTCAGATATATGCCAGAATAGGGAAGAAAAGATGATTGCACCTTCCGTTTTATGGCGACATAATAACTGCTGAAGCCCTGACCCTTTGGTAATAGCCCCGAAAATAGCCCCTCTTGACAGCACTGCAACCTGATTTCAAACTTTAAGTGCTAAACAAAGCATTGACATTAAGGAGAAGGAAAGTGAGAATTTAATCGTTCAGTGTGAATAAAAATGGGTAAAACAATACAGCCATAGCTGCTGGCCTTTACACCTTCTCAGCCGACTCCAAGTGAGTCATAATTGCTTTAGGACTTCGAATCCACTTTTGAATTCAAAGCTTTGGACAAATAATTGGATTTCTAGCAAACATGCTGAGCTGTGTTTCCTTCTCTATTGGTCCGTGTCCTGAGGGCTAAACACTCACTGGTCTGTATACTGTAAGCGCACCTGGTGGGGGTTGGAGGTCTTGGGTTGGCATGGAGCCTGCATAGGAACGTTGGAATGGTCATCAGTTCTGATGCAATAACTCTAACCTTCATTCCTGGGAAAATTGAGCTAGTATTGGTAGCATAGCATTAGCATTAGCCAAGATATCTAAAGCAATTACGTCTCATCCTGCAATATTTCAGGGGCTGTTTGACATTGAGCCCAGCAATTTATGAGGTATCTGACAACAGAGAAAAGCCTCTTGTGTCACATATTTGAGAACTGTGCGACAGCAGGAAGCAAAAGAGAGAAAAAGTGACAATTAAAAACAGAAACAGGAGCAAGAGCATTGTATCCAAACCAATGCCTCTTCAAAAAAAAACTACTACAGAGAGAAAAAACTTTTTTGTTGTTACAAAATATGATATTTTTTTTATTTTATTTTTTATTTCATTGTTTTTCATTTTGTTTACACTTTATTTTGATGGTCCCCATTCTGTTGACTATAATGGGCCTTTATTAAATACCTTTTGCAACCTCTTTTTTGTCACGATAACAGCTTTGAGACTTCTCCTATCAATACGGTCTCAATCCTATTCGTCACATATTGATGCTTGGTCAGGACCCTTCAGCATCACATTTTAACGCACAGGGTACCCCTTTAGCATCGTTTTTCGACACACAGTACTCCATTGATTTCAATGACAAACCTTTGCCATCATACACAGACACGTTGGACATGGTTATCGTCATGATGAAATTATATATTGGGTTATGATTTTGCCATTATGACATGGTGTGTGGTTCTCAATTTAATCAGCCAGCATAATTTTATTTAAATTTATTTTTTTTGTATTTACGCTATTCAGACATGTTTTGAACACGTAACCCAACCCCATCCCTAAACCTACCCATTTGTGTATTATACAAAACAGGATATAACAGCCAGATACGACTGCAGCCACAATTTATTACAAAAGTACAGATATTCCAAGTGTTCCGAGGCCAAACGATTGATTTGTGTGAAGAAAATCCCCAAAATCGATCAGCTTCGAGTCCATCCACCCAAAGAAACGTCATGTCAGCTTTGACAGCATTGGCTGTCATATGTCTCTGTTCTCTACATGAAGATATCGTATGACTTCAGAACATGGGTGGCGCTAGGGAGCCTGCTTCAGCACCCCCAAGAAAGACCAGAGCACCCCCATAGCACCCCCAGACATTTTAGCTGTAAACAATTATATACAGGCTGTATTATAATTAATACATAATTAAATAGTTTGAAACAACAAATGAAAAAAAATAAATAATTACTCATTAAGCGTGCGTTACATATGTGATGTGTCAGGTGAATTGTAGCTACATGTAGCATTTAATTTTTGAAAAAAAATGGAGCGGTTCCTTCTGCCAGGTAAGCGATCTCGTGATTCTAATTTAGTTCCTACTTCCTGCAGTAGCGACGCGCTTAACTACATTTTTCAGTAGCACTTTATCCAACAAGTAGCGGTGTAGCGTGACCGGACGAGCCTGTAATGAGTGAAGCCGAGCGGTGTGACGGATGCGCGCAATGAAGGTGCTCCAGTGTCTTGTTTTGGTTCTTTAAAAAGTGAATTTCGTTTTGTATAAATTGTATCTTAAAGCTACACTGTGTAACTTTTTTAGTTTATTCTTAGCTAAAAACACTTAGTTCTTTCAAAAATATATGTGCTCATTAATGTATATTTACTTCTTTCAAGTAATAAAGTATTCTCGTAAGTTTATAATATGCCATTGAAAATACATACGGGTAAGGGGTTCGAATGGGGGTCGCCATGTTGCCCTTCCATCTTGAAAGTACATTAGCCAAAGAGGGACATACCCGTAAATTCAAGCTTCGCCTTTCGCGTTTTAACACCCTGTAACGAGTAGGAAAATAGTGTGGCCCCATTGTGTGCACTGCGCCTCGAGCTCCCATGTGTGCGGATTATTTTCTGTCTTCTGTTGCTAACATTCATTTATTTTTGTTTTGTTGGGTAATGCTGTGGACGGAAGTGGAGTTTGTGCCAGACTCTTGTGGGGGGTTCCGCGGGGAATAAAGTGCGGGCTGTTTGATGTCAATCGCCTCCGTGTTTGCATCGACTCCAGTTGCGTTGAGTGAGCTATCCGTATTTTTCACCCGGACACACGCGTTACAACTCGATGGCGAATGTGAAGAGGGGGATTGCTGGATCGAACTGGAAGCCATGTTAATCTTGGACTAAATTGGCCACCGTAGGAGTTCAAACGAAATCGGAATTGGGAGGAAAAGAAACTAATATTTACTGGATGGTCATATACCCTTTCACCGCTAGATGGGGGAAAATATCACACAGTGTAGCTTTAATTTTAATCAATGTTTCAATTCCCTAGATTTAATAAATAAGAAGCAAATAGGCTATAGCAGATAATAATCGTGACGGAGGCGCGGGAGCGATAGCATTCCACATGAACTGGAGCGCGTCAAATAAATGAACCAAAACTCAGCAGCTATACTTGCCTCACTGTCCTCAAATGTCCACTTTTAAACGAAAATATTAAAAACGAAAAGAAATATTCAAGCAACTGTTCACACGAGCAGCTCATGACTGCACCGTCTCGGAGCATTTCTGATCAGAATGCTGCGCACTCCATTGCATGTGCTGTGAGTTTAACACGCATCTTTAGACTAATTCTGACTCCTGAGTATTTCATTTAAGTTGCATACATTTTGTTCTTGCACTGATGTTCAATTTGCAGCCCTTTTGCTCTTTGCCAGCCAGTTTGAGATATAGGTCATATTTGATTATTCGGATAGTTAACGAAATCAAATGATTCTGACAGTTTTTGGCTTTTTGCCATTGAAATGACTGTGGAAAAGTGTCCAATAACCCTGAATTCACCTCATACTATTTGTAATCATAGCCTAATTGCATTGCATTATGTAGCTTGAAACCCCAAATATTATAACATTCTTCATTAACAATTATTCAGTTATTTGTAACAATGTCATTGTAAAAAAGAAAAAAGAAAAAAGAATGTCTTGTTTCAATGTAGCTAGCTACTTTTTGATAATAACTTTTAGCTAACTATTTTTTCAAAGGGGTAGCTTGAATGTAACTTAACTACTTTAACTTACAAGTAGATTTTAAAGCTACAGTTTCAGAGTAGCTTGCCCAACACTGGTTCCTAGTAAAAACGAGAACAAACTTATCTCAGCCAGAGGTTGCGATGGTTTAGATGTTGATTGCACGGAGTCTGTCACGGAGCTTTCCGCTGATGTTTGCCGTGGATGCAGAGATGGCAGCTAATCAATACACGAAGAGCGAAGGCTTTGGATGTTCAACGCATCATTGATGCATTTTCCGTCCATCACAACAACCGTCTGCATTGTCCTGATTTGAGACTGTAAATAGTAAGTGATTGTTGTCGCCAATTTGGTGAATACTGATATTTCCCCGGTGCAATGGGTGCTGTTTAATGGTGTATTGTTCTTGACTGAAATTTTGATTGAATAGCCTAATGAATTTTGTGCTTGCTCAATTTAATAAAATTAACTTAAATTGTGATAAATAAAATAATTGAATGTTAAAAATTATATTATGTTAATATATATATAAATAAATAAATATAAATATAGGCCTATATATAATTGCGCAGCTCCTCCTGTCAATGATCTAGTGCCCCTCAGCAGCTGCATTAAAAATTCTCTAGCGCTGCCCCTGCTTCAGAAGACTTGGAATGCAACGAGTTATTACTTTGATACTGATTTTGGTCAGTTTTTGCAATAAATACCTGTGACTGTACTTTTATTTGCCTGTTACGTGTTTTATATTGTTGAGAAGTGGGTATATTTAGGGTAGGAGTTGGGTTAGTTGCTCAAAAATGTAAAAGTAGCCTATACATATTCATAAAATCATGTCTACTTTTACAAATGCAAAGAATTAAATGCTTTTTGATCTGACGGAATCAAATGGAGTACCCTGTGTGTTGGAAAACAACGCTAAAGGGGTACCCTGTGTGTTAAAATGTGACGCCGAGGGGTCCTGACCAAGCGTCAATATGTGACGAATAGGAGTGAGACCATGTTGCTCCTATTACATGATGAATTTCGAGAACACCTGACAAGAGATCAGAGACCATTTCTCCATACAGGATCTCTCCAGATCATTGAGATTTTAAAAACGCTAAAATGCCATGGGCATGCGGAATTTGCAAACGTAACTCCACCTCACTGCGTGAGTATAGAAGGAAGTACGTGGCAATATCGCATTATGTTACCTGCTGAGGAGCCAAGATGGAACTCCCGGCCATTCCAGCAGTACAGCGGATGTGGCAAAGGGACGTTACATCTCCGTTCCCTCCTCAGGGAATGAGGGTTACATCTGTAACCGAGACGTTCCCTTTCGTTCAGTCACTACGACATAACGTTAGTGAACTAATGGGGGTCCCAATATAATCACACCACTCGGCTGTCTTCCAGTGCCCTGCATAAGTGTGAGTACCCTGTCGTAAGACTAGTACGGACGAAGGACTCCCACTTATCACAGGAATACCAAGGTACACTGGGAAGCATATTCCAGTGGAGATATGCAAAGATCCCTACCCGTAGGGAGGACTTAGAGAGTACACATATGACCCACTAAGGGCTGCATATGGGAAAACTCTAGGGCACCAGCCGAAGGTAGATTTTTAACCCCAGGGTGGCAGGGACTTGCCAAGGGAAAGACACCTGCTCACTGAGGAGGCTTACGGTGGAAATACACGTGTGGGGGTCGCCGGAGGGGAACCATGCACACAGGGCACCTGGCCAGACACGAGGGTCTGGGCTCGCTAGAGGGCAGACTTACTGGTGTCGGCGTCGACAGTGCTGGAGGAACTCAGGGCTTTCGGGAAGCTCACCTGAGGGAAATATCGCACGTATCCAGTGGAGTGGAATGGCGAGCAAGAGAAGACACCTGAGTCTGGTCCATTTTCGGCCGTTAGTAGAGGCGAGTACATAGTCGGACACTGGCTCGACTCTGAGTTTTGTAGAATCTGGCGAATGTGTTAGGTGTCGCCCAGCCTGCAGCTCCGCAGATGTCTGTTAGCGAGGCGCCATGCGCTAAAGCCCAAGAGGAGGCCACACTCCGAGTGGAGTGGGCCCTGACCCCAAGGGGACATGGTCGACCTTGCTGCTGGTAAGCCAAAACAATGGTGTCCACTATCCAGTGAGACAGCCTTTACTTTGAGAGAGCTCTTCCCTTCCGCTCTCCACCATAACAGACAAAGAGCTGGTCTGCGGTCCTGAAACATTGCGTCCTGACTAAGTAAGCGCAGAGAGTGCGTACTGGACAGAGCAATGCCAAGGTTGGGTCTGCCCCCTCCATGGGCAGCGCTTGCAGGTTCACCACCTGGTCTCGGAACGGAGTGGTGGGAACCTTGGGCACATATCTGGGCCGGGGGCTCAGGATCACGTGAGAGTAGCCGGCCCGAACTCCAGGCATGCTTCGTCAACCGAAAATGCCTGCAGGTCCCCTACCCTCTTGATGGAAGCCAATGCAGTCAGTATCGCTGTCTTCATTGACAGGAATTTAAGATCGACTGACTGCAAAGGCTCAAAGGGAGGCCTCTGCAGAGCATCTAAAACTACTGAGAGGTCCCAAGAGGGCACGAGGGGAGAGCGAGGAGGATTTAGTCTCCTGGCTCCCCTCAGGAACCTGATGACCAGGTCGTGCTGACTTACCTTTTTGTTCTCCAAGAGGTCGTGGTGGGCAGATATTGCAGCCACATATACTTTAAGGGTGGATGGAGACAGCCTACGCTCCAACCCTTCTTGGAGGAACGAGAGCACAGACCCGATCGGGCATTTCCAGGGGTCTTCTTGGCGAGAAGAACACCAGGTGACGAAGAGGTTCCACTTCAACGCATAGGCATGCCAAGTGGACTCTGCCCTAGTGGAAGTGAAGGTAGCCACCACCATAGGTGGTAGGGTACTCAAACCTGCCGCATCCCATCCAGGAGCCTCTTTTACGCGGAGGCTCCAAAGATCGGGACACGGGTGCCAAAGGGTGCCCCGTCTCTGAGTGAGGAAGGTCCTGACTCAGAGGAATAGGCCAGGGAGGGGCTGTCGCAAAGAGTAAGAGTTCGGGGAACCAGGTCCGGCCGTGCCAGTACGGGCGACCAGAAGGACCTGCTCCTTGTCCTCCCTGATCTTGCACAAAAGCTGTGCGAGAAGGCTCACTGGGGGGGACTCATATTGACCAGCTGTGCGCCAGTACATCCGTGCCGAGCATGCCCTCGGTCAGGGAATAAAACAGGCTGCAACGGGAAGAGTCGTGGGAGGCAAACAGATCTATCTGTGCATCGCAGAACTGTTCCCAAATCAGCTGGACCGACTTGGGATGGGAGTCTCCATTCTCCCAGAAGTGGCTGAGACCGTGAGAGCTCGTCGGCTGCACGGTTCAGAACTCCCGGAATATGGACAGCACGAAGGGACCTCAGATGCTTCTGACTCCATAGAACGAGATGGCGGGCGAGTTGAGACATACGGCGGGAGCATAGATCAGCCTGGTGGTAGATGTATGCTACTGACCGTGTAGTCTGACCGGACTAGTACATGTTGACCCTTCAGCTAGGAAGCAGTGCAGGGCGAACCGTAGTGCCAGCAACTCGAGGCAATTGACATGCAGGAGGCGCAAGGGTCCTATCCAGGAGCCCGCAGCAGCACGTCCATTGCACATGGCATCCCAGCCCGTGGAGGAGGCATCTGTTAACACAACAATATGCCTGGAAACTTGTCCTAAGGGCCACTGGCCTGTAGAAATGAGGTTCGGCCACGGGGTGAGGGTCCGCAGGCAGGCCCGAGTCACTGGGACCAAGAGCATGCCCGAATGCCATGCCCATCTCGGGACTCGATCGCGAAGCCAAAGCTGAAGCGGTCTCATATGAAGCAATCTGAGCGGCGTTAACGCGGCTGCAGATGCCATATGCCCCAGAAGCTTCTGAAAAAACTTCAGTGGGACCGTACTCTTGCTCTTGAATTAACGAAGGCAAGTCAGCAATGACTGCGCGCGCTCGCTGGTAAGCAGCATGCACATGGCGACCGAGTCGGAAACCATACTGAGAAAAGAGATCCTCTGCACTGGGCAGAGTCGCTCTTCTCCCAGTTGACCCGAAGGCCCAGACGGGCTAAGTGCCGGAGCACTTGGACTCTGTGTCTGCACACCTGCTCTCGAGAGTTACCCAGTATGAGCCAGTCATCGAAGTAGTTCAGGATGCGAACCCTGTGCTGCCTGAGTGGCGCAAGGGCTGCCTCGATAGACTATGTAGAGTCACAAGGGGACAGAGCTGCCCGAATGGGAGGACTGCGTACTGAATGTCCGCCCCTCGAAGCAAACCGGAACGGTCCGCGTCGAGGAAGGAGACATGGAAGTAAGCGTCCTTCAGGTCGATCGCTGCAACCAATCTACCGGACGAACGCGTCCGAGGAGGCGTTCGCTACCGACATCCTGAACGGAAGCCTGTGAAGGGATCGGTTCAGGACGGGCAGGTCCAGGATTGGCCGTAACCCACCGGTTTCCTAGGGTACAATGAAGTAAGGGCTGAGGAAGCCGGACTTCATTTCGGCTGGAGGGACAGGCTCGATCGCACCCTCTGCTAGTAGGGTGGCAACCTCCGCACTCATGACTGGGGCCTTCTATTGGGCCCCAGCATGGAGCGCGGACTCCCCAGAAGTGGAGAGGGATGAGACCGGCGCAGCCCGGGGGGTGGCACACACTGCCATCACCGGTCTGTGGGACCTCAGAGATGGGGACACCAGTTCTTTCCAAGTGCCGCCAGCCTGGGGGCCAGCAGCAGAAGGATTTTCCCCCGGCCCTCCACAGGGGGAAGGAGAGGCCCTGCTACCATCCCCTGGAAAGAACTGGGACCCATCTCTGGGTTGTCCGCCTCCAGCCTGGCGTTTAAAGCGTTGTCATCCTGCAACCACCTCCACGGTGCGGCCCGGGTGAAGGCTAGGTGCAGCAGCTAGCCGCCGGGGCAGTACGTGTTACAGCCTCAATCTGCTCTGGGGCGGCCGAGAAATGTTGGGCGCAGTTCTCAGCCGCGCCGCCGAAGAGGCCAGCCTGGGATATGGGCGAGTTGAGGAGGCGGGCTCACTCAACCCCCCCACATCACCAGGTAAGGCCAGGTGTTTCTCCCGGACTACAGCTGTGGACATCGCCCGACCGAGGGAGCGTGTGGCCACCTTCACCACCCAGAGGGCGGGATCAGTGGCGGCACGCAGCTCATAGAAGAGCCCTGGGTCAGCTCCACCCTTGTGCATGAGCAAAGGGGCGGTGGCCTGCCCCGTAGCTCTGCACACCACCGAAGTAGACCAGACCACAGGCTTAGGGAGGGTGCTTAGGACAGCCACGCCAAAGCCCTCTGTGGACACCATAGTGCGCAACAGAGTGTTCAACAGTGGGAGGGGGGCCCAGTGTACCCTAGGCCGCGGCCCCATCAAGGGCAGAGAAGGCGGAGGAGGCCACCAAACGGTCGCGGGAAGCACGGGGACTTCCGGGACCGCGTGATCTCCTCATGCACCTCGGGAGCGAAAGGCATTGGGGGCGGAGGCTAACAGCTGTCGGGTGCAGCCCCCAAAAACCGATCGCGCAACCACAAGCACTCGCAACAGGGGCGGAGTTCCGCACCAGCGCGAGGCTTTTGGCCGCCCGAGATAACATGGCTGTCAACTCTAGGTCGGATTAGGCAGAGCTGGCACACCCGAAGGTGGAGCACAACCTAATCGTCATCCCCAAAGGACTCTAGCCCACCTTGGGATGCGGCGATCGACATCTCGGTGTTATCTGCAGTGTGAACGAGGCGTCAGAGACGGGCCGCGAGTTACGTATGCAAATTCCGCATGCCCATGGCATTGGCACGCCATTGGGCGTTTTCTAAAATCTCGAAGATGATTGGCTTCTAAGCGAAACCCCCATTCGTTAGTCACTAATGTTACGTCGTAGTGACAGAACAAAAGGGAACTGGGATGGCCATGGCAGAAGCTTCATTTTGTGCTCAGTGACACATTTGTGTGTTGATTTTGATGTTTGTTGTGGATCATTGACCTGATGGACAATCCAACCATGGCCCATTATAAGATTTCTAGCAGAAGCAGTCAGGTCTTGATTTTTTATCTGGTATTTGCTAGAATCCATGATACCATGTATTTCATGTTCCTGGTCAACCTGGTGTGCTAAAAATGTAAATATGAATGTGAATATACTTCAGAGATATTTTACTCATAAAAAAGTCTAGGGGTGCCAATAACTGTGGTCAATGTGTTTTTGAGAAAAACATTTATTTCATAATGTGATTTTCCTCCAACTTTCAATTATTTTACTTCAATGAAACACTACATTTCTGCGCATTTTATTGAATGAAAGATCAAAAGGATAAAAAAATTCAAATTTATTTTTACAGCCATCTTTGTTATTTGCCATATTTACCAGGGGTGCCAATAATTCTGACTACAACTGTAACTTTGCACCTACATGTCAACTAAAACTCATTAGAGTATTAGTTGGGTATTAGTAGACTGTGGTTAGGGTTTGTAGGTTAAGGGGTTTGTACAATACACCTACAGGCAGACAGTCTACTAATAGTCAACTAATACTCAATTTTCTAAAATTATTTACTACATGAATTAAAATCAGGAAAAACTCAAATGGAAATGGAATGTGAATTTATATAGTAAAAAAGCCCACAAAACAAGGGTGAAATGAGGGTTAATCCATCTCATTAAAAACAATTATATTCTGCATCCACACACAAGCTACAGTATAAACACAGAAGTTTGGCATGGCAAATAAAAAAATAAAACCTTTCAAATGGCTGCAAACTTGCACAGGTTCCTAGTGGTACGATTTGACATTGAAAAGTTGTCAACATCCCTTTAACATTTGTTCCCGTTACTATGAATTTACCTGCTGCAGTCTGACAGCAAGCCATTACTATGAGTCTGAGTGGAGCTGGTGTCCGAGCAGATCGGACAGGAGCAATGCAGTGGGCAGATAGTGTTTTGCTGCAGGCTATATGTCCTCAGGACACACTACAGCAAACCTCCACGGAGCACACCATTAAATATTGACACCGGAAATGCTTCCTTCAACTCAGCCCACTTCAAACTCATCAGATGCACACCGAACACTGTCACCTCTAAGTCAGTTAACAAACAAATATGTTCTATGAACATTTTGCTAACATTCACATTACGTTATGAAAACATTATTTATCAATGTTTCTCTTTCTGAATAACGTAGCCCCATGTTCCCATACTATAGAAATCAATGGGGTCCATCAACTGTTTGGTCACCCATAATCTTCAAAATATCTTCTTTTGTGTTCAGCAGAAGAAATACATCCATACAGGTTTGGACCAACTTGAGGGTGAGTAAATGATGACAGAATTTTCATGTTTGGGTGAACTATCCCTTTAAGGGAAAATTCAATTTCATCTTTCTGCATGAACTATGTATAGATAATGCTTTTTAAGAACATTATTTAAGACCAGATAACTCTGAACAAACATTCTGTTAACGTTACTGGAAGAACTTTTGTTCATAACTTAAAATTATCCAACGTTAGCTGGGGACAGGCTTGCTTATTTGTATCCAAAGAACGAGCCTTGACTAATAATGAATTGTTTCAGAATGGCCCAAGCAAGGGAATCAAGTGCACCTTATTTGAGAGGCTCATTGAAAGGGATCCAAGTGCCATAATCCATAATTCATAATCACTTCAAGACAATTCCTTCTCCAGAGCTGAATCAGTACTCAGAAGAGCGTTCTCACACACCAGGAGTAACTCAATCGCATGGTCAAAGCTACAACAGACATAACGCTCCATGCATATTGCTAATCGGTCTCGTATGGCTCCAGGCCTGGACCGGGCTGCCAGGGCACGGCTGGTGATTGGGTTACCCAGTGAGTGATGCTAAGCTGCTTCCCTGCTAGTCACCGCGGTGACCTCCACCTGGACAGGCGGTGGTAAGCAGAGCAGTCTGGCGGAAATTATTTATAAGCACTCGCCCCCCCCACTCTAATTTAGTTTCATCCCGTAAGGCCCTAAAGCTCTACTTGACACAGCAACAATGGCCACTGAACTTTTGATCCAATGAATAGTTAATGACAGATTTGATTACAAATAAGGTTCCTCATTAGATGATCTCATTGTCTGGCTGCGAAGGGCAGCTGTAGCAAATAGGTCTGAACGTGAAAGTAGCACTCCTCTGATCGGCCCGTCTCATGCCAACATGTAACTCAGCCTGTTCACACTTAGTGTCTCTATTGATTGGTTGTGTTGGATGTTAAATCCTTAACATTTAACAAACTAGCTATTTTGAATGTTCCCAGAGCAAATGGCTGCCGGAAGGGACGGCCATGCCGACTCTCTTTTATTTATCTCTCGTCTGCCGACCATGATTAAACCATGGTGTTAGCAGCGATACCAGCTGGCTCCAATAATTGCAGAGGGAACCACTTACCAGCAGTGAGCGAAATCATCAGTAGCTACATGTTTCTCAGCGCTTAGAAACATTTCCAACAAGGCTACAGTAACAACATCGCAGCAGGCAACGCAATATTAAGCAGTCTCATTATGTTCTGTGGCCGGCTGAACCCAGAGCAACACAAGAAATGTCTAGGCTCCTCAATGTGCTCACCATGTTCAGCTGGAGCACAGGCAATAAAAGAGTTTGCGACTTACATTGTGAATTAAATGTATATGTATATGTATGTTGATCTCATTATTTGTGTAATTTGATCAAATAGGATGAAAGTTTTACAGAGTTGCAAACCAACTAACACCACCAAAACATTATATTCATAAAATTCAATAAAGATGCCAGGAAGAACCAAAAAGGGGTTTTCACAGCGATGCCAGAATAACCATTTTTGGTTCCCTGAAGAACCGTTCTGTGAAAGGTTCTTTAAAGAAACCTTTTTACTAGCTATTGTATAGTCTAAATAACCTTTCTTCCCTACAAAGAACCCTTCTTTGGATATTAAAGGTTCTTCATGGAACCATACAAAAGAACCTTTATTTTTAAGAGTGGAAAAATACTGATGTTTGTGCTGTTGTTTCCCTCCAAAATGATTTAACTTCCTGTTAGCTGATGATGCCATTAGGTGGCTGGCTTCTGTAAGTTAAATCTGATATTGAGGACACTGGTAAAAAGCTACAAATTTATATGTATTTTAAAAAAAGAAAAGAAAAAAAGAGTGGAAAAAAAGGCCTGGATTTTTTAAGTTAAGTTAATTGTGATAAAAGACAACTAATTAATATGTTGCCTAATACAACTGAAAAAATTATCTAATACATTAAGTACATTAAGCACAGTAGCACTGACCCATTTAATGTCACGTTTAATATTCTGCAATATTTATGTAAGAGGGGATCATATGGTTCAACATAGAATGCACACACACACACACTTCACTATATGATTACTGAGATATTGAGCAAACGTCTTTGCATCGATGCAAGAATCTCTACTATCCGTCACTAAATTAATTTCACACACAAAGAATCATTCACAATACTGTTGTTTGTCTAACAAGTTCCTTTGACTTTGACAAATGTTTAATTGCATTGTGAGGGTAAAAAAAAAAAGAACCATCTGAATCTGTCAGCGGTTTCTTTTATGCGACAGTAGAGCCAGGGCAGCTTTGTCCGACACTGAGCTGTAAATAATTTAGCGGGGAAAAAAGAAGAGGAGCCATCGAGTGTGACAGTTGCCCTTGTTGTTGTGGCTGCTGCCTAACGTGGCCTGTAGGACAACACTGGCAAGGTTATAGTTAATGTAGGCAATGAGAGGAGACGCTACACACCTGACACACACACACACTTAACCTATAATTTAATATCTGTGCCTAAGTGCACACACTCACACATATACAAAAGCAAACAGTGTCTATATATGCACATACTGTATACTGTATGTATAAATACAGTACATATATAAGCATAATAAAAGTCATGCCATATTTAATTTACAAAGACACACACACCCACAACTTAAACAATCCATTTTACTATCTTATGTGCGCACACACACAAACACACACACATACACACACACACACACACACACACACACGCACGCACGCACACACACACACACGCACGCACACACACACGCACGCACAGTGTGTATGTAATCAAAGACTCCACCTCATCGAGGTAAAGCGGTTTCCTGCATGTTGAACTGAACACATGAGTCCAGCTCTAAGGTGTCACTGTTGCAGCTCCGCAATGAGGCGAAACATGTCGTCCATGAGTGGAGGTGTTTTATCAGACGCACAGAACTACTTGTATATCAGTGAGCATCAAGCTCTTCCCCCGATACCTCCACAGAACCAGCATTTGAATATTTGAGTGAATGTAATTAGTTACTGTACTTAAGTATCTATTTAGCTACTTAAGGTAGTTTACTGAGTATCAAAGATTTCAGCAACTTTTACTCTCTATTTGACTACATTTTTGAATATGAATATGTAATATTTACTCTAATACATTTGTGTTGAGTAATGCAATTACCTATTTTTTCTGCAGCAGTTTGTTTCTGCCACAAACTAAGATTGCCGTCTACAGACCATTGAAGGTACTTTAAATATATATGTTTTGCTCTTACTTGCCCAAACTTGTCAACGAGGCTAATTTACACAAATGTGAGTGCATTAGCTGAATCGTGGGTGTTTTATATATGATATGAGGACATGACTGCAGCCGGTAATGATGCCGAAACTAGCACGTAGGCCTACAGTGCAAGTATAAACTATTTAATTTTACTCAACATTATTTTATTTATTCATTATATTATACTTTTTTTTTTTTTTTTTTGAAGGATATTGGTTTACTTGTCCCTTTTTGAACACTTGAGATTAACTGAACCTTGAGTATAGACGTTTAAGTGGCTGTTGTGTCAACCTTGATTTATTATGAATGCTTGTTTCCACCACATAATAAAAAAAGGTAATTGCGACGGACCCACTTTATATTAGGTGGCCTTAACTACTATTTAAATTAATAATTTGATACAATGCACTTATTGTGTATATACATGTTTTTACATATGTACTTTAATTTTAAAAATTGCCTGCATGTAATTACATCTGAAATTAATTTATGTAGTTACATGTATAATTACACTGTTGACCCTTCCCTTACACCTAACCCTAAACTTACCCATACCACCACACCTGTCCCTAACTTTACCTGTATCCCACCTCAATATCAGCACAAGTGTTTTGCAATACAATATGAACACAACAAGTACATTGAACTTATTTTTTGATGTAAGTAGGCTACATAGTAGTTAAGGCCACCTAATATAAAGTGGGACCATTGCGATTTATATCTCACAATTCTGACTTTATAACTCCCAATTGCAACTTTTGGCCCCAATTTATATTAGGTGTCCTTAAGTACTACGTACTTACGTCAAAAAATATGTGTGTTCATATTGTGTTGTAAAACACTTTTTCTGATATCGAGATGGGATACAGGTAAAGTTAGGGACAGGTGTGGTGGTATGGGTAAGTTTAAGGGTAGGGTTAGGTGTAAGGGAAGTGTCAACAGTGTAATTATAAATGTAACTACAGAAATTAATTACAGATGTAATTACATGCAGGTATTTTAAAAAATGTAAGTACAATGTAAAAACATGTATTTACACAATACATGCATTGTATCAAATTATTAATTAAAATGTTAGTACATAGTAGTTAAGGCCACCTAATATAAGTGGGTCTCCACTTTTTATCTAACTTGTAATGGAGTCATTTTCGCTGTAAGGTATCTGTATTTTAAGTCAAGGTGAATAGAAAAGAGTCTGGAAATGAACTCACATCAGTGCTGACTGATTCACTCAGAATGACTACATTTCTTGGGATTTGTATTTCTCTGCAAGGATGTTTGGCTAGATGTGGCAGAACATTGAGCTGAATTACATAATTTATATTTATATAAATAAAGTTTCTTGTGTACTTACAAAGCATTTGATCTAAGGGATTCTTCTTGATGCTGTAAAGCCTGACATATTAAATATCATTTAAAGAAATAAATACATACAAATAGAACTGTTGATTAAACTTAGACAAAAAAGTTGTGTTAACACTTTATAATAATTCACGCTATGAATCATTAGGTAAGCATTAGTAAATAGTCAATTCATAACTTATAAAATATTAATATAGTAAGCAGTTTATAAATACAGCTACAAATGCTTTACTCTTGATTTATAAGCACACCTATAATGTATTTAATATTTGTATACTTTATTAATGATCAATTTAATTTCTATATTACATTATTTACAAACCAGTTATTTAGGAGTTGTAAGTGGTTGACAGATGCAAAAAAGGAAACTCTACAACTGTACACTTGAGGTTTAGTTTCACTTTACTGCACTGTTATGTTTTCTGGAGGTGTGCAGGAATTGTTCTATGACATTGCAGAGGTTTATTTTTCATGTAATATAATGTACAGTTTTATTTTCTGCACCTTTAAATACATATTTCTATTTTCTGTATCACTCTGTGTTGTGTTTGTTTCCTTATTCTGTTTAAAAGATAACTGAGCCTTTACATATCCATTGTAAAAGCTTTACGAGACATAAATCCTCACTTTAGATGAGCTCACAAAAATAGTTAACTGACAACTACTAAATGTTTTATAACTACCTGAATTAATCATGAATTACAGTTAATAACATGTTAATAAAGCATTTATTAACACACTGAGTAACTATTACTATATGTCAAAATAATAAGATGTATAAATGTACATTTAAATTTTTGATTATTTTATAATGTTTCCTGAGGTGTACTTATATTGTTAGTATGATCATAAAATGTCATAATTTAGAAAAGGGATTTTTTTTTCCTGATTTTAGCCCTCTGGCTTGAATGCTCTGTTTGAAGGGGCATGTCTGCTGTGAGACTGCAGTGAAAGTGCCCACTGTTGTGATTGGCTGACATCTTTGCATTTTAAATGAGTATTAGATTTTGTGGTGGAGGGGGCTTGGTTTAGCGAGGTCTGCAAGCACTGCCTCTGTCAGAGAGAGAGACGGACTGGGCACTCATGGACCAGAGACACGGAGAGCTGGAGAAAGATTGCTGATAAAGTTATTTTGTTATATTGGTGTAGTGAGCTCAAGTTAATTTTGTTTGAATCTGAGAGTTCGGAATAAACACGAGTCCCAGTCACGCCGACCCTGTCTTATTCCTCCTTATTCTACGAACTTTGGAACATGTGGATCACTCTCGAATACTTTTACAACGTTTTTTTACTATTACAGCTGTCGAGATTAAAGAATCGTGAAAATGTTGATTATAGCATTATTTTAGATCTTTTCCCATCACATGAAAATCTGCAGTGATTAGCAGTCTGTTGATCGTGTGAATGCAGCGATCTCGTCATTGCAATGCGTTTTCTCTCAAAATGCTTTCACCACAACTAACAGCAAACAAAATATCAACATGAATACAGTAAGAGCTTCTTTGTGCAGCATAACAGCATCATTCATTATAACGGCAGTTTGGGCAAGTGTGCAGATACACTCGCGATGTGTGATTGACAGATCCGAACATTATAAAAAGAGTGCTCTTTGATAATAGAGCGTCTAATCAAAATTTAAATAACATTTGTCTCATGCTACTAACAGAAACGATGTGAAGTTGATAATTTAGTCACAGGCTTGATTCACTGATGCATTAACAGTATTAAACGATTGAGAAAGAAAGTCTGTGTGAACTTGAATATTTAGCTATACATCGGAAATCACAGATCAGGCATTAATGAACACTGTCACTCACTGATTGTGGCGGTGCTGTCGAATCCATATCGTAAAAGTCTGTTTGTAAAGCCTGTGCTGACATTGCGACTAAAATAAACTGAATCGATTTTCTCCAAATTCTCTGGGCTGGCAAAGCAGGGGAAGGGGAGGTAACCGTTCCCTGTATGACGACATAAAGGGAAGATTCCAGATCGGCTCGTAAAGAGCTTTCATTTTCTCAAAGGCAGAGCCTATCAACATTTCTAGCCACTTGGGGACCATATACAGGCTAGGGGAACTCATATTAATGTTAAAAAAACTCATAAAGTGAAATGTTCATGTCATGGGAACTTTAATCATTTACTTACACTTTCTTAATGCTATTATGACAACTCCTAAATAACTGGTTTGTAAATAATGTAATACTTAATTTAGAAATGATTTGATCACTAATAAAGTTTGAAAATACAATTATTGAACACACTATAGATATGCTTATAAAACAAGAACAAAACATTTATAGCTGTATTTATAAACTGCTTATTAATGTCTATTAATGCTTTGTAAATGATGAATTGACTATTTACTAATGCTTAACTAATGATTCATAGCGTGCAGTTATTATAAAGTGTTACCAAAGTTGTTCATATTTTATACATCTGGCTTTATGGTTTATGGTTCATACACACCAATCAGGCATAACATCCTAATATTGTGTTGGTCCCCCTTTTGTTGCCCTGACCCGCAGAGGCATGGACTACACTAGACTTCTGAAGGTGTGCTGTGGTATCTGGCACCAAGATGTTAGCAGCAGTTCCTTTAAGTCCTGTAAGTTGTGAGGTGGGGCCTCCATGGACCAGACTTGTTTGTTCATCACATCCCACAGATGCTCGATTGGATTGAGATCCGGGGAATTTGGAGGCCAAGTCAACACCTCAATCTTGTTGTCGTGCTCCTCAAACCATTCCTGAACCATTTTTGCTTTGTGGCAGGGCCGCATTATCATGCTGAAAGATTCCACAGCCACCAGGAAATAACATGAAAGGGTGTACATGGTCTGCAACAATGCTTAGGTACTGTAGGTGGTTCGTGTCAAAGAAACATCCACATGGTTTCCCAGCAGAACATTGCTCAAAGCATGGTCCAGTTCTCCAGTTTCCAGTTCATGGTCCATGCTCACGTGCCCACTCTTGGCGCTTCGCCGGTGGACAGGGGTAAGCATGGGCACCCTTACTGGTCAGCGGCTATGCAGCAACAAACTGCGATGCACTGTGTATTCTGACACCTTTCTTTCAGAACCAGCATTAACTTCTTGAGCAATCTGAGCTACAGTAGCTTGTCTGTTTGATCAGCCCACACGGCCTGCCCACACGTGCATCAATGAGCCTTGGCTGCCCATGATCCTTTTGCAGGTTCACCACTGTTCCTTCCTTGGACCACTTTTGATACTGACCACTGCAGACCGGGAACACCCCACAAGAGTTGCAGTTTGTGAGATACTCTGACCCAGCCGTCTAGCCATCACAATTTGGCCCTTGTCAAACTCGCTCAAATCCTTATACTTGCCCATTTTTTCTGCTTCTAACACATCAACTTTGAGGACAAAATGTTCACTTGCTGCCTAAGATATCCCACCCACTAACAGGTGCTGTGAGGAAGAGATAACCAGTGTTATTCACTTCACCTGTCAGTGGTCGATAATGTTATTCCTGATAGGTGTATTATGATCTAGTGAGAGTGGAGCTCATATTCGAAGGGGAAAACTGATTTTTTTTTAGTGAGGCCCAAACTGAGCAAACTATGGAATTTGGTGCCAATATTGATATTTATATGACCAAATAAGTAAGATGAAATTCTGATAGCTTCTAAATCAATGATATCTTTCTAACAGTATAGCAGACTGCTAACATAAAATCATATAAATATCAGTTCTCTCTCTATATCTCCCAATAATATGTCTTAGTAAAATTATATTTAATTACTTAGTTCTATGATCAAAGCAATGTAGTTTCTAAACATACAGTAATGATTATTAAGAGATGAACAAATAAATGTTCCTCAAAAGCCTGATGTGTCATATTCAATGCTCACATTTTAACATAAAGTTGTTTCAGTCCAGCAGTGTTCAAATTGAAATATTACTAACAATATAAAAGTTAATCTTAAGTTTATTTTATAAAAATCAGTACTACGACTTGAAGATAGACACTTTTACAATTAGGCCATACTAAAAGTTTTGATCATATTGATATAGAGGCCATACAAGTTTAATACAGTAGCTTTACTGTTAAACGGTTTAAATTAGTTATAAAATAATTTGCTTATGCATCAGTTTCCTTTAGAACAAATTCTGCCTTTATAGTAGATAAATGTGTTAATCCCATGAGCTCGATTAAATATTAATGTTTTTAAAAGTGACAGATGAAAATGTTCATGGAAATAAGACGTTTTTCGTCCAAACCATCAACACCCAGTTACACACAGTGCTGCTAATAAATCATAATTTGCACTTAATGCATGTTTCTGTAAACCAGAAACAAAACATTTGGAGCAAATGCATTTATGTTTGCGAGTGAGTTACAGATATAGGAAAATGTATTATGAGCTAAAATAGAAGCTCTATATGGAGAACCTTTTAGAAGTTTCTATCATGGGATCCTTTTATGGATCTAGTTTTAATTCATTTTTAATTTTAATTAAATTGTATTATTTAAACTGCTTTTAAACATACTTTATCAGTTTAAATAAGCCTTTAAACATGGAAGTATTATGCAATCATTCAAGACAGTTCTCCTTATATACTATTTTGGCATAAAGGGATGAGGTCTATTCTATTTAGAACATTTTCCCTAAGAGTGTAAAGCAACATGGCAGTCTTAGGAAAAGCCTCCGTGGTCTGTTTGACTCGTGTGGCATTGTGCTGCTGATCTCTCCTCCCATCCTCCATCCTCTCTGACTTTTAACTCTAAGTACCCCAGCCGAGCTACAGCGGGACACGCACCCCTCCCTTCACCTGACAATGATAGATTTGACAGCAGGAAAGTGTTAATGATGGCGGGCCATGATGGCGGGGGGCTACTTCAACAGCATTTGCATTTCCATTCATCTCTGCAGCATTTATCATTATGAGGTGGCTGCCAGATCTAATTAAAGTGTGAGCTAACAGGGGCGACAAAGACGCCCAGCCACTCGCCTCCGAAACACAGGACTGACTCCAGCAGGAAGCACCAAAACCAATTAACTCTCTCGCAAATGAAGTCATCGGAGACCTCTTCATTAGAATTAGCCAGCAAAGAAGTGCAGGAGAAAGGAAAATAAATAAGTAAAATAACAGGGGATTTGGTGTCATGTGTGATTTTTACAATCATCCCTCTGGCTGATTTTAGCACTGCCCCTGAAATGTGACTTGGGAGGTCCAAAATCAATCCCTCATTACATTAAACATACTGAATGTAATTATGACTGTAATAGATGCATCATGGGCTTCAAAATTCATTCAAAAGTTAGGGGTAAGCTAGAAATTAATACTCTTATTCAAGAATGCATTGATTTGATTGACCCATCGCTGGGTCAAAATTGGACAAACTCAGCTGGTTGGGTTAACTGTTTGACCCATTAAGATTAAAATGTATTAAAAATTATTGCTGGCTTAAAATCAACCCAAAATCACACACAGAATAACGACAAAGTAAAAAAAAAAAAGGTTGTTTATTATCCCAACCGCCGAGTTACACATTTGTAGTGTTGTAGTCAAGACCACCTAATCTGAGACCAAGTCGAGACCAAGACCAATGTGTGTTGAGACCAAGACAAGACCAAGACCAAGTCAGGACGAGACAGAGTCAAGACCAAGACCAGACCAGCACTTCTTAAATTCATAGAGATCCACATTACACCTGAGAAATGACTTATAACTTATAATAAATGACTTATAATAAATATAATTAGAATAAGACACTATATAGCTGTTATCAATCAAATTAAACCATTAACAACAAAATTAATCTTTGCGCTACAGAGGTGATACAGAAGATGCGCCTGAATTGGTAAATTCCAAATGCATAAATAATGTTGAGGATAATGTAAAAAAAAACCCAAAAAAACAAGTTAGTTAAAGCAATATCATGTTTGCAGTCATGCTCAAATTTGTGTAAACAGCTCTCTTGCTCTTGTGATATTGGTTAATTATACCACATGTAATAAATCCTAGTGTTGTAGTCAAGACCACCTAATCCGAGACCAAGTCGAGAAGGCCAATGTGTGTTGAGACCAAGACAAGACCAAAACTTTGAGGGGTTGAGACCAAGACAAGATCATGATCAAGGCAGGGCAAGACCGAGTCGAGGCCAGCACTCCTTAAATTCATTAAGATCCACATTACTGCCTGAGAAATGACTTATTTTTAACCAATACATATAATTAGAATAAGACAAGACTATATAGAATTGTATCAATCAAATTAAACTACCCAATTACATTAATGTTAATAAATAAATCAGACAATGCACTGGCAATTTATTAATATCCCAGCAGTTGTTGTCTTTCCTCTAAGTCTGAGACCGAGACAAGACCAAGACCTTCAAAAAATGGTCTTAAGACCAGTCTCAAAACCAAGACTGGTCTCGTGTACAACAACACTAATAAATCCAGATCTCATACAATAACTTTTTGCAACAATCTCTTGAATTTTGTGAGCATTTATATTAATTTTTGGTGACATTTTTGACACAATCCCTAATTAATTTTTGCATTGGCACAATAAATAAATCAAATTAGAAATAAGTTATTGATTGCATCTGAAGCAGTATGTTTTACATCCAGTCACATTAATGACGTTAATAAAGAAATAAGGCAATGCACTGGCAATTTATTAATATCCCAGCAGTTGTGGTCTTGACCGGTCTTGAAACAAAATCCCGAGTCCTCTTATTCTGAGACCAAGACAAGACCGAGTACAAATGTGGTCGAGACCGAGACAAGACCAAGACCATCAAAAAATGGTCTTAAGACCAGTGTTGAGTACTACAACACTACACATTTGTATATTTTGAATTTATTATGTTTTTGAATTTATTATGTATGCTGTATGTACACTTTTTGTATTTATTATGTACACACATAATATGTACACACAAATTGTATATTTACATGAAATGCAAGGCTCCACAATATTTAGTCTGTAATTTAAAAAAAACATATTTGTTTAAACATATGTATTGTTTTATACAACATTTGAAAATGTAATTCATTTAAATAATGTCATGAATAAAAATAAATAGTAAACTCAACAGTTGGGTTGCTTTTAACCCAACTAGCTTTTGACCCAAAAACCAATACCAATCCATAGTTGGATTGATAGTTGGGTTATTTTTAACTCAACATTATTAAGTGAATATAGTAACAACACAGGCAACAGTAAAAATCAAATGGCGAACATTTATTAATAAGCAAGAACACCCAGGAATGCACAAAAATATATAAACAACGTGTCCATGTGTAAATGCTGTTCTTCTGAACTTTTTATTCATCAGAGAATGGTTTCCACAAAATTATGATGGTTTTCAACACCGTTTCTTGAGTAAATTCAAAACATAAATTGAAAGCTGGAAAACACATAAAAATTCACCTTGCAATTTCTGTATAACTCTTTATCCAGTAATTACGAACGGCTGCAAAGGTCATGGAACTATCACAGAAATTCACCGGTCACACAGCGTGGGAAGTCTTTTCTCATCATCAAATATGGAATCTGTTTTGTGGGACAACAAAAGCTTGCCCTGGGAACGAGAGCAGGGCTGGTTGTGAGAATGTTACAGTGGCATCCTCTATTTATCAACAGCCCAGCAGGTCACGGGTGAGTGTGAAAGGTGCCATCCTTCACTAGGGATGGATGCCCACAGAGGCGTCCATATGTAAAGCTTTCCCAGCCAAAACCCCAGGCTGCTGCGCACTGGTCAGCCTCACCTCCAGACCGCGCATGGGACGGACGGGACGCGCTACAAGTGCACGTGAGATGGATCCGCTCCACCAGACCGCCGAAATGAGTTATGTCACGTTTTCCAAAGACATTAGGATGAAAAATGAGATGTCGGCGAATCGTGGAAATGAGCGATAACATAAAAGCTAAATATTTTAACAGACACTTATTGCGATTCACCTCATAAACAGAACACTTTACTGGCATCAATGGTTCTATGAAGAGCATCCATGGAATCTTTCCATTCCACAAAAGCTTCTTATAGCAGAAAAATTGGTTCTTTAAATTAGTATTATAGTATTCACAGAAAACAATGGTTCTTTTAAGAAATGTTCACTGAAAGGTTCTTTGGAAACCAAAAATAGTTATTCTATGGTATCACTGCGAGAAAAAAAAAAACATGTTTGTGGAAATTTTATTTTAAAGGGATAGTTCATCCAAAACCGAACATTCAGTCATGGGTTGTTCACTTTCATGTTGTTCTAAACCTATACGACTTTTGTTCATCTTCGAACAAACAAATTAAGATATTTGTAATGAAATCTGAGAGATTTCTAGGTAACACTTTATTTTAAGGTGACATAGTTACACGTTACTACTTGTACTTACACTGTAAAACATTATATGATCAATAAGTTATGACAACATATGTTTTTACATTGCATTAACTCATCAAAATAAGTTAACTCAAGTCAGTGTAATGGAATTTAAGTTAAAATGACTTAAACATACAAGTTGATAGTACTTAAAAAATGTAAGGCAGCAACTTTGTGTAGCAATAACATCATGCACAATTACAAGTAACTAACCCTAAACCAATCCTTAACTGTAACTCTCAAAGTGTTACCATAAAGTGTTACTGAGATCGTAAAATACATTTATATGAATTTAGTGGTTTAGTCTTTTAAAGAGACAGAATCACTTTACAGGATGAACAAATTTAATGTAGACCTTTATTCACATGTAATCGTTGATCAGTGAATGTACATTAAACACATAACATTTGTGACCCTGGACCACAAAACCAGTCGTAAGGGTCAATTTTTTTAAAATTGAGATTTATACATCATCTAAAAGTGGAATAAATAAGCTTTCCATTGATGTATGGTTTGTTAGGATAGGATAACTATTTGAAAATCTGGAATCTGAGGGAGCCAAAAAATCGAAATATTGAGAAAATCACATTTAAATGTGTCCAAATGAAGTCTTAATAATAGTCAAAATAAAAGTCAACTAATAATAATACATTTTTGATATATTTACGGTAGGAAATTTACAAAATATTTTCATGGAACATGATCTTTACTTAATATCCTAATGATTTTTGGCATAAAAGAAAAATCGATAATTTTGACCCATAAAATGTATTGTTGGCAATTGCCACAAATATACCCGTGTGACTTATGACTGGTTTTGCGGTCCAGGGTCACATATGGTAAACAGAAGCTCAAGCAAAAAGATGAACACAAGTCTTTTGGTTTGGAACAACATCAGGGTGAGTAATTGATGGCAGAATTTAAATTTTTGGGATGAATTATCCCTTTAAGGGGAAGAAAACCATGTCTTTCATAGTATGGGCAGGAATCGAAAAGCGCCTTGCGTGATAAACATCGTGTCCACTAATGCAACAAATTGCGACTGGCTGTTTTAGCCACCAAAGTCACGTGGTCATTAATGTTAACAAGCTGAGGAACAAAAGTCAGCTCTTGAAAAAAACGAGAGAGAGAGAAATGAAAGAAAAACAACTTTAAACATCTTGTTTTCCCTGGCTGCCTTTTGTGATAAGATGAGGCAGTAACCTGAACTCGGTTGCCCTTCTGCCATATGTTCCAGGAAGCACAGACTCTTCACCACCAGAGAGGGGCCCTGAATTATTGATTAATGATTAGCAAATGCAATCGAAATGTTAGACTCTATGTTTTGTGAGCGAGAGAGAGAGTGTGCGTGTGCGCACGCTGTGTGTGTTTGGCAAAAAGGACTGCGTGGAGTTGGCGGTGAGTGGACTAGAAAGGGGGAACGAAATTCATTATTGATAGCAGGACAAAACAGCTAGTGTGGGAGGTGGAGAGCACTAGGTGATTTCAGGCCTGTATTGATTACTGGAAACAGCAGGAGGTGAGTGTAGTGTGACAGACTGAACACAAGCTGACAGCAGACTGACTGGCTGTCATAGTCCGTCCTCTCGCTCTGGAAACGCAGGCGAGGTAAGCATTGTTTGGGGCCCATTGTCCCAAAACCGAGCTCTTCGGTGGATGGGATCTCATTCGCCCATGCTGAAAAGTGTCATAGGCAGCGGTGAATATTGAGCAGTGATCATACGAGAGCCTTTTGGCTTTTCATTTGAACGGGACACAGAATAATATTTCACGAGGCGACTTACTTCAGCTACATAGTGGCCTACAAATGAATATCATTGCATTAGATTTAAAAATAAAAATGACACATGATCTGATATTGTATCAAAAACATAAAGGAAGACACACTCAAACATTTTTAAGCCAAAAAACTTACGAATTTTAAATGAGTAAGAACTAGTATTTTTTTTTTTTTATTAAATCTTCAACTTTAATGTAAACACTATGTATATAACATTTGTATAACATTATTATAACATTTTAAGCTGTAGGCTTTTTTAACTAATTTAAAATTCTTAATTCGTAATATGAATAATATGTAAGGATTATTTAATTCAATTTGATGGAAATTGACTATTTATTGAATTGCGTAAATCTTGTTTTTGACACAATATCAGATCAAGTGACATTTTTATTTTTAAATCTAATGCAACGACATTAATTGAAATGCGTACATTTAAAAAAAAATGTCATCTTTTAATTTTTTATTTTTTATTTTCCGTTTTCATTTTAATTTGAGTAATTTTGATGGGTGTTTTGTCCTTTTTTAAATATATCTATATAGGTTTAATTTATTTTAGTACATCAAATTAAACTAAATGAACTGACAAATGGATTGGCAAGTATCTTAAATAAAACAAGCTTAAGTTCTTATTTTCAAGAAAGGAAAATGTTTTATGGCTTTAGTTTTAGTCAGCTAGTAGACAAAAGTTTGTTGTGTTTGAAATGCTAAACCAATAGATGTAGTGTTGAACATGAAGACAGTCAGTATTGTGTGTGTTTGTGGTTAGTGTATCATGTTTACAGATAATGTGATGCGTTACACCTGTGGCACCTGTGTGAACCTGAAAAGAACGGAGACCATATCCAGTAAAAATCACCAAAACATTCAAACGCACCAAGACTTCAACAATGATGAAGTGAAGAGAAAAGATGTGGAATCTTTCTATTGCCCAAAAGGTTCTTTGGAAAAGGGTATTCTACACACTAAGAAAAAAAAAAAAATCACTGGAAGGTTCTTTAGGAACCAAAAATGGTTATTTAATGGCATCACTGAACAAACAAAAACCTTTTGGAAACTTTATTTTAAAAGCATAGCTCACCTAGCCTGGATGCCAGACGAACTTAGCCCCGCCCACAAAAAAATTTGCACGGGCAGTTCGGTCTGGACTTGATCCATAGAGAAGTAATTATGCCCGAACAGAAACTGTTCGGTCCAATGAAATTGTCAGGGCGGGCTTTAGACGATGATGGAGAGATGATTAACAGTAACGTAATCATCCACGTCATCAAAGGCGCTTGGGTTGAATTTGTTCTAATCCTAAACGGAGAACTTGTTCTAGCGTGCGTGCAGTCGTTGCCAAGTTTTTACAGCAAAACTCGCCCAATTCCTACTCAAAACTAGCTAAAAACAAGCCCAATAGCTTTCCAGGGGGGTTCTCCGGGAAAAATGGCATTTGGGGGGTAAAATATGTGTTATTTTGGCTAGACTGGCTGCTAAATTTCGCAATCCTGGGTCTGTATATCACATAATTGGGGTCGCTTCAACCTGCGGACTTGGCAACACAGTGCAGTTGAGTTCTGTTGACATTTGACAACTAACGTTATGCGTCGCTCCGTTGCTCTGATTGGTTGTTGGTCTATCCAATTGAGGTCTTTCCTGGTTCGGTTTAAACACGCCCCATAATCACAGCCCAACGGAGCAGTATCAGACTCAAATTCTGACTAGAATTGAGTATGACGACGTCAGGCTATAGCTCACCCGAAAAACAACATTCTGTCAATTGCTCAATTTAAATGTCATTCTAAACCCATAAGACGAATGGATATTTCACAAAACATTCAAATACATTTAGGCTACACAAAAAAGAACTGGAGCGCTGCTGGAATCCCTTGTATCCTCTGGTGCTCTTGGAAGGGTTAAATGTTGAAAAGGAATTTGGAAAAAAAATCCAAGTCAAGGCACTCAATAGGATGCAAAAGTAAAAAGCCTTTATTAGTAGGGCTAAAACATTAAAACACCAACGCGTATCGGCCCATTGGCCTTCATCAGGGTGTTGGTAACAAACAGACAGGATCAAGCAATACTTATAGTTGCATTGGTTTCAGGTGTGCCACTCTGGCACTTGCAACACAATTTTTGGCCACTAGAGGCAATCATTCAGATAATGGCTATTGCCAAAGGTTAGATTATACAAATACAAGGTAAAATAAGAGATCTCCAAGTGGAAAAAATAGGAGTGACACCAATACATACATCTTGTGTACTCCACACAATTATGTCCCTGAAGTCAAGAAATGTCAATATGCTAGTTACCCATCTTACTTCTGAATTCATTGTCAAGAAAGTTCTAAAACAACAGAAGAAAAAATGTTATGGGCATTACAGTACATTCAGAGAATAGTCAACATTCACGGACAACAATAAACTGTCCCTAATGAGACACAGCCATTACAAAAAAGGTGAGAGGTCAAAATCTTCATTGAGACCTGGATGGCTGGTGGCCCTCAAGGAATAGATCCAATATGTCTCCCTTTGTTTAAGGCGTTTGATGATATCCCCACCCCTGGCATCAAGGCGAATAGCCTCAATGCCCACTACTCTTAGGGTCGAATCACTCCCATGTTTTGCGTCTATATAATGTTTGGCCATTGGATAGTTCATATTTCCAGTCCGAATGGCATATCTATGTTCAGCTACCCTGTCTCTTAGTCTCCTTTTAGTTAGGCCTATATAAAAACAACCACAAGTACACTCTAAACGATAAACAACATGGGTAGTATTGCAATTTATAAAACTATTAATAGTGTAAGTCTTATTGCTAAAAACATCCATAAATTTGTCAGTTTTAGCAATATTCTCACAATAATTACAATTACCACAAGGAAAGTTTCCCTTGGGTTGACGAAGCCAAGTTTCACGTTTAGGAGCAGGGAGGTAACTTCTTACTAACTTGTCTTTAAGTGTGGGGGCCCTCCTAAAGCTGATCCCAGGGGGTTCCGTGAATATTTCCCGTAAAGTCGGGTCACATTCAATAATGTTCCAGTTTTTCTTTATAATGTGTTTAATCTGGACAGCCTCCTTGCTATAATGAGTGACAAAATAGGGTTTCTGTGTTGATACGCTTTTGGGTCTAGACTGAAGCAGGCTCTTCCTTTCAAGTGATTGGGCTCGATTATGAGCTTGAACGAGAGTTTGTGTTTGATAACCTCTTTGTCGAAAACGCTGCTGCATATCCATAGATTGATACTGGAAATCCTGATCTGAATCACATATACGCCTTAGTCTCTGGATCTGTCCAAAGGGTATGCTATCAATAAGCCATGAGGGATGAAAACTATTAGCGTGCAATAAGGTATTACGATCAGTTGCCTTTCTGAAGATAGATGTATGTAAGAATCCCTCATTATCTTTTGAGATCCGTAGATCCAGAAAGTTAATAGTGTGTAAATCTTGGTCCAGACTAAATTTTAGGTTCTCATTTAAGCTATTTACATATACATGGAAGTCTACAAGTTCTTTTTCTGAGCCTGAGAACATCAAAATCACATCGTCAATGTATCTACCCCACCACAAGATTTTATCTTTAAAAGGGTTAACTTGGGAAAATATATAGCGCTCCTCCCATAAGCCTAGAAACAGATTGGCATAATTGGGAGCAAAACAAGCACCCATTGCAGTCCCCTTTTCTTGTCTATACAATTTGTCTTGAAAGAGAAAGATGTTGTTCTTTAAAGTCCACTCAGTAAGTCGCACTATAAAGTCACTGGGAGGCATCAAATGTTCAGGTCTGGATGAGAGATAGTGTTTTAAAGCCTCTAGACCCTCGTCATGTACAATATTGCTGTATAAAGACTCCACATCCATTGTGGCCAAAAGACAAGAGCCTATGTTACCTATTTGTTCAATTTTCTTTAAAACCTGTGTAGTATCTTGAATATAAGAAGGTAAATCTGCCACAAATGGCTTGATAAAGTAATCCACAAACTTGGAAGCAGGTTCTGTTATTGAATCATTCCCGCTGATTATCGGTCTGCCAGGAGGATTTTCCAGATCCTTGTGGACTTTGGGGAGCATATAAAAAGAAGAATAACGTGGGTGTTGACAAAGCAAAAACTCATATTCTTTCTTAGTAATCCAATTATGTAACTTTGCCTCATTAAGCAATTGCTCCAGCTCTCTTCTTATAGTGTCCATTGGATTGGATGAGGGCTTTGAGTAATACTGAGTGTTGTCTAGTTGGCGAAGAGCTTCACTTATATACTTCTTCTTGTCCCACACACAGACAGCACCACCCTTATCAGCACTTTTTATGATTATATCATCTCTCTCCGAAAGCCACTTGAGTGCTTGAGATTCATTTTGTGTGAGATTATGCTGGGTGATCTTTTTTTGTTTACTGTAAAGCTTTTCTACTTCATAGGACACCTTTTTGGTGAAAGTAGTCAATATGGGATTTGTGGTACATGGTGAAAAAGTAGACTTAGGCCGAAAAGAAGAGTTTACCGTGGTGGTTGAGTAGGTAGCTGCACCCTGTGCGTTCTGGGAGTACCAGGCCTTCAAATGTAGACTTCTATAGAATCGATATAGGTCCACTTTAGTGTCAAATGGTCTACCTGAGTTTGTAGGAGAAAATGAGAGGCCTTTGGACAAGACAGAAACGCAGTCATCAGAGAGGGGGAGGTCTGAGATATTAATAACTACCGATGCTTCAACCGGCTCCTTGTGATTGGTGGTTCCTGAGAGTGGGTTCCGCCGTTTTCCACCCCTCCGCGTTTTCCTCTTCCCCTTTTGTAAGGTTGGTTGTGCTGTCTGGGGCGAAATTCCAAAAAAGCATTTCTGTCATACACATCAGCGATTTTGTCACGGTCATTAGAGACATGAGTTTCATCATAGTTCTCATCATCAGTGCTTGGAAGATTAAAAGATACTCTTCTTTTTGTCAGGTGTCCCTTCTTGCCCCAGCCGTATATAGAACCATTACTGTAGTCATTACGGTCTCGCTTAAATTTGATTATTTTGCCTTGTTTCAATTTGGTTGACAGTTTATCTAGATCTTCTTTTAATTTATTTGTAAAAGGCAACCTATGTTCCTCTGATTCTGTCTGAGTGAGCTCAGATTTCAATTCCTCAATCTGAGATTGTAAAACTGACTTCTGTTTTCTGGCTTCTTCAATTAACAAGAGGATTAAGTCTAGGGAGCATTTATTGAGAATTGCTTCCCATTTATCCTTAAAATCCACATTATCATAGCCAAATGAGGGAAATTTATTCAATCTCAAACCTCTTGGGATCATGTCCTGCCTCCAGTAGTCAGATAGGGTAATGATATGAAGATTCAGCTTTACCTCTTTTTCAGAAAGTTTTTGAAGATCAGTGTGCAGTTTACGTGTATCTGTCCTCTGTGCATGTTCCTGATCAAAGTCCAGTTCCAGAAGAGTGTCTTCTACAATGATAGCTTTGCCCTCATCCTTAGTGTAGGAGAAAGATTTGTTGGTAGCCATGTTGATATTGTACTGGGTCCTCCACGTTCAAAAAGTAAAACGGAGCTGCTCCTGTCCAGGGTCACCCAAAATGATCCTCATAAGACTAGACAAAAAAGAACTGGAGCGCTGCTGGAATCCCTTGTTGTATCCTCTGGTGCTCTTGGAAGGGTTAAATGTTGAAAAGGAATTTGGAAAAAAAATCCAAGTCAAGGCACTCAATAGGATGCAAAAGTAAAAAGCCTTTATTAGTAGGGCTAAAACATTAAAACACCAACGCGTATCGGCCCATTGGCCGATCCAGGTCATCCAGGTCTCAATGAAGATTTTGACCTCTCACCTTTTTTGTAATGGCTGTGTCTCATTAGGGACAGTTTATTGTTGTCCGTGAATGTTGACTATTCTCTGAATGTACTGTAATGCCCATAACATTTTTTCTTCTGTTGTTTTAGAACTTTCTTGACAATGAATTCAGAAGTAAGATGGGTAACTAGCATATTGACATTTCTTGACTTCAGGGACATAATTGTGTGGAGTACACAAGATGTATGTATTGGTGTCACTCCTATTTTTTCCACTTGGAGATCTCTTATTTTACCTTGTATTTGTATAATCTAACCTTTGGCAATAGCCATTATCTGAATGATTGCCTCTAGTGGCCAAAAATTGTGTTGCAAGTGCCAGAGTGGCACACCTGAAACCAATGCAACTATAAGTATTGCTTGATCCTGTCTGTTTGTTACCAACACCCTGATGAAGGCCAATGGGCCGATACGCGTTGGTGTTTTAATGTTTTAGCCCTACTAATAAAGGCTTTTTACTTTTGCATCCTATTGAGTGCCTTGACTTGGATTTTTTTTCCAAATTCCTTTTCAACATTTAACCCTTCCAAGAGCACCAGAGGATACAAGGGATTCCAGCAGCGCTCCAGTTCTTTTTTGTCTAGTCTTATGAGGATCATTTTGGGTGACCCTGGACAGGAGCAGCTCCGTTTTACTTTTTGAACGTGGAGGACCCAGTACAATATCAACATGGCTACCAACAAATCTTTCTCCTACACTAAGGATGAGGGCAAAGCTATCATTGTAGAAGACACTCTTCTGGAACTGGACTTTGATCAGGAACATGCACAGAGGACAGATACACGTAAACTGCACACTGATCTTCAAAAACTTTCTGAAAAAGAGGTAAAGCTGAATCTTCATATCATTACCCTATCTGACTACTGGAGGCAGGACATGATCCCAAGAGGTTTGAGATTGAATAAATTTCCCTCATTTGGCTATGATAATGTGGATTTTAAGGATAAATGGGAAGCAATTCTCAATAAATGCTCCCTAGACTTAATCCTCTTGTTAATTGAAGAAGCCAGAAAACAGAAGTCAGTTTTACAATCTCAGATTGAGGAATTGAAATCTGAGCTCACTCAGACAGAATCAGAGGAACATAGGTTGCCTTTTACAAATAAATTAAAAGAAGATCTAGATAAACTGTCAACCAAATTGAAACAAGGCAAAATAATCAAATTTAAGCGAGACCGTAATGACTACAGTAATGGTTCTATATACGGCTGGGGCAAGAAGGGACACCTGACAAAAAGAAGAGTATCTTTTAATCTTCCAAGCACTGATGATGAGAACTATGATGAAACTCATGTCTCTAATGACCGTGACAAAATCGCTGATGTGTATGACAGAAATGCTTTTTTGGAATTTCGCCCCAGACAGCACAACCAACCTTACAAAAGGGGAAGAGGAAAACGCGGAGGGGTGGAAAACGGCGGAACCCACTCTCAGGAACCACCAATCACAAGGAGCCGGTTGAAGCATCGGTAGTTATTAATATCTCAGACCTCCCCCTCTCTGATGACTGCGTTTCTGTCTTGTCCAAAGGCCTCTCATTTTCTCCTACAAACTCAGGTAGACCATTTGACACTAAAGTGGACCTATATCGATTCTATAGAAGTCTACATTTGAAGGCCTGGTACTCCCAGAACGCACAGGGTGCAGCTACCTACTCAACCACCACGGTAAACTCTTCTTTTCGGCCTAAGTCTACTTTTTCACCATGTACCACAAATCCCATATTGACTACTTTCACCAAAAAGGTGTCCTATGAAGTAGAAAAGCTTTACAGTAAACAAAAAAAGATCACCCAGCATAATCTCACACAAAATGAATCTCAAGCACTCAAGTGGCTTTCGGAGAGAGATGATATAATCATAAAAAGTGCTGATAAGGGTGGTGCTGTCTGTGTGTGGGACAAGAAGAAGTATATAAGTGAAGCTCTTCGCCAACTAGACAACACTCAGTATTACTCAAAGCCCTCATCCAATCCAATGGACACTATAAGAAGAGAGCTGGAGCAATTGCTTAATGAGGCAAAGTTACATAATTGGATTACTAAGAAAGAATATGAGTTTTTGCTTTGTCAACACCCACGTTATTCTTCTTTTTATATGCTCCCCAAAGTCCACAAGGATCTGGAAAATCCTCCTGGCAGACCGATAATCAGCGGGAATGATTCAATAACAGAACCTGCTTCCAAGTTTGTGGATTACTTTATCAAGCCATTTGTGGCAGATTTACCTTCTTATATTCAAGATACTACACAGGTTTTAAAGAAAATTGAACAAATAGGTAACATAGGCTCTTGTCTTTTGGCCACAATGGATGTGGAGTCTTTATACAGCAATATTGTACATGACGAGGGTCTAGAGGCTTTAAAACACTATCTCTCATCCAGACCTGAACATTTGATGCCTCCCAGTGACTTTATAGTGCGACTTACTGAGTGGACTTTAAAGAACAACATCTTTCTCTTTCAAGACAAATTGTATAGACAAGAAAAGGGGACTGCAATGGGTGCTTGTTTTGCTCCCAATTATGCCAATCTGTTTCTAGGCTTATGGGAGGAGCGCTATATATTTTCCCAAGTTAACCCTTTTAAAGATAAAATCTTGTGGTGGGGTAGATACATTGACGATGTGATTTTGATGTTCTCAGGCTCAGAAAAAGAACTTGTAGACTTCCATGTATATGTAAATAGCTTAAATGAGAACCTAAAATTTAGTCTGGACCAAGATTTACACACTATTAACTTTCTGGATCTACGGATCTCAAAAGATAATGAGGGATTCTTACATACATCTATCTTCAGAAAGGCAACTGATCGTAATACCTTATTGCACGCTAATAGTTTTCATCCCTCATGGCTTATTGATAGCATACCCTTTGGACAGATCCAGAGACTAAGGCGTATATGTGATTCAGATCAGGATTTCCAGTATCAATCTATGGATATGCAGCAGCGTTTTCGACAAAGAGGTTATCAAACACAAACTCTCGTTCAAGCTCATAATCGAGCCCAATCACTTGAAAGGAAGAGCCTGCTTCAGTCTAGACCCAAAAGCGTATCAACACAGAAACCCTATTTTGTCACTCATTATAGCAAGGAGGCTGTCCAGATTAAACACATTATAAAGAAAAACTGGAACATTATTGAATGTGACCCGACTTTACGGGAAATATTCACGGAACCCCCTGGGATCAGCTTTAGGAGGGCCCCCACACTTAAAGACAAGTTAGTAAGAAGTTACCTCCCTGCTCCTAAACGTGAAACTTGGCTTCGTCAACCCAAGGGAAACTTTCCTTGTGGTAATTGTAATTATTGTGAGAATATTGCTAAAACTGACAAATTTATGGATGTTTTTAGCAATAAGACTTACACTATTAATAGTTTTATAAATTGCAATACTACCCATGTTGTTTATCGTTTAGAGTGTACTTGTGGTTGTTTTTATATAGGCCTAACTAAAAGGAGACTAAGAGACAGGGTAGCTGAACATAGATATGCCATTCGGACTGGAAATATGAACTATCCAATGGCCAAACATTATATAGACGCAAAACATGGGAGTGATTCGACCCTAAGAGTAGTGGGCATTGAGGCTATTCGCCTTGATGCCAGGGGTGGGGATATCATCAAACGCCTTAAACAAAGGGAGACATATTGGATCTATTCCTTGAGGGCCACCAGCCATCCAGGTCTCAATGAAGATTTTGACCTCTCACCTTTTTTGTAATGGCTGTGTCTCATTAGGGACAGTTTATTGTTGTCCGTGAATGTTGACTATTCTCTGAATGTACTGTAATGCCCATAACATTTTTTCTTCTGTTGTTTTAGAACTTTCTTGACAATGAATTCAGAAGTAAGATGGGTAACTAGCATATTGACATTTCTTGACTTCAGGGACATAATTGTGTGGAGTACACAAGATGTATGTATTGGTGTCACTCCTATTTTTTCCACTTGGAGATCTCTTATTTTACCTTGTATTTGTATAATCTAACCTTTGGCAATAGCCATTATCTGAATGATTGCCTCTAGTGGCCAAAAATTGTGTTGCAAGTGCCAGAGTGGCACACCTGAAACCAATGCAACTATAAGTATTGCTTGATCCTGTCTGTTTGTTACCAACACCCTGATGAAGGCCAATGGGCCGATACGCGTTGGTGTTTTAATGTTTTAGCCCTACTAATAAAGGCTTTTTACTTTTGCATCCTATTGAGTGCCTTGACTTGGATTTTTTTTCCAAATTCCTTTTCTACATTTAGGCTACGTTCACAAAACGTTTTGTATAGCTGTTCACATTGTTGTTTTAAATGTGGGCAATATGATTCCAGTGTGAACAGATCATGGGCCTGGACTGACCCGCATGCGCAAAAGAATGTCAAAAAGAAGTGTGATATACCGCGGAAGCCAGCGAATCATGCGCTGACAATATATATATATATATATATATATATATATATATATAAAAACAAAGACGAGGATGTATAAAAAGAGAGCAGAGTTATTAAACATTTATGATACAAGCCCTCATGTTTTGCTTGTAAAGCTGTCACTGTAACGCTTATGAGTTCTGACACATCACTGTCCTTCACTGACTACCTTTCACAACTGCCTTGATAACTTGAGGTATGTAAAAGTGTAAATAATGAACAAATGATGAGCGCAGAATTGTGATGAATGTTGATCTAGAGAAATGTAAAAGTCTGTTCAGACTGAGGTCGCATTGCAAAACATTTAACCTGTACCGGATTTAGTCAACCCAATCTCACGGCTAATTCGTACGACATAATTTGTATGACCTACCCCTAACCCCGCCTCTAAAACCTACCCGTCACTACAGTATAGACAAATGGTACGAATTCATAGGAGTGAGGTCATACAAATGCATACGAATTTGCCACCTCTTACAAATACGTACAAACTGGTCATGACATATACTGTAGCATTGGATTTAGTATCACACAGGCAGCGTTTACTCTGGCACAAACAAAATCAGATTTTGTGAATCTGACACAGATCAGAATATGTATACATGTAAACACAAAAATCCACACAAGATCTGATTTTCTACTCGCATCCGATCTGAGCCACTTCCAAATGTGGTTTTAAATCAGATACATATCCACTATATGGACATCCATCCTAAGCCTAAACACGAATATCTGATTCCACTTTGAATTCCAAGCCACCACAAGGCGAGGACAAGTTTTCCCAACATGAATTATATAAATAATTTTAACAATATGGCCGTTTAAAACCAGAGGGTCCATGTGCATATTAAGCGATCATGACAATAATTTTAGGTGGGAATTAATGTAAACACAGATATTAGATACCAGTCATGTCTAAAGTGAAACAGGCGGGCCAAAAAAATGGATTATGGTCAAAAGGTCGGATCTGTGCATTAAGACTTACAGTGTAAACGCAGTCACATGGAAGTGGCCTGAATCGTAATCGAAAATATCAGATTCCATATGGCTTGTGCTGTTCACACTGGCATGAGAAAAACAGATCTGAGTCACATATGAGCAAAAAAAAACAACATTCAGATTTGGGCCACATTTGCCTGCAGCCTGACCTTAGCTTGAGACTTAAACAATGATGAAGTGAAGAGAAAAGATATTTCAGCATTTGTGACACACAGATACAGACGCTTATCTAATGCATTTTGACTATTTAAGCCGCGTTTCCACCGCAGGAACTTTCCCCAGGAGCTAGGGACTTTGGGGTGGTACTCTGTGTGTTTCGACCGCAGAAACCGGGGTCTAAATGAAGTTCTGGGTAAATATGTCCACCTCAAAATGGCCCTGCTCGCGAGGTAGTACTTTTTCAGGAACTTTCGGGGGTGAGACTTGGGCGCTGAACATGCTGACTGGATGAGTTCACGCAACATTTTGATTGGTCGACTCGACGCAGCATTTTATTTCAAACACTATTTTTAAAAGTTTTTTGCGGACGCAGTGCGTGCAGTAAGAGTTGATTGCTATTCGAATCAACAATGGAGTTTAAATACGACGACGAGGTTCAGGCTTTATTAAATTTATTTGCAAAGAACGAAATCCAGTGGGAACTGTAAAGTCGCGTGCAGTCTTACATCACCGGACTAATCTTCATGGTACTTTAAACCGTGATGAAAATGCAGACAGCAGCAGGTCTGGGGGAAAAAGAGTTCCTGGGAAAAAGAGTTCCAGGGACAAATTGTTCTGGGTAATTTCGGTGGAAACTGGCTTTAGAGTGCTATTATAGAGTGTAGAGTGCTCTATTCATATAGAGTGATATTTCATGCACTCTGACTTTTTTACACTGTTGGGTTCTCATGCTAAACATGGCCAAAATTTAAAAAAACGAGATGTGCCAAATACACACAATTTTTTTTTTTTTTTTGAGTATTGAGCACACCCATCAACAAGCTTCGATTGGGTTACGGAAGCCGTCGGCAGCGCTGTCGTTTTGTTTTTAGACCACAAAATCAACAATCTCACTAAAGGAGTGTGTTTTTGGTTGAGAGGGAAATATAACCTTATTCAGCTTCCCAAATAATCCAGCGTTAAGGATGCAGTGTGTTTTTCCCGAGCAGCAACAAAGTTGTGCAAGTTTTTGTTTGTTCCCGGTCACAAGTCGAAACCGCAGGCGGTGAGTGAAACCGAAAATGTGAAATCAAATGTCTGTTTTTTGTTGGCAATCGGCGCGTAAGTGCATATAATGTCAACAACACAAACATATAGTGAATCAAAAATGAGGGATAATGCCATGATGTATTGTGTATGTGTGTGTCATAGGTGTGTGTTCGTGACTCTTTAGCTCCGCCCACTGCATGTCTCCACAAGTTCGGCTGTTTTCAGAAAGAATTGGTACAGCGTATCTGTCTTTTATGAATATGATAAAACTAAAGACTCTTCGGAGATATGAAGAATGCAATGCTACTCTTTAGGTACTCAAGATAAACATGAGATAAACCCTTTAACAGTTTTGCTTTGACATAGTTTAACCGTTTTAAGCTTATTTATTTTTTTTAAGTGTTTTATTTCTTTAAGGTACAAGTCTAACCTTCATGAATTACTTATGTTAATAAATATTAACAGACTCTTATAGTGTACATGTTTCAGGTAACCTGAGCGTACGGCCGTGTGGACTTCACGGCTCTCTCCTTCACCTGAGTTAACTCATCTCGTAATGAACTCCTTCAACACGCTGAGCTACAGATGCAGACGCCTTCACAGTCACAACCCTCACAATCGCTTCCCTTTCATCGGATAAATATGGAGACGCCGCCGGCCTGTTTAAGATGATATATTGGGCTGTAATAACACTTGATCATCACATTTGAGTCTAACTGAATTATGGGTAAGAGGATCGGGTTGACATATGTTTCAATATCGGTGAATGATGCATTATTCTCCGCCAAGCAACGGATTTAATAAAATATAAATGTCCATTAATCCTCACAGTTCATGCAATCAGTGAGCGCAGACCGAGCCGGCTGTTCGCTAACCACGGGAGATGAGCTGCCATCACTGGACAAAGAGAAACTGGGGGTGAAGAGTAAAAGTGAAGGAAAACAGAGCAAAAGAGAGCAATAATTATGAGATTGAGAGCAGAGGCGATGTGTTTGCCACTATTGGATGTGACCGTTTATAAATGTGTAATAGTTAAATCTAGATTATTACACTTTCAGATGAAAACGTAAGTGGTTTTTGCTCATGCAAATCTCAATGCTGTGATGCCAGGGTGTTGCTTTGTGGGTAATAAAGTAATTTATTTGCATAATTTGAGGCATCATTCAAGTCTGTAACACAAATAGTGCAGGATGAGTCATGCCAAAGTTTACTAGTTTAAAAATAATAACTACACTAAACGTCAACCGCAATATAAACTTCTGAGGTATCTTTACACGAAATCAATAAATCTAACAGACAGGGTTAAGATGGGTGTGACGATACTTAAATACATAGCAACATTCATTATTTACACTCACAGTTTGTATATGTAGCCGTCTCATGTGTCTCTCATAAAAATATAAAGTAAATTATAAAATCATCCACAAACCAGTATTAGCATGTGAGACTTAACAAGCATATCGACACACACTCCTGGGTAAACATTTCAATCCAACCTCAATATTAGCATATAGCTGGGAAAAACGGTGCCTGTCCTTAACGTTATTATAATGACACAAAAACCAAATAAACAAATTCCAATATACAGGAACTACAGTATAATGAAGTTAGCATACGCGTCAGTTCTCAAATGTAAAGAGTTGATTTTCCCATGAGGGAAATCTCCCTGCTGTGTAGTTGATTAAGACAAATCAGCCTACACTATGATTAATAAAACACTGCAGCAAGAAATTCTCTTAATAAAGAGTACATTTACAGTATCTGGCTGCTATTACTGTAATGTGAGGAATAATTATTTTTTAATTTTGTCCTGAGGTGACTATAAGAGCCTAATTCGGGTGTGATTTATCCATTGTTTTTTCCCCCATCCATGTACTAACCAATTAAAATCCTAATTAACAAAAACCAGGAAATATCAGCCGTCCCTGGAGTTCTATAGAGTGCTGCAGGTATGGTGTATTTTTGTAGACCAAAAAGTAGTTGCAGTTTCGCACTTTCGGTTTCATAATCCTGGAGTCACTGGGTTTTTTGAGTGGGTTTTTGGGTTAAATGCCTGTAATAGAGTCTGGGGTTAATGCAAAAGATATTTTCACATTGACATAAAATACTAGCCTGACAGCCTGGTTCTGGGAACTCACCATTGGCAGGGCTCAATCCGAGGGGCGGGATAAATGGTTGTCTTTCAAATTCCCTCTGCACACAATAGGATAGCGCTACAACCAACCAGAGCAATGAAAAAGGTGAAGCGGAGCTAGTTGATAGATTAAACTTAACCTTTCGCCGTATCCGGTTGGCAAAACTCCGAACACATCTTCCTTTTTTAATAATGACCTCAGTGCTATTCTTTGTTTTTTTTCTCAAAGAAAATCTTAACGCCAAGTCTTCCAGAGTTGCGGCCAAAGCCAATTCAAAAGACTGCTGTTCGCCAGCTTTTTTGTTTACAAGTAGCAGGCGGAACCGCAGCAACTCTGCCGTCATTATGTTAAGCCCGCCCACCGACTCTATACACGATGTGATTGGCCTGACCAGAGTTTGTTTTTTCCAGCTCGCAAGCCAACGGAGAGTTGCTAGACGACCCTGGTTGCAAATTAGATTTGCTGCCGCTATGGGTGCGTCTAGATTTCTAGGCTAATAAAATACATCAGTAAAACCCCTTTGTGATTTTGTTTAAAGCTTTTTGAAAAATGCAGTTGCTAACAAGTGTCTAAATGGGACTACAGAGGTTGTCAGACATTAAACATCATCAAGCTGAGTAAACTCATCTACTCACTAGTCACTTTCACAGCCTCATTGTGTTTATAATTACGCTCTTGCAAACTATTCTAACTCAAACTGTTAGTTTTTTTTTTTTTTTTTTTTTTTTTGACTGAAAAGAGTTTGAGAGAGTTGACTAAAAGAGTTGACTAAAGTCATGTGACTGTGGTTCATTTATTTACCCCCAGTTTCTCAGACTAAAATGCATGTTTGAGTTGTTTTAACTGAAAGCAACTTGCACTGGCATATCTTAAAATTTGCCATTGTTTTATCTTAAAATGCACAACAGTAATGATTTTTTTTGTTTGTTTTCTAAGACACGTTTATAAAAGCTGCTTAAATGTCCTAATTGAACTAACACCATGTCCTAACTATACGTGAGAGATAAGATTCCAGAGACAAGCAACATGTCTGTCCATACTAGATGTGACACGACTACGAGATGCGACAAATCAATCAAAAACCACAGTCAATCAGAACTGCGTATGGACTCAGAGATTAATCTTGATAGCACTCGCAAGGAAATGAATAAGTAGTCTACATAATCAAATACACAAATGTTACACCATTTAAACATTACTAAAATACATACTGAGTTACTAAAACAATCTTTGTCATAGAATATATTTGTTTATTCACAGTTTGAACGTTCTTGTTTCCATTTTGTTTAATATTTCAAGAACTGAGGTGAATTATCGATTGTTGCTTTTAGTACGAATACGTTACAAAGCTGGGAGCACTAAATGATATTCAAAGTCACATTACACGCTTTTAACATTAAATAAAGCACATAAACATTACCTGAGATTATCATTGCCATGTTTTGTTTTGTTATTCTAGCCGCGACGTCACAGAAATAGAAAACTTTTCTAAAATAGAATCATCACGTGTCGCTGTCGCGGCTGGTTAGGACAAAAACTCTAATTAACAAGGAAAAGATTGCGTTTCGCGGCTGCGCGTCATATGTAGTTAGGACGCGGTGTCCTGTCTATATGACATTAGCTTTTTATTTCTGGTGATTGCATTTATGCTTCAAAATTCATGAAAGTTGTGTCTATTTGCGAAGATTATCATGATGAACAAAACATTTGAGAATCATAAACTATTGTTGGTCACAACTTATTTTATGCAATAATCCAAAACAGGGTGATGATGATTTATGGGTTGGCTCACCATTGGCTAGCTGCTGACGTCATCACACGCATGCATCGTGGTGCTCACGTGAACAGCGTTGGCCAATGGTAAACCAGCATTCTGACACAGAACTCAGAAGCGTTGCACTGTATTTGCTACGTCAACAGCATAGTAGACTGACACAGAAGAGAATAAATTTAAGGTTGAACCACTGTAGTCACATGGACTATTTTCACAATGTCTTTACTACCTTTCTGGGCCTTGAAAGTAATTAAATTGCTGTCTATGGAGAGGTCAGAGAGCTCTCAGATTTCATCAAAAATATCTTAAAACATCTTGTGTTCCGAAGATGAACAAATGTCTTATGGGTTTGGAATGACATGAGGGTGAACCCTTTAAAGTCGTCTTAGCTAACGCCTTTGTCTTGTTGCAGATGCACATTATGTGTTCACAGATTGACAGATTGACTTTGACTGTTCCAATATGGAGGATGACTTACGTATAGCAGACCATAGAAACAGCCGCTACACAGTAAGTACAATAGTACAGTTAGTACAATGTATTAAAAAATAAATCAATAACTGGCACAGTCATGTAAATGCAAGATGAAATTCTTTTTTTTTCAATTTATTTTATTGAACAAACACAGCCAGATTTGTCACTTCTGCAAAACCACCAGCATCCAGGACAGCTGGCACAGATGCAGGTGAAGTTCTTCACGTACGTATTCAGCACCGGGCTCCACCTGGGCATAATTTATTGACTAAAGATGGAGTCAATAGATCCTGAAGCACACTTAAACCCAGACAGCAGTGATTACAAGGTGTTGAGAGCAAGCCGCAAACTCCCTCCTCGCCCATATGTATAGCTTACGTCTATAATAAATGTTATCTTTTCATGAGAGGGGTAAGCTGTCAACTTGATTAAGGACGCAGATGAGCATCTGAGTATCTGGCCAAACACACTGAGATATGCAAAAATACAGTCTGTTGTGTCGGGTTCTTGTTTGAATGTAATCGTCACTGCTTTTCTGCATCATTGCTTCTGGATCTCAATACAGCATATTGAGGTACTCAGATAACAGCAGTTGTTATGTTGGCAGTTATTAAATAGCATTGGTCCTGAACATTATTAATGTTTATGTAATTGTATAAACAAAATGCACAGCAAATTTCTAGCAATGAAAAGCATCTGCCAAAACTTCAGATTTTCATTGTAAAACGACATTTGCAATTAAGGTTCATAATAGTGGCAAAATACCCAAAATAGTCATTATTAAAACAATAAACATGAAACAGTGGTTTTATTTCTACAGTTCTGTTCTACTCTTGTTTTTTCAATGCACTGTTATGAAAGCGTCAGGTTTTATGTCTTACACCTGAGTGGCCAATCCTCTTTTGTTCTTTTAAATGTTATAATTAGCTAGACAAGTGTGCGGCTTCTTCACCTGCCCTGTTATCTTGTCCGCTATCTTTGAACGGGTGTTAAAAAACAGACGCAGTTGTTTGTAACGAATATGTCTGCTTTCCCGGGCCGATCCGATGGCACTGTAAACATGACGCAGGTTAACATGAGACCATGTGGAACCTAACGCCCGCTGTGGGCGACTGCTCCTCATCTCTGCTTGCATATCACAAGTTAAAAAAGCCCAAATTATATCACCTTTCCAGGGTAACTGCACTTCCAGTAGCCAGTCTCACCTCATACTGACACTGAGCTAACCAGACAACAGACATAGCAGTTACAGGAGAAGTAACAGTAGAACAAAAGTAAGTTAGCAATGATAGACAGAAAGCTGCACTCTCTCCACCTCTCCTCCATAAAAGTCATATAAATTATACGCCTTCCAACTCTGAGCTCAATTCATTCTCTTATTCACACAAATACAAATTTCTGAAACCCTGAAATAAAGCCTTAAACAGTATTATTTGAAGTGGTCAGCTGAATGGAAAACCATTTCCATACTTTTAAAAAGAGTACTTATTACGGAAATTCTGTCATAACAACTCTCTGAGAGATTGTCATGGTAATAGAGATTGGCATGGTAATGGATATGGTAATGTCAATGCATTTTGTCTTGGCAGAATAGATCTGCTACGCTGCTGCAGAGCAAGTACCAAGACTTGTTACTGCCAATACATTCACAGACATTGCTTTGAGCATGTAAGGCATGCTGCTGCAGCACATGAAATATACATGAATTAACCCCCGTAGCAGATCTATACAGGTGGAGCTGGGGGAGGTGGAGGATTTGTTAACAGCAACACTACCCGTATTTGAATGTTGAGCCGCAGCTCATCGGCCGCTGATGCAACAGCAACCAATCAGCTGTGCTGTAAGATAATGATGGGTTCGCTACCAAATGAGTTAAAGATTTTTAATGAGTCAATACATTTTTATTATAGTGTACATTTATAATAAATGCAATAAGCTGACCTTTAAAGTGACTTTTGACGTATTTTAAGGAATACTTCACTGCTGGAAAGATGAATGTGTATGTAAATTGGGTCATTTATGTAGTAGAAATGTGAAATTATTTTAGAAGTTGATGCCTTCTAGACTGAGAAAAGCCAGAAAATGTAGTTTTGGCTCATGTGAGTGAAAGACAACAACTCCCAGAATGCACTTGCTTCGCTGCCCTACTGCCCTACTGCCCTACTGCCCTACCCCACCGCCATGTTAATTTTTATAGTAATAAAATACTTTAGTTCAGTTAGAGAACAGACACTACAATTAAAAGCTGAACGTGTCTGTTTAATACAATGTGAGCCAAACGAGAGTCGCAGTACAAATGCAGCAGGAATCAGATTTCATTCATCACAAGAGCGAAGAGCTGAGCTAAGCACGGCATTCATTCATGGCCTCAGTCATTCACGGTGCGTGTCCAGTCTGGCGTGTTTTCAGTTCATGCATATGGAAGCTTAACTTTCATAGGAATTCATTAAAAAAAACTTGCTTTGCTCCGCACCGCTCGGTTATGAATGCTCAAGCGGCCGTGCACATTTACATTCTGTGAGTGAGATCCCACTCTTATGGGCGGGTTGAAAACATGCGGAACTAGCTCCTACTGGCTTTAGTCTCTAGCCTCTGGCCAAAAAAGCCTCCAATGATGCTGTAGTAAGGTATGTTTGTACGGGAAGAAGGAGGCGGGAACCGGCTAACAATCAAAAGAAGTTTTAATTAAACAAACAAACTAAAATGGCGGCGACAGCCCCTCACGGTCGACTGTCGCCTACATACAAACAAATACAAATGAAAATAATAAGCTGCAGCCCCTCACGGTCGACTGCAGCAACACATAACAAAACATAAATAAAATACAACATAAAATCCAGGCCTGGTCCTCTCTCGTCCCTCACTGTCGTCGCTCGTCCTTTATAGTCCCTCACTCCTCCGCGAGAGCCGAGATCGCTGGCTCACAGCTGGCGCTCATCCTCTCTGATGAGCGCCGCCTCGTCCCGCCCTCGCGGTCCCTCGGCCTCGCTGCTCACCACATACCCCCAACGCCCTTCGCAGGCCGGGGGGTACCCTCGAGACTGCGCTCTACTCTCCGGCGGTGGCTCCTCCTGTCGAGGGCAGCCGGCAGCGAGTCCCGCGCGCTCCCTGCCCCTCCCCTACACGGCGGAGGGATACAGGCTCCGGCCCACGGCGAACGCCGGTGACTCCTCCGCGCTCCCTCTAGGACGGCCGCCACCCCCCCTCGACCCAGGGGCACGGCAGCGAGCTCTTCGTCCCACCGACCTTCATCCGCTCCAGCACCACCGCTTCGGGCAGCCGCTCGCGGACTTCATTCCTCCGCGGTGCCCGAACTCCGCGGCACCGCGATCCCCCTCAGCTGCGAGGGCTCTTCGACAGCGCGTCCCTCCTTCCTCCCGGGTTTCGGCACCACTGTAGTAAGGTATGTTTGTACGGGAAGAAGGAGGCGGGAACCGGCTAACAATCAAAAGAAGTTTTAATTAAACAAACAAACTAAAATGGCGGCGACAGCCCCTCACGGTCGACTGTCGCCTACATACAAACAAATACAAATGAAAATAATAAGCTGCAGCCCCTCACGGTCGACTGCAGCAACACATAACAAAACATAAATAAAATACAACATAAAATCCAGGCCTGGTCCTCTCTCGTCCCTCACTGTCGTCGCTCGTCCTTTATAGTCCCTCACTCCTCCGCGAGAGCCGAGATCGCTGGCTCACAGCTGGCGCTCATCCTCTCTGATGAGCGCCGCCTCGTCCCGCCCTCGTGGTCCCTCGGCCTCGCTGCTCACCACAGATGCAAAATGACGAAATTTTCGTCCTCGGAGGCTTTTTTCCAGACATAAAATACATAAATCTCTCGTCTCAGGGGGATATGAGGGGAGGAAGCACATCATTCGAATATACTATGTGTGAGATGGTGGTCCAGTGGGTTAAACCATGAACTGATATGCAGAAGGTTGCTGGTTCGATTCCAGCGGTCACCACCAGTGTGTCCTTGAGCAAGGCACACTGGTGGTGACCAGTTATCAGTTCCGTATCAGTTCCATGGTTTAACCCACTTGACCACCATCTCACATTAATATTAACTTTAAATTAACTTTAAATGTAAAATTGGATACAATGCGGTTCAAATTATAAGCAAGTCCTTTACATGTGCTTTAGTATGTTGGTCAACACATCAAAATAAGTGTACTTCTTTTTAAGTATGACAAAAGGTTATAGAAACATAATATTTTATTTTGACATTATTACAAAGTTCACTTATTGAAAGTGCATTTATGTGTGTCTAACAGAGCCATGGCTCTATTTAAGTGCACTTATGTGGCCTTAATATTATATTGTCTGCAAACAAAAATAAATAATTTTGAAGGTTTGAGGGACATTAGTTCCAGTGCATTCAGTACAATTGAGAGAGAAGAGAAAACAGCATTTTTTTATCCTGAAAAAAACAAAACAAATCCAACTCTTATATTAGGTCATGCAGAATAAGACATTAATATGTGCTTTATAAGTACTAATAAACACCATAAACATGAATCTACAATGAAGTGTAAATAGTGACTTTGTGATTTTTTTGGTGAACTTCCTTTATCAATGATATATTTTAGATGTATTACATCTACTCTCATTGTGTCTACAGTACATGTAGTACATCCATAATTTAGCCCTTCGTCAAAGCTGTACTAGCTGCACCGTGTGCTGAACTGAAGTATATTGTATCTGTTAGTAGCTTTCTGTCCCTGTGTGAGGTTGGATTGACATCGGCCTCTGTAAAGTTAACCTGGGACACATGTGGCTCTGTCGAGCAGCTGTCCAAATCAATTTTGCGGTTGTAGTGTACACACATGCCCGGGACACACTCCGTTCCAGACGGTGAGCCTCAGTCCTCTTCCCAGGGGCTCTGAGGGTGGGGTCATCACTCGTGACGGCTCCATAGTCCCACACCAACACACACGCTCACAAGCATCTGCCAACACACACACACACTGATGTGACTTTATTCCTCTAAAGACATCCAAAGGCATGTTCTTTAGGTCAAACATGTTCTATTCTTAAGAAATGTACCAGAATTATGTTTTATGTATGTTAATACTTTAAAAAATAAATGTGCTATTTCACTGTAAGTCACTTGCTTTTTGCTCTTTAGCGAGCCCATATTTTATATTACATTAACTACACATATTATCTTTTAAATCTCTTTTTCACTGTTATTCTAGCATAAGTTATACTACTACAGTATAATATATTGAATAGTTTTTTTTATTTTATTTTTTATTCACCTTAATTACCTTCATTATTGTTCTTCCCCTTCAGTTAGTTGTCAAGGCATCATTTCTATTTTCATTAAAGTTTCTAAGATTTTCATCTATCTTTTTGTTTTAGCTTTTTTCATTAAAGGGTTAGTTCACCCAAAATTGAAAATAAAGTCAGTAATTACTCACCCTCATGTTGTTCCAACCATGTAGGACCTTCGTTCATCTTCGGAACATAATTTAGTATATTTTTGATGAAATCTGAGAGCTGTCTCACTCCTCCATAGGCTTTCAGAGGGACTGAAACTTGATGGCCCAGAATAGTAAGTAAAAACGTCATTTAAGGAGTCCAAATGACTACAGTGGCTCTGTATTAAGTCTATCATGCGACGAAAATACTTTTTGAGCGGAAAAACAACAAAAATAACGACTTTATCCCACTATTATTGTTGTTCAATTTGAGCCTCTGACGCCACGACGCATGCGCGAAAACTGAGATCAGTAGTAGTAGAAGAAGAACGCCGTTTTCGCGCATGCGTCGTGGCGTCAGAGGAAAATAACATGAACGTTATTTTACATATGCATTTGCTCACGTACGATCGCTTGTTTTTTTGGCGACTTCTTTTCCTGTTTTGATCATGAGATTCTGAACTCATTCAGAAGATGTGTAATAGCGCCCCCCTAGCGTATAACAGAGAAAACTTGGAAACACGGAAAATTCTGTGTTTGGTGGTGAAGCGTTTTCTCACAAATAATGGAAAATTCAATGTTTGGCGAATTAATAATTTAGTTTGTTTTAGTTTTAGTTTACAATCTTAAAACTTTAGTTTAAAATCTTAAAACTTAGTTTACAATCTTAAAACTTAAAACAATTGTAAATAATATGTTACCTATGGGGCAGATTTACTAACAGCTTGCTCCAGTGCAAACCCTGTTTTGGCGTTAAAAACTGCTGTCAGGATTTACTAAAGACATGGTTTGAAAAACTGAAAGGGCATGGACAGGGTTATTTTTTTTTTGCGGCTGACCTTATTGCATTTTAATTTATAGGAGTTTTCCTTTCAAAATGTATGGGAGGAGAGTAATTAAATAAATCATGCACGGTCATTTACTAAGGTTTGCGCTTGTCAATTTACTGGTATTTGTGCCCAATTATTTACCACCCAAAAATGCATGCCTTAAATCAGACGCAAATTTTTTTGCTCTGCTCTTGGTAGATTGTGTTGGTCATTATGGAAATGATCCGGCTTTTGTCTGTGTTCTTTAATTTGCGATTCGTCAGCAGATCACGCACAGAACTTTTCACTCCCATCTGTGCTTTTATGGGATTGTGCTCTGATGCTAATTTGCCCTGTTTACTAAATCTGGCCCTATAAGTCATTTGTAGAATGGTTCTGCTGAAAAGTGTAACACTGTGAATTTATAACAGGGATCTGTCTGTTTGAGTATAAATTGTAGATCTGGGAGGGTTCAAGAAAGTTATTAGGTGTGTTCGACCTGAAGCGGTGCTGCGCAGACCGATTGTAGTATGATATCAAAGTAGTGCAAGAGTGATTTGAAAGCAGCGCTGCCTTAAGTGGAACACACCTGATGTTTTTACAGTTCTCTTCAGTCACACTAATGATGCAGAAATTTCACAACTTTAATCCTGAAGATATTGTATGCAAGAGTGAATCTGCCTAGCACACTGAGAAACACAACAGAAAGGCAAAGACAGATCAAGTCCGGCAGTGTTTTGGGATTTGGTGGATCACATGCCCAGTTGCTTGTCCAGGGAGCATTACATGAGAGGCCAAGCCAAAATTCCCTCTCTCTGGATGCTGACAATGAAATCCAGAGGTGACAGGAGCCTAGTGGCTCAGGGAGCTCGTATTGTGCCTGTTTTCCCTTGCAAACACATGCAAACAGAAGCTGATCCCTTCACGCTCTGGCTTGCTGCGGCATCTGCATGGAGCACTGGCCGTCTGTCCGACAGCATTGGGCTCTCGGCTGCCATCTGAGCCATTTTGGCAGATGGACACGGCTGCCGTCCTGATCCGCTGTGGTGAATGGTGAGCTCCTTCACCTGGAGTCCTGCTCACAGACTCACCAGAGCTTTGAGGTGTAAAAACTTTACTTGTAACAAGTTATCATCAGATGACGTCAAGTGTAAAGTTTCACAAACGCACCACTGATGTTCTGTCTGGGGAAACTGCAGTAAATCACTAAGGGTTTGCAAATAGCTAGTTTCCCAGCACACTCTCATTAGGAAACATCACCAAATCGGATTTATGACTGCCATGAGATTCAACAAAGTGAGTGAAAGAGTTTGTATGCATACATACAGTACATGTATTATGAAAGTTGCCCAAGGTTCACTCTTCTGATTTTCTTTGTACTAGAAATAAAGTTTGAATCAGTGGTTTGTATATCTAATCTGATATTATCATCTGAACACAACTTCATATAGCAGTTATGGGTGGATTTTGTGGATTAAAATCTCACACCCTGACCATGAGATGGATGTGATAACTCGTACTGGATGGGGAATTTTAATGGGTTTCTTTTTCAAACCTGTGAGCCGACAAGCTCAATTTGAAAATAATGATGCCTGACAAAGCTGAAGCTGGGATAATAGACGTCCTAAAGCACAGCAGAATCAATTCAAGCAAGTCAGATGGAAAAAGGGCTTTAAAATTGTGTAGCAAATTAATTAAGGGGTAATTCATTGAACTTTACCCTATTGTACACATTGTATTAAACTACTATTAATTAACACATGTCATATTCCTTGGAGACTGAAGAAATTAAAATTGTTGGAGAATTTAGATGTTTCTTAAAGGTGGGGTCAGCCATATCTGGTAACCGATGTTGATATTTCAAATCACCAAAACAATCACACCCCAACCCCAAAAGGGTCTCGCCCCTATTTTGATTGCTCCGCCCCAAACATACGCAGACAACGACTATGGCAGAATCTGCTGTGGCAGGCTATGATGTCTCAATAAGTGAAAGCAATGTGTTTTACTATGGTAATCCAGGTCAAATGTTCAATTAAAAAGTCATCCCTTACATCCCAAAAACACAAACTTTCAGTTATCATGAACAACTCGACAGCACGAGCACGACTACTAACACAACTAACGAATATATTACAATTATGACAAGATTAGCGGGTTATATCAATCACTAAAAGAGGAACCAAAGGAAACAAACATTTTAGGAGTTTATTATCTTACTTTTCGAACACACTGTGAGCTGTTGCTTGAAAGAGACAGTGGTTTATAGGATGTGGATATGAATGAGTCTTTATCATCGCTGAAGTGAACAACGATACCATTGCAAATGAACAAACAAGCGAACATGACACACAAGCATATTCAAGCAAAAGCAGCTTATATTAGTTATGTGAAACAAAAAAAAACAATGTTACTCACCTATCAAGAAGAAATAAAGCAACCTCGGCATCCGATTGCAGGCCTTAGCGCTCCCTGAGTTCTCTCCCATGCTGGAAAGCTGATCCGATATTAACACAGGTCCTACCTCTTGCCTGATCGTAAGCCTTCTTTTGTTCCACAGACATTTTCCACTTTTGTATTGTATCTGCCATCTCTCTCTTTCTGTCGTCGCTCGGCTAATGTCCTTCCTGTGTGTCGTGTCTTTTGAATAATGACTTGCACTGAGCGATCTCTTCTCACCATCATTAGCAGACACACCCCTTACTGCTGATTGGCTACAGGTTTGTTTTGGTACTCGGCCCGAGACAGTTTTCTAAAGCATTTTTTAAATATAGCTTACCCCACCTTTAATAATAACCCCGAAATTATCATTATGTCATCATTTACTCATTACAAACCTGTCTTCTGCAGAACATTCAAAGATGTCTCCAAAAACACTGGATCCCTTTGACTTGAAAAATTGTAAACCAATGAATTGGGTCATTGCATGCAAAAGTTTATAAACAAAGGATTCAGTTTGCATGGCGGACCTTAACGCCCTGCGGCCAGCGAACTGAAGGGAATTGTTTCCTCTAAGGCCTCGGGCGGCCCCTCAAGGAGCCCTGACTCTGCACCAAAGATAAACGCTCTTGTCTCAAGAAGCTGCTCCTTAAAAACACTCCAAAAGCCAGTGAAGTATGTATGAAACCAGTTTACCTCTCCAATGTAAAGTTGCAGCTCCAGAAGCATTTATGGAAAGATCACATCATGCACACAAGTCTTCAGACCGCGGGTCTTTTCTCGAGTGCATCGTGTTATTCAGATATTAAAAGCCCTGCTGGATGTTTTCTTTGAAGCTTAGTTGATTATGATGAAAGGGATGATTTTGGTGAAACAGTTTTTCTTAGACTCACAGAAGCAGCTATTAGTGATCTGAGAGCATCATTACAATCACAGCGCGTCTTGTCTTTCCAAGATCATTCACCACAAATGAATTCAAACCAGAAATAATGAGCCCTGCGTGTCAATTAACAAAAGAAAAGAAAAGAAAAGAATAGAAAACATGAATATTTACATAGTTAAAGCATGGCATATTGGAAAGAGCACGAATGCAGCAGGCCTTTCTCATTGTTTTCCTGTTACCCAGATCAGATTTGGAAACACTGGTACACATCCCATAGGACAAACATCTTCTCTGCCCTCGCTGTCTGAATTAAGGGGCGATACACAGAGCCTTTGTTTGTCATACATTCCATACATTCTCGATATTTGCATCTTTCTCACATCAAACACAATGCATGTCGAAGTGCTAATTACACACAGGTACACACACTTATGGGATCTTTAGCAGGGAAAGTTTTCAAACCAAGTCATTGATGTACAGAACACAATACACAAGTTAGTTACTATTAAGCCTAAAGCATACTTCGTTTTCAGATGTGCGGTTATGCGTAAACAGCATTATGTAAAATTTGCCTTCAGCATTGTATGCTCGGAGACCAATTTTTCACAAATGCACTGTGGATTTTACTGCATAAATTAGTTGGTCCATAAGGTGACCCGTTGTTTCACAGACACATTTCCGTCATGTCTGTATTAGTTCTCCTTTGTTTCTATGGCAACTCATTTGTTAATCACATTCAGGTGTTCATTATTTAGTTCCTCATTTACTCTGTGTATAAAAATCCCCTGTTATGTTTATTATATCGTCAGTTCACATTACATTTACACGTTAAGGAGTTGTTGTTATCTTTGAGTTTATTATTAAAGTCATTTCATGTTGATTCATCTTCATCATGTGAGTTTCTAAAGCCTTCGCGTTTGTGACAGTTATCATCATGGGTGTTTTGTATTTGTGTGTAGGACACTGTGCGCATCTTCTATATTTTAGTTTTTACCTCAGCTTGTGGAAAAGTTCCTGGTGATGAACTTTGATTTATCATGTGTTTTTTTTTTCATGTGTTTTTTTTTTCTGTTTTTAATGTGGTTGCTGTATATTGGTGCAAAGCACATTTTAGTACTTTAGTAGGATGGGATTTTAACATTTATATCACTTAATAAAATTATGTAAATTTAAGTTCAAATTTATTTGCACAAAATTGTTTCAAAGCTTTACTGAGCTTTAGCTAATGTCTCGGTTACGTATGGTAACCCTCGTTCCCTGAAGGAGGGAACGGAGACGTACGTCGGTTGTACCGACGAATTGTGATCACTTCAGAGAGCCCCTATTAGCTTCGAGATTTAGAGAATGGGCCAATGGGCCATTGGCGTGCGAGATTTGCATCTTGCACTCCGCCCCGCGCTGCGGGTATAAACAGGAAGCGAGAGCAACGCACTGACGTTTTTCACTGAGGAGCCGAACTAGTGACTCGGCCATGCAGTGATGGTAAGGAACTGTGGCGACGAGATGTACGTCTCCGTTCCCTCCTTCAGGGTGCCCTCCAGACCCGAAACTGCAAGCCCGTTGTACATGGCACCCCAGCCGGTGGATGAGGCATCCGTGGAGACAACAGAATGCCTGGACACTTGTTCTAGAAATGAAGGGTCCGACCATGGGCTGAAGGTATGGCGGCATCTCGGCGTCACTTGGACACGGAGGGACCCGCTGTGCCACGCCCATCTTGGGACTCGGTCGTGTAGCCAGCGTTGAAGCGGTCTCATATGGAACAGCCCTAGCTGCGTTACTGCGGCTGCCATATGCCCCAGGAGCCTCTGAAATTGTTTCAGTGGTACCGCTGTGCTGCGTTTGAACGAATTCAAGCAGTTCAACACTGACTGGACGTGCTCCTCGGTGAGGCGTGCTGTCATGGCGACCGAGTCGATCTCCATCCCGAGAAAAGAGATCCTCTGTACGGGACAGAGTTTGCTCTTCTCCCAGTTGACCTGAAGACCCAACTGGCTGAGGCGCTGACGCACCATGTCCCTGTGTTCGCACAACTGACCCCGCGACTGGGCAAGGATCAGCCAGTCGTCGAGATAGTTGAGAAGGCGAACACCACGCTCTCTCATGGGAACAATGGCCGCCTCTGTGACTTTCGTGAAGACACGAGGTCACAGGGACAGCCCCAAGGGCAGGACTTTGTACTGATATGCTCGTCCGTCGAATGCAAAGCGTAGAAACGGTCTGTGTCGAGGGAGAATCGAGACATGAAAGTATGCGTCCTTCAGGTCGATCGCTGCAAACCAATCTTGGGGACGGACGCACCTGAAGATGCGTTTCTGCATCAACATTCAGAATGGCATCCTGTGCAGGGAGCGGTTCAAGTATCGCAGATCCAAGATTGGTCGTAACCCGCCGCCTTTCTTGGTTAAAATGAAGTACGGGCTGTAGAACCCGGACTTCATATCGGTTGGAGGGACCGGCTCTATCGCGTCCTTCACCAGTAGGACAGCGATCTCCACCTGAAGTACAGGGGCGTTCTCCCTCGTTACAGACGTGAAGTGAACACCCCTGAAATTGGGGGGACGCCGGGCGAACTGAATCACATAGCCGAGTCTGATGGTACGGATGAGCCAGCGAGATGGGCTGGGGAGTGCTAGCCAGGCCCCCAGCGACCGTACAAGCGGGATCATTGGCACCACAGACGTACCAGCAGCGGGGCAGCGCAGTGGAACGCAGGGACCCGTGGACGACATGGGAGTGGTCCGTGGAGGGGTCTGGGTGTGTGACACACAAACCTGCATCCGCTGAGGGGGCGGGCGAGTGTGAGGAGGCACATTGTGTGCGTCCCGACAGCCAGCGCCCCCTGCTGGTGAAGGGAGAGGCGTCCGAGGGGAACGAGGCATGGTAGCATCGCATACCGCGAGACTCTTGGCACCCAGAGATGTTGGAAACTGCTCTTTTATTGATCATTTGGGTACCACTGGCACTGGGGCCAGTGGCGGAACAGACAACACAGAACAAAAAATTCAGGAGTGGTGCTGCAGCCATCTCCTGAAGAGCAGTTTCCTCCATCTCTGGGTGGCCCGTCTCAGGGTCTATTACGATGGCGCTTGCCACCTGCCTTGGCAGCGGCCTGAGCGGGCTGGACGTCCTTCCCGCGGTCGGCTTCACGCCTACGCCTGCTTGGTGGAGGCTGCTGTTGGGCTGGGGCGGGAGCGGGGGAGGCGGCAGGCGGACGTCCTCGGCGACGGGCAGACGGAGGTGCTGTGGCCGGCGGCAGGGTGGAGGCAGCAACGGACCGCCGGGGCAGGATGTGTTTGATGGCCTCTGTCTGCTTCTGGGTGGCTGAGAACTGCTGGGCAAAGTTCTCGACTGTGTCGCCGAAAAACCCGGCCGATGAAACGGGGGAGTCCAGAAACCGATTCTTCTCTCGATGCCGTTCCTGGACCACTAAGGCACCATGGCATGCAAGGCGGACGTGGCCTGTGTTGTGATGGCCTGCATCGTGACGGCCCGCTCAACTGGTGGGATTCCCTGGTACCCCTTGGCCTGCCCGCCGTCAAGGGTAGTGAGGAGGGAGGAGCCACCAGGTCTGTTTCTGGCACTGAAGGTCCTCATGCACTTCCGGGAAGAATGGTACTGGGGCGGGACGCTGAGAATCAGCGCAACCCCCCCCAGAAACCAATCATCCAACCTAGAAGGTCCGACCTTTTCGGCGGCCCGGGAAAGCATAGCCGTCAACTCAGGGTCCGACTCAACCGTTGCCACTCTCCCAGAGGGAGGCAGTACAGCTGAGTCATCATCCTCCGAGGACTGGAACTCCCCCTCCGATGCAGCGATCAACATCCGCCCATGGGAGGGGCCAGCGGTTTCCTCCGGAAGCACCACCGGCTGCAACGCTTGTGAGGCTTCAGGGGCCTGCGGAGGTATGCTCGGCAGGTTTGCCCTGAACGTGATACTCAGGTCACCCCGGCCATCCGTCGAAGTAGGTCTATCCTGGGGGATAGCTCTAGATCGAGGTATGGGGAGGGGGACTCCACCTTCCCGGAGGAGGCGAGTCTCGACCTAAGCGCCGAGATAGTCATGTTCCCGCAGTGAGAACATGAACTATCCACAAACGCTGCCTCAGCGTGCTGTATGCCCAGGCACGTGAGACAGCGATTGTGACCGTCAGCGGGTGAGAGGGAACGACCGCATCCAGAAACGCACGGGTGGAATGACATCTTGAAAAAGACGCAGTGTCACACCCGTGTTGCTCTTTTTGTGAGGAAACGCTCTTTAGAGATGTGCTGAAGCACCCAGGGACAACCGCGGCAACACACAGGGAATAGTGCAGCCTGTGTTTGCACTCACTGTATAACCATGCCCTCACGAGACCAACAGTGTTGCTTTGATAAGTTTTGTTTAGTGCAGCAGTGGTGAGCGGCCGCGCTGTTGTGTGCCTTCACGCCAGCAGAAGCATCCTCTTCTCTCTCTCTCTCTCGCTCTCTTACTCGAATTCGCTGAAGCAGCAGTCTGTTCTTCATCAACGCCGTTCGGCTTCGAAGTGAATGACGTCAGTACGTTGCTCTCGCTTCCTGTTTATACCCGCGGTGCAGGGCGGAGCACGAGATGCAAATCACAATGGCCCATTGGCCCATTCTCTAAATCTCGAAGCTGATAGGGGCTCTTTGAAGTGATCCCAATTCGAACGTGACCGACTGAAAGGGAATGTACGTTTCAGTGTTGCAATTTAGGAAGTATTCGGTTATCAGTCAGAGATTTTCATAATACCAAATTAATGTCCATATTGCAGTAATATACAGCTATAATATGTGTAATGTTAGTGAACATAATCTATTTTTCAGGCAACGGACAGAGACAGAGGTAAAAGTGAACTCAAAGTACAGTTTATTGTTGACAGAGGCACAAACACAGGTAACTTGCAGATATTGATGATAGTCTGATGAATAACTGAGAGCAGTCACTTAGCTGAAGTAAACAGTATCTTTGTGTGCAGGAATCTGAAGACAAGGAACCAAGGAACATGAGACGAGGAAGACGGGGAAACTCTCAGGTGAGTAACAGGGTAGAAGTCCAGGTATGTATTGACGAGACCAGACGTGGAGCAGAGTGTGAGGAGATTATATAAATGCTGCATCCCAATTCGCATACTATCCGTACTAAATAGTGTTTGAAAAAATAATTAGTGTGTCCCAAATCGTAGTATGTTGAAAAGAGTATTCCAAAGATTCCCAGATGGTCTACTATTTCCGGTCAGAATCCGAAGTGCAGATTGATGCGCACTCTAACGGATGATATTGCCGACAACACATTGCGAGATTAGAACTACAAACACAGATACAATTTTTTTTTAAACTACAAACATGACGGTTATGCGAGTCCGAAGGTGAAGTAGAGAGGGTTAGATAAAAGGGTTTGAGTGATCAATTATCAGTATTCAACCTGACGAAAAGATATTTATTCAATATTATCCACATTATATTTCACCTGCAGCAGCATTGTGGACGTTTATAATGATATGTTTGGCCATTAACTTTTAAATGCATCATTATATTTAAACCGCAAACACATGAGAGGAGTCTCTGCATTAAAGACCCACAACTGCAGATCAACGTGTGTCTACATTTATCTCCGATACGGTAGGAAATTAAATTGAATGTGGAGGATTTGAACTGTGACCATGATTAACAGGGCCATTTAAACGGTGACGGGATGCACTTAACTAGCAACAGAGTCCGTTAAAGATGACGAAGTAGTATGTCTCAAAGCTTGCATACTCTTCTACTACACACTCAAAAGTATGTACTTCTTCTTCACAAAAAGAGTACATACTTTTAGGCCATAGTATAAGTAGGAAAATTGGGACGCAGCATGTGACACTATTCTTTAGAGTGTGCCGATTTTCAACTCGCTTTGTAATGTTACAATATTGGTAGTATAAAATGAGCAATGTTTACTCCTCCACGCTACCTGGACCGAGAAATTTTACTTTTAACTAACTACAGTTATACCTCCGCATTTTTGTATCCCCCATCCACGGACAGGCGGATCAACAGAGGGTTATTAACAGAACAGTTATGGTAAGTGTATGTTTATCACTGAAAATGTTATAGTACTATCATGTCTACTCTTGAAAAATGAACACTAATGGCTCATTTCCACCAAGCGGTGCGGTGCGGTACGGTTCAGTACAGTACAGTATTCGGCACAGTAAACTCTGATCTGTCTTGCGTTTCCACCGCCAACAGTACCCTTATGATAGGCGTGGTGTAGCGATTAATGTCATTCTCGCATGAAGAAGAAAGCGATACAGTAAACTATGATGGAGGACTTACAGCAGATCTTGTTCTTGCTTCTCAGCATGTGACTGTTGTCACAAGAAGAAGACACGCTTTGTTTGAGGCAAGGCTGCAGGTTGCAAGGAAATACACAGCCGAAAAAGCACACGCAAGTGACGAATCTCTCTCTGTCAACCAATCTTCGTTCTGCAGTGAATCTAGCTCCACCCTTTAGTACCGGACTACTGTGCTAGGTACCCCAATGGAAGGGTGCCAAAAAAGTGGTACGGTATGGTTCGGAATTACTCCCATTCTCACTCCCAAGGCGTCAAATTCTGAAGCATGTTCAAGTGCCTTCCGCATCACAATGAAGGCGCTAAAGGTATCCCTAAGTGTCACTATATCGACGACCAGGGAAGTCCATTGATTTCAGTTGTTTGCCTAAGACTGACTGATGCATTGGACGCATTTAATTATTTGCATTTGTAAAAGCAGACAGGATTTTATGAATATTTATAGGCTACTTTTATATTTTGGAGCAACTCCTATCCTAAACCTACCCACTTCTCAACAATATAAAACACGTAACAGGCAAATAAAAGTACAGTCACAGGTATTTATTGTAAAAATTGACCAACAGTATAAAAGTATTAACTTATGTTGCATTCCAAATTTTCTGAAGTCATACGATATCTTCATGTAAAGAACAGAGTTGATCTAGTAGGATTAACCACTGAAATGATGATCCCACCGCTCCGTGAACACACACACTTCACTCAGTCATATCTCATTCAAATGATACACATAATGTCATAATGGCAAAATCATAACCCAATATATAATTGCATCATGACGATAACATTCCCATGCCCAACACGTCTGTGTATGACGGCAAAGGTTTCTCATTGAAATCAATAAAGCACCGTGCGTGTCGATATAGTGATGGGAATTAGTGTACCATTCACAACTTCTGACAATGGAAACTGTAATGAACTGTATAACTGTAATGAACCGTACTGAACTGTAACGCTCAGTGGAAACGATCCATAAGGAAACCGCTTTCTTACCTGTACGCGATGGCGTTCTGCTTTGGGAGTTTGGACGGAACAGACAGAACGATGATTTATTTCAGTTTTCCCCCTCCATTTGGCCTAAAACACTGTGCTTAATGCCATTCAGTGTGAAATGTTAACTACAAACATGGAGGTTTTTCAGATTTTCAATCTTGACGCTCTCTCTGTATTCTTTGCAGCCTTTAGCCACTGCCTACAAGAGCTGAATCCTTCACTGGAAACTCACTCCCATTAAACTTTTACTCTTTGAATTCTTGCACCCAGCAACACAAGTCGACACCATTATGACTCAATGTTTACTAAGAAGTATTTCCTACTAAAGAAAAGCAATATTTGGCTGCGTTCTAAATTGCATACTCTCTTGAGCACTTATTTTGAATAAGTAATTATTTCACGAACGCTAAAAAAGTATGTTCTATAGAGCAGGGTTTTTCAAACTTTATGATGCCAAGGACCTCCAAATATGATGACCCTTTATGAGGGACCTCTTCAGAAAAACACCATCTATTTTTATGCATGAAAAAACATTAAAACTGTTAGATAAATAGTAAGTGTGACATTATAAATACAACATATTGTTCCCAAACTTAAATTGGATATTAATGTTGGATGTGAAACCTGAAGAAGAACATTTTTAATTAAAAAGGATTTTTGTATAAGCAACTTTCACAATAAAAGTATGCAAGCTGCTCACGTACTGTGTTAAGAATACCGCCTTACAACCCTAGTGAACGTGATAAAGGGGACTATAGTGAGAAAAACTCACTAGAAAGATACAAAGCAAACTTACACAATTCTGGAAAGTATAGGGCAAGAAAGGAGAGAAACATTTAGAACTGAAAAGGTTAGAATGTTCGGTAGACTTTATCCATTTTGCTTTGTCTTTTTATTCTCAGAACTTTCTGGGGACCCCAGTTTGAAAACCCCTGCTATAGAGTGTGTGAAGTATGAATGCATTCTGGACGTACTACATTCGCCATGTTGTTATTATCATGTGACCTACCATCGTCAGTTACGTCGCTTCACTGCCATTCACAAATCCACTCCCGTGGCATCATGGGATAGTAAAGTGTCCATCGTATGCACACTTCAAAATATCGCCAGAAGTAATAGGTCATTTGTAATTTGTAATTTTTGCCTCGAGTACTGTGAACTCGGACATACTTCTTTTGTAACGTTCTGTTTTTCGCCTACTATATAAGAGAAGTATGTGATTTCGGATGCAGCCTTTGACTGTTAAGCATAGTAGATTGGTGGGAGTGACCTTGGACAGCAACATGCCTCAGTGCATTATGGGTGTTGAAGTTTTCCTGTTTGGCAACAGGGAAGACAACAGCCTATTTTCCTGTATTTTGTTCTTTGTGTGTTTGTTTTCTTCTCAGGTTACAAATGGCCACGACTGCTATTATGTAAAAAAAATAAAAAAAATAAGATGGATAGAAAGCAGCAGAATAAGAGGTATATTCTTTAAAAAAACAAAACAGGACTGTTGTATTGAACCACTAAATGAAATGTTTTGCTCCTGTAGATCAGATGGATGCTCTTCCTCAGTGTGTGCAGGAGCACAACTCCATGCCAAATCCAATTTACAGCTCCGGGAGGTGGAAGGGGGGAGTAAGAGACGGGGCTCAGAGAATACAAATATGACTCCGGGGGACAGCCGTATCTCCCCCAGCACACCAGGCCTGCTCTCCTCTCTGCTGTTCCACCTCGACAAAGTCATCAGACGCCTCGCACTGTGGAACGCACTCAGGAAAAAAAGTTGCCCGGGCTTCCCAGACCTTTAAATGCAAGTATATCACATCGAATTGAATTAAGTTTGTGCTTCATTTGTATTGCAGATAGGAGATAAGTAGCAGGATGGGGCTGGGGAGATGACACGGGTGGCTAATCCCATAGTCAGTTATATGCTAGCATTCCCATGAGCCTCCACTGCAATAGGAAAATGGATGAGGCAGGTGCACCTCGTATGAAATGTGCCATGCAGTTAGCTTTAGTGTACATCTTTAACATGATTAAACACCCATTCAGGGAACAGTGCTGCTGTAAGAGGGGTAAAAGCTATACGAGTTAAACTGTATAATGACGATTACCACAGAAAATAATTTCCAGTGTTTAATAATATGGTGGGATGCAGCTGTTTTTTTTCTTCTTTTTGTTTAAAATATGCTTTAACATAATATAAATATTGTCTGTGTTGTGCAAACAACAGCACACATTTCTGAAAGATCATGTGACACGGAGTAATGATGCTGAAAATCCAAATAATACATAATATTTCACAATCTTACAGTTTTACTGTATTTTTGATCAAATAAACATAGCTTATGTAGCATGTTATGACTTTACTTGTTGAGGCACATGAATATTAACTAATTATTAAGCTATATGTCATTGTGGTTATGGGTTTTGAATGAGTTAATAGTCATGTGCCTCAAGAAGTAAATTCATAACATAGCGATATCTTTGCAAATCATTAGCTAATGATTAATTAAATCAGACAACTGGAAGTTGAAATGCATGGCTTCAACCATTGTGGCAATTAACACATTAATTTACATTATTACTTAATATGTTATTCGGGAATTAATACATTATGACACTTTTAACTAATAACAATTTAATGATTACTTAATCGATTAATCATATATAATCTGCATTTGTTGGTTTAGTTCTTCATGAGTCATACATTAACTCATGATTATCTGTGCATTTGTTAAGCATGAATTAATGCATATTAGTGCAGCCGTATTGTAAAGTGTTACCGACAAATCTTCCAAATCTTTCTATATATTCACATAGAAAACGTCTCCGGTTACATATGTAACCTAGGTTCCCTGAGAACAGGGAACGAGGCGCTGCGTCAGCTGACGCTATGGGGAACACCTCCAGCATGACAGGTGTCTGAGCTACTATCGAATCACGGCAATCCTATTGACTGGCGACAGCCTATGATGTCATCAAGGTGCGACCAGGAAGTATATAAGGGCGCCTTGCAAACATGACACCCTAGGGCGCCCCAGCCAGCCACTAACGCCACCAGGGAGGCCTAGCTTGGTGCCGTTTCCGAAGGGCACTTCGGCCGGGCCATCCTTGTCTGTTTGAGAACAGAGCCTCTGGACACTCGCCTCCTGGAGAGGCATCCAGCCCAAGGTACTGCGAACTGGCAGTGTCCTCCTCATACCAGATCTCAGAGACGGGCATCCTGGAGAGCGGTACTCAGCATAGCACTTCCCACCCTTGCCAGCGAGGGGAGTTAATCTGCTCGATCCTAGGATCTACTGAGCTATTATCAAATAGAAACACTCAGGAGGCCAGACTGGCCTACAAGCTGATCTAATTGGGAGGCCTCACTAGGGGCCCACGACCATCTGATCAGGCCCAGGCAGCTTCGGGCTCACAGACGACCCTCAAAGAAAGGGGAGCTTTAAAGGGGCTGCCCGGTAGGTAAGCCAGGTTGTAGGCTAAATTCCCTCACTGGGGACCAAGTAGCAGAAGCGACATCAGTCGCGCTAGGGTAAGACCGTACTCAGATGCTGCCGGCTAAGGGCCAGATCACTGATAGCAGGTCACCACTAGCTGTCAGCGTTATGCCAGTTAACAGTTCCCGAACTGAGAACCAAACCCCTTAGGGAGGCCTAGTGAGGCCCATTATATGATAGCAGTATATGCCAATTGCCCGAGAATCCAAACTCAGAAACTCAATTAAGGGAGGCCTGGTGAGGCCTACTACCTGATAGTAGCTGAAGCCAACTGTCAAAGTAAATGGAAAACAGAAACGCGTTTTCTCAGGGAGGCCTAGTGAAGGCCTACTACTTGATAGTCAAGCTACAACAGCTAGCCGAGCATCCTGACTCGGGAACTCACCCTCAGGGAGGCCTAGTGAGGCCTACCACCCGATAGCAAGCCTTTAGGGAGGCCTGGAGAAGCCTACTACCTGATAGCAAGCTATGCTAGCTACCCGAGCATCCTAACTCAGGAACTCACCCTCAAGGGAGGCCTAGTGAGACCTACTACCTGATAACGGGTCTGCAGGGAGGCTTAGTGCGGCCTTCTACCTGCTAGCGACTCGTGCTAACTGTTTCTCAAGTGAATGAAGCCCAGGAACATGCCCTCGGGGGAGGCCTGGTGAGGCCTACTACCTCATGACAAGTGTTGGATAGGCCTAATAAGGCCTACTGCCTGATAGTGGGCCCTCAGGGAGGCCCGGCGAGGCCTACTACCTTACGACCAGTCTGCGGCCTACCACCCAGCAACAGCTTAGCAGCCCATGCTAGCTGACACAGCGGCTGGCGAACGGGAGCCCGCCTTCAAGGAGGCCTGCAGGGACGGCTTCCTGGGGGCAGCAATGAAAAACTGGCTTCTATAACCTTGGGCTGACAGTAGCTTCTCTGCTGGCTGACAAAAATAGCATCCAACTGCTAACTAGGATTATTACTTGGGAAAAATGTTCTGCTGCTTGAAGCAGACATCGTTGGGGGGAAACCTCCCCAAACGTCGGGACTCGCTCGCAGGGAGGCCTGCTGAGGCCTACTACCTGACCTGGAGTCTACTGCCAAGACTGCCCAAGCTGGCTGCTCACAGCCAGCTGGCCTTAAATCTGCCCCATGCCTGGGGTGACCCATCCCAGAGGCCTCGTTTTTTCTGGAGCCAACTGTATGATGGTGCAGTCTTATCGGCAGCGCCTACAAGCACTGGAACCTGAATCACATTGAATCACACCCTGTCCATACCAGGGTACTCGGCAAACCAAACGCCCTGGACCCACTAAGCGGGGGGAGTACCACATACGCCACCCACCTCATGGAGGTCCTAGCTTTAATAGCAGCCTACCATACCGTGCGAGGGCGTCAGCCATGGCAATGCTCTGGCTACAAGGGAGTTCACTACCAATCCTACATAACAATGGTTGCGAAGTGCTGCTCAACCCGAGCCATGGTTGAGGCAGAATGATACAGAGCTAGGAGTGGGGTACTCAAATCTACCTGCCTTATCAGAGGAGCACTGCCACCTGGCCAGGGCATACAGGCAGGGCCAGAGCCCACCAAAACACTGGCGGCTTTCTAAGAAACTAGCTCTGGAGGGCAGGGTTGAGCTTCGCACACAATTTCATCGTATTCGTGCGAAAGATGGCCTAAACCTGCCCCACGACCACTGGCTAAGTCGTTATCAATTCTGCACAGCACCAACCTGCATTACTAGTGAGAGCCCCAGAACGCAGAGAAGGGGGAGGGCCTTGGCTGGACGACTCTACATAAGAGGAGGCTAGCATTAGGGATAATAAAACCGGAGCGCCAGCGCTTTTTAGCGGGCGCCTCAGTAATCCCTAGAAAGTCTAGGCCAATCTAGATCTATACCCGAGGCCCGATAGGGCCACTTCTATAGCACCTTTTAGACAAAAAAGGCACTCGGATAGAAGTGCCAGTCGTATACTAGATCTGGCTCTAGATCTAACTGTAGTTCTAGTGTAGTCTGATCCTGCATTCTCAAAAACTTATACTGAGAGAAGATACAAACCGCCTTAACCTGAGGCGGCTACCAGTTACCAGCTTAAAGCTAGGACACATATATGCCTAGCAATATGCTACATACCCGCAGGAATGAGCGTTGTTTTTTTTTTTGCTGGCTCTCTACTAGTAACACTAGCTCACCATGGAGCCCAAGCAACTGGTGTATAAAGTTTTAACCTTTCTAGCCATCCTAACAGGGGAACTACAGGCCCTAGGAGTATTCCAACGATCCACAGTGATCCGCGAAGCCCTCTACAGGAAGCATAAGTCACAAAATATATTAATATTTTCCCTTGTATAGGGGACTTTCCCGCTCGCCTGCGGCGTGCCATGATATTAGATTAGATTAGATTAGATTCAACTTTATTGTCATTACACAAGTACAAGTACAAGGCAATAAAATGCAGTTTAGGTCTAACCAGAAGTGCAATAGCAGCAAGTGCAGGACATACAATGGTTGCGTAAGTGCAGGACATGGATATGTACTGAATATATATAAATATGTATAAATAGAGAGAACTGAATTTACAGGTGAATATGTACAGTGAATAAATATACAGATGGCTATTACTATAAACAGAATTTTACAGATAGAGGTATACAATAATATGTTAGGCTAATATAAGGAATAGCAGTGGATTAAGGTAGTGCAATAAATTATGGACAGAGCTATCCGAAAGAAAGTGTAAAAGTGCAGTGGAAAGTGGCTGCATATTACAGTTAGAAGTACGGTGCAAAATGCAAATGTAAACAGTAGGTACTATAAATACAGTCGGCAGTGCAAATGAGCATAATCCAGTTAAGATATGGTAGTGCAGAATGCATAAGTAAACAGTTGTTACTGTAATAAACAGTCGGTAGTGCAAATAACAAAGTGAAGGCAGATGTGAGGTAGGAGAGTTAGCAGTTTATGAGGGAAGTGGATCAACGGGGGTTTGAGTTCAGCAAAGAGACAGCTCTGGGGAAAAAACTGTTCTTAAGTCTGCTGGTCCTGGTCCGGAGGATCCTAAAACGCCTGCTGGAGGGCAGGAGAGAAAACAGTCTGTGGGCTGGGTGAGAGGAGTCCTTGAGGATGCTGCGAGCTCGATGCAGACAGCGTTTCTTCTGGATGTGCTCGATGGCAGGTAGTGGAGTCCCTGTGATGCGCTGGGCAGTTTTTACCACCCGCTGCAGTGCCTTGCGCTCCGCAACAGAGCAGCTCCCCTACCATACTGCGACACAGTTGGTCTGGATGCTTTCTATTGCGCAGCGGTAGAAGTTCACCAGGATAGCCGAGGAGAGCTGATTCTTCCTCAGTGTCCTCAGGAAGAAAAGGCGCTGGTGAGCCTTCTTGACCAGGCTGGAGGTGTTGGTTGTCCACGACATGTTCACCAAGATGTGGATCCCCAGGAACTTGAAACTGGAGACACGCTCAAGAGCCATTCCATTGATGTGGATGGTGTCGTGTGTGCCTCTTGACTCTTTCCTGAAGTCCACGATGAGCTCCTTCGTTTGGTGGTGTTGAGGAGCAGGTTATTATCAGTGCACCATGTGGCCAGATGCTGGATCTCCTCCCTGTAGGCAGTCTCATCGTTGTTGCTGATGAGCCCAATCACCGTAGAGTCGTCCGCAAACTTGACGATGGAATTAGATCCATACACAGACTTGCAGTCGGAGGTGAAGAGGGAGTCGAGAAACAGGCTTAGCACACAGCCCTGTGGTACACCAGTGTTGAGTGTGATGGACGTGGAGCAGGTGGATCCTGATCGAACATTCTGGGGTCTGTCAGTTAGGAAGTCCAAAATCCAGTTACACATTGATGTGTTGATGCCCAGGTCTCCAAGTTTGGCTATTAACTTGGTTGGAATGACAGTGTTGAATGCTGAGCTGAAGTCAACAAACAGCATGCGTGCATAAGTGTTCTTATTGTCCAGATGGGTGAGCACAGAGTGCAGTGCCATGGAAACTGCATCCTCTGTGCTCCTATTGCTGCGGTAGGCAAACTGGTGTGAGTCTAATGTGGATGGTAGAGAGTCTTTTAGGTGTTCCAGGACCAGCCGCTCAAAGCACTTCATAATGATGGGTGTGAGTGCTACAGGGCGGTAGTCATTAGGGCATCTCGGGCTGGAGTGTTTCAGCACTGGCACAATGGAAGTGCGTTTAAAGCATGATGGTACAGCTGCTTAGGCAAGAGACAGGTTGAAAATGTCTGTAAAAACCCCAGCAAGCTGCTCCGCACATGCCCTGAGAACACGTCCAGGGATGTTGTCTGGTCCAGCAGCCTTGTGCGCGCTGATCCGGCTCAGTGCCTTGCAGACATCTGTGGAGGAGAGTGTGATTGGTGGGTGGTCAGCTGAGGGTTTGAGCTTGGTGGCAATTTCTCTGTTGTTTCTTTCAAAGCGAGCATAAAAGTAATTTAGCTCGTTCAGGAAGTTGACATCAGTGGCTGCGGGGGTGGAGTGGTGGGTTTATAATCACTGATGGCCTGAATGCCCTGCCACATGCGTCGAGGGTCAGAGTTGGAAAAGTGTCCCTCTATCTTTAGCTTGTAGCAGTGCTTGGCCTTTTTGATGCCCCTCTTCAGGTTTGCTCTGGATGTGCTGTAGGCTTGTGCATCTTAGGCAGTATTGCGTGACTTCAGCAGGAGTCGCACTTCCCTGTTCATCCAAGGCTTCTGATTTGGGTATGTGGTGATCTGTTTCTGGGTTGTAACACTGTCAATGGTGGTATTGATATGATCCAATACAGAGGAGGTGTATGAGTCAATGTCCGTGTGAGCGCCACTGGTGGCTTGAGAAGCAAACATACTCCAGTCTGTGTTTAGAAACCTTTCCTGGAGTGTGGAATCTGCCCCCGCAGGCCACACCTTGATGGTCTTCACTGATGGCTTCACACGGTTGATGAGTGGTGCATATTTGGGTGATAGAAACAAAAAGAGAGGTGATCTGACTGTCCCAGGTGGGGGAGGGGTGTTGCAACGTAAGCTCCAGCCATGTTTGTGTAAACATGATCTAAGGTTTTGTTTCCTCTGGTGTGGCAGGAAACATGCTGGTGAAACTTGGGTAGCACTGACTTTAAGTTTGAGTGATTATCCACCCACATGCTTATTCACACATGAATGCTTAGGTGCACTACTACCATGGGCCTGAGGGAGGCGCCACAGGCCAACCAGGCGGGCCCCAGCACATCATCGCGGGCCCACCCCGGCCGGATGTAAGAAGCGCCTGAGGAGATGATGAAGAAGAGGAGTGAGGGTCAATGCATTTCATTGACCCTCACAACGAAGTGCACTTCAATGCACTTCAATGCCCCGTCTCCGGTCCTCGGACCGTGACGCCTCCCGTCTGCCTGGGACCCGGATCTCAGGGGTATGCAGGTCCTCAGACGCTGCCAAATGGGCCTGGGCGATGCTGGCCCTCAGGCCCAGTCTCCGCCTATTGCGCAACCACTGCATCAGGAAAACATCGCCTGATCAAGATCCCTCAGCAAACCTGTCTGGTGCGCATGAAACACTGCCATGGTGTAAGAAGTAGCACTGGGCTGACCTGCTGCCGTGTATGCCCTGTCATTAAAGCGACACATCGCTTAGGTGGCAGGGTTGGAGCTCTCAGCTTCCCAGATGCAAACATCCCATCAATCGGAGGCGACGATACAAACCCATATTCTCCTATCCTCCCGCCATCAGCGACATACGCTGATGTCATACTGCTGATGTCAGTGAATATGAGCCAAATATAGGTTATTCCATGCCCTCTCGATCTAAACAGGAAGATCAGGGAGGTATGAAAGCCAAACTGAGCCGATGATTTATGGCTGGGGAGAAAACGATCGTTTAGTCCAACACGAAAGATCTCTCCTCTAACGCGCCAACATGGCGGCCGCAGCCCACCTGCAGCGCGTTTTATAACATTCAACAGCTCAGCATACACGGTCGGGATGGCTTAGAAGATTAATCCCCCTTCTCACAGCCATCCCTAGAGCCCTTGCAGATAAGTCTTGTGAGCCGCCAGATCGTCAAAGGGAAGAACGCCTTCTCGTGACGATTTCAGCGAGCTCTATCCGAGAAACCTGTGACGTGCGTCCGCGCTCAGCCTCGGCATGAGCGGGGACCGCATCATCAATCTCGGATGCCAAACCCCTCTTCCCTCAGGAAGAGAACCAGACGAGAGTAGAGCGATCTCAGATTGACAAACGCTCACATTATACAAACAGACAAACAACTCAATAAGAGCTGACTGTGCATGCTCTTGATCCCAGGCAGAAAACACACGGCTCGTGTGTATATCATAATGAATTTGGATTACCTTAACTCGTTTAAGCAATCAGACAGAACAGTTCCTGAAGACGAAAAAGCGGTGTCATGTTTACAAGACGCCCTTATATACTTCCTGGTCGCACCTTGATGACATCATAGGCTGTCGCTGGTCAATAGGATTGCCATGATTCGATAGTAGCTCAGACACCTGTCAAGCTGGAGGCGTTCCCCATAGCATCAGCTGACGCAGCGCGAGTTCCCTTTCGAAAGGGAACAGTTATTTTAAATTGTAATGAGGCAGCCTTGGTGAGCAGAAGAAACTTTCAAAAACATTTAAACATCCTTTTTTTCAAAATGATCAAAAATCTAACAAGCTGTACCACATCGATGCAATCATAGACTGTAAAAAATGATGGACGAAGCGTCTTCACTACCTTCCACTGAAGAAAAGTAAAGCCGCCAAATTCCACTATTCCACTATTTTCTGTAATTTAGAGGAAACAGCCAAAACTGTCTGCAGGGTGCTAGAGCACACAGGGCCTGAGTTACACACTTTCAAAACTGAATTTATAAAACCAAAAATCAAAAAGCGTCTCTTTTTTTTGTGTGGAGGTTATTACAGCTCAGACAACCTATACAAACATGTTTATCACTTTTAGTTTTATGTAACTTCAAAGAGTTTCCTGTAAAATGACACCAACATTTTGAACTTAAACCACTGTATGTGTGTATGGGAAGCTTTTCAATTTGGGTAGGCCAAATCCAGGGGGAAATTGGTACCAGAGTAATTAGTGTAAATACGTTACTTTTTGTAAAACAAATGCCAAAGTGATGCATATATCTAGAAAGTAGAGTCTCTAAGCTTGAGGTCAGAGCTCCTCCACAGACATTTAAAATTGAAAGTATATACATGATGTCATTCCGGACAGGGTCCACGGACTTTAAGTGGTTAAAAACTCTTGAAATGAAATCACCGTGATAAAAACTGCATAAAATGACAGAAGCCATCTTTAGGGAAAAAAATATTTGAAGTGTAACTCGCGTCCATTCGAATACATGAATGGGCGGGGGTTATGAGCTATACTGGAAGGCAAAACATGTACACACACACACACACCCACACGTTGTGTTTTCATGTTTTATGTGGACTTAAACTTTCCATAATGACTTTTATACTGTACAAACTGTATATTCTATCCCCTAACCCTAACCATACCCCTAAACAGAAAACTTTCAGCATTTTTATATTTTCAAAAAACGTCATTTAGTCTTATTTAGAAGCTGTTTTCCTCATAGGGACCAATAAAATGTCCCCACACGGACAAGGAATTTGGATATTGCCACCTTTGCTTGGACATTTTGTCCCCATAACATAGGGTGTACCTGGACACATACACAGGAAAAAGATGTTAAACTAATTCAATTGCTCTGACAAGAGAGAGAAGACAGACATGTATGCACTCTGAACAGAAGGATTCTTCTGGCTTTCTTCTGCACAGAGAGCTTCTTCACTAGCAGAGATAACTATGAAGGAATCAGAGCAAATAAATGAAGGCTTTACGAGATAAACATGTATTTACTGCTGCTGTGCTTGAATGTAATCTCTCAAAGATGCTAATGCTATGATCTAGCAGCAGACAAATCCACCAAAATCCTAGAGGAGTCTTAATAAAACTGTCTAAATTCAGCCAGATAAAGACCACCGCAGCACTGCGGCATTCACACCATAAATAAAGGCTGCAATTGCATTTTAAGGTGAAAAATATTACAGAGCGAAGTGGAACATATTTAAAGCACTCTCTGCACTTCCCGTGGAGAGATTAGGCTCCTCTCAGTTTAAAGATAATCAATTGTTCTTGATACATCGGCGCTGGGCCCATGAGTGTGCTGTAATGGAGTCTAATAAATACCAGAGATGTGGCATGTGTTGAACGCCATTAATCTACATGTTCTGGAAATGTAACGGATTGTCAAAGCGCGGCTCGCACATATTCCATCACACATCCAATTGGCTTTGCCCGGCTCTACAATTCATTTGCAGTGTAATGCACCCAATAAAAATGTATTCGGACTGCTCTATTGATTGTGAAATAGCGTAATCTCTACCAAAGGAAAGAGATGAATATCCCCATTTTCTCCACGAATATAGTTTTACCACAACCTCAAATAAGTCATTGCGGCCTAGAAAATCTGCTGTTCTTTCCAGACATTTCCTCTGCTTCTCCTTCATGGTATTTTGATTCTTGCGTTATTCTGGGAGTTATGTTAAAATGATTTGGACATCTTGATGGCCTAAAGAAAACAATATGCTCATTCTGTCATTACATCCTCATGGTTCTTTATGATAAGTATTGCAGAATGTTCACAACGTTAAAGGAATAGTTCACCCAAAAATACATACACTGTCATTATTTACTGGCCCTCTAGTTGTTCTAAACCTGTATGAGTTTTTTGTTTTGTGTGGCAAGCTGGGCGGGGCCGAGAGCCATGGGAACGGAGCAAGGCCGGTGGCGCGATTGCTAATGAGTGTCAGCTGCATGCCACACTGGTCTCAAGTCCCATCGAAGGAGATCCGGATGGATAAAAGGAGGAGTGGTGACAGTGCGTTTCACTCCGTTTATCCATCTGGAGCTCCTCCATGAGACTCAAAGCTGGCGTGGGTCATTAGCACTAGCGCTACCAGCCTCGCTTTGTTCCCAGGGCTCTCGGCCCTGCCCTACTTGCCACATTCCGTTAAACACAAAAAAGATATTTTAAAGAGATTTGGAAATCAAACAGTTCCTGGTGCCCATTGACTTTCATAGAATGATACAAAATATTTACTATGGAAGTCAATGGGGGCAAGCAACTGTTCTGTTCAACAGAAAAAAGAAACTCGTACAGGTTTGGAACAACTTCACGGTAAGTAAATGAAGACAGAATTTTATTTTTGGGTGAACTATCCCTTTATGATACAGAAATGACAGAAACCAAGTGTCATAAAAGTAGTCAACACAATTTATGCGCTATAGTAAACGTTTAAGAGGAAATGTATAAGGAAATAATTAAAATAATTCACATGGTCCAGCCTTTATACTTAAAAAGTATATATATATATATATATTAGGGGTGGCACGGTACATGGAACGGTACGGTACACTCGGTTCGCTTGTCTCGGTTCGGAGTGTGTGCGTCGCACGGTTCGCGCATGCGCAATGTATCCTCGTGCCCGTATGTTACCTCAGACAGTGGGTGTCCTTTTCGCACGAAATAAGAGGTGTGTGTGGACATACAGTAAAGTAAAAGTGGAGTGCTGCAGGTCACGTCACATGTAGAAATGAAAGTGGGAGAGATAAGGAAGGCTGCCCGGAGTTGGAGGATGCGCTAGCATCGTATAGCAGGGCAGATGCAGTGCGGAGAGCTGGAGCTGCGCTGCGCGTGCCCGTTGCGCAGACACACACTGGCAGTGTTTGTCTCGCGAGTTGCGCAGCTGAACCGCGGCTCGTGGATTGCAAATACAGGCAAATATAGTCCATTCTGTCACATTTTCCGGTGTTCTCCTCCGACCCCTGTCTGTCTCGTGCTTTGATTTATGATGGGCAACATATATCTTCTGCAAATGCCACCGTGTTCCCCTCTGTCTCATACACACATGCATATGTTGTATATAAGTAGTTCACATGATAAATGTAACATTTAAAAGTTAGGATATGCTTCTAGTTCTAATAATTTAAACATGCCTTTGAAGTTTGGGCAAAAACTTCTGGCAGTGTTGTGTTTTTGTGTATTTTATGTTATTTTTTCACAGCGCTGGATGTCATATGGTGATTGTGAAACACACGGGACACTTCATGGGGAAATGTGTTAATCAGGTCAGCTGAATTAAAGCCACAGTGCATTGTTCTGATCAAAATTGATATGATTAACATGAAAAATGTTACGCCAATGTGTCGGACTCGGTAGACAGCCAGTTAGGAAACAACTTGATATAACCATTTTTAATACTGTATCCTAAATTGTGGATGATTAAGCCATATATACCATATGCTGAAGTAGATTTCTGGAGTGTTAACGATTAAAAAAAAGAACAACAACAAGAACTGTACAGAACCGAAAACCGTGACCCTAACACCGTGATACGAACCGAACTGTGGGTTTTGAGAACCGTACCACCCCTAATATATATACAGTATATATTTTTTTTCTTCTGAAAATGACTGATCATTTTGCTAGAGAAAACCCTTATTCGTCGGCTGGGGTCGTATGGAGCCTTTAAATATGGATTTTGAACCATCAAAAATAGTCTATGTTTTGCACCATTCACTTGCATTAGGTGGTAAAAAATCCTGGAATGTTTTCCTCCCAACCCTTAATTTCTAAGATAGTCATACACATCTTAGATGGCCTTGGGGTGAGTAAGTAATCAGGAACTGTTAATTTTTGGATAAATTATTTCTTTAGGTTGAAGCACTAAGATTATTAAAGGGATAGTTCACCCACAAATGAAAATTCTGTCATCATTTACTCACCCTCAAGTTGTTCCAAACCTGTATGAGTTTATTTATTCTATTGAACACAAAAGAAGATATTTTGTAAGAAAGTTTGCAACCAGGCCACTTTGGGGCACCATTGACTTCCATATAGGAGGAACAGAACAAAGAAATGTATATAGGTTTTGAACAACCTGAGGGTGAGTAAATTATGACAGAATTGTAATTTTTGGGTGAAACTGGAAAAAGATACAAAAATACTAGACAAACTAAACCTGAAATAAAAAAATAAATGAAAACTAAATAGCAATATTATATATAAATATATAAAATAATAAAATATAAATAATATAAATAATAATATAAATATAAATAATATAAAAATAATAATGGTAACTCTTTATTTTAGGGTTCAATTCTTGCTAGTAACTAGTTTCTTATTAGCATGCATATTACTAGGGTATTGGTTATTAGTACTTATAAAGCACATCTCAATGCCTTATTCTGCATGACCATATACTACATCCCTTAATCCTACTTAAACTTAAATGTTTAGCGGTATATAAGTACATAAGCAAGTAAATATAAGTAAATATTTTTTGTTTATTTAGTTTATTGAGGCAAAAGTTGTAGTGAATAGGCCTATGTGTTCCCCATACTAAAGTGTTACCAAACTAATAATACAAAAATAAAAAAATAAAAGTTAATGCAAAATATGAATAAAATATTACTAAAACTAAAATAAAAATCTGGTTCTCATGTGTCTCATAACATACCATGTTGTCTGATTTCCATATGTGCATATTAAAATCACAATAATGACATTGGAGATCTGATCTGAACTTAATTAATTATTTTCTTCACACAGAAGATCTGCAATATAAAACACAAGTAGTATGTGCCACTTTTATGTTTTTTTTTTTATTTTAATTTATTATTATTTATCATTTTATTTATATGGAAAATAATGGTTTCACCTTTTTATTGGTCCATTTGACACATTTTGTTGACTAAAAGTTGCACCTACTTGTCTACTAACTCTCATTAGAGTGTTAGTAGATTGGTAGGGTTAGAGTTATAAAAAGTTTACATGTACTTGCAAAGTTACTTATAGTCAGTAGAATGTTTGTTGGAGGACCATCAGATTAAAGAGTTAGCAGATATTAAGCAGACAGTCTACTAATACTCTAATGAGAGTTTGTTGACATGTAGTTGCAAAGTTACTTTTAGTCAACAGAATGTTCAGAAGAGACCATCACAATAAAGTGTTACCAAAATACCCATTTGAAATGCCTATTATGTGTTTTCTGGAAGAAGTAAAACAACATAGGAATGAGTAAATTGTGAGATGAAAAATTAAGAATCAGTGCGGAAGAACATATTACCATTATGAATGATACAAAAGACACTGTCTAAAATCATACCGATTTTATTTGCATGGCTAATGTGCTCTGTGAGTGACAACCTAAAATCAGTATCTATCTTTAAGCACAAAGCACCTCAAACGAGGTCACAGCAGTCGTCACTGTCTTTCACCTGCAGACATGTACTGAAGGGAATTATGGGATACGTTCATTGTGGTAAGCCGTGTGTTGTATGTTTTGTACAGGATTGAGAGATTCATTAGTGCTGAACTCCATTATCTGCAGCCATCTAGTGTCTGTTTTGTGCTCTAGGCTGCAGGTTTACAGCACAGAGACACCGGCTGAAGAACAGCTCGTCCACACATGCTGTTTATGGAAAAATAGCATACAAACTCTTATAATTTAGTTATTACATGTGTTGAGACACTGTTTCTTTTTATTTTAATTATTTAAAATATTTTTTTTTATTCGTTTTTCAGATTCATCAATGTGACAAACACTATCATGAGTTGATGCTACACTTTTTTTTTACATAAATTAATACTTTTATTCAACAAGGGCACATTCATTTTATCAAAAGTGACAGTAAATACATTTATAATGTTACAAAGATTTCTATTTCAGATAAATGCTTTTGAACTTTCTGTTCATCAAGGAATTCTGAAAAAATATATAATGGCTTCCACAAAAATATGACAATTGTGTCACAATTGTTTTTAACATAAATAATAATGATAATAATCATAATAATAATAAGAATAATAATAAGAAGAAGAAGAAGAAGAAGAAGAAGAAGAAGAAGAAGAAGAAGAAGGAATGTTTCTTGAACAGCAATCAGCATATTATAATGATTTCTGAAGGATCATGTGACAGTGAAGACTGGAATAATAAATACTGGTTTGATGAGCAGAAGAGACTTCTCTTAAAAACGTTATAAACTTTTTAGAAACAAAAAAAGTAGAAACAAAAGTTTTCTTGTATTCTTGTTCAGTTCACACAATTTCTTTGTCTTTTTTTTTTTGTTCAAGCTATTTTTTTTTTTTTTAAGAATGAAGACAAAGTCTGAGGTCTGATAACACACATGAGGTCTTAAGCACTACACTGAGTGTTTTCCTGTGTGTTGTTATGTGGATTCGAAATCATGCATTGACTCCCCAAACACACCTGCATCCCGCAGGCGACCGGCTCGGCCCCCGGCACCCTTCACCTGGACTGGAGAAACACCTAACAACTCGGAGCAACACAGGTTTGGCCTGCTGTCAAGCCCCGCACCATTAATCACAAGGCTCTCACTTAATTCTCTCACTCTCACACATAATAAAGTTAAATCAAATATTTTGTGGTTGTATCGAGACAGGAATTCAGTTCTAAGAGTTGAGTCATGAGACATATATTTCTGTGTGTCAGTGAATATGTGTGAGGTTCGTTCAGGTCACGCAGCTTTATTCTCACCGTGAGGATCGTTTGATGAATTATTTTGTTTCGATGTGGGAGGCGACACGTTTAGCAACACATAGAATAGCCTCACAAGACACACTTATCCATATTGATTCAAGACGTAAGGAAGCGAATGAAAAACTAATTAAAAGAAAATATGTGCTAACCCGAGGAGCGTCTGGGGTTTTACTGTACACACAGAGTCCTGTCAGATATTTGTAACTTAATTCTGTTGTGTTTCAATTACCACCGCGGCCTCTCAGAGTCCAGCGCAGGGTTAGACAAACATGACGTAGTGTGCACACATACACGCGAGGTGTAAGGCACTTCGGCCTGAACGCATCTCACATGCTCTCGCTTTCATTTTGTCTAAGCCGAGGCTAAATGCTAGATGTGAAACTGCTGTTGTTTCGTTTGTGTTGGTTCCTCGAGTTCAGAGGTCTCGTTCAAACGTGACCTCATCACAGTTACAAACAAATCATTCAGGCTCCTGCATCTGGCCCTGGTTATGACTGTCCTTATTAAATACGGCTTGGAAGGTTACTAAACCTCATCTGGTTTAGTTATTTTCAAAGGAGTGGAACTATATGCATTGGACATTAGAAAATATGCTTCGGATAGAATGAATGTGTCAAAAAATATTGAAATATGATATATAAATATATACCGTGAATATGCCTATATACAGTGGCAAGAAAAAGTATGTGAACCACTTGCAGAATCTGTGTAATTCTGAATAATTTTAACAAAATAAAAGAGATCATACAAAATGCATGTCATTTTTTATTCAGTACTGTCCTGAATAAGATATTTTACATAAATATAGTCCACAAGACAAAACATAGCTGAATGTATTAAAATAACCCTGTTCAAAAGTTTATGAACCATTATTTGCAATACTGTGTCGTTCCCTGGAATCCACAGCGTTTTTTTTTTTTTTTTTTTTGATGGTTGTTCATGAGTCCCTTGTTTGTCTTGAGCATTTAAACTGCACAATGTTCTTCAGAAAAATCCTCCAGGTCCTGCGCATTCTTCAGTTTTCCAGCTTCTTTTGCATATTTGAACCCTCTCCAGCAGGGACTGTATGATTTTGAGATCCATCTTTTCACACTGAGGACAATTGAGGGACTCAAACACAACTACTAAAAAAGGTTGAAACATTCACTGATGCTCCAGAAGGAAAGACGATGCATTAAGAGCTGGGGGTGAAAACTTTAGAGCAGGATGAAGATGTCCAAATGTTTCTTATTTTGTTTAAATATTTATATTTTTGTCATTTAGTACTGCCCTTCAGAAGTAACAGAAGATACTTGCATGTTTCCCAGAAGACAAATTGAGTACAATTGACCTTGATCTTCAAATTCAATAAGTTTTCGCCCCCAGTTCTTAATGCATGTGTTTCCTTCTGGAGCATCAGTGAATGTTTGAACCTTTTTTAGTAGTTGTGTTTGAGTCCCTCAATTGTCCTCAGTGTGAAAAGATGGATCTCAAAATCATACAGTCCCTCCTGGAGAGGGTTCAAATATGCAAAAGAAGCTGGAAAGCTGAAGAATGTGCAGGACCTGGAGGATTTTTCTGAAGAACATTGGGCAGTTTAACTGCTTAAGACAAACAAGGGACTCATGAACAACCATCACAAAACAAAAAACAGCCATGGATCATCCAGGGAACAACACTTAGTATTGAGAATTAATCGTTCATAAACTTTTGAATGGGGTTATTTGAGACGAAGCGAAAGAGAACTCTGTTCGGTACAGCTACTTCTTACAGCGTGCTAGTACTAAATTGAGCTCTCTTTCGCATCTGAATGTACAAATACACATTGTCAAAATGTCCGTTTTGTAACGTATTCATGTAAGTCTGTCATGCCTGAAGAGAACGTAAACAGTTGTGAGAATTTCGGATGTTCTTACCCAAAAATTTAAATTCTGTCATTAATTGCTTGCCATCATGTCGTTCCAAACCCGTAAGACCTTCATTCATCTTCGGAACACTAATTAAGATATTTTTGATGAAATCCGAGAGCTTTCTGACCCCCTATAGACAACAACGTTATTTGCACTTTCAAGGCTAAGAAAGGTAGTAAAGACATCATTAAAATAGTCAATTTGACTACAGTGGTTCAACTTTAATGTTATGAAGTGAAGTGAATACTTTTTGTTTGCAACCCTCCACCCCCCCAGAAAAACTATATTGACTATATTCAACATTTTATTCTCTTTTATGTCAGTCTCCTATGCTGTTCACATTGTAAACACAATGCAGCACTTCCGGTTTCTACATCAGAACGCCGGTTCAGTATTGGCCACTGATTGGCCAGCTGCTGCATCAGCATCACATGCATGCCCACGTGAACAGCGTTGGCCAATGGTGAGCCGGCGTTCTGATGTTGAACCCGGAAGTGCTGCACTTTACCACATGAATGAAATGGAAAAGAAGAAACTGTTGAATAAAGTCATTATTTATTCATTTTTTTGCGCAAAAAAAGTATTCTTGTCACTTCATAACATTAAGGTTGAACAACTGGAGTCACATGGTCTATTTAAATTATGCCTTTACTACCTTTCTGGGCCATTTCAAAAGTTCTGTCACCTTGTAGACTTGTCTCTCATTGGCTATTGTGAAAGTACTGACATAATCATAGTTGTCATCATCCCAAATTAAAATCCATGTTTGAGGTTTTTCGGGATGTTTCAGATTTTAAAAAATTTAACCTTTAGATATCAGCATGAAAGTTACTGAGTTGATTACTTATATCAAGACAAACAAAAAATGTATTGCAAGTCTTTTTTAAATTGTTTGTTAACATGGACAAATGGTGCATAATCTAATTACAGATGGCTAATTTGCATAAATACCACAACAGATCTAAACATTGGGTAAAGCGTTTTTAAAACATTCAGAGATTCAGTCAGTCATGGAGGGGTCTTGAATCAGCCTGAAGGGGTTGTTATTCTCTATAACAACCGCCTCGATATACATTATCCCTTACTTGAGATTAATGACTTGAATTACATAGCCTACATGGCAGTGTAATGACTACAACAATCCATGTATCCATATCTTAAGACAGCTAACATGTTATTTGCTGCTGCTAGACGTGTTAGCTATCTAATGAAACTATTCGCTAATCCTAAACTTGACATTGTTTCACCAAAAATAGTCGTACAACAGCTCAACACACATCCAGATGTTCCCAATAAATTGTAGTTGATCACCAGGTATGTTTTATTAATGTACACTCACCTAAAGGATTATTAGGAACACCATACTAATACTGTGTTTGACCCCCTTTCGCCTTCAGAACTGCCTTAATTCTATGTGGCATTGATTCAACAAGGTGCTGAAAGCATTCTTTAGAAATGTTGGCCCATATTGATAGGATAGCATCTTGCAGTTGATGGAGATTTGTGGGATGCACATCCAGGGTACGAAGCTCCCGTTCCACCACATCCCAAAGATGCTCTATTGGGTTGAGATCTGGTGACTGTGGGGGCCATTTTAGTACAGTGAACTCATTGTCATGTTCAAGAAACCATTTTGAAATGATTCGAGCTTTGTGACATGGTGCATTATCCTGCTGGAAGTAGCCATCAGAGGATGGGTACATGGTGGTCATAAAGGGATGGACATGGTCAGAAACAATGCTCAGGTAGGCCGTGGCATTTAAACGATGCCCAATTGGTACTAAGGGGCCTAAAGTGTGCCAAGAAAACATCCTCCACACCATTACACCACCACCACCAGCCTGCACAGTGGTAACAAGGCATGATGGTTCAATGTTCTCATTCTGTTTACGCCAAATTCTGACTCTACCATCTGAATGTCTCAACAGAAATCAAGACAACATTTTTCCAGTCTTCAACTGTTCAATTTTGGTGAGCTCGTGCAAATTGTAGCCTCTTTTTCCTATTTGTAGTGGAGATGAGTGGTAGCCCTCTTCTGCTGTTGTAGCCCATCCGCCTCAAGGTTGTACATGTTGTGGCTTCACAAATGCTTTGCTGCATACCTCGGTTGTAAGGAGTGGTTATTTCAGTCAAAGTTGCTCTTCTATCAGCTTGAATCAGTCGGCCCATTCTCCTCTGACCTCTAGCATCAACAAGGCATTTTCGCCCACAGGACTGCCACATACTGGATGTTTTTCCCTTTTCACACCATTCTTTGTAAACCCTAGAAATGGTTGTGCGTGAAAATCCCAGTAACTGAGCAGATTGTGAAATACTCAGACCAGCCGTCTGGCACCAACAACCATGCCACGCTCAAAATTGCTTAAATCACCTTTCTTTCCCATTCTGACATTTAGTTTGGAGTTCAGGAGATTGTTTTGACCAGGACCACACCCCTAAATGCATTGAAGCAACTGCCATGTGATTGGTTGATTAGATAATTGCATTAATGAGAAATTGAACAGGTGTTCCAAATAATCCTTTAGGTGAGTGTATAGGGACCTTTAGGGACAGCTTAGTGACACTTGAAAGTTGACAGTGGAGAGTTGACAGTTGAGTGGACCTTGAATTAATGACTGACTGAATCTCTGAATGTTTTAAAAACGCTGTACCAAATGTTTAGATCTGTTGTGGTATTTATGCAAATTAGCACATCTGTAATTAGATTATGCACTGTTTGTCCATGTTAACAAACAATTAAAAAAAAAAAAAAACTTGTAATACATTTTTTGTTTGTCTTGATATAAGTAATCAATTCAGTAATTTTCATGGTGATATCTAAAGGTTACATGTTTTACCCTATTCATGTGAGAAAAATAATGAATAGGATATATTTGGGTCTTTTTCAGAACTTTCCCCTAATGGGATTCTTTGGGGCTTTTTCTTTTCCTTAATCAGGACATATTGAGGATACAAAATCAGTTGAGTTTGATTCTGTTGCAATTTGTTCACCCTTTTTTCCTAAAACGCCTGGACTAGTAGGCTATGTGCTTGCTTCAATAAATATTAATACAGTTATGATGAAGCTAACTAGTTACTAGCAAACTAGTTATAATGAAGCTAACTAGTTACTTGCTAGCTAGTTATTAGTTATCTAACATTAAAAACATGTTTATATTTAATGAGAAAGTCATACAAACCTCAAAGTGTTAACCTGTCACCTCTGACCTTCAACAGCTGTCACAGCTCCTGGTGCAGATAGGATGTGTTGTTGCAGGAACTGATTTGCTATAGGCTACTCCTGACTGGTCGAAATCTCATGCTACTTAGGACAAATGTAATGTACAGAAGTAGCTGCACTGCTTAAATACAAAATTAAGGAAAATATAAGTAAAGTCACTCTGATGACACAATTTTTATGTGAAATGTGAATATTTACCACCAATTGTCATGGTATGGGGAACATTTTTGTTTTTTTAAACTTGAAACCAATTTTATTGGATTCCTTGACCCCAAAATGTACACTTTGACAGCAAATGTGTCATTATAGCGATACCTGAAGCAAAGATATGGACTCTAGATTATTTTCTTATTAGAGTATTATTTTTTGAAAAAAACCTGTTTATTTCTGATACAAAGTGTGATCTCACTTGTGTCTTAGGATAAATTTATTTGTATGACCCTAAGGTACTTCCACACCAAAGGCGACCTTTGCATCATGACTTGAAGTCAAAGGCCTTTTTTTGGGGCTTAACCTCCCTACTAATTAATTCTAAAGAAAAATCTGAACATTCTAAAGTAACATTTGACAAAAAGAAAATGTTTGGGTTGAAATGCTAAAACAGTAGCCTGGATGCCAGCTGAATTTAGCCCCGCCCACAACATTTGAGGTCGGGAAGTTCGGTCTGGGCTTGATCCGTTGTGGAGCAACTATGCTCGAACCAGAGCTGCATTTCCAGATAATGTTGTCTCTTAGCGCGTTAAGAAGACTCTAAATGTATAACTTAACTAAAGGTATCCAATTTCTAGGCGTGTTCCCCGAACTATACCTTAGGAGGTTGCTTAAGGTATACCTTCTTAAGTGACGTTAGCAGGTGCTGTCCGTGGCGGTGGTGGTGAATTGGTTTATCAATGGCTCAAAAATCGATTATTCACTCTATCAGGGGCTGTTTAACTGCGTTTTGTGAGAAAGCAGTGTTCCTTATAATAGAAGCACTTCAGAAATAGTTGAAATTACATTACATTACAATTACATTTATCAGGACTCATGAGATCTTAAAAAGTTTATCCAAATTGCAAACTAAATCCAAAACCTTGGATATCTAAGAGCGCTCCAGACCAACCTTACGAATGAATGTCTTACAGAAGGCATACTCAACTAAGATCATTTCGGGAGACATGTATTTACATTAAGGTACACCTTAAGGTACAACTTAAGAATGACGTAGCGTTTAGAAGGTTTCGGGAAATCCAACCCAGAGCTGTTAGGACCAATCAAATTGTCAGGGCGGGCTTTATACGATGATGGACAGATGACCAACAGTAACGTAATCATGCATATCACCAAAAAGCGCTTGGGTTGCATTTGTTTACTAAACGGAGAACTTCGTATATGCATTCACCTTTACTATTTCACTCAAAAATGATGATCGTGTTGGTAAGTACTCCGTGTATCCTTAAATTCTTTTTACAACACCAGAAAAGATCGTTTACACTCATCTTCTTCTTCTGCTTCTTCCAGTGTGCGTGCAGTTGAGTTCTGTTGACAACTATGCGTCACTCTGATTGGTTGTAGGTCTATCCAAATGAGTGCATTTTCACCCCATAATCACATCCCAATGGAGCAGTATCAGACTCATATTCTGAGTATGACAATGTCAGGCTACTAAAACAGTAGATGTTGTGTCGAAGATGAAGACAATCAGTATTGTGTTTGGTTGTGGTTAGTGGATCATGTTGATAGTTCACGAGTTCACACTTACAAATCATCAGATAGAAAACAATTATTATAAGCGTATTTGGCGTGCTATCTGAGGGGAATACTCAGAGCTAGGAATTTTGGCCCAAACCCAGAGTACTCCCCCTGTATTTCTGATTAGGATAGTTAACCAAGTGTGAGGAGATGTATGAAACTGTCGAGGAACATGGGTGGGTCAGCTATGTATATATATAGGCCTCATCTCATACTGATTGGATAGGCAATTTGAACGTGTTCCTCCCGAAACATCTTTCAATGTGATGAACTACATCTGGGGTTACATATGCGTGCAAAAGTATGTGTCATTATTGACACTGTTGCCTTTTTTCATACACATAAAAGGTCAAAAATAAATTCTAAAGGCTGCCACACACGACAAATCATTAGGCACAGAAAATAGTAGCACTTATTTCATTTTGAGGTGGCTTTACTCAAACACCCATGTGCCTAGCTGGATGTTTTCATAACCTCCGTCAGGATATGAGAGAGACCACCTCAATCTCATTCCCGGGATTTAAGGAGGAAACTGGTAAATATGTTAGAAGCCTCTTGTATTAATGATTAAATTGCATACTGTTTCCTTGTACTTCAAAACAAGAGCACCATTTTTATTCTTTATTCTCTTCTTTTTGGGGGGTTAGATCAAGTAAAAAATAGATCCTTGAGTTAAGAATTGTGGGTTACCAAAATAAATAGTAATGCATATTTCACCATTTGGAATTTATGTTGTCATAGAAAAGCACAATGACATATAAAGAGGAGACTTTTCATAGAATAATGAATAAGGGTCAAAGGTCAAATTCTCTTTAACATCACACCCTCAATGGTAAAAAAAATGTCTTGTGAAGATCTGTCCAAATGCACTGCATCCAATTCTTGCCTGCAAATTGAACAGTGCTTCCTCATTTCCTGTTGTGTTGTATTTGCATTCACATAATTTGAACTTTAGAGCGTCTTACACGTTGCTATGTTACCATTAAAAAAATCAGTTAAACGCTTCTAGAGAACCGTGTTATTTTCTCTTTCTGTTTCTCAGTTTCTCATTGCTACAGGCACTAGAGAAGCAGAATGTATATTTTATGAGGAAAAGATTGTCTAACTGGTGGGTCAAGATTGACTAGAGTGATTGGCAGACACTGTTTAGCATATTGAGCTTTTGTTTTGCGTGCTGTAGCAATAAATAAGACCCCAGTTAGCAGTCGTTTGCAGTCCTATCACAGCTCTCGGCCCTATTCAGAGGAGATAAATGTGATTTAAATTAATAGCCAGTCCTAAATAACTCCTCAGATGGTAAACGATGCATTTATCAGATACAGACAGCCAATGTCCCTTGATTCATGGGCCCCTTACAACATGAAGGGAGCCTACAAAAATTGTTATTACTTTTTAATAAAGTGTAGCAGCCGCTCGTCAGTCATTTATCAGCGGAGCTCGCTCAGTCAGATGACGGCGTTTTCCCGTGCAGTGGAGGGGCAGACACATGAAATATAGCTCTGTGCATAAAAATATCAGCGCTGAGGGAAGAGCTGTGTGGGGGGAAAAATCTTCAGCCTCACCGTGAGGACTGAAACTTGTAGAGCGGTCACTTTAGATGATAAAATTAGTTTATTTCATTTATTTATAGAATATATAGAATATGTGCAGTTTGAGAAGCTGATTCCACCTGATCTGAGCCTTAAATGCTTGTATAATTCAATCATATTAAATTAGATTTTGACTTAAATATATCGATAATAAAGGGTAATTTAGATGTTACCACAAGCAGCACATTTTTAGTTTTTCGTAACAAAATATTTTTTTTACAGTGTGGATCAAGTAAAAGTGTGTTTTGACCAAAAATTGTTACAGTAGTGCGTGCAAATCATCATGGGAAGTTCGTATTTAGGAGTTAAGATGTCATAATTATAACATAAAGTGTGTTCAAATGTAGAGATTGATGTAAGATTTTTCAGAATGCGCAACGGGAGTATTTTTGCCTTTTATATGTTTATTCATCAGTTGAATGTATATTAATCATGTGGCAAATTTCCACATAATTTGCATGTACAATAATGCTGTATGTAATCACGTCTGTCGGATATAATCAAACTATCGCTATCTGAATTATCACAATTACATTGACCTAATGTAATTTTCTTGAAAATTCAACTTAACTGTAAACATTTATCGGCTTATAAATTTATAATATTTTAATCGATCTAAAATGAGTGATTTATGGTCATCCAATGAATGTGTGAGATGCTGTAAATTGAATTGTTATATGTTCTATCGTATTTGTACAATACAATGTTGTTTTGTATGTGCAAAATAGATTTAACCCCTTAACTGTCACCCCCATTTTTGGGCATAGACATGAAAATGTACTATACAAACTTAAACAGCTGTAATTCATGAATGCTTTGGGATACAGACATAAGGTTGGTCTCTTTTGAAAGAAGACACTTTGGGGATTATTGTTAAAGTGGAATAATTAAAATGTATTAATATTTCTAAAAGTTATTAAAGTTTAAGTTTATTGTTATGAAAATGGTATGTAATATTTGTTTTATTATTTAAAATTTTTAGATATAAAAAAATATATGTTTCAGCCTAAAAATGCTAGAAAGTAAAAGCCCCAAGTCTAAATGAGATGTGTGTCAAATTTCAGCTTGATATATCAAAAAATGAGGTTTCAGTGAGACTTTTAGTTGTCACATCACAAATGGCCACTAGGAGACACCCTTGTTCATTGTTGATTCCCAAAGGTCACTTAGTTGCTTGAACTTCCATCTGACACCACAGCACAAACACAGAGAAAGATAAAAAAAAAACATTTTTTTTTTTTTTTTTTACTTTTTTCAAAACATTTCACAAACATGTTCACTATTCTATAAAAAATTGCAACAGAAACACGAATACGACTAGTATGAAAGAAAATAATAATGAAATAAAAATACTGGAAAAATAAATACCAAATAATTTCAAATTTTTCAACTATTTATAAACTATTTACAACTATATACAATTTTTCACAACTTCTGAACACTACAAACTATTTACATCATGCCAGTAATTGAAGCAATCTCGTGTTGATGCTCGTGTAGATTTTTTGAGGTGCACTCTTGTCATAAATTCATTTATTACTTTTCCTACATAATTTTTAACAAAAAACAGGGGTGACATATCTATTTAGGAGGCTTAGACCTTTCCAACGATATATAGTTTGTCATGATTACATAAGGATTTAATTGTAAAATATTGAAGCAAACGTAGGCGTCCCGCCAGCGGGACGGTGACAGTTAAGAGGTTAATATAATTATAAAGTAATAATTTCATTCAGTTGAACAAATTTAGCATAATACAGATGCCACATCCATTGCGTCCAACATGTTTTCTCACTGACACTCTACCAGCTTAAAGGAAATCTCAAGTTTCCCACTTGTAATTACGACTTTTTGATGACGTTCATGTGCGTTAAACTCATAAATACAATCTTTCTGACACACCATACACACAGTCATTATAGTTCATGCTTCACATTACATAAAAAAATGGTAACACTTTACAACAAGGTCCATTAGTTAACATTAGCTAACTACATTAGTTAACCTGAACTAATAATGAACTGCTCTTATAAAGCATTTATTTATCTTTGTTAAAGTTAATTTCAACATTTACTAATACTTTATTCAAATCGTGTTAACATTAGTTAATGCACTGTGAACAAACCATGAACAGCTGTATTTTTATTAGCTAACGTTAACAAAGATTAACAAAAGCTTTCCTGTAGCTCAAACAATAGAGCGTGGAGCTAGCTACGCCATGGTCATGGGTTCGATTCCCAGGGAAAGCAAGACCTGACAAAATACCTTGAATGCAGTGTAGTTTGCTCTGGATAAAAGCATCTGCCAAAGGCATAAATGATGACAAATGATGAAATACAGTAACAAATGTATTGCTCATGGTTAGTTTATGTTAGTTAATACATTAATTAATGTTAGCAAATGAAACCTTATTGTAAAGTGTTACCAAAAAAATTATATGAATAGCTACGTGACCACAGATTCCACCTGGTAGAAACCTGCTTACATCCCAGCCACGTAACGTGAACAAAACGCCAAGCGGCGGGAAAACAGACATCACTCATGCGGCCAGTGATTAAGCGCTCGCCTTGACCTTGTTCCTCTGATGGAAATAAACAGATCAACCTGCTAATTTCTCCAACAAATAAGTGTGAGCCCTTTCATTTCAGCACCCGACAAACAAGCTACGCGAGGAGATTTCCTCCCCTGTGTATCGTGCGCCGTTAAGCCTCTCGCGCAGGTAACAGTCAATCCATTAACCTTTGCTTTTAGCTCAGGCTCCAGGTCGCTGCATCCCTCCCCCCACCCACCCACCTGAGCTTTTAATACATTTTTCTTAATAGTTGTTCGCCCGTGAATGAAAAGGGCAACTCGCCTCCTCTTGACATTGACTCTGCCATAGTCATAATAAGGTTTCTCCCTTTCTTATATCATCAACAGGAACCCATCGCCGAGCAGCCCGTCGTGTCTGTGTCCGTGGCTGTCTGCAGTCATTTCAGAGAGGTAATATGAAAGGGCTTTTGAAGGCAGGGGTCATGTTAAATTGTAACGCAAATGTTATTCCTCAATTATCCAACTGGGGTAAATGTCAACTGCTCGAGGGGGAAGATCTCTCTCGTTCTCCGTTTGTGTGGTTTTTAATTGCGTTCGAACCGCCCCGTACGTCTCTCCCAGGGGTCCGAGGAGTCAGGTGAGCACTCGTGCGGGTTCCCGCAAAACACTCTCTCTTTGTTGTATCGGTTTGGGGTTTGTCTTTACTCCTCGAAGCTACACTGGTGCAACAATACGACAACAAACCAAAGCTCTTGCCGTTCGGCGGACGCGTCAGGCCAAGCACTGTTGATATTAAGCACTTAGACGCATTCCTGTGATAGCTGGAACTCACTGCTGTAGTGAATTTAATGAAAAAGCCCCGGGATGATTGGCAGCTGAATGGCTTAACGAACAAAAGGGGGCAGTTTAGATGGGAGGTCAGGAGTGAAGGGGGAGCGCTCTGGGATTTCTCCTAAGGCCACTGCATATTACCCGTTCACTACATTTATATTTGCAATAACAAATTGACTTGAATTGGGCTAAGTGGAGATCAGGACCCGGTGTGGACAGAGCAAGAAAGCGGAGACAGGTCTGAACTTCACAAAAATATACACACATTCTGTAAAACAGTGCAAGTGAGCAGCATGATGCCACAAAACTAGAGTGTTAACATTATAATCATTACAAACTTTTTGGTGACAAGTTGTGAACTGTATATGTGAATTATACGATAACATTCAGATGAGTCCAAAGGAAGTTCTTTTTGGGACACAATCTGTTGATGTTTGTAACCCAAATTGTCTTACAGTTAGCTAAACATCAACTATCAACTATCTCTAGAATCTGACTGTCAATGTGAACTGCTGTTTGCAAACTATATATATATATATATATATATGTGTGTGTGACATTTCTAACTGAATCTGGATATTCTAAGTGAAGTTAAAACATTTATTGAATAATTGATTGGGTTGTGAAAAGTAGAAAATGAAATCAGAATTTTAGTTATCTAGATGGTTTAGCTACCAGGCAACTATAAGGCTGCATTTCCCAAAAGCATTGCAAGCTTAAGTTGATCTTAGAACAATTGCCATAAATGGTCTCTACGAACAACTTTGCTTTTGGGATATGCAGTCCAGATTGACCAAAAATGTGTTGTTCACAATAAGGAATATGCAGTTTTTGTCTTTGTAGGCAACCATGACTAGACCATCCATTCCGCGACAATCAGACCAACTTAAATGTGTTTTAATATATGTGCGTAAAAGGAAAATGTACTTCTGTCTATTTATTTGGAGAGGTTTGGATTCAAATCTTAACAAGGAGTGCCACCCCCCCAAATCCTCCCTATAGCCTATATGCAACTGGGGTGTAAGTCAGTGTGGTGGGCTGATAAAAGGCCTGAGCGTCTGAATGAGACACTGTCCTTTACAATATGGAGGTGTTTTATGACAGAGGTCAGACTCCAAGGGAGCAGCCGCTCTCAGTCTTTGTATCGCTTTCAATCTCAACATGACAGATGGAGATTGCTGTCTATTGTCATGTGCTTTTAATGAAATCTAATAAAAGGACAATCACAAAAATATTGTGATCTCTTGGCCAAATTAGAATATAATTTGAATGCGTGTGTGTCCTTTTATAGAAATGAATGAACGTTGATTAGCATTATATACAGTATAATAAACCCAGAAAAAATTTAATATATATTTTGTATTTGTATTTGGATGTCAATCATTATCATGACTATGAAATTCATTAGATTTATTAGCCTTGATTGTTAATATTGATATAAGCTAGTTATCAGAAGCACAGCTGAATTGATATTTTCATTAGCACATACAAAAAACAAAAAAAAAAAAAAAACACATGACACAATAGAGTCTTTCTCATAGGCTCAAATCTGTTATTATTCCACATTGTTCTTATCAGGCTGCAGCGCTAGAGCCATTGTCACCATTGTCCCCATGGATACCGCTGATGCTATCCTCTTATCACTGTAATAAAACTAAAGTGCTGGGCAGGAAATTGAAAATGTAGCTGGACAGGAAATAACTGTGCTCTGTCATAATCTACGGCCCAGAACATGTGTTCATCCGCATGTTGTCACACTATCTGATGCAGCCTGCTTTGTGGTCAGTGTTTCTCCTTCCTCCTTGCGCTTTATCAGTCTGCTGCTGATGTGAGAGTGCTGGGTCTGTCTGCTGGGTCAGCACTGTCCTCTGGACACTCGTGAAAGACGCTGCCTTCATAGGGAGCACACAGAGCACAACAAGACTTGATAGCACGTTTGCATCACATCCTTGTATCACAACGCCTTCTAGTCTCAGCCTCAGACATGACGTAGACCGTTGTCTGATGCATATGACACACAAAATTGGAAACACTTCAGGAGTCTCAAAGTCTTCATCTGGTTAAATTGTATAGGATTTCTGGGAGACGTGTGTGTCGAGTTCTTTAGCGGTCCATATGGAAACAAAGCTGTCATGACACCAAAACATTGTGTTTATGTAACAATGAGCACTTATCAGGATAATCTAAATGCTGGATTTTCAAAAGTATGTGAAGAAAATACCTTTGACTCTTTAAAATGTGCCCAAGAGTTTTACCCACCGGTCTGTTATTGTGGGGACATCAACGTTATAATAATAATAATAATAATTTGTTGCATTTAATATAGCACTTTTATGGGTATTCAAATCGCTTTATATGGAGGGGGGTTTCTCGACAGCAGCCATATTGCACCAGAATGCCCACCACGCACCAAATGATTGGTGGAGAGGAGACCCAGTGATGAAGCCAATCAGTATATATGGGGATGATTAGGAGGCCATGATGGACAGAGGACAATGGGCAAATTTGGCCAGGATGCCGGGGTTACACACCTACTCTTTATTGAAGGACATCCTGAGATTTTTAATGACCACAGGTAGTCAGGACCTCGTTTAACATCTCATCCGAAGGACGGGTTAATTAAAACGTTACATTTTAATGCCCCTAAAAATGACGCTGAAGAAAACAAACTGTGATTGGTTGCTTTACATGTCAGCCATACGGCCTCTAGGCGGTCCTTGGCCAATAAAATCTTCTATGGAGTCCAGGGCTGTGTCTGAAATTACCCCCTATAACCTAGGGAACAGCTATTTGTAGTGGTGTCCCATAATGCACTGTGACGGTTGCGCCAAATGAATTTCCGCATCTCGCCAGAAGATGGCGCCTGCAACTGAATCCTCAATCCATCCATTTTCCAAACCACTGGTCCAATGTGGCTACAGTGTAATATCATTAAGGTATAAATACATTTTTACTTTATTATTAAAGTTTAATTAAGGTTTATACAAACTAGTTTCCATAACAGAGTTCAAGATAAATATTTTCATTACTACTGGAGCTTCCAGATGGCTAAATTACAAATGATTATTAAACTGCAAGCACAAACTATGCGAAAGTAGTAGCCCTTCCGGCGCACTCAGTGTCCGAATTCACTCACTCGTTTTCATTCACTCCTTAAAGTGGACTATATTAGTAGAGTAATGTAGGGAATAGTGAATGAGAGCATGGGGTCGATTTCGAGCTGCCGTCAGTCTAGTCTGGCTACACAAGACTAGACACCCTCCTCTGGTCGGTTTTTCAAGACAATATTGATATCCCTCAGTTCTGTGCATGCAGTTTTGTTTGAAAGAAGTAGAGGAATTTATAAATGTCAGTTTTTGGAATTGCTTTATGATTCCACTTGTACATGGAATAGGCCTTGTAGTCATTCAATTTTTGCTGTAAAGCTCACTGGAAATTGTTCTAGACCCTTAGATGTGCCCAGACTTGAAAATGCTCTATAATCAGTCCGATAATAAGATTTATGATGTAAATATTTGAAAGTAAGCAGCTCTGCCTGTGTTCAGTCTCTGATTGAACCAGCATGCTATCATTTACAGCTCATTTGCATAGAAGGGGGAGGGGTGATGATAGGCGTTGGTGACACAAGGCCGCCCTCTGTCTGAAAAGGAAGAAATCTCTCTCTTTCTGTCTTGTTCTTTTTTTATCCACCCTCACAGCTGATGCCATTTTTTCAGCATTACTGCAAAAAGAACACCAGCATTAGATGCATGCGTAGAGGTCATTGTGTTAATTTCATTTAAGGCATTGAATGCATTTTTCACAAATGACTGAAGTCTCCATATATATATATATATATATATATATATATATATATATATATATATATATATATATATATATATATATATGTATTTTAATACTGAGTATCATTTTCAGCATTTTGTGCCATGGGACATAGTTTGAATCCTCGGCTTTGAAACGTCAACACACAGGTCTTAAGGCTAAAATATGATCTCCTCTATGGTCAGCGAGTATGACTTCATTCTACATTAATTCATGACGACAAATGACCGGTTAAGTCAAGCTCTTCTCTTTCATCTCCTTTTCAATCCGTACAAACTTCTGCCATTATTAGTTTCTCCAAAGGCCTTTTCCTCTGTTTCTGCCTTTCGCCTTCTAGCTTGTAATTGGCTTTCAGTATCTGAGGAAATGTAAGAGAGAGAAGAAAGTGGCAGGGAAAAAGAGAATGTCTCATTTGCATTAACTTCATTACCGCTCTCTTAGAGTTATATTTAAACAAGTCCCGGCCACCGCACACAAGAGCTTTTTCTGAGAGGTGCCGAGTAGCCCTCGGCTCCCCCTTTCTAATTGATGTAAATGAAAAAAGCACAGTGAGCTCAGGAGCTTTGACCTTGTTATATGGGGTGGCTCACCCCAATTAATCAAAGATTCTTTCTAGATGCTTCAAGCTAATAAATAGCAGGGCAAATCAAAAGTCCTGTGGTTACTGGCTCTGGAATGATTACGCGAGTGGACGAGATTAAAGTGCAGTGGAGATGAGGAGGCTACTCTGATGAAATCTGCCCAATGAGGGTGTTAAAAGACAAAAACAGAGAAAGACAAGCAGTCAAGAGATTGATTGAAAAAAAAAAAAAAAAAAAAAACAGATGTTGGCTTTTTTCCTGCTTAAACATTTTTTTGAAAACCCTTGAACCTAAAGACCTATATAATGATCAGTGAACTTATGATTTTGTCATGTTCCTGGATCAACCTATTTTGTTAATCCTGGAACAACATTCCTGTCCAAAAAATGTAGTCCTAACCCTAAACCTAATCCTACCCATAACTTAGACCTAAAATCAGAGGGAAATGAGGTGAATAACACTGATATAGAAGCACCTGTCCTGGTTGTAAGCCTAAACTTTACATAAACTTGTCTCTCAAATCTGATTGGTTGATTGGAATATTGTTCCAGGATCAACAAAGATGTTGATCCAGGACGATGTTGTTCTCGGTGAAATCACAATCACTGTGAACTTATATTCTTGTATATATAAACTCACCAAAAAAAGAAACGTCCCTTTTTCAGGATACTGTATTTTGTAAAATCCAAAAAAGCCTAACAAAGCTTTACTGGAAAAGGTTTAAACAATGTTTGTCATGCTTATTCAATGAACCATAATCAGTTATTGCACGCTGACATATAGCACTGTTGCACTTTGGGCGACCCAAGTTCGAGTTCTGGCATGTGGACCTTTCCCGATCCTGTCCCCCTCTCTCTCTCCCACTTCACTTCCTGTCTACTTACTGTCCTATCATAATAAAGGCAAAAGCACCAATAATAAATCTTTTAAAAAAACAAAAAAACATTTGAGGTCATGGTTACAGTAACATAGGACAATAAAGAGACCTTTTTACTGACCTTACATACTGAACACCATGAAGAAAGGGTCCCCGCTCACCTACGTGTGAAACTGCATGTTTAGTTTATGTTGCAGTTGTTGAAGTTCATACAAATATCAACCCGTTCTCACTCCCAAGGCGTTAAATTTCGAAGCATGGTTAAGTGCTTTCCGCGTCACAATAAAGACGCTAAAGTTACCCCTAGGCGTCACTATATCGACGTGCTGAGTGCTCCATTCATTTCAATGAGAAACCTTTGCCGTCATACACAGACGCGTTGGGCATGGGAACGTTATCGTCATGATGATCATATATTGGTTATGATTTTGCCATTATGACATGTTGGACTGTGATTCTCAATTTAATCAGCCAGCATCATTTTATTTACGCTATCAAGACACGTTTTAACATGTAACCCAACCCCATTCCATTCCTAAACCTACCCATTTGTGTGGTATATAAAACACAGATATAAGAGGCAGATACGACTGCGTGCACAATTTATTCAAAAAGTACATCCGAGGCCAAGCGCTTGATTTGTGTGAAGGAAATCCCCAAAAGCGATCAACGTCTCCATCCGCCGAAGATCATGAACAGAACACATTACATTTCAAATATTGCCGCCCGTTAGGTCAGTTTTCATAGTGAAATTGCATTGGCTCTCGTATGTCTTGTGACCAATTGCGTCATTAGGTCAGCTTTGATTGTAAAATGTCATTGGCTCTCGTGTGTCTTGTGACCGATTGTGTCGTGCTAAAGAGTTGTGTGTATTTGAATGAGAAAAGAATGCACGTTTACGGAGCGGCGGGATCATCATCATCATCTCAGCGATTAAAACATTAAGATCAACTCTGTTCTTTACATAAAGACATCGTGTGACTTCAGAAGACTTGGGGCCCTATTTTAACGATCTGAAACGCAAGTGTCAAAGCGCAAAGCGCAAGTAACTTTGTGGGCGGGTCTCGGCGCTGTTGCTATTTTCCCGGCGGGATAAATGGCTCTTGCGCCCGGCGCAAATCTAAAATGGGTTGGTCTGAAGTAGCTTCATTATTCATAGGTGTGGTTTGGGCGTAACGTGAATAAACCAATCAGAGCGTCATCCAACATTCCCTTTAAAAGCAGGTGCGCAAGTTCCATTATGGATTGCTATTATTATGGCGTATTTACCAGGCGCACGCCAGGAGCGGTTCACAGCCGAGGAGACTGATGTTCTTGTAAGAGCAGTGAAAGACAGAGAAGTTGTGTTGTATGGGGATGGGAGAAACCCACCCAAAATAGCGTCGGTTAAATAAATAATTAGCCTGAATAATTTGTAAGCTAGATTTATGCCTATTTTTTCACATCTTCGTGGCACACCACAATGATTTCCGTCATCTCATGTGTTAATATTTTTTTAGTGTAACAATTTATGATTTGCAAAAATAACTGTTGCATCTGTGTAGATTACATGAGCAAAGTGTATGCGCGTTGTGCACGCTATGGTCAAGCATGCGCCCTTAAAATAGCATAATGAACAACGCGCAACGCGCCACTGACTTTAGACTAGGTTTTTTCTGGTCAGTGGCGCAATTGTTTAATGGAACAGCAAAATAGCACCAGGGATTGTTTGCGCCGGAACACGCCTCCTTTTTTGCGCTGAACCGCCCAGGGAGCGCAAGTTCATTCACTAGTTTAGCGACGTGCTTCTGTGGAGGGAAAAGCGCGCTTTGCGCGGTGGAAAATAGGAATGACACATGCGTCGGTGTACAAAGTCAATTGCGCTGGGTGCAAGATAGGGCCCTTGGAATGCAACATGAAATAGTACTTGTATACTGTTTTGGTCAGTTTTTGCAATAAATACCTGTGACTGTACTTGTATTTGCCTGTTATGTGTTTTATTTTGTTTAGAAGTGGGTAGGTTTAGGGTAGGAGTTGGGTTAGCTGCTCCAAAATATAAAAGTAACCTTTCAATATGAATAAAATCATGTCTGCTTTTACAAATGCAGAGAATAAAATGCGTCTTGATCTGACGCATTGGGTAAACAACTGAAATGAATGGAGCACTCAGCGTGTCGATATAGTGACGCCTAGGGGTGCCTTTAGCGTCTTCGTTGTGACGCGGAAGTAACTTGACCATGCTTCAGACTTTGACTCCTTGGGAGTGATATAACAATATATACTTAAAATAAATGTGTAAGTAGTAAAACAATACAAATGCAAACGGGACACAAAATGCATTTTAAGTTTAGAAACATTTTGAGTCCCCCCTCCCCCCTTGCCCCACAGTGGTTTGATCAACTAACGTTACCCATAGACCATTAAAAACTACCACACAAGTTTGGGGAGAGAACAAAGCTCTTCAGACAGCAGTTGTGAAACACTAGTAAGTAGTTGTCAAGGCTATTTTATTCACTTTAAACATCAAATGAAGTGATTATTTTCTCTTTAATACAGATTAGGCAAAACACTGTTCCCAGCCAGCACAGTCATGTGGGGCCCATATGGGTGTCACCTGGGCTGTCTAACTGGGGCCCAGCCTGTTTTGTCCTCAGTTTCCATGGAGGCCCCACATGGGCTAGCCCAGATGAACTGAACACTACTCAGTGTGCACACTACAGGCTGTTAAATGTAACTGAATCAGTGTTGGAGTTAATGAGATAATTAAGTGATTAATAGAGTAATGACTGAATATTACTGAAGACTCCTGATGATAACAAGCAGAATCACTGAAGGACAGAGAAACACAAAAGACTTCAGACACAACTTCACAAAAGCATTATCAGCTTCCCTTTTTACCTATTAGATTGACTTTCTGTCATCTTAGTTTTTATTGATAATTCCCACTGAGCAAAGGTGTACGTTGAAAATACGTCCACTGAGGAGCCAGAATGAAAGTTTTTATGACGTCTGTTTTTGACGTGTTCTGCACGTCCGATATAGACGTTCAGGGAACCTCAAGGTTAAAAACTAGTAATGTGCTCATTGTGGACATATTTTCCATTTGTAATTGCAAAGCAACTCACAGACAGAGTGTGTTTGTCCAGAAATCATGAAAATAAAAGAAACTTAGCTCACACCTTTAGACACTTTAGACAACTTAGCATCTGTAATTCACATATCTTTGGATCGTGAGAGAATCGTGGGATTCAATCCAGGATCTTCTTGCTGTGAGGAGACAGTGTTTCCCACTGAGACACTGGTGCTGCCCTTAATCACAGACATAAGACACACTTTGACTATTTCTGTCAGACGTCTACAGAAGCTCTTACTGACAATTAACAGAGGTTTAGATGTTGATGTTTGTTTCATTTGAAGTCACCATTGTGGTGGGAAGCGTTTGCTTTAGTTAGGCTCTTGGTCCCTGTTCTTGAGTTAGCTGTTCTTTGGCAGCTGTAACTGTGTGTGTGAAACACAATACTTATGGCTGAGAAAGCAAAGATAAAGTGACTTCAGGTGTTGTCAGCTCCTTGTTGATGACTAAATCATCAAAAGTCTAGAATCTGATGTTGTGCTTTTGAGTTTTATGTTCTTGTTCGGCAAATAATAATTTGTTTATATACTATAACCTTGTGAATCTGCTGTATTGACACCAATAGCAATAAACAAATCACTTATCCTGAAAGATGAAAAAAACAGCAGGTGCACATTGTTTTGAGAAAATATTTCACATAGTCACACACAGACATCAAGATTTTGCATATGATTCACAACAACGGTGACAATCAAGCATGAGTTTTGTACTTTGAAGCTACCCATCATGCATTGCAGCATGAAGCTTTTTTTTGTTTTGATTGTCACCGTTGTTGTGAATCATATGCAAAATCTTGATGTCTGTGTGTGACTATGTGAAATATTTTCTCAAAACAATGTGCACATGCTGTTTTATCATCTTTCAGGATAAGTGATTATTTTATTGCTATTAGTCCCGATACAGTGTATTCCCAAGGTTATAGTATATAAACAAATTATTATTTGCCAAACAAGAACACAAAACTCAAAAGCACAACATCAGATTCTAGACTTCTGATGATTTAGTCATCAACAAGGAGCTGACAACACCTGAAGTCACTTTATCTTTGCTTTCTCAGCCATAAGTATTGTGTTTCACACACACAGTTACAGCTGCCAAAGAAAAGCTAACTCAAGAACAGGGACCAAGAGCCCAACTAAAGCAAACGCTTCCCACCACAATGGTGACTTCAAATGAAACAAACATCAACATCTAAACCTCTGTTAATTGTCAGTAAGAGCTTCTGTAGACGTCTGACAGAAATAGTCAAAGTGTGTCTTATGTCTGTGATTAAGGGCAGCACCAGTGTCTCAGTGGGAAACACTGTCTCCTCACAGCAAGAAGATCCTGGATTGAATCCCACGATTCTCTCACGATCCAAAGATATGTGAATTACAGATGCTAAGTTGTCTAAAGTGTCTAAAGGTGTGAGCTAAGTTTCTTTTATTTTCATGATTTCTGGACAAACACACTCTGTCTGTGAGTTGCTTTGCAATTACAAATGGAAAATATGTCCACAATGAGCACATTACTAGTTTTTAACCTTGAGGTTCCCTGAACGTCTATATCGGACGTGCAGAACACGTCAAAAACAGACGTCATAAAAACTTTCATTCTGGCTCCTCAGTGGACGTATTTTCAACGTACACCTTTGCTCAGTGGGAATTATCAATAAAAACTAAGATGACAGAAAGTCAATCTAATAGGTAAAAAGGGAAGCTGATAATGCTTTTGTGAAGTTGTGTCTGAAGTCTTTTGTGTTTCTCTGTCCTTCAGTGATTTGTGTTTCTCTGTCCTTCAGTGATTCTGCTTATCATCAGGAGTCTTCAGTAATATTCAGTCATTACTCTATTAATCACTTAATTATCTCATTAACTCCAACACTGATTCAGTTACATTTAACAGCCTGTAGTGTGCACACTGAGTAGTGTTCAGTTCATCTGGGCTAGCCCATGTGGGGCCTCCATGGAAACTGAGGACAAAACAGGCTGGGCCCCAGTTAGACAGCCCAGGTGACGCCCATATGGGCCCCACATGACTGTGCTGGCTGGGTTAACATCACTTGCCCACCGCGGCACTGCCCCGGGTCACCGTCGTTTTCATTTTTATAGTAATAAAATAATTTAGTTCAATTAGAGAACAGACACAACAGTTAAAAACTGAATGTGTCTGCTCAATACAGCATGAGCCGAACGAGCAAACAGCTGACGGACAAGATGATCAAAGATTTGGTTTCAAAGCAAAATGTAAAAGCGCCTATTTAAGGGAGTGTGTCATTGTACTGTTTTGTTGTTGTGTTTTTCATTACGAATAATATTCTAATGAACCCAAAATTCAAGCAACCCGCCCCCAAATGATAAAAATTGGCGCTAATTCTAAACCTAAAGTATAGGCGCACGGCCGTTCTGTCAGATCTGTGTAGGGGTTGCTCAATATGATAATAAGTGGCAGATCAGAGGGCTTGCTGCAGTTGAATATCTAAATATCTGAATATCATAGCGTCGCTGTCCGATGAAACTCACGTATGTCCAAAACGCTTACTTTTCAGGAAGTGAAAAAAAACACTGTATTTCAAAAGCAGTTGAATGTAGCGTTGTCATACTTGGTACAGCATCTTTACATGTAACCATATTCTTGACAGTGTAATGATATAATCCACATTTGACCAAAATTGAGTTTAAATGGACATACGTGCATATTTTACAGTAACAGTGATCGATACGCGTTCTTCCGATCATTAATTAGAATGGCAAAGTCGCGTTTCAGCAGAGGAATACGTGAGGAATACAGAGGAATACATGCTGGATATTCTCAGCCTCTGGCAAGCGGTGATCGCAGTATGAGTGAGGCATGTTCTAGTGACAATCATGACAGTAGCATTACAGGCTATAATTTGATCAGTTTGACTGAGAAAAAAAAGGCTGAATCTTATCAAAGAGACCGAGTTTATTTACATACTAGCAAGCAAACTAATCTGTGAAGAACTAGATTAGAACTAAACTGTGGAGAGCTTCAATGTCGTACTTTCGGCTATCCAGTGCTGAGCTTCGATGAAACAATTTCACGAGACCGGCGAGACCAGCGAGATGCTTCCACAGGGCGGGAGATACGCGGCGTGATTGACAGCTTTGACACCAAATGGATATACGTGAAAATCAGATGACATGTTTTCACAACTTTTCATTGGCCATTTAGATATGTGACGCATACTGTATACGGAAATGAACCTGGACATTCAATCCGTCGAAAAATCTCAAAATCGGCAAAATGGACATACGTGGTTTTCATCGGACAGCGACGATAGTATAAAATACTATGTGGAGGACGCAAGATAATTTAATAATTATAATATGACAGCGTGGTAAACCTAAATCGTATTTAAACAACTATCGCTTTGTGTTGTTGGTCAGATAAAATGACAGAGAAAAGAAAAACGGTCATTAGATAATTTTTCAGTACACCAAAACGCCAAATAAGTATGAAATGTTTTTTTTTTATTATTTTTTTTATTTTTTTATGGTACACATATCCTTACAAGTACGATTTTGCCCCTGTGTCTTACACACTACAGTTCAAAAGTTTGGGGATGGTAAGATTTTTAATGTTTCTGAAATAAGTATTTTATGCTCCCCAAACCTATATTAATTCAATCAAAAATACAGTAAAAAAGTTAGATTTTTAAAAATATTATTACAATCTAATTTGAATATATTGTGAAATGTAATTTATTCCTGTGATGGAATGAAAAATATTTTTGAATGTTCATGTGTTCTATATTTCAAGAAATATTCCTTCAAATTATGCTCATTATAAATAATTTGATCTAGCAAGCATAATTCTCCCCCTGCTTCCTGTGATAAAGCCGTAGATGGCTGATTGAGTCAATGGAAACCTACCAATCTCATGAACAAGAAGGACAAAACGCCGATTCACAAAGACGTGAAACATTAGCGGCCCAAGTACTGTGTGAAAAATGAATGACCCCCCTCTATACAGTGTCCTCTTGTAATACACCACGATTAGCAGCACTTTTATTAGCCTGCAGCTCAACAGCGGCCACGGTGGAGGTGAGTCAGCGTCCACCTGCAAACCAGCCGCTCACAGTCACAGGCCTCTAAAGTGTCACATCAAAGTCATCATGACGCCGGCTTAGCTTACAGCCGATCCAATTAGCCGGAGAGATCACACTTACCCCGGAGAACACGGTCCTGTGTTCGGGCCGAAGAGTCACTTGATCCCAGGTAACGCAACCCTAGCAAAACACTCGTTCTGCTGCGTGCAGGGGGGGAAAAAGATGGAGGGAGGGCTGGAAAAGATGCCAGTGGGAGGGGAAGAAGACAAAAACATGTCAAGAGAGACGACAAGAAAAAAAAAAACTGAGGTAAACATACAAGCCAGGTACAAAAGCGGAGACGCGGACTGTCTGGCCCGGTAATGAAATGAATTTGTCACCTCATTGTCGGTAACAATAGGCCTAATTGAAATGAACCTGTCCCTCGCATGCATCTGGCACATTAAGCATTCGCTAAGATATGCTGATTCTTACTCACGCTGAATTATTTAGCTGCTGGTCCTCTCTTACAAACAGGGACAAACAAAAGACGCTCGCGCCAATATTCATGTGCTGAAGATAAGCAAATGAGACCGACCGTCTTCATCTTGATCGATCAACAGAACTCTGGAGTCCACCAATGTCCCTGCCTGATTCTGAAGACATCTGCTGTTTGGAAAAATCTCACACAGTTTGGAACTTTAGTAAACAAGATTTCATAGGCAATTTCAAAATGCAACATTGTAGCTTAGCAAGATACATTTACTCTTTGAACTACAGTAGGTTTGAAGCAATAATTTCCCTCAATGCGAATGAATCCAGTCCAATTTTTTTATTTTTCTAAATATACTCTTTATATAAACACTAAATAGTCAGATTTACAGGCTTATTATTAACGTGTTTAACTCGGAAAAAGGACGTGTGTCTACCCAGTTCAGTCCGATCGAAATTTCATTTGGATTGTGCTCAATCCGGGGTGCGTTTCCCATATAACGACGTAACTCACTGCTTAACTACCATAGTACGTTGCATCGTTGAAGAAATCAACTATCTAGTCACAACTGTTTTCCAAAACCGTACTGTCACAAACCTGCCGTTCAACCAGGTTGGTTAATAATGTCACGCAGGTGGCGGAGTTATAACTGCTTTTAATTAATTATTTTGAGATCGAATTCATGCTAGATTTTTTGCTATAAATTATGGACATGGCACCTGAGGACTAATTCTTATTGAGTTATTTTGCTTTATTTTCAGATTCAATCATAGGTTAATTCGTACATACAAGAGCACGTCCGCACATGCGCACTCTTCAAAAAAAGTGCCTGACAAACTAAAATACAGATTGTTCTAAATGTCAGCGTGGTTATTTTGCTCAAGATAAGGATTTATTAAGTCCACATGTCATGCAAACAAGAAACTATGTTTCTAACCACAGGTCGAGAGCTGTCGTTGCAACAACATAAGTTTGCGATGCTGTTTGCGAATGTTCATTCAAACTATGGTTTCGGGAAACACCAAACTCTTAAACTATGTTGATTACAACGGAACTTACGTCCATATAGTTGGCTAACGATGGTTTTGGGAAACACACCCCTGATCGATTGAGGTGTTTACATGAAGACATTTTGTTCTAATTGAGCCATGAATCCGATTACTAACTAATTATTTGGGTGCATGTAAATGTATTAATACCAGGACTGATACAATGTATCATTTGATTTCAACTCCAAATAAATAGGTCTCAATCGAAACATATATACATATCACATCCAGATCCAGCAACACATTAACCACTGTCATTCTGATATAGATGTCGGCATCACATCTGGCGTGCTAGCATCTTCTCATAGTATGAGACACTCTTTCACCCACTGCAATATGGTTGCTGGCACGGGCACCCAAGAGGCGTCTCTGCTTGATGCACCTTGCTGAACTGATGAGCCATGTGCTGACAGTTGACATTTGGTTGGAGAATGGGCTTGGCATGCGTGATCTTCAAGCCGCTTCGCAACAAAGGAGACCTGGGAACGCCTCACCAAAGACGCAACAATTCTCCACACAGAAGTCTTTTGTTATGATGGCCAGGTGCCAGCGTTTGCTCATTTAGCCCTTGCTCAGGACAACCAGCAAACAAAAATATGTTTTGCTAATGTTCTTTTTTTTTATTTTTATAAAAAGTTATAAAAATGTTATTGCTGAATGTCCTCTAAACATTCTGAAACAAGTATAGTAACATGTAAAAAATGTTAGACGAACATCCAACCAAAATGTTTCAGAAAAAAAGAGAAATAGCATTTTGTGCTAATGTTTCGAGAACATTATTAAAGACCAGTTAACTTTGAACGAACATTCTTTTAATGTTACTGGAAGAACACTTTTAATGTTAGAGAACGTTGTTAGCTGGGTTTTCTGTTGGATGACATTTTCTTTGTTCCTCCTCATCCAGAAGCAAATTCTCAGCTGCACTTCAGTGCAAACACAGACGTCAGAGTAGGGTTACTCTGAAGGCTCGCACAACAAACGTGACCGGATATTGTTTTTGACATCTTGTGAAGTCGTCTCAATCCTGCGCACTGTTTGGGGAGCTCGGGGTCCATCAGGGCTCCACTCGTGGGCCACTGAAATTTTAATAGGCCCCCAGCTCACAAATGCAGGGCAGCATGATGTTGTCACCTTGGCATATTTTATCACTGATCAAACATTAGTAGGCAGATGTTGTAAACTTGTAACTGTCTCATCAGCGGTGGTGGCGGGGCTCAGAGGCACGGGTGCAGATGCTTCATTCTGTATCTACTTTATTCTGTGGGTTAAGGCATGGTCATACCCACCAATGAGGTCCCTGTAATGGTATTTCATAATAAAAGTTGTGGAATAATTGCCTAATAATAACTGTACTTTGTGCTGCTAAGATGTTGCAAAGTGGCAAGAAAACCAAATTGTCCAATAAAATTCAAGAAGATGGGCATTAGTGTCACTTTTTATTTTGGCAACCTTAACTTCCAATATAAATCTAGAGCTTCACATGATTTCACGTGAAATTGTTGCAATTGTCATTATGCTGCAAATGTTGTGCAATATACAGTAAGGCAAAAAACGTAATTCCCTGGTGCGATCAGAAGGATTGTGCTGTAGCGGCTGCATTTTAGTGCGAACCAAACATATTAAAATTGCATTTGCTCATTCATTATGTAAATAGCCTATGCTGCTGGCAGAGTTAATTGCATCCGACATCGTTGTCTTCATCAAGCTGCGTCTCAAAAGCACCGCTTGGACCTCTTAATAGCACGCGTTACTTTTTGACTGTTGCCACGCGGGTTCCGCTTTTGTCATTTATTTTTTGACAATGCCACGTGCTGAGACCTGCTAGCCAAGTACCTTGTTGGCAATGATTGATTACCCAATATCTAATTAAACCTGATCCGATCACTTATTATGCAGAGAGGAATAAACAAACTGAAGTCAACTGTCAGGGCCATGTGATTGATGATGCTGCCAATCCAGCTATTGTTTGGCCTAATGTCTTGACGCTTGTAACAACCGGTAGAGCTGCCTCAGACAATGTGCTCTGTCAGTCTGCAACTGATTTGCCCTGCTCACAAACAGATATTTGCTCATTTATTTATTTCATTCTGGGCAGGGGAATATATTATGCAGGACCTGGTAGATTTGTTGGGTTGTTGGCCCTATTAAACCCTGGGTCCTTGACCCGCCTTCAGGGCAGGCCTGTGTGTTTGTACGTATTGAAAAGGGACAAACGACTGAGTGAGGGGGGTGGGGGGGGGGGGGGGGGGGGGGGTGAAAAGGCCAGTTCTCCTCCTTAAAGCTCCAATGTAATATTGAAATGAAGCAGCACGTAAAATCATAAAAATATTTCAACACAACATTTTAGATTAAAATCTTTGAATCAGTTTAGTTTAGTTTTTTTAATCGGATTACAAAATATTCCATATATAGTCAATAAATATAGAATGAGTTCATAAGACCTATTATTTAAACTAGTTAAAACTATGTTTAATAGCATGTCACACTGCAAAAAAGTATTGTGACAACTCATAAGTATATGCTTTTACAAATTAAAAAGTAACATACCTTTAATGCTATATATTGTATGACTTATTTTGAGGATGCATTCTTGACAATTGCCTTCTTATTTGAGGCTTCTGCAAAATTGAATGAATTATGATAATGAATTATTATTATTATTATTAATGCTTTTTCTCCTGATGATATTAATCATCGCTCATCATAATTTAGCACCATCACTATATTTGTGTTACATTAGTAATTTCTTGCACAAAAGGTGTTACATTTGTAAAATGACACGTGTGTAAACCTTTAAGGAAGTGGAATTTAAATTACAATCTGCCCAGAGGAATAACTTAGAAAGAAATGGTTCATGCAATTCTGCTCAACAAACATTGAAGAACAGATGAGAATTTGACCTGATGAAAAATTCATATGCACATACAGCTCTGGACGCTTCCATTACCAAACATTTGTGAACCCTGACAGAATGGAGGTTATTCAAAGCCACCATGTTCACAAGGTGTTGGAAATTGTTACTTTAATTTATCCTGAGATGATCAACATCTGATCCCGGTGTCAAGTGCCTGTAGGCTTTTTTTTTTTTTTAAGCGTGTGGGGTGGAGAAAATGCATGTGTGTGTGTGTGCGTCTAAAGGCCGGTGGGAAGGGTGGGTGAAGCGTTTGACATATATCAAACAACACAGAACTGAGACCGGACAGCATTAATCAAAACTTTTCTCATTTCCCCCAAAAATTAATCATTAAATAATTAATTCTGCAGCTACAGGCAGCAGTTGAAGGGGGTCTTGTGCCTTCCTGCTGTTAAAAATTTGTCCTTGTCTGAGGTCTAGATTGATATATTTATTATTTATCAGATTAATCATGGTTAGAACCGGTGGGTTGCAGGTTGTGCTCATCGAGCTTTATTCAGTGCTGTGTATGTGTGTGTGCAGCATGTGGATGGTCATCATAAAGATTGGGCAACTGATTATAAAGAGCAGTCACAATTGAAAGTGGGCAACCTTGCCTCAAGCATTATTTTCACCACAGGCAGCTTTGAAAGAGGGGTCAGATGAGGAGAAGTTGTCATTGATCTGACACCTCTGAAGAGGTCAGTTAGGGTCCCGGGGTCATCTCTGTTTATGGAAAGGTCTTGCGTATGCCCAAAGGATACACCAGAGAATGTCAACCTCTCAAGTATGAAGCAAGAGGTGTGATGCTCATTTTTGTATTCATTGGCCCTTAAAGTTTGTCACATGCACTAATTGACATGCTGCCGCCAAAGGCAATTACATTTATAAGCCGCAATGCCAAAAATCAATATCAAATGTTAACCCTGAATTTTTGAAAATGTAATCGAATCAGAAATATACATATCTTCAAAAGTATAATTAATATTAAAACTCACATAACATAACAAGAAAATACAATTTCACAATTTCTCAACTCAACTCAATGTGTTACCTGCCGTTTATTTGTAATTGCTTGTGAAGCTTACTTGCAATTTTGGAGTACACCTTTTTTCCCAGTGTACAAGTCTTCATTTTTGCTGCTCCTTTGAAAATTGTGCACCAAATGAAAAAGCAAAACTTATCCATCAATCCACCATAGTTTCTCATTAGCCACAAAAAAGCCACAAACGTATCGAACCGCTAAAGATATAGCCTGTATTTAGAGTAAGACCTTTGAGTGAGTCTGTGCCGCCCCAGGAGGGGAAAGACAAAGGGGGGACATTAGCGCGGGCAAACTCCAACTCCAAAATCAATGTGCAAAGTCATCAAGACGAAGCGCTGGCTCTCAGTCTCTCAGAAGGTGACAGTCAATACAAACGTCTGGCACTGATGACTCAAAATCTCGATCGCATTCTTCTGGATCATTAGAGGTTAAATGAAAATTCCTTCATCTTTAAACTCGCATTGCACCCAATCCAGAGTATTTCCTCTCACCTTATTAGACCGAAATGCCATTTTAACATTAGCGCTGCCATTTCAATATGCAGCCATTCTAAAGCAAGAGCGCCGCGAGCATTTTAAAAAGTCTGTAAATATGTCTATGTTGAATACGTTGGTTAAATGGCCTCTTTTATTTCAAGTTGGCAGCACCGTAAGGATGTTGCAGCACTGCGAACTGTACTCGAGCTGTCCGAGCAGCTGTATCGGGTGCCGCATGTTAATTGAAGCATTGAGAGTGAAATTGCTATCCAGCCTTTGGTCCTGGTGTGTATCAGGCAAATAGATCTGGCTGACAATTGTGGGCATAATTGTACATCACACTCGATATTAAGATGAGAAAGCGAGAGGTCGCCCCATCACATCTGTGTGTCGGCCAGGCAATCAAACCGGGTTCATGTCAGTGTGAAAAACCCATTTGTGTTCAGAAACAAAACATTTCCCCCTTCTCTCATAATGGGCTAAAGCGCTCGCTTATCTCCAGCCATGCACAGCCAGACCTCATCAAGGGCACAACGTGCGGGATATGCTGGCACCCGAACCGGCAGGAAATCAAAAACGAGATTTTGAGGCCAAACGTGCGACCGGTCCCCGATCTGCAGGGACTAACCCTTTGACATAAAGTCATATTGTGTTGGAGTTTTAGTCCCTAAATTTGCCCATCAATTATTAAGTGGCCACAGCGATTGTATAAATGTAGGAAATTACGAGCGTCCACTTTTGCTCTCAGGCAGAAAGAATGCGATACATCGGCTACATCCCCACCTAATGTGCCGGCTCTCTGTCCGAGGGCCCAGAATTATTTATGCATTAGAAAACAGCGTGGCCGGGCCAGAGGAGGCTAGACACATTATTTTAAACCTTTCATAACACGCATCAATATTTCATAAGAAATAAATAAAGAATGTCGGGCTTGTTTGGAGGACAGCTGTAGCTCTGCGCTTCAGCAGCTCCAGGGACTCCAGGGAGGCCACGCATACCCCGCAGTAAAACCCTCCATTTCTTTTTAATCATCCACTTAGTGCATTGTGGGTAGAGGAGCTGTCAAGGTGAGCCAACAGCTTCTTCGATTGCGCCGCTGAAAGGCTTTGTCTGAAGAAAACGGAGCCTTTGTTGTCCTGCACCTTCGAATTACATCTTCACTCATTTCCCCCCTTCCAATTTCACCTCCGCCGCGGCCGCAGAGAGTCTGGAAGCTATGCTCTAGAGGAGTAATGCGGTGCAAGTAGGGTCGAAAATGCTCGACGGAAGACTGAAATGGTCCATAGGGACAACTTGACCGTTTTCAGGTAGTATAGCGTGAAGATTAGAAAGGGTTACGAGACTGAGGCATGGATGATCACCCTCATAAAAAATTAAACCTTTATTCTTGATGTTTATTTATGGGTGATAAAATGAGCGGAACAGTTCACACCCACAGTGTCCTCTTCATAGCCTGCTGAAAATTTCCAGCGTCACATTTTAGCAGTATTTACAGGTGATAGACAATGAAACACAAGACAATATCCACCCTGATCTCTAACATCAACTAATATCCAAGAACAGACAATGCATGGTGCATATTTATTGGCCCATCAATCAGCTCCTCTTCAGTCTCTGCTGCTTTTATTCACACTCACAAACCTCAAGAGACCATTGGAGGCTAATCCCAAAGAAGTGGAGGACCACCAAAATGCTCAAATTGCCATGAAGTGCATCTCATTCTTGTAATTGCTGCAGATGGAGTTATCTAATCTTCCATTGCTCAGCAAGATGACTGGGGAATAGTTGTTTAGGGACTACTGTATGTTGTTCTAATGAGCAGCCATCATGAAGGTGATTGCACAACAGTGTCATGTTAAAGAGAGAAATTAAAAGCACTTCTGATAAATACTGAAGCTGGTACCCAGGAACACAAGAGCACGTGAATATTGTAATCACTTCAGTGGTTTTAGGCATCACAGGTGCACTCCTGATGCAATAGCTGTTTCAAACAACACAGGCAGCAAAGTTACAGTGTTTTTAAAATTACATTTGGCCAAAAAAAAAAGGCTTAAGGCAATCCCAAAATGCACTACAAGCTCAATGAAAATTATATATATATATATATCAGTGATGTGTGGTCCATATTAAGCTGTGAATGCTCTGCATACCCAAGCCAGTTGTGGGCTCGCTGATTAATATTAACACTATAAATGATAAATTCCCTTGTTTGAGGTGTACATGATATAATAAATGTTAGTAATATGTATAATTCTCTGTCATTTATTTATTTGCCAAACAGCAAATCTGTAGTTCCGGGTATGTGGATCCACAGCAGTCTACCCTCTGTTGTTATGTATCGTCATCACTGTCCCGCATTCTCATTGGTTTGCTGGCATATGCTGGATTTCACGAGCAGGATAAGCTGTGAGTGGATCGCTCGCCAAAGAGGAAAATGTGCTATTACTGCCTGATCTCAATCAACGAAAATCACAATGTGTTTGAAACAAAACTAAATAGACTGAATCAACTGAAAAAAAAGTCATAACTCAAACAATTTTCATAGTATTTTATTTTCTCCATAGTGAAATGTATTTATAACGAAAACTGTTAACTGTAAAAGACAGACCTACTGTAAGCAGAATCAATCTTACAAAAGATTTCCATTTCAATTTCAAATTCATTAAAGAATCCTGAAAAAAAATTATTATGGCTTCCACAAACAGGAAGAAGCACAATTGTTTTCAAACCTGATGAAATGGTTATTTTGCATCAAATCGGCATATTTGAATAATTTCTGGAAGATCATGTGACAATGAAGACTGGATTTAGTTTTGAATCACAGGAATAAATACATTTTAAAATATATTACAATATTAATATATTACAGTATGTTAAATTGTAATAATTCAATTCAATTCAATTCAAATTTATTTGTATAGCGCTTTTCACAATACACATTGTTTCAAAGCAGCTTTACAGTAAGTGCATTTCATAGATGAACAGTATAAAAAATGTTAGAAACAATGTTAAAGAACAATGTTCGAAAAAGATAATCAGTCGTATATTAATTTAGGCCATAACAACGCTGGCGTGGAGTCGTCTCTTCACAGGTGTTGGGGCATCCGAAGTCTTCATGAGAGGCTGGATACATACTGGAGCTGACGAACTATTTACCTCGGGACTAGTGTCCCGAGATAACAACAGAAAAGCAGATGGGAAATAATTAGCGTAGCTGCTGTTCAGAATATTATATTAATGCTGTTGTTCCCATTTAACTGTAGTATAAAAGGTAATTATAATGTGAATGCTTGGCTAAAGAGATGTGTCTTTAATCTAGTTTTAAACTGGGACAGCGAGTCTGAACCTCGGACAATATCAGGAAGACTGTTCCAGAGTTTAGGAGCCAAATGTGAAAAAGCCCTCCCTCCTTTAGTGGACTTAGATATCCTAGGAATGACCAGAAGCCTAGAGTTTAGTGACCTTAAAGAGCGCGATGGGTTGTAGGGCGATAGAAGATCCGTTAGATACACTGGAGCTAAACCATTTAGGGCTTTATAGGTCAGTAGCAATACTTTGTAATTGATACGGAACTTAATAGGTAACCAGTGTAGAGATGATAAAATTGGTGTTATATGATCATATTTTCTTGACCTAGTAAGAACTCTAGCAGCTGCGTTTTGGACTAACTGTAGTTTGTTTATTGAGGATGCAGGACAACCAGCTAATAAAGCATTACAGTAATCTAATCTCGAGGTCATGAATGCATGAACTAACTTTTCTGCATCAGGAATAGATAGCATGTTGCGTAGCTTAGCAATGTTTCTAAGGTGGAAAAATGCCGTTCTTGTAACATATGAAATATGATTTTCGAATGTCAGGTTGCCGTCTAGTATAACACCTAGGTCTTTTACTGTAGTGGATAAAGTGACAGGACATCCTTCCAAGGTAAAGTTGTATTGTGCAAGGTTTTGTGGGCAGTTTTTTGGACCAATAAGTAATACCTCCGTTTTATCTGAATTTAATAGCAGAAAATTACACGTCATCCAGTATTTAATATCTTCAACACACGCTGTCAGTTTAGATAATTTAGCGTTTTCGTCCGGTCGTGATGAAATATATAATTGAGTGTCATCAGCATAACAGTGGAAATTAATTCCATGTTTTCTTATAATATTACCAAGCGGTAGCATATATATTAAGAATAGCAGAGGGCCTAATACGGATCCTTGCGGCACCCCATAGTCTACTGACATCATCCTGGATTTTTCCCCATTTAGACAGACAAAATGGTAGCGGTCTGATAAGTACGATCTAAACCAGTTTAATGCCTGTCCCTGAACACCAGTATAATTTTGAAGTCGATCTATGAGTATTTTATGATCTATAGTATCGAACGCAGCACTAAGATCGAGTAGAACGTCTCGGTTACGTATGGTAACCCTCGTTCCCTGAAGGAGGGAACGGAGACGTACGTCGGACGTACCGACGAATTGGGATCACTTCTGGGAGCCCCTATCAGCTTCGAGCTATCTAGAACCGGCCAATGGACAATTGGCGTGCGAGATTTGCATCTCGCGCCCCGCCCCGCGCCGCGGGTATAAACAGGAAGCGAGAGCGAATGCACGCTGTTTTTCACTGAGGAGCCACACGTAATGGCTCAACCTGCAGTGATGGTACAGCAACTGTGGCGACGGGACGTACGTCTCCGTTCCCTCCTTCAGGGAACGAGGGTTACCATACGTAACCGAGACGTTCCCATTCAGTCGGTCACGTTCGACGTACGTCGGACGTACCGACGAATTGGGATCCCCTATGGAAAACGCCATAGTTACTACCACTTCCAGCGCCCAGCGATGAGCCCCTCAGACCCCGATCTGATGCGGGCGGGAAAGTTCACGCAGGGAGAGTCCAAGCTGCTGTTCCGCAAGACCCACTCAGCTGACTGTATTGGATAACGCTGGGAAAGCGTGCCTGTGAAGGCAGCTGCGGAAGCCACATCATGCCCAGAGAGAGTTAACATGTGGAGAATACACGTATGGGCTGGCCGTGGGCAGCACAACATACGGAAGTCCCAGGGGTGGCCCCGGCCAATTAGAGGAGGGGGACAACACGTACCTGGGACGGCAGAGGAGACTCTGCCGAGGGAAAGACACGGACTCGCCGAAGGGAGCCGTACCGTGGAAGAATACACATATGGGACCGCCGTGGGGGTCACTACATATGGAACCCAGCCTAACACAAGTTCCACCAATGCATACGAGTGTTAGACCTGGCGTCGAACGCTCCGCCACGTCCGACTGCCGCGGGTTGCGGAGGACTCAACAGGGTTCGCCGATCCGGGGAACTCGACTGGAGCAGAATAAGCGCACGCATCCGTCTACCATAGGGGAGGGAATGGCGCAGCAAGCCGACACTAGAACGGGCACCTCGGTGTTACTGACTATGGGAAGTGAGCACACAGGAAGAAACCGGCTCTACACGGAGGCTATAGAATCTAGCGAACGTGTTAGGTGTCGCCCAGCCCGCAGCTCTACAAATATCTGTCAGCGAGGCGCCACGAGCCAACGCCCAGGAAGAGGCAACACCCCTAGTGGAGTGGGCTCTTAACCCGAGCGGGCAGGGCACGTCTTGGGACTGATAAGCCAAGACGATGGCATCCACTATCCAGTGGGCCATCCTCTGCTTGGAGACAGCCTTTCCCTTCTGCTGTCCTCCGTAACAGACGAAGAGCTGCTCTGAGGTCCTGAAGCTTTGCGTTCTGTCCACGTAAGTCCGGAGAGCACGGACGGGACAGAGAAAAGCTAGGGCTGGGTCTGCCTCCTCCGAAGGCAGCGCTTGCAGGCTCACCACTTGGTCCCGGAAGGGAGTAGTGGGAACCTTGGGCACATATCCAGGCCGGAGTCTCATGATCACATGAGAGTTACCGGGCCCGAATTCCAGGCACGATTCGTCGACCGAAAATGCCTGCAGGTCCCCTACCCTCTTGATGGAGGCCAACGCAGTCAGGAGTATCGTCTTTAACGACAGAACTTTCAACTCAGCTGACTGCAGAGGCTCAAAGGTTCTCTCTGTAGTGCAGTTAGCACCAGAGTTAAGTCCCAAGAGGGTATGGAGGGAGGACGAGGTGGATTTAATCTCCTCGCTCCCCTAAGGAACCTGACGATCAGATCGTGCTTACCTAGAGATTTTCCATCTACGAACTCATGATTAGCGGCGATAGCGGCGACATAGACCTTGAGGGTGGAGGGAGACAGCCTTCGCTCCAACCCATCCTGTAGAAAGGTAAGCACAGATGCGATCGAACATCTTCGGGGGTCTTCTCGGCGAGAAGAGCACCAATCGACGAACAGGTTCCACTTCAACGCATAGAGGCGCCTCGTAGAGGGGGCTCTAGCGGAAGTGATGGTGTCAACTACCGCTTGCGGTAGGTCACCTAGAACCTCCGCGTCCCGTCCAGGGACCAGACATGGAGTTTCCAGAGGTCTGGACGCGGGTGCCATAGGGTGCCCCGTCTCTGAGTCAGGAGGTCCTGCCTCAGAGGAATGGGCCAGGGAGGTGCTGTCGCAAGGAGCACTAGTTCCGGGAACCAAGTCCGGTTGGGCCAATACGGAGCGACCAACAGGACCTGCTCCTCGTCCTCCCTGACTTTGCACAGTGTCTGCGCAAGAAGGCTCACTGGGGGAAACGCATACTTGCGTTCTTCCCGGGGCCAGCTGTGGGCCAGGGCATCCGACCCGAGGGTTCCCTCGGTCAAGGAATAAAACCACTGACAGTGGGTCGTCTCTGGGGAGGCAAACAGGTCTACCTGTGCGGCCCCGAAACGACTCCAGATTAGCTGGACCACCTGGGGATGGAGTCGCCATTCTCCCGGAAGTACCTGCTGACGTGACAGCTCGTCGGCCGCACGATTGAGCAGGCCCGGAATGAAAACAGCACGAAGCGACCTCAGATGCTTCTGACTCCATAAGAGGAGATGGCGGGCGAGTTGCGACATGCGACGGGAGCGTAGACCACCCTGTTTGTAAATGTACGCTACGGCCGCAGTGTTGTCCGTCCGGACCAGAACGTGCTTGCCTCTGAGCGGCACTTTGAAGCGGCTGAGTGCAAGACGAACTGCTAACAACTCGAGGCAATTGATATGCCATTGCAGCTGAGGCCCCGTCCACAGACCCGAAGCTGCAAGCCCGTTGTACGTGGCACCCCAACCCGTGGATGAGGCATCCGTGGAGACAACGGAGTGCCTGGACACTTGTTCTAGGGGAACTCCCGCCCGGAGAAACAAGGGGTCCGACCACGGGCCGAAGGTTTGGCGGCACCTCGGAGTCACTTGGACACGGAGGGAACCGCTGTGCCACGCCCATCTCGGGACTCGATCGTGTAGCCAGCGTTGAAGCGGTCTCATATGAAGCAACCCGAGCGGCGTTACTGCGGCTGCGGATGCCATATGCCCCAGGAGCCTCTGAAAATGTTTCCGTGGTACCGCTGTCCTGCCTCTGAACGAATTCAAGCAGTTCAACACTGACTGGACGCGCTCCTCGGTGAGGCGCGCTGTCATGGCGACCGAGTCTATCTCCATACCGAGAAAAGAGATCCTCTGTGTAGGACAGAGTTTACTCTTCTCCCAGTTGACCCGAAGTCCCAACTGGCTGAGGTGACTGAGCACCTTGTCCCTGTGTTCGCACAACTGCTCCCGCGACTGGGCAAGAATCAGCCAGTCGTCGAGGTAGTTGAGGATGCGAACGCCATGTTCTCTCATGGGAACAATGGCCGCCTCCGCCACCTTCGTAAAGACGCGGGGCGACAGGGACAGGCCGAAGGGTAAGACGCGGTACTGATATGCCCGTCCCTCGAACGCGAAGCGCAGAAAGGGCCGGTGTCGAGGGAGAATCGAGACATGAAAGTACGCGTCCTTCAGGTCGATCGCTGCAAACCAATCTCGGGGACGGATGCACCTGAAGATGCGCTTCTGCGTTAACATCGTGAACGGCAGCCTGTGAAGGGACCGGTTCAGGAATCGCAGGTCCAAGATCGGTCGTAACCCGCCGCCTTTCTTGGGTACAATGAAGTACGGGCTGTAGAACCCGGACCTCATATCGGCTTGAGGGACCGGCTCTATCGCGTCCTTCGCCAGTAGGACATCGATCTCCGCCCTGAGCACGGGGGCGTTCGCCTCCACTACAGTCGTGAAGTGAACGCCCCTGAACTTGGGGGGACGCCGGGCGAACTGAATCGCATAGCCGAGTCTGATGGTACGGAGGAGCCACCGAGACGGGCTGGGAAGCGCTAGCCAGGCTCGAGCAAGGGGAATCATCGGTACCACAGACGTACCCGCAGCGGGGCAGCGAGGCGGAACGCAGGGATCCGGCTCGGACGGCATGGGAGCGGCCCGAAGCGGGATCTGAGTGTGCTGTGCAACACATACCTGCATCCGCGGAGGGGACGTGCGAGTGTGGGGAGGCCGCTTGTGTGCGTCCCGACAGCCGGCGTCCCCTGCTGGCGAAGGGAGAGGTACTTGAGGGTGGCGAGGCATGGGAGCGTCGACCACCGTCAAGCGCGCTCTCTTGGCACCCAGAGATATTGGAAACTGCTCTTTTATTGAAGTTTTGGGTGCCGCTGGCACTGGTGCCAGCGGCGGAACAGACAAACAAAAGATTTTCCCCCGGCCCTCCTCCGGGGGAAGGAGTGGTGCTGCAGCCATCTCCCTCAGAGCAGTTTCCTCCATCTCTGGGTGGCCCGTCTCAGGGCCGCTTGCGACGACGCTTGCCACCTGGCTTGGCAGCGGCCTGAGCGGGCTGGACGTCCTTCCCACGGCCGGCCCCACGCCGACGGCTGGTGGAAGGCTGCTGCGGCGCCTTGGCGGGGGCGGAGGCGGCGGCAGGTGGACGTCCTCGGCGACGAGCAGCCGGAGGCGCTGCGACCGGCGGCGGGGTGGAGGCAGCAGCGGGCCGCCGGGGCAGGATGTGCTTGATCGCCTCCGTCTGCTTCTGGGCGGCCGAGAACTGCTGGGCAAAGCTCTCGACCGCGTCGCCGAATAACCCGGCTGACGAGATGGGGGAGTCCAGGAACCGATATTTATCGGTCTCCCTCATGTCAGCCAGGTTCAGCCAGAGATGACGTTCCTGGACCACAAGCGTGGACATCGCCTGACCGATGGCACGGGCGGTGACTTTCGTCGCCCGGAGGGCGAGGTCCGTCGCCGTCCGGAGCTCCCGGAGGAGCTCTGGGTCAGGCCTACCCTCGTGCATGTCAAGGAGTGCCTGGGCCTGGTGGACCTGCAGCAACGCCATGCCATGCAAGGCGGACGCAGCCTGTCCACAAGCCTTGTAAGCCTTCCCGGTCAGACCGGAAGAAAACTTACAGGCCCGGGACGGGAGACGTGGGTCACCGCGCCAGTTGGAGGCGGTCGCCGGACACAGTTGCATCGCGACGGCGCGCTCCACTGGCGGGATCCCCACGTAACCCTTGGCTGGCCCACCGTCGAGGATAGTGAGGGGGGAGGAGTCACTCGGCCGGTTTCTGGCAGAAAAAGGTGCCGTCCACGACCTCGTGAGCTCCTCATGCACCTCCGGGAAGAAAGGTGTCGGGGCGGGACGCTGAGAACCAGCGCGACCCACCCCGAGGAACCAATCGTCCAACCTAGAGGGTTCGGGACACGGTGGAGGGTTCCACGCGAGCCCAACCCTTTCGGCGGCCCGGGCAAGCATAGCAGCCATCTCAGGGTCCGGGGCAGCCGTTGCCGCTCTCCCAGCGGGAGGCGGTACAACTGACCCTTCATCCCCCGAGGACTGAAACTCCCCCTCCGATGCAGCGATTGACATCTGTTCATCCGCTGGAGCCCCGAAAGTCACCACTGGTCTCCCGTGGGAGGGTCCAGCGGCTTCTCTCGGAAGCTCAACCGGCTGCGGAGCAGAGGGAATAGGGGCCTGCGGAGGATCGCTCGGCAGGTTTGCCCTAAACGTGATCCTCAGATCACCCTGGCCATCCAAAGAAGTAGGTCCACCCGGGTTAGGGGAAGACCTAGTTCGTGGGATGGGTAAGGGGACTCCCCCAGCCCGGAGGTAGGAGAGTCTTGATCTAAGCTCCGCGATAGTCATGTTCCCGCAGTGGGAACATGAACTATCCACAAACGCCGCCTCAGCGTGCTGAGAGCCCAAACACGTGAGACAGCGATTGTGACCGTCAGCAGAGGACAGGGAACGACCGCATCCAGAAACGCACGGGTGGAAAGACATCTTGAAAAAGACGGCACGTCACCCGTGAACTCTTTTTGTGAGGAAACGCTCTGTGCTGAAGCACTCAGGGGAACCGCGACAGCGCACGGGGATATAGTGCAGCCCGTGCCTGTACTCAAACAGGAAAAACGCCCACCCAGACCAACAGGTTGCTGTGATAACAGCAGTTTTTCTCTGTATCACAGAGGCAGCTGAAGAGTCAGCGCGGTCCCGCTGAAAGGTGCCGTTTCTCCAACACGCGTCCTCCTCTGGTTCTCTCCGGTCTTGTAGTCTCTTGCTTAGATAGCAGCGAAAAAGTTTTACTCGAATGAGTGAGTCCTTCATGTGCCAGTGTGGCTCCGAAGTGAATGACAGCGTGCATTCGCTCTCGCTTCCTGTTTATACCCGCGGCGCGGGGCGGGGCGCGAGATGCAAATCTCGCACGCCAATTGTCCATTGGCCGGTTCTAGATAGCTCGAAGCTGATAGGGGCTCCCAGAAGTGATCCCAATTCGTCGGTACGTCCGACGTACGTCGAACGTGACCGACTGAATGGGAACTAGTATTGAGATACAGCCTTGGTCAGAAGCTAGAAGTAAATCATTTGTGATTTTAACGAGCGCAGTTTCTGTGCTATGATGCGGCCTGAATCCTGATTGGAATTTTTCATAGATATCATTTTCTTGCAAGAAAGAGCACAATTGAGCGGACACAACTTTTTCTAGTATTTTAGACATAAAAGGAAGATTTGAAATTGGTCTGTAATTTGCTAGGTTATTATGATCTAATTGTGGCTTCTTAATGAGAGGTTTTATGACTGCCAGCTTGAATATTCTTGGAACATGACCTAAAGATAAAGACGAGTTAATAATATTGAGAAGAGGCTCTTCCAATACAGGTAACAACTCTTTGAGTAGTTTAGTGGGTATTGGATCTAATAAACATGTTGTTGGTTTAGATGCAATAATAAGTTTATTTAGCTCTTCCTGTCCTATAGTTGTAAAGCGGTGTAGTAGTTCTTGAGGGGCGATAGTAGCGGTTGAATCATAAGACATCATTAAAGATTGTACATTTACAATTTTGTTTCTGATGCTTTCTATTTTCTCAGTGAAGAAATTCATAAAATCATTACTACTAAACTGTAACGGAATATTTTGCTCAGGCGATGCTTGTTTATTTGTTAGTCTAGCCACGGTGTTAAATAAAAACCTTGGGTTATTTTGATTATTTTCTATTAGTTTGCGGAGATGCTCAGCCCTGGCTGCTTTTAGGGCCTTTTTATAACGTGACATACTATCTCTCCACACGATTCTAAAGACCTCTAAATTAGTTTGTTTCCATTTACGCTCTAAGTTACGAGTTTCTCTCTTGATAACATGTGTAGCACTGTTGTACCATGGTGCTTTAGTTTTCTCTCTAACCTGTTTTAATCTAATTGGTGCAACAATTTCTAATGTGCTAGATAAAATGTTGCTCATACTGCTAGTCATTTCCTCTAGTTCATCTGTTTGTTTGGGTTCAGTGAGCAGCTGAGACAGATCAGGTAAGCTAATTGAGAATCTATCTATAGTGGTTGGGATGATTGTTCTGCCTGGTCGATAACGTGGCGCAACATGACAGATTTCAGCAGTACGCAGTATGCAAGTTACCATGTAATGGTCAGTGACATCATCACTTTGCGGTATAATATCTATATCGGTTGGGTTGGTTCCATGTGATATAATTAAATCTAGTGTGTGATTAAGACGATGAGTGGGACCAGTGACGTTTTGCTTGATCCCAAATGAGTTTAATAGATCTGTAAACGCAGCCCCTAATGCATCATTTGTGTTATCTACGTGTATGTTAAAATCTCCAATAATTAATGCTTTATCGACGTTGACCAACAGATCTGAGAGAAAGTCTGCAAACTCTTTTAAGAAATCAGCATAGGGCCCTGGAGGTCTATACACAGTAGCCAAGGCTAGAGATAATACAGATTTCTTTCTTGCATCTAAGAGCGTAACATTTAGCACTAGTACTTCAAATGAATTAAACCTGTGACCTGTTTTCTGAGTAACATTAAGAATATCTCTATAGATTGTTGCAACACCGCCGCCACGACCAATCAGACGGGGCTCATGCTTATAACAGTATCCTGGCGGAGTAGACTCATTTAGACCGAAATAATCATTTGGCTTAATCCAGGTTTCAGTAAGGCAAAGTACATCAAAACTATTATCTGTGACCATTTCATTTACAATAACCGCCTTAGGTGTGAGCGATCTAATGTTTAGAAGACCTAGTTTTAGAAATTGTTTTTGTTCGCTAATATTTAGCTTTTCTGGTTTAATCACAATTATATTTTTCCTGGATCTTACAGTAGATTTAATGTTTGATCTCATTAAACGAGGAATAGACACAGTTTCTATATAATGTTCTACATTGGTACTTATGTTAATTAAGTTAGGACACAATTGTTTTTGTTCACTAATATTGAGATTTTCTGGTTTAATCACAATTAGATTTTTCCTGGATCTTACAGTAGATTTAATGTTTGATCTCACTAAACGAGGAATAGACACAGTTTCTATATAATGTTCTACATTGGTACTTATGTCAATTAAGTTAGTACAGGAAAGACTGTGATCTGTACTTACTAGTCATATGGTGGTGTGTAACGCCCTGGAGATATTGTCCGACAGAAGAGCCGCTCCGATTCTGCTGGGGTGAAGGCCATCAGGACGGAAGAGCCTAGGTCGCTCCCAGAACAGATTCCAATTATTTACAAAGAGCAGCTTCTGTTCATTACACCATGACAATAACCATTCATTTAGAGCAAATAATCTACTGAACTTTTCGTGTCCTAGTCGGTACGTGGGAAGGGGTCCAGACACGATGATCGTTGCTTCAGGCGATGTTCTGCGCACCGTCTCTAGCAGGCTCTTATAGTCCTTCTTCAGAACCTCCGTCTGCCGCAGCCTGGTGTCGTTCGTTCCCGCGTGCAACACGACAGCTCCGATGCGCTCGTCACCGTTCAGGATCTCGGGAACCTGCGCAGCGACATCGAGAACACGAGCACCAGGAAAGCAGTGAGTGATTACTTTGCCTTTACCTGAGGTAGCGTGGACATGCCGGACGATGGAAGTACCGATGACCACAGCGTCGCGTTTCGTCTCGCGAAGAGGGGAGAAGCGGTTCCGAGTGGAGATCTTGAAGACCGGGAGGGGCGGAGAGGTCCTAGCTCTGGTCCTGGCTCGCGTCTTCCGCTGGGGAAAAACCCAGGCTCCCCGGTGCTGTGTCGGTGCCGGAGTGAACGAAACCATGGATGATCGCGTCCTGTGCAAAGAAACACACGGAGTAGACGAGCTCGGAGTCAACAGGTTATTAACCACTGACTTGTGTGCATCGGCGCGTGATGTTTCAAGCGCTGATCGTCGCTCTCTCAGCACGGCTTGTCTGTCTAGAAGGTCGCTAATCTGCTTCGCCACCGAGTCCAACTCCAGCAGCACCGAATGCAGCTCGAACGTGTCCTCGCCTGCACTCAAAGGTAACATTAGACACACATCCGAATTGTCGGTACAGTGACGGGTGTAAATAAGTTTATCACGCGTGCAATGCTAGCGGGCTACGGCTACCGGTGTAAATAAGTTACCACGCGTGCAATGCTAGCGGGCTACGGCTAGTAGCGGAAGTTCGGATATAAGTAGTGATATCAAAGCAATCCGATTGTTTTTTATAGAGAATCGTATCGTAGATATATTCACACGCTGTAAATAGTAGAAAATATTCGTTTGTAAGCGAGTGTTAAGGAGAAAATCAAGGATTATGAATCAAATCGACGGAGCTCTAACACCAACAGCGTGCTCACAACTCGCGCATGCGCAAAAACCTTGGTCAGAAGGTTTGGTCAGAATAATATTTCACAATCTTGCAGTTTTTCTGTATTTTTGGTTAAATGAATGCAGTGGCAATAGAGACTTATTTTAAAATCATTAAAAAAAATTCTTATCAACCTCAAATTTTTGAATGGATGTGTAAAATTTATTTAGCATTGAAAAGGAGTTTACGTAAGTAGTTCCATCCATATAAGGGGCCATTAAAACAACACCGTTGTCAACTAAAAATTGAAGAAAAAAAAAATTATTTTGGCTATTCATTTACACGACAACACATTTTTTTTTAAACAATACCGTTATCGTCTCCATGTACACTACAAAGACATGAATTTGTGAAAATGGTGATGTCATGCACATGCATACAAAGTGACATCGCCAACTACTACCCTGGCATGTATAGAGTGCATTTAGCCATTTTCACAGATCCTTGTGAATGGGGATAGTTTTGAAACTGTTGTTGTCAGTACGCTTAAAACTTTTCTGTTTACATCGGTGCTGTGTGAACATACCCTCAAAACTGCACTATTTCTGACCTTAATTTATGTTTTGGCATTATTGGACTATGATAATTAGCTTAGAAGGTGTCTAATATTTCTACAGCATCACCTCATCAAGTACAGACCACAGAGTCTTCAGCCTGTCACAGTCTGTAGCGTCTGTTTCCATCTTCATGCAATTTGCTTCTGTGCACAGAGGGGGGGGGGGAACGGGGGATTTTTTAAAAACAGAATCCTTTTGTCTGTTGCTCTCTCAAAAAATAAAGAGGGAAAATAGATAAGAAATGCATTCATTCTCAATGTCCACAGAGTCAAGAAGATATTAAATTACATCCCAATGGAACTCTCTGAGCTCAGAAAAAATGCAGGTCCAAATTGTAGAAATAATTACTTATGAGGACTAAAGCTCCATTTTGTCTCCTCTCCAAAACATCTGCATTTGAAAGTTCAGAATACAACAAGAAATACATGATCACTCTGACAGATTGTAGTGGTTTGTTGCAATTTTCATTTTGAACAGTGGAGAAACTAGTGTCAGAGGTGTTACTGTGAGATAAAACATTGTAAATATTAAATCAATGACAAAAAGAGACAACCAGTCAGTAAACTGAGGCCTGTTTACACCTGGTATTAAGATGCATTTTGGTCGATCGGATCACAAGTGGGTGAGGGAGACACATTCCTGTTTACACCTGGTGTAATCCATCTCTTATCCACTTTCAACCACTTCAGACGTCAGAAAAACATACAGATAGCATCCGCTCTGATGGTCACAAGAAATCATGAAAAGTGAGAGAACATTGTGCTTGGTACTGTTTTCGTCTTCAAACCTTCAAACCAAGTTCTTCAGTTGACAAAGTTTAAATCCCGTCTGGTTCAATAGGCGGAGAGTAGATGGTCTTTTGTGGCTTTTCCAACACATTTGACCATGAGCGTCTACACTACGAAAGCAATCCGGTCAAATGCGTTTTCGACTACCTCTGGAAGTGGTCAAAAGTGGACAAGCTCAAACCCTGTTTACACCAATATTTAGTGTCTTCCACTTGTGATCGGATTGACGAAAAACACTTCTTAAAGGAGTAGTTCACTTTAAAATGAAAAGTATCCCATGATTTACTCACTGTCAAGTCATCCTATGTGTATGTGACTTTCTTCTTTCTGATGGACACAATCAAAGTTAAATTAAAGGTCCCATGGCATGAAAATTTCACTTTATGAGGTTTTATTAAACATTAATGTGAGTTCCCCTAGCCTGTGGTCCCCCAGGGGCTAGACAAGGCGATTGGTGTAAACCCTGGGTATCCTGCTCTGTCTTTGAGAAAATTAAAGCTCAGATAGGCCAATCTGGAATCTTCCATATATCATCATACGGGGAACGGTTACCTCCCCTTCCTCTGCTTTGCCTGCCCAGAGAATTTGAAGAAAATGGATTCAGTTTATTTACATTTAATTCAGCACAGGCTTTACAAACAGACTTTTACGATATGGATTCGACAGCACTGCCACAAACAGTGAGTAACAGTGCTCATTAATGCCTGATCTGTGATCAGTGATTTCTGATGTGTATTATTCAAGTTCACACAGATTTTCTTTCTAAATCGTTTAATAATACTGTTTATGCATCAGTGAATCAAGCAGTGACTAAACGATCAAACGATCTAAACTACAGAGAGTGATCAAAGAACACTCTCTTTATAATGTTCGGCACTGTCAATCACACATCGGGAGTACACTTGCCCAAACTCCCGTTATAATAAATGATACTGTTATGCTGCACAACAAAGCTCTTACTGTATTCATATCGATATTGTGTTTGCTGTTAGTTGTGATGAAAGCCTTTTGTGAGAGAAATCACAATGATCTGTCTACTCAATGCTCATCACTGCAGCCTTTCATGCGATGAGAAAACGTAATAAAAGTATTCAAGAGGGATTCCACATGTAATACGCATTTCAAATGGAAAGATGTCAACCAATCACATCAGTGGGCGTTTACACTGAAGTCTCACAGCAGACACGCCCCTTCAAACAGAGCATTCAAGCCAGAGGGCTAAAATCAGGATAGAAAAATGCCTTTTATTTCTAAATTATGACACTTTATGGTGTACAAATCATACAAACAATATAAGTACACCTCAGGAAACATCCACGTCATGGGACATTTAATAAAAATCCTGACGCTTCCAATCTGTATAATGGCAGTGATGGGGTCCATTGAGTTTGAAGCTCAAAAAAGTGCATCCAGTAAACGTAATCCACATGGCTCCTGGGGGTTAATAAAGGCCAGGGTTTTTTTTAAAGTAAAACATCTAACTTCCGCCAGGCCGCCTTCCATATTCAACTTAGGAAAAAGCATAACTACGTAGGCTATCACTAGAACATTGCGTGAGCATTTTCAACTGCGAGAGGCATTACACTTTCTGCAGTCTGGCGGAGACTTTTTACTTCACGATAGTAAAGTAACGGATGACGGATATTTTATTTTATAAAGCTTTAAATATGAATATTTTTATTACAAAACCCCATCGATCCGCTTCAGGAGGCCTTTATTAACCCCCTGGAGCCGTGTGGAATACTTTTAAAATGGATGGAGGCATATTTTTGAGCTTCAAACTCAAAGGACCCCATTACTGCTATTATAAAGCTTGGAAGCGTCAGGATATTTATTAATATAAGTCTGATTGTGTTCATAAGAAAGAAGAAAATCATGCACACCTAGGATGACTTGAGGGTGAATAAATCATGGGGTAATTTTCATTTTAAAGTGAACTTTAATAGCAGGTGTAAACAGGGCCTGAGATTAGATCAATTTCACAGCACCATTTACTGGCAACTATACCAACTATACCTTGTTGGAGGAACATTACAATGGGCACTTGAGTAACACAAACACCTCACAGATCTGTGTGCAATGCTCAACTTCTGACATGTCAACACGTATTCTGCTCAGACTGAGGAGCAGCGTTGAACTGCTCATGTCTGCTAGCTCTTTCAAGCCCCTTCACTGCCTCCCACACAAAGCTCGTCTCTACAGCTCTCTGAAACGCTGAAGAGGCTGCTGTGTAGACAGAACGCAGCTTCGATTTGAGCCGTTCAGATCTTTCTTCATGCAGTCAACTGTTTCAGACTCCTTTCTCATAATCTCACAGATACCTCCCCCAACGCCACGACACAATAATGCTCTCTTTGCTTGCCTTTATCTCCCTGTTCCTACAAGTTGTTTTGAATAAAGAAGTCATTATATTCAGGGCCACAATGGCTCCAGAAATCCATGCTCAAGATGTTCTATGCATGATGTATTGATCAATCTAGTGACTAATGGGGCAGTAATGAATGGAGTAACATTAAGCTAATGAATCTGCCTATGCAGACTGTGAATGAAGCGGCTTTGCTCACTGCAATGATCGGCTTGATCTGTTGAAGAACTACATGCTTTAAAGGTCCCGTTCTTCGTGTCTTTTTGAAGCTTTGATTGTGTTTACAGTGTGCAATATAACATGTGTTCATGTTTCGCTTGTAAAAAAACACAGTATTTTTCACACAATTTACTTATCTGTATACCGCTGTTTTCACTGTCCTAAAAACGGGCTGATGTTCCGTGTTCTATGAAGTCCCTCCTTCAGAAATACGTAACGAGTTCTGATTGTGCCAGCGCTTCCCGTGTTGTGATTTGACAGCAGCTTAGCGAACGTAGCCCGGTTCCTGTGTTGCGATTCGACAGCAGCTTAGCGCACGTGGAAATGTCACGCCTCTTAACAGGAGATATATATGCGCTTAATGATCTCTACAGCGTCCCTGGGAAAGCCAAACAAAGGTGATTTGACTCTGGGATGAAAATAACAGCGTCTCGACGACATGGCGACAAACACACTCAAACGCAGCACTTCCTTTTCTCCACGCGACACATCCTCTTCTCCACGTGGGACAGCAACAAGACCACGCCCCCTTTTTTCACGTAGTCTTTGTGGGCGGAGGTTAGTCTGTTCTACTGTTCTATCGACGTCATATATGAAGGAAGTACCCGGATGTAGTCCAAGCCAGCCGTTCGCTGTAGGCTTTGAAAGGGAACTTCTGTTAAATAAAATATCTCGCTTGGCATTGAACTTTGAGCTTTATCATTTTACAGGTATTATTTATGCTCTAACAGCAACATTACACACTAACTAAAGTTTGAACAATGGGATCACGAAGAACGGGACCTTTAAATTGGCTGCTGGATGGTGGTGAACCAGGATTTTCTAAGCTGAAGAAATTACAATTGAGATGACTACACTAAAAACAAAAACAAATCAATCATAAATGAAAGAATATGTAAACAAAACTAAATAAAATATGATCATCCATACGGGCAGAAAACTGGATTGCTCAGAGGTCCCCTTTGCAGAAATATTATACTTCAGTTTTTTACATGAGATTTATTCAAGTTGCATCATGTTCTACAATTTAAACTTCAGGAACTCCATTATGCTTCATTTAAGTATCAACTTTGTCACACATCTCTCCTAATGAAAGAAATATGAGACAACAAACGAGACTATTGTTGACATATAATACGAGTGTATAGAGCTGACCGTATAGAAGCAGTTTGATGAGAAATGTCTCGGTTCATATTGAGTTCATTCACTTTTGATTCCATCACTGTAAAAAGTGATCAGTTGACTTAAAGGGTTAGTTCACCCAAAAACGAAAATTCTGTCATTAATTACTTACCCTCATGTCGTTCGACACCCGTAAGACCTTTGTTCATCTTCGGAAACACAAATTAAGATATTTTGTTGAAATCCAATGGCTCAGAAAGACTCATAAAAGGAACTAAAGACGTTGTTAAAAGTCCATCTCACTACAGTGGTTCTGCAATAATTTTATGAAGCGATGAGAATAGTTTTTGTGCGGAAAAAAAATCGAAATAACGACTTTATTCTACAAGTTCTTGTCTTCCGTCTGGGCCTCTGATGTGAACTCACAAAGCACCACGACGCATGTGTGAGAATATCGCGTACAGCCAGGGTTCGGGCATCCAGGAAATGCACACTTTAGTACCATTTTGAGCACTACGCCAAGACCTAAAGCACAATCAATGTAGAATTCAACAGCTTAGATACGGCACGTCTTCCTCTGTTTGTAAACAAAGTTCCTCGCCTCCGGGTCATGTGTCAGAACGCCGGCTCTACGTAATATGCATTGTGGTGCTTCGTGAGTAAACTATTCTTGTCGCTTCATAAAATTATTGTAGAACCACTGTAGTGAGATGGACTTTTTAACGATCTTTACTACCTTTTATGGGTCTTGAGAGAGGAAATGTTATTGCTGCCAACGGAAACCTTTCTGAGCCATTGGATTTCAACAAAAATAACTTAATTTGTGTTCTGAAGATGAACAAAAGTCTTACAGGTGTAGAACAACATGAGGGTAAGTAATTAATGACAGAATTTTCATTTTTGGGGGAACTAACCCTTTAAATTAAAAAAGTGAGGAAATAAAATTAAAATTAAGCTAAAATACAATTTAAAATTTTAAAAAATTGGCATCTTGGCAGATCAGAGTATTTTAACCCTCTGGTGCTCCTCGCGTGGCAGTCAAACATTACCTAATTTTTATTTTAATTAAATGATCATACTACATTTTGGTTGGATTTTTTATTTTTATTTAAAATGGTGTATTTTTAAGGAATTTTATGGTAATACATTATTTATGTAGTTGTTATAATCAATGTATTACCTGTTAAACGCTTTTTGAGCATTGACCTGAAAATACAATTTTCAACTTAAACCAAATCTTGAATGGTTTGGAGCAAAGACTTTGGTTTGTTCCTTTTTTGTTCAGTCTCTTTTTTTAAAGACACATGGCAGATTATTGTTGAAGTGAAAAAAAGATGAAAAAGTGAACTTAAAAAAGTTTGTTATGAAAAATGCACACAAATACGATTTTCATTTTTACGAAATTTGAGGTTGATATCTAAATCTTTTATAGATATCTTTTTTGCTATTATGTATTTTCAGTAAGATTTTTTTTTTTTTTTTTTTTTTTGGTGGGCCCAGTAACAAACGTTTCCATTATTTAAAATTTGAAATTCCCATTAATTTCCAACATGGTCATTTTTGTTCCTAAAAAGTAGAAGTGTGATTTTTATTCAGGATAATTTAAAGGTAGGGTAGACATTTTTTTTTATAAACACTTTTTGTTATACTGGTTGAAACTCTCTTTACATCCTGAGAGCAATCTGTAATATAAGTGGTCTAAAGATTAAAACAAGTACATATATATCTTTGTGGAAGTCTCAGGACCAAAAAATATTTGTCCAATCATTGCATTCGGTCCGAATGCAATGGCACAATGGTCCTACCTGCCTGTTAACATATGTATTCCCATACCTCTGCGCACCCTGCTCACCCAGACATCACATGTCATCAACGTGTTGTAAGGCTACGTTATAGACACTGAGTTGTAGACACACAGTCACTGAGCGGCGCAAACAAACAGCAGCCACCTTTGAGTCCAGAGGGTGGACTTTTAACCCTAGGGGTGGCAGGGACTTGCCAAGGAAAAGACACCTGCTCACTGAGGAGGCTTACGGTGGAAATACTCGTGTGGGGGTCGCCGGAGGAGAACCATGCACACGGGGCACCTGGCCGGACATGAGGGTCTGGGCTCGAAAGGGCAGACTGAACTGATGTCGGCGTCAACAGTGCTGGAGGAACTCAGGGCTCTCGGGGAAGCTCACCTGAGGGAAATATCGCACGTATCCAGTCCGTGGAGTGGAATGGCGAGCAAGCGAAGACACCTGAGCCTGGTCCATTACCGGCCACTAGTAGAGGCGAGTACATAGTCGGACACTGGCTAAACTTGGAGATTGTAGAATCTGGCGAATGTGTTCGGTGTCGCCCAGCCTGCAGCTCTGCAGATGTCTATTAGCGAGGTGCCATGCGCTAAAGCCCAAGAGGAGGCCACACTCCGGGTGGAGTGGGCCCTAACCCCAAGGGGACATGATCAACCTTGCTGCTGGTAAGCCAAAACAATGGTGTCCACTATCCAGTGAGACAACATCTGCTTTGAGAGAGCTCTTCCCTTCCGCTCTCCACCATAACAGACAAAGAGCTGGTCTGAGGTCCTGAAACACTGCGTCCTGTCTACGTAAGCGCGGAGAGCGTGTACTGGACAGAGCAATGCCAAGGCTGGGTCTGCCTCCTCCAAAGGCAGCGCTTGCAGGTTCACCACCTGGTCTCGGAACGGAGTGGTGGGAACCTTGGGCACATATCCGGGCTGGGGTCTCAGGATCACGTGAGAGTTAGCCAGTCCAAATTCCAGGCACGATTCGTCAACCGAAAATGCTTGCAGGTCCCCTACCCTCTTAACTGAGGCCAATGCGGTCAGCAGAGCTGTCTTCATCGACAAAAACTTAATATCAACCGACCGCAAAGGCTCAAAGGGAGGCCTCTGCAGAGCACTTAGAACTACTGAGAGGTCCCAAGAGGGAACGAGAGGAGAGCGAGGAGGATTCTGTCTCCTCGCTCCCCTCAGGAACCTGATGATCAGATCATGCTGACTTACCTTTTTGTCCCCCAACAGATTGTGGTGGGCAGATATTGCGGCCACATACACTTTGAGGGTGGAGGGAGACAGCCTTCCAGTTCCCATATCAGCTGGACCGTCTGGGGATGGAGTCTCCATTCTCCAGGAAGTGGCTGAAACCGTGAGAGCTCGTCGGCTGCACGGTTCAGTTCTCCCGGGATGTGGACAGCACGAAGGGACCTCAAGTGCTTCTGACTCCATAAGACGAGATGGCGGGCGAGTTGAGACATACTGTGGGAGCGTAGACCGCCCTGGTGGTTGATGTACGCTACTGTGGCCGTGTTGTCTGTCCGGACTAGTACATGTTGACCCTTCAGCAGTGCTAGGAAGTGGTGCAGGGCGAACCGTACTGCCAGCAACTCGAGGCAATTGACATGCAGAAGGCGCTGGGGTCCTGTCAAGGAGCCCGCGGCTGCTTGTCCATTGCACATGGCACCCCAGCCCGTGGAGGAGGCATCTGTTGATACAACAACATGCCTGGATACTCGTTCTAAGGACAATCTGGTCCGTAGAAAACTGAGGTTCGACCACGGGGTGAGCGTCTGTAAGCAGGTCCGAGTCACTTGTACCCGGAGCGTGCCAGACCGCCATGCCCATTTCGGGACTCGATCGCGTAGCCAATGCTGAAGCGGTCTCATATGTAGCAATCCGAGCGGCGTCACCGCGGCTGCTGATGCCATATGCCCCAGGAGCCTCTGAAATAGTTTCAGTGGAAACGCACTCTCGCTCTCGATTTGATGGAGGCAAGTCAGCAGAGACTGCGAGCGCTCGCAAGCTGCACGCACATAGCGACCGAGTCAATATCCATACCGAGAAAAGAGATCCTCTGCACGGGGCAAAGTTTGCTCTTCTCCCAGTTGACCCGAAGGCCCAGATGGGCTAAGTGATGGAGCACTAGATCTCTGTGTTCGCAAACCTGCACTCGAGAGTGACTCATTATGAGCCAGTCATCGAGGTAGTTCAGGATGCGAACCCCGTGCTGCCGGAGGGGCGCAAGGGCTGCCTCGACAATCTTCATAAAGACGCGAGGGGACAGAGATAGCCCGAATGGGAGGGCCGCGTACTGATATGCCCGCCCCTTGAAAGCAAACCGTAGGAACGGTCTGTGTCGAGGTAGGGTGGAGACATGGAAGTAGGCGTTCTTCAGGTCGATCGCTGCAAACCAATCGTCCGGACGAACGCATTCGAAAAGGCGTTTCGCTGTCAACATCTTGAACGGAAGCCTGTGAAGGTATCGGTTCAAGATGCGAAGGTCCAGGATTGGCCGTAACCCACCGGTTTTCTTGGGTACAATGAAGTAGGGGCTGTAGAACCCGGACTTCATCTCGGCTGGAGGGACAGGCTCGATCGCACCCTTCACCAGTAGGGTGGCAACCTCCACACGCATGACAGGGGCATTGGCCCCGACCATAGTGTAGCGGACTCCCCGGAAGCAGGGAGGAACCTGCGCAAACTGAATCGCTTAGCCGCGCCTGATGGTCTTCACGACCCAGCGGGACAGTCCCGGAAGCTGAAGCCAGGCTCCCAGAAACTGCACCAGCAGGGTCATTCGGACCACAGACGTACCCAGGGTGGGGCAGCGAGGCAGCGTTACCGTCCCGGACATGGGAGGCTGTTGAGCGCCCCGGTGTGGGGGCAGGGTTAACGGCTGCGTCCTGACCAGGGAAGGACGCACGTTCCACTGGGGTCTGCTCTGCCAGGAGGCTGGCGACAGAGAGGGATGCGAGTGGCGGGACCGGGGGGGGGGGGGGCGGGGGGGGCGCACTGTCATCACCGATCTCTGGTGGCTCAGGGATGGCAGTGATTGTGCCCATCGAAAAATGAAAGCAACCGGCCACACCCAGAAGTACACGTGCAAGCTCTTTTGTGAGAGGAAGCTTCGCAGAGAACGCCGAAGCGCCCAGGGACCACACACCAGCTGTCTAGCAGACCACTGCGCAGATCAGCAGGCAGGCAGTATGCGATCGCTGGAACGCACCGTAGACACCAACGCCTCTGGAAAGCTGCTCGTCAGACTCAGTTAGCAGGATGACACAGACTCAGTTAGCAGGCTTGAAGGAGTGAAGAGATACTCTTGGCTCCAAAGCAGAAACATAATGCGATGTTGCCAGCGTACTTCCTTATATACCCACGAGTTGGGCGGAGTTACGCATGCAAATTCTGCATGCCCATGGCATTGGCACTGCCATTGGGCGCTGTTAAATTCTCGAAGGTAATTGGCTTCTAAGCGAAACCCCCATTCGTTAGTCACTAACGTTACGTCGTAGTGACTGAACGAAAGGGAACCGCAATTACAAGATGGCACTCCGTGACCATCTTCAGACTCTGGTTTTTGCATTTCTATGACAACACTATCAATGACGAAATGAATCTGCAGCAGTCAGGTGGTACAACTAGAGCTCTGTAAGTTGTTTACATTCATTAAAATTGTAATGTTATGTGTTTTGAGACATGAGGCAATTTAACACCATCTCTCTTCGCGGGACACTTTGCAGACTCTGCTGTGTGTGCTCATGTGTTTTGAAGTAGGTGTGGCTTTGCAGAAGAGGAAGAGTACTTTATGCTTTCAAAGCTCGCTTGCTATTGCTAGACTCTCCGAAACTGCCTACCCTACCTTAGCCTTTTCAAATCATCTTCATTATTTTTTTTATTTATTCATTTTTGTGTGTGTTCACATAGCAAGTGCCAAAACCTTAACCAAGTTGCTTACCAGTCTGATGAAGTAAAAAAAAAAGAAAAAAGACCAACAAGACCAAAAAGCAGCAGAGGGTAAACACTATTAGATCTCCTAGACTCCTATTTATTCATTTATTTACCCATCTAACCATTTGAACAAATTCTACAGTCAGAAACACATAGTGTGGTGTGGAAACCAAATCTTCTCCCTCATCAGAGTATGAGAGGAAAACAAAGATCTCTAGCCAAATAAAACCCATTGGTTTACCCACTGAAGAGGTGCATCTCTCCGGTCTGGCCGTCTCTCCCAAACATATGTCTTAACAGAGGAAAATTCTGGGTGTTATCTGAAATTTATGGGGCTATTTTTCATACTGTTATAATCGTGCACACGATGGGAACAAGTGGAAAGACTGTAGGGGAAACACAGCGGCCTGAAGAACATTATTGTGGCCTAATTTATTTTGCTCTATCAGCACAGTGAAACACAGTGCACAGAACCCACAGGAATATCTATTACTGACAGAACGGACTGATAAAGAGCTGCATTAGCTCGTATGTAACGTCTCTGTCAGACACACATACGCTTTCTCTGTAGAGAGCTTTAATCTTGCTCCGTTATGAATAATGCTAAGTATATTACTCTCTGACATCCCACAATTCCAATTTATGCACCTCAACTCGCAGTGCCAAGTACAATTTATAACTTTCAATATGCAAGGCATCAGCAATACATTAGAGAGATAGGATTGAGTGTGGCTGAGGGTAAACCTGTGCTGGGCAGAGGCCTTCGGACCGAAATTCTGAGAGCGTTTGGACTGTACTAGATGTGATGAAACGGTATGAAAGTTTAATATCATAGTGACCAAAATGATCATGGTTATCAATATTATCACAGTATTGTTAAAACGTGATAGAAATCTTCAAAAAGTTTTGATATAAAATGATATAATTTTTACTTTTTATATCGAAAACAAATAAACAACACAATTAAATGAGCAACACTATGAACTTTTCAATTTAATTTATTAATTTTTTTTTTGATAACTTACGACATAACATGCATCTGCTGCGTGTTCAAATTATGTTTTGACAAAGTAAAAAAAAAAAAAAAAAAGATTTCAAGATTTAAACCATTTCTAAGAAAAGGGATGAGAATGAGTATAGGTATTCTATCTACTCTGATAATAATTCTAGATACCTTATTATAGCTTATTTTCCATGAACTGGTTATTTAACAAAAAAAAACCTTAATTTGGCTGAATAAAAATGTAAACTTACTCTCTGACAGTAGGTGGCACTTATGGAACAACTATACACCAAGCAGCGCTGCTCTTATAAACACTAGGGGCCGATCACACAGAACACATTTTTTCCACTCCAATGTGCAACTTTTTAAGATTTTTTTTTTGTAAAAATTACCAAAGAAAATGCGCTCACGTCTTTTATCTTTTCCAGCCTCTCATGCATGACACAATCAAGAAACACAAATAAAAAATGTGGCAATCAATTTAAAAGAAGTTACTTTTTTTTTTAAACGCACCTCAAGAGCTTTTTTTTTTTACACTTACTTGTGTCTCAATTTTTTTTTTACCACAGACATGTGGGTCCTTTAAATTAGGTGGCTTTAACTACTATGTACTTACATAAAAAAAATAATGGGTTACACTTTATTATACAGTGTCATTGTTACAGTATACTTATATATTTAAGTTCTGAGTAATAATTATTAACTACATTTACTTACTATAGGGTTATAGTAGGATTAGGGTTTGTCTTAGTGTTAGGGTTAGTTGCATGTAATTATGCATAATTTACTGTTATTACTGTGATAAGTAAATGTAACATCTGTAACAAGGACACTGTAAAATAAAGTGTAACGGTACAATGTACTCATTGTGTTCATAATGTATTGCAAAACACTTCTGCTGATATTGAGGTGGGCTACGGGTAAAGTTAGGGACAGGTGTGGTGGTATGGGTTTAAGGGTAGGGTTAGGTGTAAGGGAAGTGACAACAGTGTAATTATAAATGTAACTACGGAAATTAATTACAGATTACATGCAGGTATGTTTTAGTACAATTTAAAAACATGTATGTACACAATAAGTGCATTGTATCAAATTATTAATTTAAATGTTAGTACATAGTAGTTAAGGCCAGTTTTTGCATGACCCCTTAAGCATCACATGTATAAGAAAGACAGTAGGTTCCCTTTATTTCTTCCTGAACCGCCTCTGCCAATAAAGCACACTACCTCTTCTTTAATCCAGACCGAAACAATTAAAGTCTCCATTAAAATCAAAATTGATTTGTTTTTAATGGAATATTGCTTTTAATTATAAATTATTTATCCATGCACATCATATTTTGTTTAAATTCATCTTTAATCAAAATAACTTCCCCTCCCTCATGCAGTGACATCTCTTCTCTGATGTGTTTTTAGTGCCGTGAGGGCGGGACAACCTGCCACTCACATGAGATCGACCAATAGCAAACCACAACCTTCCAATCAATTCCCCATGCACTGTAAAACCTAACAGTTGTATGTACTAAAAACAAATGAGCTCACTGCACTCAAATATTACAGAATGTTGTGTGGACACAATGACTGAAACAGAACTCAAACTGAATGAGTTCTAGAACATTTCTAGTGCCCAGCATGATAATTGGATAATAATTGTATTGTTAAGTGATTAAATAAGTGATAATTGCGTATTGGTGGTGACACCTGATGATGGTAATGAGCAGAATCACTGAAGAAAAGAGAAACACAAGAACTACAACTAACTTCAGCCACAGCTTTAGATGAAATCAACTGAAGGATAAAAGAAGACATTAAATCTCTGAAGATCTCAGCAGAGCAGGATTAAACAACTCCACAAACAGCATTACCAGCCTCACACATTACTAACCAGACTAACTTTATTTCTGTCATTTCTGTTATATTGAAAATAATAGTTTCATTTGAATTCACCATGATGGTGTTCAGTGTTTGCTTTTGTTGGGATCTTGACCCTTGACAAAACATGTCTGGCTCTGGCTGCTTTTACTGTGTTTACGAATCACATTTGTTATGGTAAGAAAAGCCGAGAGAAAATGTGATCAGCTGGTTTTGGTTGTTTTTTACTAATGATATTATTGTCATGCAGTAACTGCATCACTGATCTCATTCAGAGTCTAATTCTCTGGTTATAGAGGTTTTGTGTTATTTATTTTTTTTGTATTATTCATAAAAGAACCTATGTGATTTTACAGCACCAGATCCAGGATGGCTGTGGTAATCAAACAGTATGCAGGATTTAAATGAATAAAATTAATGCACAAAAGGTTTTAATCTACAACAGTACTCGGACACACACAGACATCAAGAATCAGAGTATAAATCTCAACAATGGTGACAATCAAAAAAAATATTCAGATGAACATAAAACAAGCTACAAAAACATCACAACAAACACAGCAAAATTAAAAGCAATTTATATTAAAATCTTGCCTATTATTCAATTACCACATCAGTGCTGGATCTCGTGCTATTGAATCATGTAGCCACCATTATGAACAATACAAGAATTAAAAATTCAATACCATTATAACCAGAGCATAAGACTCTGAGTGAGATTTTAAACCACTCCATGATGATTATACCAACCATCATTGTATAGCCCTCATCACCTAATCACAACTAATGTTAAAGATTTAAGGGTCAAGAGCCCAACTAAAGCAAACACTCATATCCATCATGGTGACTTCAATTAAACGATTATTTTCATTAAAACAGAAATTACAGAAATAAAGTCAGTCTGTTTGTGGAGTTTTTTAATTCTCCTCTGCTGAGATCTTCAGAGATTTAATGTCTTCTTTTATCTTCTGTTATTTCATCTAAAGCTGTGGCTTCAGTCAGTTGTAGTTCTTGTGTTTCTCTTTCCTTCTGTGATTCTGCTCATTATCATCAGGTGTTCATCACTAAGGTTCAATCATCACTTAATTAATCACTTAATTTCTTGATTGGAATGAGTGTCTTATTTTAGTGAACTCAATTGAAATAAGTTCAAAGTTCTCATAACTATTGTTTTCTAAAAATTAAAATAATTAAGGTAATCAGTGTCCTCAAATTTAATAAGTTAGCTTAACTTACTAGATTTGACTTTGTGTGTGCTATTGTGAGCTAGCAGTAACTGCAAGCACTCTGTTTTACTCAATATAGGGAAGGTTCAGCTATATCAAGTATTTGAATGCAGTGTAAAGTTTAATTGTATATTAAGAAATATCCTTTTTTTAGTGGACTTGATTAAAATAAGTGCAGAGTACTCATAACTATTGTTTTTTTTTATCTTTTGTCTTGTACCAGAAGCCGTTTCACTCAGATATACGTCACAATAGGGGAAAAAAGACTATCACAATTTCCATTTCATGCTGACTTTAACAACGGGGAATGACTACCAGCTGAATGAGGAGAACGATAAAAGACTGAAATATTAAAGGAAACTTGATATTGAGCAACTTGATTGAGCTGACCAAATTTAGACATGTGCATATGTGATTTAAGACTTTTAAACAAACAATTGCAAACATCATGCAATTTAATCGTCAACGCTACAATTAAGGTAAGGTAGATTTTTTGGGTAACACTTTAGTATGGGGATATTCAATATCCACTACGACTTTTGCCTCAATAAACTCATGCTTATTAATTGTTAATAAGGTATTTTTTTAGTGTTTAAGTTTAGGTATTGGGTAAGATTAAGGGATGTAGATAAAGGTCATGCATAGAGGTGTCAAGTAACGAAGTACAAATACTTTGTTACCTTACTAAAGTTGAAATTTTGGGTATCTATACTTTATTGGAGTAATTATTATTCAGCAGACTTTTTACTTCTACTCCTTACATTTTCACGCAATTATCTGTACATTTTAAAAATAGCCTTGTTACTCCTATTTAATTTCAGCTTGTTTTCATTCCGGCTTGACATTGTTAAAAAACAAAAGACAAAAAAAAACTCTCCAGATAAATCACGGCATCTGGAATTTTATTGTGGTTGGATGAGAAGTATAAACATTTACCATTCCGACACACTATTGGTTTGTACGCGATCCATCGCACCTGCACATGACACAAATCACATAAATCTCAGTAGTACACATACTGTATATGTTTTTTTAATGTGTTTGCATTGTACTAAATTTGTTCATTTTCAATGGGCATATATGCAGCTGAAACAGGTAGCCTAGTGGATTATTCAACATTAACATTTTAATATAACATTATAGTTATGGCCTTTAGATTTTTTTTTTCTTTTGAGGAGGTGGGGTAGTGCACTTTATAAGCCCTTGTGGTGCGGCCTAAGCTTTTGTGCTTAATGGTATTTTTTTTCCTTACATTAGGCTACTTTTACGTTTATACTTTAAGTGAAACCAGTACTTTTACACTTACTTTTACTTGAGTTTAAAAGCTTGAGTTGATACTTCAACTTCTACAGTCTTTTAACAAGTCTTTTTAAACCCTAGTATCTATACTTCTACCTGATCTATGGTCATACAGAATAAGGCATTAATATGTGCTTTATAAGTACTAATAAACAGCCAATATCCTAGTAATATGCATGCTAATAAGCAACTGGTTAATAGCGAGAATTGAACCCTAAAATAAAGTGTTACCATTTTTGCACCCAATTTTGTATTAGCGTCAATGACATGACGTATTTTTTGTGTCCGAATTCATTATTTTCAACAAACAAAACAAATATATATATATATATATATATATATATATATATATATATATATATATATATATATATTATAAATACATGTCACATATCAAATTGATCTACAATATTTCCTTTATAAGATACTCTTTTAATTTTTTTGAAATTCAATTGACTGTTGTGGTGTTTCAAAGACCTAAAATGTCAGGTGGTGCGACCAGCAAATTTACATTTAAAAGTATCAATTCCCACTGCAATTGCGAAATGAAGTAAGAAATATAAATGTAAACCATTATTTAATGTATACAAATAATACAAATAAAAAAACTCCTTATGGAAAATTGTGTTCTGAACACAGAAATGTGTCCGTTTATATGAATTGGACTAAAAGGGCAATACATAGAAAAGGGAAAGGGCATTTACCATGTGATATGCATTCTACAATGATTCAAATGTATATTGTATATTATTTTAAATTAATATATGGTCGCACCACCTGACATATTCTGGGTGGTAAAATCCGAAATCTTGTTTAATAATGAATTATTGCTGTCTTAAAAGCTGTTAAAACAATACCATACATTATACAAATACCATACCATACAAAAAATGATTCAACACCATACATTTTCTGGATAAAAAAATGCATTTTAAAACTTTTTTGCTTAAAATTATTATTTTTTTATCTTACAAAAAATATTATTTTTCTTATTTGTCATTGACCCATTAACCTTTAAGTTAATAATTTGATACAATGCACTTATTGTGTACATACATATTTATGTTTTAAAAATTGCCTGCATGTAATTACATCTGTAATTATTTCTGTAGTTACATTTATGATTAGCTGTTGACACTTCCCTCACCTAACCTTAAACTTACCCATAACACCACACCTGTCCCTCACTTTACCCGTATCCCACCTTATTATCAGCAATAATAATACACTATTTTGCAATACAATGTGAACACAATAAGTACATTGTACTATTTTATTTTATGTAAGTACATAGTAGTTAAGGCCACCTAATATAAAGTGGAACCCCAATTTTTATGCTTTTGAAAGAAGTCTCTTGCTCACCAAGGCATTAATTTGATAATAAAATGATTTTAACTATTTTCAATCTGAATATGTTTTAAAATGTAAAAATGTCATGTGATAAATAAAAAAAAGCCAAAATTTGAACACTATGCCTGCATTTAAAATCTTGACACAAAATTCAGGCATGTCTCTTCTGTAAGAGACAATACATAAGTCGAGAATATTCTTTCAGAGACCTAATTCTGCTGACGTGGCACTTCAGAAGCCATCTCTAGGATGGAGGGAGGAGGCAGAACTCGGTATGTGATGTCAGCTTCGTCACCTTCATCACCTTGGAGAACCGAGCGGCTCAGGCCAGGCAGGAGAAACGCTGAGTGCTTGGGCTCGACAATGGCAGCCGGCAAAGCGCAAGGTGTGGGAGAGAGAGCGAGAAAGCGAAGAGCATAGGAGAAAGAGAGATACAACATTGTTTTCCGGGCCTGCGCAGCTCCTTGAATAGATTTGTTAAAACCCCACGGTTGATTTATGCTAAGCGGAGCCCATGCAGACGGGAGCGAGCCTTGCCAGAACACTTTCTAAGCCCCGACCCACACTTTGATGCTTCCGTTAGAGGTGCCCAATGAAAGGCCGTCCGCCCGCCACCCCATTCCCCCTCACCCCGCCTTTTCTTCAGTTTCTGCCATGCAAAGATAATCAGGTTTATGTAAAGTATGTGTGCTCCTTTGACAGTCTACGCTAGCTCATTAATTCAATCACACCCGATGCCATTGTTCTGCCGGTGTTTGAAATGCGTACGGGGACGTGGGGTTTCCTTAATCCTGTCAATCACTGTTAACATTTTTCTTGCTGTTGCCATGGCCGGGGCCAGAGTTCATGAAAACAGCGAATATGAGCCAACAAAAGGAGAATAAAGAGTTATTTCAGCCACTTTTCTCTAAAAGGCCATCGACCATGCACAAAAACACAAGGAGTAAATGTAGACAAGTTTGAACACTACAGCCACGGCGAGGGAGGGGGCGAGCATTTGAAAACCAAACAGGCCCTATAAAAACTTGACCCGGGAGGCTCTGGGAAAAACCTCCCGAATCGCCCCCCGGAAGAACAATGTCCTTTCTTGTGTGGCTTCTTCAGGGTCACAATGGCCGCTACAGTCTAAACACATGCCCGAGATGGTTCGACACCACCGTAAGCCAGCTCAACGCACTAGAATACTGAGTGCTGACCTGGCTGAGAAGTGGACAACGAGAGAGCGAAAAAGAGGGAGGGATGTGAAAGGAGTGCAGTTCCCAGAAATGTGCAATGTCGAGGTGTTGTCAAATGAGAACTGGAATGTGGAAATTTCAAATGATTCATTCAATCTTAATGACATACTACATAATAAAAGTTCTAATCATGAGCCTACACTAACTAAATGTACCACAATATCATAGAATCACTTTAAAATACCATAATAAATACCATATGAATAAGATGATACCATGGTGCTACAATATTTTCTTTGTAGGTGATAAGAATGCACTTAGACCAGATAACGTCAACACCAATTGAAGTTATTTTCATTATAAGTGCACGATGCAGTCTTGTCATCTGCCACTTTAAATGCTCATGCTCTTTGAAGTCTGATGAATTCTGATTGGCTATCAATATCAATGTTTTTATCCTTTATCCAGCAAACAATCTTTGCTGGTGTTACTACACCTTTCAGAATGTTCAGAGAACATACAGAATGTTTTCATAATTAAATGCGAAAGTTAGCAATACGTTCTTGTGGCGAGCAGCGAGGCTGAGGGACCGTGAGAGCGGGACGTGTCTCACGGAGGAGTGACGGGAGTATAAAGGAGGAGTGACGACAGTGAAGGACGAGAGAGGACCAGGCCTGGATTTTAATTTGTGTTTTGTTTTCATTTTGTTATGTGTGTGCGCGGCAGTCGTCCGTGAGGGGCTGCCGATTTTACTTTCATTTTGTGTTGATTTATTTTTAATGAAACTTGTTTGAATGTTCACCGGTTCCCGCCTCCTTCTTCCCACATGAACAAACTCCGTTACATTGGTGCCGAAGCCCGGGAGGAAGGAGGGACATGCTATTGAAGAGCCCTCATGGCTGAGGAGGATCGCAGTGCTGAGGAGTTCGGGCAGCGCGGAAGAGAAGACCGCGAGTGGCTGCCCGAGGCGGTGGTGCTGGAGCGAATGAGGATTCGGTGGGACAGAGAGTTTGGTGCCGTGCCCCTGGGTCGAGAGGGAGCGGAGGAGTCGTCAGCGCTTGCCCTGAGCCGGAGCCTGCTGCCGTCTGCCATGTTAGGGAGGAGTAGGGAGCGCAGGACTGGGACTTGCTGCCTGCTGCCCTCAGTAGGAGGAGCCACCGCCGGCCGCCAGGGGGCAGAGGAGGATCGAGCCGTCCACCGAGCGTCGTGTTCCACCGCATGGCACCGCGAGGAAGAGCCTCTTGGCTGGCTGAGGACCGAGCGGCAGTGTGTCTGTGAACCGGACCAGAATTTATTTATTTTTTTCTCTCCTCTCTCCACTTTCTCGTCTCTGTCGCTCCTCATGCTCCCGGCTCCATTCTCTCACCTCTCTGTTCTTACCCCCAGGTGCCGCGGCCATCTTGACCGGTAGTAGAGCGCAGTCTCGGGAGTGCCCCCGGCCTGCAAAGGGTGTTGGGGGTATGTGGCGAGCAGTGAGGCTGAGGGACCGTGAGAGCGCTCATCAGTGTGGATGAGTGCCAGCTGCGCGGCGCAGCGGTCTCGTGTCTCACGGAGGAGTGACGGGAGTAAAAAGGAGGAGTGACGACAGTGAAGGACGAGAGAGGACCAGGCCTGGATTTTAATTTGTGTTCTGTTTTCGTTTTGTTATGTGTGTGTGAGGCAGTCGTCCGTGAGGGGCTGCTGCTTTTACTTTCATTTTGTGTTGATTTATTTTTAATGAAACTTGTTTGAATGTTCGCCAGTTCCCGTCTCTTCCTATACGAACAAACTCTGTTACAGTTCTAATACAATTTTTCTTATCTGGGCATCAACTGGAAAAAAAAATTATTCAAACGATGTTGTTCCTCTGTGTCATTATCATTATCGCTGTGGACTTCCCTAGTCTCATAGAATTAGAACAATTATTAGATAGGTAGTTATATAAAGGATTATCATCATCGTGAGTTTGATACAAATTTTTGAGGATTGTTTTTTTGTTGGTCGTCCTGCCACTGGTTTGTTGCTGCATGTGACTAGAAAGGACAAAAAGCCTGCGTTCTTTTAAGGGTGATCTAAATGCACTTCATTGTAAACTAAGCTGTACTTTTGTTTGTACAGTCAAAGTGCGGAGTGGTTTGCTCGCATCTCACAGCATGCACATTAGCAGAAACAATGCAAGCTTTTTGGCCAAACTCGATTCACGCTGAGAGGCCTAAACGACTGTCTTTGGCTCCTACAACAAATTAGAGATTAATATATAGTTGCTCCCAGGTCTCCTTAGAAGCACACAAGCAACAAATGCTTTTAATTGCGCTGAAAGACTTGCTCTTTGTTGAAAAAACGTTAACACAGGGAACACAATCGCATATCCCGTGTAGCCAAAAAAATGCCCCTCAAAATCCAAACGTGCGACGTAATCTCCTGGCAAAAATTGCAAGAGAAAAGAAAGATTTGATTCTTGTGGGAGGAACTAAGAAAGGAAAACATGCACGATCTTTCCCCATTTAACACCCAATCTTGAATAAGAATGTAAAGTAAGGGAAGATTAAGCCATTCAGACGGCAGTCGCAGCCTACGCATCGGTGCTTCTTTTCAAGCAATTTAGCCAGTGTTTGTTTATTAGTGCCTTACGCGCGGTATTAGCGCTTCGCTTATCGCCGCTCGCACACAGAGAGAGGCCCCGGCAATGCGGCAACGTTCAAAGCGTGATATGGGACTTCTCATTTGTTTCCTCGCAGGGTTGACCTTGTTTAAGTGTAGACCATGGGAGACAGGACTTATTGGACAACGATACTCATACAAGCTATGTAAACATGCTCACCAGCTTAGTCCCCTACCCTCTGCGATTCGACAAAGGACTTCAGAGCAGCATGAGGAGATTTGGCTGGGCTAATCTGCTGTTTTCCATATATGCATGGGCTATCGCGAGACAGAGCTCCGTTTGAGAAATACCTGTGCTTGCTATCTGATTTCTGCTATTATCTCTCTCCTCCTTCTCTCGACTATGTCACAGAACTGCGTATCTGCATATTACTCTTACTTAGACGCTTATACAAAAAGAGCAGGCCCCATATATATCTGCATTCCTATCGTAGCGTCTCCTATCAGCAGAAATGCAAATGCAAAACAACACAGCTCCATAAAACACACTAATACCAGACAACTATTCAGTCGTTTCATGTTCAGCACCTATTCAATTTACGACATAAAGAAAAGAGAAAGAACCCAGCTAACAGAGAATGTTCTCAAGAATCTTGAGTTATGAATAAATGTTCTTCCAGTAGCATTAACAGAATGTTCGTTCAAAGTTATATGGTCTTTAATAACTTTTTTAAATGTTAGCACAAAAATATTATTTATACATTGTTCATGGAGTTTTTTTCCTGAAACATTTTAGATGTTTGTCTAAAGTTTTCTAAACGTAACTCCTGACTAGATTCAGAATGTTCAGAGAACATTCAAAAGTAACGTTTCAAATGTTTGCAAAAGTGGTAAATTAACCGTTCCCTTAAAGGGATAGTTCACCCAAAAATGAAAATGTTGTCATTACTTGCTCACCCTCAAGTTGTTCCAAACCTGTATGAGTTTCTTACTTCTGCTGAACACAAAAGAAGATATTTAAAGGGGAAAAAATATACTATGAAAGTCAATGGGTGCCGTCAACTGTCTGGTTACCAATATTCTTTAAAATATCTTCTTTTGTGTTCAACAGAAGAACGAAATTCATACAGGTTTGGAACAACATGAGGGTGAGTAAATGATGACAGAATTTTCATTTTTGGGTGTAATATCCCTTTAATGTTTTCTCTAATGTTTGCATAACCAATACAAAATGTTTTTAAAACTGGACGTTGTGAATGTTAAGAGAGCATTCAGAAATAACGTTTTCATAACATAATGGAAATGTTAACAAAACGTAAAATCAGTTTTTAAAATACAATTTGTTAGCTGGCAAGCTGCCTGACGGGCAGCTTTTAAATGAAAATGACAATCAGCACCTGGAATTAAACACAATTAGCGGGTTGGTCATGGGTGAAGGGATATTTAGCAGAGTGATTGTCTTTAAATTGACCACTGAGAGGCAGCCTCCTGTGTGAAATAATATTGAAACTGCACAGATGAACCATCCCATTAAAGATTAAGTGAGTCATACCGCACACAGCCATACAATCTCATCAGCTCTCTACAGAAAGAATCCCTGAACACAAGCTTATAGCTGAGGCTCCGGGAAGCCAGTTAATTAAATTAGCCCTGCATTTGTCTACTACATCCTCTTATCTGGGGTTGAGGCTTGCAGGGGAGAGTGTCCAGGTTGTTCACGGTGTCCGTCGTTTGATTTAGTTTCTCTCTCAGCTCAGCTGCGGCTCTGGAGGTGGTAATGAGAAGGCCATTAGGGGCAGTGGAGCGTGCAGGAGACAGAGAGAAAGACTGAGGCCTGTGACAGAAAGGTCATATCTAGTCTTAGCCACAGACGGCACACCTACCGACCGCCCCGGGAATGTTTATGGACTGTCTGATGCGGATTCTTCATTAAAACAGCTAGAGCTGCCAAAAGCTTCCAGTCATAATCTGATTGGCTGGCTGCTGCTTCATGGAATCAGGGTGTACAAGTGCATCAGGGTGCTAGCAAACAAAACTTGGTTGCACTTTATTTTAAAGTATGTGTAATTTCAATGTACTTGCAGTGTACTTACCCACAAAAGAACTGAGGAATTTAAGGTAACTACATGGGTTAAGTTAAAGGAACACTCCACTTAAAAAAAAATAAAAAATAGGCTCATTTTCCAACTCCCCTTGAGTTAAACAGTTGAGTTTTACCGTTTTAGAATCCATTCAGCCGATTTCCGGGTCTGGCGGTAGCACTTTTAGCATAGCTTAGCATAGATCATTGAATAGGAGTAGGTTCAGGGTTAGTTCCTAGTTATTACCTAGTTAGTGTCATTACTACAGTAAGTACATAGTCTATATTATGTCAAAAGGACTGTAAAAATAAAAATATACTTATAACGGAAACAAAACACAAGTGCACATTAAGCGCACTTATTTTTTACAAGGGTAGTCACTGGTTTGTGGATCGAAACTTTGAAAGATGAAAGTTTTGTTTGAGGCTGTAAGAAAGTAAAGCAGATATTCTTAAATACTATTCCACTAATGATGTCTGTGAATAATTATCATATGGAGTTTAAGGGCCAGATTTACTATCAGCTTGCACCAGTGTAAACACTCTTTTGCCATTAAAAAAATGCTGTCAGGATTTACTAAAGACAAGCAGTGAAAAATGAGTGCTGAAAAGGCATGGACATTTGGAGTGGAGTTATTTTTGCGGCTGAGGAGTTTCCCTTTCAGACGCAAAGTTTATGGCCAGCGGCTATTAGCACTAAGTGACAATAGTGATATATTATATTTACACCACGTAAAAGTAGCTAAAATAGTAAGTTCTTATTTGTGTGAATATATGTGTAAATATTAATTAGATGCTATTTATACTTTATTTTGGAAGATACATTCTATTCGCACCTCAGTATTGTTGTACATTAACAGGATGCATAAAAACATAGAGTGTAAATTATTATATTTATTAAAATTATTAAATGGATGCCGCCTTAATGGGACAATAAAAGCCCTCCCTACACCTACCCCTAACCCTACCCGAGAAATACTTTTATTATTATTAAACATTTCATTAAGCACTTTATTTCCACTTTTAGAACATTTTCTTAATTTTTATTGAAAGTAAGTGCCTTTCCGATGTGATAGGTGATGGGCAAAGGGAGAAGAGCGAGCTCAGCAAAAGACAGATTGAAGGGTTGCGCCAAAACCGAGTTCCATGAGCCTTATGCTCTACTGACTACACCACTGACGATGTTGAAATACTTGCGTCTTTTTTTATCTTGTATGGTCCAACCAGGCATTGTTGGGCGGAGCTAGAGTGAATAGTGCTTGCCAATAAGGCGCGCTATTTGCACTTGGTGTAAATAGACACTCCGAAATTTATGGGAGCAGCGTATTAAATGTAAAATAAATAAATAAAATATAATGCAAGGTGATTTACTAAGGTTTGCGCTCATCAATTTACTTGTATTTGCGCCATTAGCGCCCAAAAAAAGCTTTTTTTAAATCAGAAGCTAATTTGTGCTACTCTTGGTAGATTGCGTTGGTCATTATGGAAATGATCCGGCTGCGTCTGTGTTCTTTAATTTGCGCGTCATCAGTAGATCAGAACTTTCCACTCCCATCTGTGCATATATGGGATTGCACTCTCAAGCTAATTAGCCTTGTTTAGTAAATCTGGCCCTTAGGGTTAAGTTAAATAGTTAAATATTAAGCGTACTAAACTAGTACTATTTGGCTACAAAAATGAGTGATATATCAGGTATTTCTACTGCAAACTTGTTTCTAAGTGCTTACAATTTATTATAAATAATTCACATCACACTTCCTTTGGATAGGAGACTAGACGGAATACTCTTGACTTAAGCTGGCAAGTAGCCACCTTTGCTATCACACATAACTCCCTAACAACAGCATACCAACGCTCTGGAAACACACTAGAATCATAATGCACAAGCAAACACCAGTCAAATTTTCTTTAGAGCATGTAAACCTTTTTTTTGACAAACAGAAAGTCTACTTTACAATCTTTTTCGGACACTCATTCATGAGCTACCAGCCCATAACATCGCATAAAAATAGTGAATTGTGATCAAAAAGCTTTTTCCTGTCTGAGTGTGAGGTTTAAAATAAGCTACAATGTGCAAGTCTGACTCTCTAGCACATATCCTCCCATGACACACGTTTCATTAATGTTTTTGAGAGAAGTGTCTTGTTTTTTTGTGATTGTTGCGGGCAAAAATCCTTTATTTTGTGGCACGTTTTCTTAAAAATTGCGATGGAATATGCAGGATATTTATGCAATTTTATGGGGGAAAAAAAAGTGATTCCCCCAACACCCTGTTCTCACTAGGCTACTACCTTAATGTAAAGAGTCATTTCGTATTGCTTCCTATGATAAGCAAGCATACTACATCACAGAAAGTGCTGGGAATATTTAAGTTCTCATTTTGTTTTATTTCAGACCTTAATAAACACATGGCTCAAACTTACACAACATTGATGAGTCAAACAAGTTATGTAGCTTTACAAAAGTAATATGCTACAACTTCTGTAAAAATGAATAAATAAAATATAAAAAATCAAATGTGTGCTTCCTGTTTTACAGAGGTAGCTATACAAAAAGTCTTCCTTTAAAATAAGTGCTTCCAATGCACAAAGTGCAATCTCTTACTGTAACGTAAATTTGCATACTAATATACTTACTAGTATGATTTAACCCACTGGTAACAAAAAAGTGCAATCTTACAACTGTAAAGTTGCTTTTTGATGATGTTTATGTCACGTAATTATGTCACTTCATAACATTTTTCAACTTTGATGAGGATTATGAAATCATGCAAGCCCCGCATTTTTTGTGAGCTGAAATCGTATTTGAAAAAATGCGGCCCCCGCATAAATATGCAGACTTTGGCTGATTATGCATTGAATTATGCAATCGCATAATCACGTTTTCCTGGAGGGACTGATCATTTAATGCGTATTTACTGCTCAAGAAACATTTCTTATTATTATGAATGATAAATAAATAAAAAACAGTTTTGCTGCTTCAAAATTTGTGGAAAATATTTTTTCAGGATTCTTTGATGAATACAAAGTTCAAACTTTATTTGAAATAGAAATGTTTTGGGTAAAACTTTAGAATATTGTTCCTTCATTAATGAATAACTGGAACAAATGAGTAACACACTGTTAATTTTCTAGCAACTACTAACTAACAAGAAACTCTGATTAATACTATTTTTTCATAACTGGCATAGGACTACTAAGAACTGCTATATACAAGTTTGTAATTATGTGAATAATGAATTATGTATAATTAATTATAATTTATAGTGAAGATCATGGTAACCCACTAGTAATGACTCAATATTATCAAATCCTTCAGAAGGAATTAATAATTATGTGGATCAGTTTTCTAAAGTGAGAAATATGATAACTCTAGTAACAGCTAAAGTCAATGTAAGCTTTTAAGATTTTTGTAAGAGTTTGGATAATAATGGCTCAAGTGTTACTACTTCCTTCAAAATAAATGACTAATTATTTGAATCATTCTGAAGTGAAAAACATGATAACTCCTAACTGAGGTTTTTGTAAAGTATTAGATAATGACTCAAACGTTTTCTACGTCCTTCTAAAGGATTTACTAATTATTTGGAAACTTGGTCCTGGAGGGCCACTGTCCTGCAGAATTTAGCTTCAACTTGCCTCATCACCCCTGCCTGAAGGTTTCTAGTAAACCTGGTAATGGCTGGTTCAGGTGTGTTTAATTGGGGTTGGGGCTAAACTCTGCAGGACATTGGCCTTCCAGTAGCAGGATTGGGCACCCCTGCTTTAGAAGGTTGTAGTAACACTTGAGTCATTATTACTATCTAAAACCTTACAAAAAACTCAAAAGCTTACAATGACTTCAGTCAATTCTAGAGTTTTTTTTTTTTTTTTCACTTTGGTAATACTTGAGCCATTACTAGTGGGTTACAATGACCTTCATTTTAGAATTATACATTGTACTGAATTATATTAAACATTATATATTATTTATGTTAATTATAAAAAACTGTGTAAGGCTGGGTATTGACACAAATGTCACAATTCGATTCAATTTCAATTCACAAGCTTGTGATTTGATTCGATTTAGATTCGATTAATTTCGATTCAATATTGATTATTTTGGTATTCAATTTGGTATATTGATTAGGTACAATCAGGTACAATGCATGGCAAATTTTCTCAAGGAAAACAAATCTCTGAACTAATGTTGTATACTATGGCAGTCAGTTTGGTACTACATTACCCTACTAATATTGAAGGTAAAAATGAACTGATTTGTATACAAGCATTTAAATCACTCAATTATTTATTAATACAGTTATATTATTAACTTTACAATTACATCATCATATTTCTACTCCAATTTGTTTTTTTTTTTTAAATATAAACATTTATATAGATTTATAGATTTATTCATACATACATGCATTAAATATTGAAGAACATTAAAATGATAATGAATAGCCTATGTAATATGGTGCATATGATTAGCAAAATGCTCCTCTCAAGAGTGATTTTTTTCTAGCTGACTAACGAGTTTATGGACACTGGATATGTTTTTTTCTGAGGTAAACGTTACATGACATTGTTTACAAGCCGTTTTACTGACGTCTTTCTGGGGTTGAAACACTGACCGAGCGATTCAATGTGACATGATACGGATTTCGGTAAGTTGTCCTGTATCTTTTAACACACTTTCAGATGCTCATTCATGTTTATTTTGCGCTGTAACTGGTGTTAAAGGGTAACTTCAGTGATTTAGCATTAAGCTTTGTATCAGTAGAAACCCGGTAGTATATTCGAATTATGGTACTTTTCCCCCTCATATCCCCCCGAGACGAGATAATTATGCAATTTATTTCTGGAAAAAATCATCCGATGACGCAAATATCATCATTTTGCATCATCAGAGGATTTTTGGCCAGAGCCTAGAGACTACACTCAAAAAAATATTTTGGTCTAAATATAAGTTTTATGTATTTGAATTACATTACAATTTTCCATCCATTTGGACTACATAGTTTTAACATAAACAAACAAATAAACTTAATGTGATTCATATTTGTCAGTCAAATGTAAATGAAATAGGTACGTTTTATGTAATGGTACACAGAAAAATGCCCATGATAAATTAACACAGCCTAGTGCACACTACTGAGATAAAGTACCATTGAAGCAGTGTTCAAGTTAATGAGATAATTGAGTGATGATTGAGAATTAATTATGAACACCTGATGATAATGAGCAGAATCACTGACGGAAAGAGAAACACAAGAACTACAACTGACTTCAGCCACAGCCTTAGATGAAATCAACTGAAGATAAAAGAAGACATTAAATCTCTGAAGATATCAGTAGATGAGGATTAAACAACTTCACAAACAGCATTATGAGCTTCACGCATTACTAACCAGACTGACTTTATTTCTGTAATTTCTGTTTTAATGAAAATAATAGTTTCATAGTATGGAAGTCACCATACTGGAGATGAGTGTCTGCTTTAGTTGGGCTCTTGACCCTTAATTTGTTTAGCTTTAACTGGGTGTTTATAAAGCACATTTTGTTATTTCAAGGGAATCCAAGAGAAAATATTATCAGGTGATGTTGGCTATTTGTTTAGGCCTGAATCACTGCTCTAATTTAGAGGCCAATTTGCTGGTTATAGAGGTAATGTGTTATTAATTGTGTTGTATTCATAGTATTAGCTATGGGATTATGCAGCACAAGATACAGGACGGTTGTGTTAATTGAATAATATCCATAAAAAAAGTGCACAAAAGGTTTTAATCTATGGCATTACTTAGACACACACAGACATCATGAATCAGCGTTTGAATCTCTACAATGGTGACAATCAAAAAAAAATTAAGATAAACAGATCAACTTTGAACATAAAACAAGCAACTAAAATGTCACGACAAAAACAGCAAAAGTAAAAGCAATTAGTAAGTATCAAAGAAAATTTGTCAATTCAGATGCATAATTTATTCATGCCGCAATGCATGCTGGGACATATGGGGGGGGGGGGGGGGTTGATTGGTGGTACCCAACATGCACTGAAGCTTGAAGATTTTAATTGATTGTCACCATTGTTGAGATTCATACATTGATTCTTGATGTCTGTGTATATCTAAGCAATGCCATAGATTTAAATCCTGCATATTATTCAAATACCACAACGGTGCTGTAACTCATGCTGAAGAATCACATGGCAACTATTATGAATAAAACAAAACTATTAACACAGTACCACAATAACCAGAGTATTAGACTCCGAATGAGATCAGTGATTTGGCCACACGATGTCAATAACAATATATAAAGAGCCAACATCACCAGATATTCTCTTGGATTCCCCTGTCATAACAAATGTGCTTTATAAACACACAGTTAAAGGAGCTAGAGAAAAAAGTTAAAGAGTTAAGAGCCCAACTAAAGCAGACACTGATCTCCAGCATGGTGACTTCAAACAAAACTATAAACAGAAAATTACAGAAATAAAGTCAGTCTGGTTAATAATGTGTGAAGCTGGTAATGCTGTTTGTGGAGTTGTTTAATCCTCTTCTGCCAAGATCTTCAGATTTAATGTCTTCTTTTATCTTCAGTTGATTTCATCTAAGGCTGTGGCTGAAGTCAGTTGTAGTTCTTGTGTTTCTCTTTCCGTCTGTGATTCTGCTCATTATCATCAGGTGTTCATAATTAATTCTCAATCATCACTCAATTATCTCATTAACTTGAACACTGCTTCAATGGTACTTTATCTCAGTAGTGTGCACTAGGCTGTGTTAATTTATCATGGGCATTTTTCTGTGTACCATTACATAAAACGTACCTATTTCATTTACGTTTGACTGACAAATATGAATCACATTAAGTTTATTTGTTTGTTTATGTTAAAACTATGTAGTCCAAATGGATGGAAAATTGTAATGTAATTCAAATACATAAAACTTATATTTAGACCAAAATATTTTTTTGAGTGTACAGGAGCTAGTTCCGCATGTTTTCAACCCGCCCACAGGGGTGGGATCTCACTCACAGAATGTAAATGCGCACGCCCGCTGCCGCTCGGCTCGGGCTTTCATAACGGAGCGGTACGGAGCAAAATGAGTGTTTCAACTTTTCAATGAAATCCTATGAATGTTTAGCTTCCATATATTCCATCTGATAGCCGAGACATCCGCACTTACCTCAGCTCTGCTCAGCTCGTGATGAATGAAATTCTTGTGATGAATGAAGTCTGACTCCTGCTGAGTCTGTGACGTGACTTTCGTTCAGCTCACTCACACTTTATTGAAAAGACACGTTCAGTTTTTAATTGTAGTGTCTATTCTCAACTGAACTAAATGATTTTATTACTATGAATATCAAAACTACGTTGGGGGCGGTGCCAAGGTGGGCAAGTGATAACCAATAGCCGTGGCTTTGGGAGTGACCTCGTAGGGCAGCGAAGCAAGTGCATTCTGGGAGTTGTAATACATTTTCTGTCTTTTCTCAGTCTAGAAGGCACCAAATTCAAAAATAATTTCACCTTTCTACTAAATAAATGACACAGTTTAAATACACATTCATCTTCCCAGCGCTGAAATGCCCCTTTAAGGCAGAAGAGAACATCAGTTTCTCTTGAGCTGAGCTGAGCCAGAGCGTATCTTGCTCCAAAACGTCAAAACAGTATTTATGTTTTTTGAATTTTGTAATAAAATGGACGTGATTTCAAATCTGAGACTTTGTTTCATATCAAAAGTAACAAAGCACAAAGATTATTGCGATTTATTGCACGCTACAATGTTCCATTCATTCATCAACTGAAAACAGGACGACTAATCGCTTCTTGGGATTTAAGAATCGATATTGTTTCGTAAATATTTTTTTACCCAGCCCTAGTATATAGTAGTTCTTTGTAGACCTATGGTAGATACGGAAAAAATAGTAGTTATTGATTTGACTAAGCACTAACTTAATCTTTCGTTAATCAGAGTTTCAAATCTAGTTTCTTGTTAGATAATAGGCATTACTAGAGTGTTAATTTTGCGTTAATCATTCGTTCCTGTGTAGTTATTCATTAATGATGGAACGGTATTATAAAATGTTACCATAATTGTCTTTACTGTCACTTCTGTCAATTGAATGATAAAAGCAAAATAAAAATATATATGTATTTAAAAAAAAAAAAAACACTTGAATGGTAGTGTGTGTGTATGGATATGTCTGCAAAAATGCAGCTCTACAAACATACACAGATGTCTTGCTTAATGCACTTGTAAAGTTATGATCAGACACAAGGCAAACAACATCACAGCCATGTGTGCTTGTGTGTAGGACTATGAGGAACCAAACACTTGACTGGTTGAGCATTGGTTGAACAGCAGGGCTCCAAGGGCCCAGGCTCCCTTCACCCTCCAGGCACGTCTGGGAACCTCACCAGCCGGCTGATCCCTCGATTACAGAGCACCTGTTCCAGCAGCTTCTGCCCTCCAAAGTTCACCGGTTAACCTACAGGCCGACATTGACGGCACGCCTGCGTAATTAGAGCAAGGGCTTAGAAAACAGGAATGGGAAATGTCATTTTAAAGCATATGATTGATGACAGTCTCTCCGATATGAGTTTTCAGTCATCATTTCACTAAAGCCAAACTAAAATGAACGGCGTCGTTTTCCCTAGGCACTTACAGTTCCATGCTTGCAGTTTCGTCACTGTAGCAATGACAGATTTGATCAGGATTTGATTACATAATCATATCTGAAGCATATAGGACCATCAGCAAAGCTTTGTTAGGCATGAGTACTCTTTCATTTAATCCAAAATGAGTAGATTGCAAAAGGAAAAAATTTGCCGTGAGACACGGAAAGCAGGAGATTATTATGTTAGCTCAGACGACGTGTGCTTTCTGTCACGACGGGAGAAAATCATTTTACTCGCTTAATAAAATCTACACAAGTCCCTACAGTGTCTCTCCACACAAATCCAGCCAAACGTGTCCGATTCCCAACACCCAGGTTATTATCACCTCAGCTCCGCACATGAATATCAAATTTTCAATTGCTTCCTCTGATTCGGTTCCATGCAAACAAAAGCCTGCTTTCCCTTATTTTCATGTAAATGTCTCCATATAGGGAGAGACAAGTGTAATCAATCATCTTCATGACAAGGTAGGAGGGCCGGGATTATTGGTGCTTAGTAGTGGAGGGATCATAAAACAGGGAAATTGAAAGTGATATTTAATTGACACTGCCATTTCCAGTGTAGCGGGCAGAACAGCACGCTGCCTCCCACGCCGAGAGAGAGAGAAAGAGAGATGCCCGCAGGAGAGACGAGTACAAACAAATTTCCTCACGAACTGCGCTCACTGCGAAAGTCTAAAGTGAGTTGTCAATCTCGGCCCTGAACGAAGAAAACAAGAAAGTTAAGCCGGTGTCGAACAAACTTCAAATGCCAGCTGCTCACTCCAGGATATCTGGAATTTTGGCTGTATGCATGCAGATGTCCAGAAACGAACAGCATACAGGTGAACCACATGAAAACAGTTCAGCCCAAAATATAAATTAAATTTTGCTGGAAAATGAAGCCTATATTAGGACTGTTGTGACCTCTTTATTGGTCACTTATGCATTTTTTTTGCATTACAATAATACAAATTTCGGGGACATATGATGTCACACTGCTAAATTCTAAAATGGGCTTCTTTCTTTCTTTATTTCTTTCTTTATTTCTTTCTTTTTCTACAGTTATAATATTGCTCTGCAGTAGACTTTTGAATAAACTACATTATATTTCGATCACACTAGTATAATATCTATATCAGTTTTAAAAATGCTGGGTTGTTTTAACCAATGTTTGGGTCAAATATGGACAAACTGTTGGTATAATTTTTAAAATAAAATGGTTAAACGGTTGGATTTGTCCATATTTGACCCAAACATGGTTGAAACAACCCAGCAGTGTCATTTTCAATAATATCAGTCAGTTTGTGGTAACATCAGTAGTAGAATTAAAGTCATATCTGCAGTGTGTTCTGAAAAATAAAATTAATAAATGGGTCTTTTTTCTAAACAATGACTCTAATCCAGGCATAAATGAGCGTGATGTGCATTTGAATTAGGGCAGACAGAATGTGTGTTTGATTATGAGGTGTAATGAGAGCGAGGCAGCGCTGATGTCCGAATCATTCTGGGTCATGCACCTATCCCTCCATCACATGACTAAACTTGGAGCGCTCGCCCCTCAACAAGCACCCTGACAAGACACCTCTAAAAAAACAGCTTACGTACTGGCAGGATGGATGTCAGAGGCGAGCAGCGCTTGTGATTTATAGTCTGGTTGAATGCGATTGGCTGACGCTATAGAAACACGGCCACAACTACCTAAAGGCCGGACGCTATTGTTCGCAGCATGGTGGCTTGACATGAAGCTCTGATGTTTGAACGATTCGGTCCGGGCGTCCCAGCCGTGCCTCAGCCACTTAAAAAAGCATTAATCACCACCCAGTTTATAAATCAAGCTGGCCAAGAGGCTACGAGCGATTATGAGGTCACAGCACTGCAGAAGTACTTAACCAATTCCCAACCCTCAGAGCCGATCTGTCCTCCCTCCTCCGGCCGGCCCATTCATCATCATTCTCACTCTCCCGCATAATGGAGCAGACAGCGGCAATGACTGAACGCTGAACAAGGTATGGAGAAAGAGATGGAGAGAGATAGAGATGGTCAAAGGAGGACAGAAGATTGAGAGAGGCCCTGTCTAATTCCCTGACCACATCCACTTTGGTCCCTTAACCTCGCAACGCTCCTTCAGAGCCGCCGAGGGACACGGCACAAATGATTCGTGACAAAACCTAGACAAATGTCTTAAAGATGGGCCTTTTCGTGTGAGGCAGCGCTTCTAGATGCCGACCGCTGTATGTCGGGAGAGAAAAAGACATTCAATCCCCCTTGAAAAGACTCGATAAGCACGGGTTGAAATATATTGTATCAAATCATCATTAGCTTTAATTCACATCTCAGCCATCAACATGATTTCCAATTGCTTTAAAAGGAGGGAGATTCTCATGCTAGAGAGCAACTAAATGGACAGAAATGTGGAATGAATAATCAATATTTTTGGTCCTGCTGATAGAATTGTGATTTCATGGGGTTTTAGTTGACAATATGAAATGAAAATTGACCCTATAATACTTCTAAATTAGTGTCCATGATGGCTATGATTGGATGATTTTTCGGCTAATGTAATCAAGGCCGGGAACAATAATCTTAAAGGGATAGTTCACCCAAAAATGAAACTTCATTTACTCACCCTCATATCCAAACCTAAGGTTTCCCATACAATGACGTAACTCGCTGATTAACTAGTATGATGCATTGTTGGAGAAACCAATCATTCATGACTGATTCTCTAAATAGTAGAAACATTGTCACATCTCTGTCATTTGAACCACACTGGTTCAACAATATAGGACTGTTGTTAATCTTCGAGATGATGCTGTAACAAACATGGCACCTAATGACCATAAGCATTCAAAACTTACAGTCTCTCACTTCTGCCAATATGTATCAATGATTTTGATGACATCACTGCACATTAGCTTCTCATCAGATTTTCTGTCCAATCAAATGCTCTCCCATCCTGCCCCCTACATTATCAATAGATGCTGAAGCTGTGGCTAAAATCGGTCATTTGTTTACACATTTGCTATTTTTTACATGGTGAATGGCACATAGTGCACTATAACAGTTCAAATAACACATAGTATAACACATAGTGTAAATGTGCTTTCCATTGGGACAAAATTAATTCTGGTTCCATGTCATGCAAATTGCCGCAGGTCCATTCCAGAGACACGATAGCACAGAGCAGATCATATGCGCAAGTCGGCAGAGATGAGAAAACATATCGGATCCATTTGAATTCTGTATTTTAAAGCGATATGGAGGATAGGTTAGATTAGGCGGAAACTAGATTGTAAAACCTAACAGTTGTATGTACTAAAAAAAAATGAGATTACTGCACTCAAATATTACCGAATGTTGTGTGGACACAATGACTGAAACAGAACTCAAACTGAATGAGTTCTAGAACATTTCTAATGCCCAGCATGATAATTGGATAATAATGGTATTGTTAAGTGATTAAATAAGTGATAATTGCGTATTGGTGGTGACACCTGATGATGGTAATGAGCAGAATCACGGAAGGAAAGAGAAACACAAGAACTACAACTGACTTCAGCCACAGCTTTAGATGAAATCAACTGAAGGATAAAAGAAGACATTCAATCTCTGAAGATCTCAGCAGAGGAGGATTAAACAACTCCACAAGCAGCATTACCAGTCTCACACATTACTAACCAGACTAACTTTATTTCTTTCATTTCTGTTATATTGAAAATAATAGTTTTGTTTGAATTCACCATGATGGTGTTCAGTGTTTGCTTTTGTTGGGATCTTGACCCTTGAAAAAACATTTTGCTCTGGCTGCTTTTACTGTGTGTTTCTCTTTCCTTCTGTGATTCTGCTCATTATCATCAGGTGTTCATCACTAATGCTCAATCATCACTTAATGAATCACTTAATTTCTTGATTGCAATGAGTGTCTTATTTTAGTGAACTCAAATGAAATAAATTCAAAGTACTCATACCTATTGTTTTCTAAAAAAAAAAATTAGATTCTAAAAGAATTAAGGTAATCAGTGTCCTCAAATTTAATGAGTTAGCTTAACTTACTAGATTTGACTTTGTGTGTGCTATTGTGAGCTAGCAGTAACTGCAAGCACTCTGAGTTCATTTAAAGGTTATAATTTCAGCTGTTTTACTCAATATAGGGAAGGTTCAGCTATATCAAGTATTTGAATGCAGTGTAAAGTTTAATTGTATATTAAGAAATATCCTTTTTTAGTGGACTTGATTAAAATAAGTGCAGAGTACTCATAACTATTGTTTTTTATAAACCTAAATGGTTTGAGGTATCGGTGTCCTCAAATGAAATGAGTTAGCTGAACTTGTTGGGTTTTACAGTGTACGGCTTTTCCAAGCTTAACGGCTCAATGAGCTGTGATACAAATTAAACGTTATTGGCTATTTTTTTTAAAGAGGAGGAGCTGTTCGATATGTCCCGCCCTGACTTCCTGTTTCAGTGGAAATTACGTCAGTACATTGAAAAAAGGGGCGCTCACACTGCAACTTTCGTTCAATTGACTTCACGGCGTGACATCTTGGCTGAATTAAAATAATTATATTTTTGCAGGAAAGTTGAGTAGATTGTATATATTTTACATTTTGAGTGTATTACTATTTGTTATATGTTGAATTCATGTTTATAAAAAAGATGCTGCAGAGCATGATGTTATATCATACCCGTTGCAGTGTCCGAAGAAATTTTGCATGCTCAAAGTCTAGTGTGATGCAACTTAATGCTGCACGTTTCAAGGCACTTCTCAATGCATACCAGCAGGTATTTTGAGATTTAATTTTTATTTATTTATTCATTTTTGTCCATATAATGAAACTCAATGGTTCCCAAAACTGTTTGATTACCAAACTATTATTTCGGGAATCAGTCATGACTACTTGGTTAGTTTCTCTAATGATGCATCGTACTATATAGTTATATAGCAATTGAATTGTAGTATGGGAAACCCCAGGTTTGGACATGAGGGTGAATTAATGAAGTTTCATTTTTGGGTGAACTATCCCTTTAAGATAATTTTTCCCTGCCTTGATTACATTAGCCGAAAAATTCAGAAGACTACAGTATTGATGAACCGTGCTGTAAGATCAGGAACACTAATTTTGCAATCTTGCTTCCTTGTGTTCTCGCTCTACATCATCATGATGTATGAAAGCACATGAAAGTACCTGGATGTGTTCTTGATATTGCAGAACTGTTAGAAATCCCATGAGACGCTGCGGGCAGTCGACGGAAGCCTGTAAGCTGTAAACTTCTCGTTCAAAGCTGGAAAATACATGACAGCTCATCATTTGTTTGTTTGTTTTGCTTAATTTTAAAAAAGTGATACCCTGAAATAAGCCTGCAGTATTTCTATTGGCATATTAAAAATGACAAACTAACATAATAGGGTACTTATTTTCTAACAAAACTGCTGTAAAATAAAAAAGGTATACAATTATATGAAAATACTTTTATTTTCAATAATTTTATGGTATATTTATTGTGCATTGGCCGTTATATTATGTTGGGACGGTCAAGATTGCAGCACATCTCAATTCTCACAAAGATCCGTTCTGTGACCTCACGCCTTCCGAATTCGTTCTTTCGAGGTCGCCTGGCAAGACCGGTCTCAACGAGAAGTCAGTTCTTTATGTTACAAACAGCCATTGAAAAGACTGCAACTTAAGTACAGTACGAGCCAAATGAATGAAATAATGATAAACACCTATGATGATTAAATTAATTACCATGACAACTAAAGAGTGGCAGGAAAACTGAAGACAGGAACCTGGTAACAACAAACTAAAAGTCCATGAGAATTAATCTAAGAATGAGTGTCTGTGACATTCTTTAGAACTGTCTATTTATCAAAGAATCATGAAAAATTAAATGTATTACGATTTCCACAAAAATATGAAGCAGCAGCTGTTTTCAAGATTGCTAATAATAAGACATTTCGGACCCACTTTATATTAAGTGGCCTTAACTACTTTGTACTAATATTTTAATTAATCATTTGATACAATGCACTAATTGTGTGCATACATGTTTTTACATTGTACTTCCATTTTTAAAATTGCCTGTATGTAATTCATTTCTGTAGTTACATTTATAATTACACAGTTGACACTTCCCTTACACCTAACCCTACCCTTAAACTTACCCATACCACAACACCTGTCCCTAACTTTACCCATATCCCACCTCAATATCAGCAAAAGTGTTTTGCATTACAATATGAACACAATAAGTGCATTGTACTTATATGTTGATCTACATATTAGTTAAAGGTCCCGTTCTTCGTGATCCCATTGTTCAAACTTTAGTTAGTGTGTAATGTTGCTGTTAGAGCATAAATAATACCTGTAAAATTATAAAGCTCAAAGTTCAATGGCAAGTGAGATATTTTATTTAACAGAAGTTCCCTTTCAAAGCCTACAGCGAACGGCTGGCTTGGACTACATCCTGGTACAGCCTGCTTTAATTACGTCAGTAGAACAGTACACTGTAAACCCCAACAAGTTCAGCTAACTCATTTCATTTGAGGACACCGATTACCTCAAACCATTTAGGTTTATAAAAAACAATAGTTATGAGTACTCTGCACTTATTTTAATCAAGTCCACTAAAAAAAGGATATTTCTTAATATACAATTAAACTTTACACTGCATTCAAATACGTGATATAGCTGAACCTTCCCTATATTGAGTAAAACAGAGGAAATTACAACCTTTAAATGAACTCAGAGTGCTTGCAGTTACTGCTAGCTCACTATAGCACACACAAAGTAAAATCTAACAAAGTTAAATTTGAGGACACTGATTACCTTAATTCTTTTAATTTTTAGAAAACAATAGTTATGAGTACTTTGAACTTATTTCAATTGAGTTCACTAAAATAAGACACTCATTCCAATCAAGAAATTAAGTGATTAATTAAGTGATGATTGAACCTTAGTGATGAACACCTGATGATAATGAGCAGAATCACAGAAGGAAAGAGAAACACAAGAACTACAACTGACTGAAGCCACAGCTTTAGATGAAATAACAGAAGATAAAAGAAGACATTAAATCTCTGAAGATCTCAGCAAAGGAGAATTAAAAAACTCCACAAACAGCACTACCAGCCTCTCAATACTAACCAGACTGACTTTATTTCTGTCATTTCTGTTTTAATGAAAATAATCGTTTAATTGAAGTCACCATGATGGATATGAGTGTTTGCTTTAGTTGGGCTCTTGACCCTTAAATCTTTAACATTAGTTGTGATTAGGTGATGAGGGCTATACAATGATGGTTGGTATAATCATCATGGAGTGGTTTAAAATCTCACTCAGAGTCTTATGCTCTGGTTATAATGGTATTGAATTGTTAATTCTTGTATTGTTCATAATGGTGGCTACATGATTCAATAGCACGAGATCCAGCACTGATGTGGTAATTGAATAATATGCAAGATTTTAATATAATGTAGTGTTCACAAGGTTTTAAGCTATGGCATTACTTAGAAACACACAGCCATCAAGCATCTGTGTATGAATCTCAACAATGGTGACAATCAATGAAAAGCTTCATGCTGCAGTGCATGCTGGGTACCACCGATCAAAACGCCCTCATGAGACCCAGCATGCATTGCGGCATGAATAAATTATGCATCTGATTTGTGACTAATTTTCTTTGATTCTTACTGTTTGTTTTTACTTTTGCTGTGTTTGTTGTGATGTTTTTGTAGCTTGTTTTATGTTCATCTGAATATTTTTTTTGATTGTCACCATTGTTGAGATTTATACTCTGATTCTTGATGTCTGTGTGTGTCCGAGTACTGTTGTAGATTAAAACCTTTTGTGCATTAATTTTATTCACTTAAATCCTGCATACTGTTTGATCACCACAGCCATCCTGGATCTGGTGCTGTAAAATCACATAAGTTATTTGATGAATAATACAAAAAAAAATAACACAAAACCTCTATAACCAGAGGATTAGACTCTGAATGAGATCAATGATGCAGTCACTGCATGACAATAATATCATTAGCAAAAAACAACCAAAACAAGCTGATCACATTTTCTCTCGGCTTTTCTTACCATAACAAATGTGATTCGTAAACACAGTAAAAGCAGCCAGAGCCAGACATGTTTTGTCAAGGGTCAAGATCCCAACAAAAGCAAACACTGAACACCATCATGGTGAATTCAAATGAAACTATTATTTTCAATATAACAGAAATGACAGAAATAAAGTTAGTCTGGTTAGTAATGTGTGAGGCTGGCAATGCTGTTTGTGGAGTTGTTTAATCCTCCTCTGCTGAGATCTTCAGAGATTGAATGTCTTCTTTTATCCTTCAGTTGATTTAATCTAAAGCTGTGGCTGAAGTCAGTTGTAGTTCTTGTGTTTCTCTTTCCTTCAGTGATTCTGCTCATTACCATCATCAGGTGTCACCACCAATACGCAATTATCACTTATTTAATCACTTAACAATACAATTATTATCTAATTATCATGCTGGGCACTAGAAATGTTCTAGAACTCATTCAGTTTGAGTTCTGTTTCAGTCATTGTGTCCACACAACATTCTGTAATATTTGAGTGCAGTGAGCTCATTTGTTTTTAGTACATACAACTGTTAGGTTTTACAGTGTAGAACAGACTAACCTCCGCCCACAAGAATACGTGAAAAAAGGGGCGTGGTCTTGTTGCTCTCCCATGTGGAGAAGAGGAAGTGTTGCGTGGAGAAAACGAGGAAGTGTTGCGTTTGAGTGTGTTTGTCGTCGAGACGCTGTTATTTTCATCGCGGAGTCAAATCACCTTTGTTTGGCTTTCACAGGGACGCTGTACTTAGAGATCATTGAGCGCATACATCTCCCCGTTACGAGGCGTGACCTTTCCGTGCAACGTGCGCTAAGCTGCTGTCGAATCACAACACAGGAACCGCTGGCACAATCAGAACTCGTTACGTATTTCTGAAGGAGGGACTTCATAGAACAAGGAACATCAGCCCGTTTTTAGGACAGTGAAAACAGCGGTATACAGATAAGTAAATCGTGTGAAAAATACTGTGTTTTTTTACACGCGAAACATGAACACATGTTATATTGCACACTGTAAACACAATCAAAGCTTCAAAAAAACATGAAGAACGGGACCTTTAAGGCCACCTAATATAAAGTGGGTCCGAAATGTCAAAATATTTAGTATTATTGTAAAAAAACATCATGTCAAAATGGCCCTCTAAGTGAGAATCCTAATCAGCACGTGTTCAGTGCAATTTTAAATAAATGAAGACTAAATTTAACATGTGTTAGGCTCTCTTTTTTAATTTCCTACCTCCTGATAAAGTCTGTGATACCATGATACACTTTAACATGTCTAATATGGAAGTAGCCATCAGTTCTCTCCTGAAGACAGCTAATTGACTGGTGTGACACAGGAGACGGCTGCTCAACTTAAGCAGAGGAGACACTTTCCATTACTCGGGCCTTTCACCAGAGAATCATTTCTGGAGGCAAGTTAAATTGTGATTTAAAAAAAAAATGTAATGATGTGTAATAATTGCCCGTCAGTGGATCCGTTAACAGACGGAGTTGCCGTTGGATGTGGAGTGTTACCTCAGCGGGAAGTGTGCAGTAATCAAATAACACTCTGCTAAATCACCAAAACTCTGCACAAGTCTGCTTTTTCGCCGAACAAAAGGATAAGACGCTAATGCTGTCCTGAAAAGGAACAGGTGTAGGGATTTGATAGAATTGGGAAAAGCTTGAAATGTCCACACTAATTTTATTGCTACTTGATTAATCCTCACAGAAGTACCAGGTCATGAGATCGTTCCAGCTCTAGTAAGCAGTCAGGGGTTTATACAAAAATAACCTCCCTTCATCGACACAAAGCTCACCAGATTTCATATCGAGACACAAAATGCCTCCTTCATCTCCAGTCCCTCCCAAAAATAAAACCTTAGGAAAAAGAAACTGCAGTAAACGCGATCCTCCACATGGAATAAAGGCTATAAGAAGGTGTTTATCAAATAGTTGGCTATGCCTTAACAGGTTTATGAAAGTCAAAATGAAGCTTAAACCAGATGTTTATGATCAGCATAAGCGTTCAAAAAACTCCTGGGAGCGTTTGGCCTGTTGTAGACAGACTGTCAGAAAAAGACAACACTTTCTTCTTCTCCAAACTTTTCTTCGCATGCACTGAACTGAGCCCTCCGTGAACGCCCTTATTTTCCCAGACCGACCCGACAGTCTAAACAAAGCCTTTATCTTTGACACATGTAATTTACGAGAAATAAAGCACCAGCTACCAACCATTAATACTTCATCACAAGCTCCAATAGAGCAGGGAATCGGCTCCTCTGACTGATTATGGTATCATTTTTAGTGTAGTGTTTTGCATAAATATGCTAAGGTTTTCTAGAACGGAGTGAAGGGCGTATCTCTCAGACAAAAGATCTCAGGCTCATTCGCTTAGAGAGCCTTGTTTATTGTTTCTTTGAAATGTATATGTGTAGTCAAAGGTGTCTCACCATAAAGCTTCGACATGGCATTCTGGTCTTAAAGGGGTAAGAATTGTATTGCTCAAATATAGGCTTGTATAGATTATTTGAGCTTGAGGCAATGTTGAGACTTATTTTGAACCTCTAGAGATGAAACATGAGAGATTTTTGGAGCCTTTTTGGTCCTGTTTACACCTGGTACTAAAATGCGTTTTGGATGATGATAAATACAGGTGTAAACAGGGCTTGTCCACTTCTGACCACTTCTAGAGGTAGTCGAAAATGCTTTCGTAGAGTAGGCAGTCATGTGGTTGAATGTGTTTGAACAGCCACAAAAGACCACCTACTCTCCGCCTACTGACCTAATGTGTAAACATTACGGGAAATGCTATCTCATGGCCAATTCATGAAGGAATGAATGAATGAATGAATGAGGCATTTATATAGCACTTTCATATGTACTAATGTACACCCAAAGCGCTTTACTGTACACCCAAAGGGCCAATGGAGAGTATTTGGCCAGGACACTGGGGTTACACCCCTACTCTTTTACGAGAAGTGCCATGGGATTTTTAATGACCACAGAGAGTCAGGACCACATATATATTTGTACAAGGACCTCACTCGTATGAAGACCCAAGTCTGTCAGCTGAAGACCTAAGTTTGGTTTGAAGATGGAAAACGTACCAAGTACAATGTTCTCACACCATTCCTGATTTCTAATACACGCTCACAGCATTCGGTGTGGTCTTGCAGCTATCAGAGCAGAAACAAAAGCTGATGATCTCTGTAAGTTTGTCTGTCGTCTCCAGACGCGTTCATGTGTAAATTGTGCAAGCTTTTTTTGTCCATTAGATCAAAAGATTGGGAAAAAAAACATAGATTTACCTCTCCTCGAAGAAATCAGAACAGAAGTGGTTGAAAGTGGACAAAAGAGACCAGGTGTAAATGGGAATGTTTCTTCCTCTTCTACTTGTGAAACAATTGACCAACACGCTTTCTGTGTTTTCACTGTGATATGGTAGGGGGCACTATTACACACCTTCTAAAAAAGTACTGAATCTCCTGATCAAAACAGATACAGAAACAAGTGATCTCACAGCAATTCGTACGTATTTTACAAGGTGGCTAATTTGTATGAATTTGTACAAGCTCACTCGTACGTACGTATTTGATGCCCAATTCGTATGATTTCGTACGAAAGACCTAACCTCAAACCCCGCCCCTAAACCGACCCATCACTGCGGTTTAGACAAATCGTACAAATTCATACGAGTGAGGATGTAGGAATTTGTACAAATTAGCCACCTCGTACAAATATGTACAAATTGGTAGTGAGACAGCGTTGGTGATATTATATGCATATTTAAAATAATGCGATCACCAACATTAAACTGCATATACTGTAAATCAAAACTGCCTAATAATGTTACAGAATAAATTGTCGACCCAGGACGAGCTGTAGGACTGTGAAGCTGTGGGGATGGTGATGGACTCAATCTACTCCATCTGTGTTTGATCATCGTTCTGATTCTGATCTGATTGTAATCTTTAACAAAAACTTGTTTTTCTCAGCTTTTTGTTGAAAATGTAGCTTTTTTATTAAACTTACCCACATTCAAGTGTTGATTAAAAAAATGAATGCATGAAGCTAGAATAAAAATATTCTGGGGGCCTTGACATTTTTGTGAAAATGATCCAAAAATGCTGGCAGTGGCTGGCAACTTTTTTTTTTTAAATGCTGATGGGAAAGAGTCATACCAGGTGTAAACATGGCCTTTGTCAGGACATCTGAACATCTGAGAAGCAGGAGGATTAAGCAAAATATCCATTTAATCCCAGTACTGTCTGGAAGAAACAACTGAGATATTAAAGAGATCATCATCACAGTACGACACAGAACAATCTGGACCTCGCACAAACTCATAGTAAAGACTTATAGTAACATGCGCATTTACTCAAACCTACAAGTGTTTCCATAGCTCTTAATAATGCATTAAGGGTTATGAAGACATTAAATGTAAACATCCGCACATTTACGCAAGACAGAAAAAAATCATTAGCACAGAACACTCTTTTAAACTGACTGTGCAGTTATGTACAACACAAACCGTAATACATGTAAAGAATAATACATATATGTGAAAATAAATAAAAGGCAGGGAGAAACTAATTCAACGTCTCCGCCGACGAGCGAAGCGGGAACTGTTGTTATTTGTTATTACACAAGAGCTAAATGAGAAAATGTCTCCCCCCCCCCATCCTGCATCCTGTGCAGATTTTTATACAGTCCGCTTGTTTGATCATAAATTGTTGAGTGCAATGACTTGTCTCCTCCACTTTCCTCACTGGTCAGGGCAGATTAAAAAGTCCACCTCACTTCCAACCGGTCTCAGCATACTATTAGCATATATATGAGATTTGAGACATTTTCTAATATTCTCCAGCAGAACTCATCTGTCAACGCTTCTGATGAATTATAAAAGGCTTGTTTAGAAGGAGAAAAGTCACTCCCTCCTCTGCTCACCTTACAAGAGTAACCTTTACTGTTCTGGAGGAAGGTAAAACTACTTTCCGTCATATTAATGCAAAAGAGTTATGCATGTTATTATCTCATAATGCTATGTGAAGTGGTCACTGATGCATTTAATGAAAAAAAAAATACATGACAAAAAGTTGATGGCTACAGGATTTACCAGTGCTAACATGGCTATATTGATATTAATACATTTATCCATCATGAGGTGGGCACGTTGGCGCTATTATAGCTGATCTCTAACATTTTCGAACAGCTCAAATTCTTATCATGCTCATCATCAAGCTCTAAGATTTTGGAGATATCCAATAAATGTCATGTAGCTACACACAGAAAACATCTACACACAGCTACACCGAGCGTCAGCAAATGTGATAGAAGTAAAACATTGGGTTTCTCTTTGTATTAAGTGTTTAACTACTATGTAATAACATTTAAATTAAACATTTGACACAATGCACTTTACATTGCATAATTACATCTATAATTACACCATTGATCCTTCCCTTACACCTTAACCCACAGTTAAACCTACCCATACCACCAAACCTGTTCCTAACCATACCCATTTCCCAACACACATTTTCTTCACCAATCCAGTTCAGAGCAAATCCCGCACTGCAGACAATTTCACTGGGTAGGGTTTGGTTAGGGTTTAGTATTGGTTGCAGCATTGTGTAGGCAATCAGCACTGTGATTGACATGACCAATGACATTTTTAGAATCTGCTGCAGGGCGGAGTTTGCGCTGAATAGGTTCAGGGAAAATCATACATGATAAAACGGAATGCTTTCATAATGTGGAAAGTACAACATATCTATTTTTTAAGCCGACTCACTCAGGTGTTTTCACAGCAACCAAATGGACTAGAGTTTGTTGTCAAACAGAATTGGATCATTATTCTGATCTTTATATATTCAAAAAATGTTGGCCTTCATTGTCAGTGTCTTAAATGTATCATAATGTGTATTACCCACACTGTAAAAAAAAATAAAAAAAAATGGGTCTTGTAATTTTCCATTAAAAATGAATAAATAAATAAATAAATAATAAAATAAAATAAAGTGATCATTACATATATGTTGTAATATTAAGAACATTTTACAAATAAAACAAATAGATACACTGTAAAAAAATGATAGGATCAATAAGTTATGACAACTTATGTTTTAAGTTCATTTAAAGAAATGTCAATAAAAAAATAAGTTAAGCAATTTCAACTTTTTAATTTAAGTTATACAAGATTCAACTCAAAATGTTAAGTCAGTTTAATGTAAATTGTAAATAGTGAGCTGAAATGACAACTTAAAAATAGTTGAAAAAGTTGAAATAGGTTGAATTTTTTTTACATTTTCCTATTTTTTTAGGTTTGAATAAATTAAGGAATAAAGGCTAAATATTTATTTTAAGATAATTTGTTCAATTATGCTGTTTATTTAGAGACACCATTGTTAGTTCCCAGCATGCTTTGCATATGGCTGGAAATGGAGAGTAAATATTGAAATTCATTTTAAGTGAAGGGAAACATCTGGTAATGTTAAATGATCAGTTATGTTTGACTTTTGAAAGAATTTCTGTTGAAAGAGTAGATGTTATGGTTAGGTTGTGAATAACATGTACTAATAATATGAAAAATATTGCTTTGTTCAATGAGCAATAACTTTGCTAATGCTAACAAAGTTAACAACATAACTCAAAGTCAAATATAAACAGGTAATTTCCCTCTAATTCACACACTTTTGAAAGTCAAATTAAAATAAAAGAGCACATTTCACAAAAAATATTAAATTCATTGTGTCATAATTTAGGTTATTTTACATGATTTAATAAGGTAGATTCCATTAAAGAAATAAAGCCTTAAAACTACTCAAAATATTGTAATATATATTTATTTATGTATGTATTTATATATATATTTTTTTTTTTTGAAGCAAACTGAGAAATATGAAACATCATTACAAAATGGATTGCCCTTTGGCTTTGGGTTTCTAACACTATGGCATATGCACAACTATTTCCAACAGGGATTTAAGACTCTGCTGAATCCTCTCAGTTTATAATCGGTTTGGGTCTGAGAGAGAAGAGGCTCTTCAGACTGGGCTGGGTGTTAGTACTCTAAACACAGAATAAGTTTCAGCTGGATTTCATTACAGTCCCCGATAGTTGTAATGCAACATATCCTTTAATACGTCACGCACCAAGCTTCAGCGTCGGGACGCAGAGGAGGAGAGTGAGTGAGGGGAGCGAACGCAGAGGTTTACAACCCTCGCCGCAAACATACATTACACGGCACCCGCCCAAACCTGCGTCTCAAGGGTGACAAAGGGTGTAAGCCTTTATATTTTCATCCATACGAAACCCGCTTTAATTAAACGACTAAAAAGTGCAGCAGCCTGTGTCCTAAATTAATTGCTTTCTATTAGATTACGCCGTTGTAGATAGACCACATGGAATTATTAACATTGTCGTACATTCCCATACATTCAATTTCCTGCGGTATTACTGTGAAAGAAACCACCCTCCCCTCTCGGCCGGGGATATTCCTGTATTCTGTTAAAGTGGATTTTGCTTTGTTAATTAAACAGGCTAAAAGGGCAGCGGCCTGGATCCTATTTCAATAGGATCCATAATTTAGAACATTTACAGCAACCTGTGATTATTACAGCCTTTGGAGAAATTTCAATCCTTTGGCAAATGCGAACCGACTGGTAATGGCTGTCGCTAACTCAAAAGCGAAGGGATAAATCATATGCGTTTGTTAATTAAATGAGGAAACAATCGCTAGGCTGCGTCTTCAGTAACAACTCTGACTCGTAAAAAAAGAAAAGTAATAGACAATCTCACGGCGCCGCTCGTTTTTGAATACAATTATGCGGCGTAATAGAGTTTGGCTTGGGCAACTTCCGCACAGCTGTCAGAGGGAAGAATGTCTCGCATTTATTTATTTATTTTTTTTCCTTCACGTTTTTTATTAAATGACTAAAAGCAGCAGTCTGTATCCGATCTAGCCTATCTCAGCTATTGCATCGACTGCATTGGATTATTTTACATTTTGATTGAAATGATGTCACAGGCAGATAAAGGCAGCCTGACCATTGTAATTGAATCAGCTCGAGTTGTTTATTCTGGTGATCTACAGCAGTGATTTGCTTGTCCTAACACCCAATGCATAAAAGATCCCCTCTTGTTTAACACCCTACTGATTAGATCGGTTTAAAATGGCAAAACAACGCCATTCGTGTCCAGAAACAGACAGGCATAAAGATTATACATAAAATGGGACGGGGAGGGGTGGAAATCCTCCTGTCACATCCCGTGTGTGTGTGTGTGTGTGTGTGTGTGTGTGTGTGTGTGTGTGCACCATCTGCTTAACTTTCCATGTGTGACCAAAACTCTCAATAAATAAATTTCACATGGCATGGATGCCAGATGCAGGCGGCAGTTTGACTGACAACATTTAAATAACAGTTAATGGGAAAAAGCTAAAGTAACAGCCTCTCATCCCGGCTCGCCATCCACTGACACTTTCAGGAATTTAAAACAGGCCTTTTGTACGCACGGTCTGATCCCGAACGCGGATTTTCTGCCTGAGCTCAGATGGAACTGATTACAAATATAATGCAACACCGGATCTTACATTATCGCATTATGAGATGCTGGGAAATAATACACTTCAAGGTATTCGAGATCAATTATGTAATTGATGATGGCAGATAGAATCATGTATCAGTGTATCTTATATCAGGATCATATCGGTGTTGTGATTTAAGCTTGTACAGACTGAATGGAAGGCTTGGTAAATAGAAAGCAACAATGTGAAATAATGCCTACTTTACATTTTTTTATGATAATAAACACAGGGTGTTTAATAAAATACAACAAAAGACATATTTTGCACCTTGTTGAAGAGAGGATGTTACTTTAGTCTTGATCAGACTTACATTGAAGGAGTGACCCGAGTCTAGAGAAATAGCACCCGTCTTTTAAAAATACTTACAGTATTATGAACTAACATGCATTTAAAATCTTGTAGATACCGAACACTAAATTTATTATGGCAGCCCTGTGCAACACCTCATTCGTTCACTCATTCATTAAACATCCATGGCCTTCTCTCGCCACTGGATTAGTTAACATTTTAGAAAAGACGCAAATCATGTCCTTAATCCCCCGTGTCCTGCTCTCGCAGGTCAGCCTCCATCAATCACCTGCATTAACAGGCCTATCTCACGCTCCACATGGACTGACCCCAGACCAGCTGAGCGCAGATAACATCACCTGCAGATTGCAGCTTTTACTTCACCTGACAATAACACTAGTGCTAACGCCAATGCTGAACACTAACAGTAGTTTTTGGGTCGCCTACTGTATGTGTTGCAGGTTTGAGTGAGCCTTTATCTGTACAGTTGGAAATAACTATGGTTAAATAATGCTGGTGTGGATCTCGGTTCACTCTTGTGCAATGCATGAACAGTAACTGCATTAATCTCATTTAATTTTAAATAACTTTTCAAGTCCTGACAATTCATTTGTTTGTAGCACAAAATAGCATGTAAGACCTATAATGTTATAAGATTTTAGATATAATACGCAAGATATGTAAATGTTGCTGTGTACTGTATTATTATCCTACAAAAATATTTATTTTCATTTATGCATTTGCTTTTATCCAAAGCAACTTTTTGTCAGATCTTGCTTTCCCTGGGAATCAAACCCATGACCTTGGCGTTGCTAGTGCCACACTCTACTGTTTGAGCTACAGGAAAGCTATTTACCAGATAAGTCATTCCAAATCATCTTACACTATTTAAAAAGCCTCATAATATTTATTTGTTATTTTGCATGTAGAAAAATAACTGTAGCAATACTGTATTTTGAGTGATGAATTGTGATTGGGACATTATGACAATGCAGCTTACACATGTGAATATTATCATGCAGCTCTTTATATAAAGTTGGATATACAGTAATTTCCAACTTAATCTGCATACATAGTACTTGTGATATACACTATATATCAAATCTCTGCTTAATTGCTTGTATACCGTCGCTAAATGTAACTATATAGCTCTAATCTGCTAAACTATAAAGCATGAAGATATGAAGAACATCATGATTTTCTGTAAAGCTGCTTTGAAAAAAATACATATAGTGAAAAGCACTAAACAAATACATTTAAATGTACACATTTGTTTCAATGTAAACAGTTTTGTGAAATCAAAAGAACTTCAGTCAAACACTTCCCGTGACCCTCCTCGTGTTTGCGTCAGCCTTTAAATCTGTTCAACATTCCCAACACGAGTGACCTTTTCTCCGCCTCATTTAGGTCAACAATCAGAGAGAGAAAAAAATAACAGCTCAACAATCCAGCCGAACGTTCACAATAATGCTGCGCGTTAACTGTACGCATTTAAAATTTTGATTTATGCCCCACGTGGCTATTAAATGAGATGGCGGCTTTTACAATATAGATTTCCTTTCCATTAGGGTAATAGTTTTATTGTGGCACAATTACACAAAAAAGGCGCGACAGGCTACCTGGCAGGCCTCGCTATGTATCAGGGACTCTTAACTGTGCAAATGTAGCCACACACAAGTAACACGGGTCAATTGCAGACAGCATCGTGGATAATGATTAAATCATTAAAATTTTGTCTATGCTTCACGGAGCATGGAGAAAATTAACTTCACCACCAACCTCATTTTTCTGCTGAACATGAAATAATGATTTTCTGCCAGTATAATTACAAAGCTAACATCTGATAGAGTCAGCATCCAGGGGGGATTATCACATGCATGAGTATTAGACCTCATTACCAGCTTGACTGCAAAATTATTACATCTTGTAATTGGATGGTGAGATTTATATACAGATTGGCCGGGTTCTCTGTAAGATTGTAATTACAGGCTTGGTTGCTTTGCTACTTATCACCGGGTGCAGGAGGAGAGGGGAAAACAAGCGCAGGGAGAGAGCGTTTCATTAAGCTGTTACCCTATCAATAGAGGAGCGCCTCCATTGGCCCCTCCGTATTTATTAGGCCAAACATCGCTGTTTGCGGGGAGGGGGAAACGCTGCCATTTATTACCGGCTGACAAATGGGATTTCATTTATTTAACCTCCGTGATCTACTCCGGCAAAATGTATAAACAAGTCATCCGTTTTATGATTCCAGAGTCGACGCCTCAATTATCTAAAGGCTAACTGACTGTTAAAACACCCATCTGCTCGCAGGAGCGCATTGATTTAATTTGCCGTATGTTGCCGAACGGTGGCGAGGGGATAAAGTGTGTCTCGTGTTAAAACCGTAGCCTGGACGGTTGCGTCGTGTACGCCTGATTCTGAGGCTCTGACACAATATAGAAACCCAATCGATACCTGGCTTGAACTGTACCAGGCGAGGACTTCAGTTGTCCAGGGAACACCTTTGTTCTCCTATAACAAGTAATCTCTCCTGCAGAATGAATATTGACAAGCTGGCTCCTTTGCCGCTAATTTTGTAGCCACACACAGCAATCGGCTCGTGTGCTGTAATAGAGTTGTTATTTGAGTCCATTACAAAGGCCTGCGGATCAATGCGCTGTGAGCAGACACTGGGTTCGAGCTACAGCAGAATGCTTACGTGAGGAAAGCAAGTCCTTGAACTCGCTCTCTGATTCCTGATATCTCTTTCTGTTTGCTTTCTATTTTCAGCGAAGCACAAGAAGCAGGTTTTCTTTTGCTCGTCTGTTATCAGTCACTGGTGTCAGCTTGTTTGGCTCTGTTCGTTGCCACATTTACATAAATGATAATTTGATGAACACCATACTCTGTAAAGTACTGAGTAATATTAGTGAACTACATGTACTTACTATACAGTTACATTTAGGGTTCGGTTAGGATTAGAGTTTGGTTTTAGGTTAGTTACTTGTAATTATGCATATTTTACCTTTATTACTATAGTAAGTACATGTAGTAACGTGTAACTATAGCCGCGTTTCCACCGCAGGAACTTTCTCCAGGACCTAGGAACTTTGGGGTGGTACTCTGTGTATTTCGACCGCAGGAACCAGGGTCTAAATGAAGTTCCGGGTAAATATTTCCCCCTCCGAGCGGCCCTGCTCCCGAGGTGGTACTTTTTCAAAGTTCGGGAACTTTCTGGGGTGGGACTTGGGCGCTGACCATGCTGATTGGTTGAGCTCACGCAGCATTTTATTTCAACTGGCATTTTTAAAAGTCTTTTGCCAGGATCGTTCAGCGTTCCGTAAATATCAGTCTTGCTCTTTCTGTCCGATGGCGCGCGTTCGTCTCAGTGTCCGTAATAGCTGATGATAACATACTTTGTCATATTTTAAATCTAGCTTTACGAGCTTTCAGACGCTTTAGTATCAGTGCTCATCTCTTTTCCGCCATCTTGTTAATGACCTCTTTAGTAAAACAATATATAACCAGCAAAAGCAGCGCTGCTTGCATCTCCTCCATTTGTTATTGTTGCAGACAGTGTCGCACAAAAATTATTACTGTCTGTCGTTGACTGGGAGGAACAGTCCCACGTCGCGCGCAGTCCTACATCACTGGACTAATTTTCCTAATCTTCTCTGTACTTTAGACCGCAGTGGAAACGCAGACAGCAGCAGGTCTGGGGGAAAAAAGTTCCTGTAAAAAAAGTTCCTGGTACAAATTGTTCCGGGTAATTTCGGTGGAAACGGGGCTTTAGTCACCTTAAAATAAAGTGCTACCAAAGCCATCTATAAAAATTATGATAAAAAAAATGGCAGCTGCGTTTACAGCTGAACAAACAAAAAATGTGCCACAGAAGATTCTGGGAATGACAGTTTTCACTGTAAGTTGTAAGATGATCCCAGCTGGCACATGACCGACATCAAACTGAACCCTTCCAAGCTCCAAAAGGTAACAAAATATGCTTTATTTTATTCTTCTGTAATTGTTACACTAATATCAGGAGAGTTTTATATTACCGTGGCAGATAAAGATCCATTTAAGGGTTATTTTAAAACGTTTAATGCTAAATGGTTGAAAAAAGTTTACAAAAAATATATAAATCAATATCGAAATCAATCTGTATGTTGAATCTACAATGTCTTCAATGCGTTCTTTTACACTTTCAAAGAATTTACAATTAAATACTTTTGACATGGAACTCTAAATGGTGCAGGATGATAGGTCTTTAACTCATTTGGTAGCGAACACATCATCTCATAGCACAGCTGATTGGTTGCTGTTGCATCAGGCCAATGAGCTGCGGCTCAACATTCAAATACTGGTAGTTGCTGTTAACAGTCTGCAGTGCACTTTCAGAAACCCTCCACCTTCCCCAGCTCCACCTGTATATATTTGCTATGGGTGTTATTTCATATATGTTACATGTGCAGCAGCAGCAGCATGTCTTACATGCTCAAAGCAATGTCTTTGAATGTATTGACAATAGCAAGTACAGAGCTATTCCGCCAAGACCAAATGCATTAACATTGTCAAATCCATTACAATGCCAATCTCTATTACTATGCCACTCTCTCAGAGAGTTGTCATGACAGAACAGTATTTTACTGTAAAATTACATGAAATGTATCATTAGTTTTATTACAGTTTTTCTGCTACATAACATACTGGAACTTATGGCCCCGGTATACTTCATTTTCCACATGCCACTACATCTTGTGCATAGTTGTGTCGTGTTTTGTATTGCTCTTTCCACACTCTTCTTCGACAACTTCACAATACATCATAAGTGCCACCTAGCGGACTCTTCTGACTCACATTCACCTTGCGCATGGCTCACTCATCCATGTCTTTATGGACCTTGTTTTGTGCACTGGTTCGCAGTCATGTTGGAACAGGAAGGGGCCATCCCCAAACTGTTCCTTTCACTGGAACTAAGGGGCCAAGCCCAACCCCTGAAAAACAACCCCACACCATAATTGCCCCCTCCACCAAACTTTACACTTGGCACAATGCAGTCAGGCAAGTACCGTTCTCCTGGCAACTGCCAAACCCAGACACGTCCATCGGATTGCTCGACAGAGAAGCGTGATTCGTCACTCCAGAGAACACGTCTCCACTGCTCTAGAGTCCAGTGGCGGCGTGCTTTACACCACTGCCTCCGACGCTTCGCATTTCACTTGCTGATGTAAGGCTTGGATGAAGCTGCTCTGCCATGGAAACCCATTCCATGAAGCTCTCTACACACTGTTCCTGAGCTAATCTGAAGGCCACACAAAGTTTGGAGGTCTGTAGCTATTGACCTTGCAGAAAGTTGGTGACTTCTGCGCAATGTGCGCCTCTGCATGTGCTGACCCCGCTCTGTGATTTTTACGTCGCCTACCACTTCGTGGTTGAGTTGTTGTTCCCAATTGCTTCCACTTTGTTATAATACCACTAACAGTTGACCGTGGAATATTTAGTAGTGAGGAAATTTCATGAATTGACTTATTGCACAGGTGGCAACCTATCACGTTACCACACTTGAATTCACTGAGCTCCTGAGAGTGACCTATTCTTTCACAAATGTTTGTAGAAGCGTCTGCATGCCTAGGTGTGTGATTTTATACACATTTGGCCATGAAAGTGATTGGAACACCTGAATTCAATTATTTGAATCAGGGTCCGCGAATAGAAGACCAAACACTTCATTGCGGGTAAGCTTTATTGATGCCATTAGAAAATATTGACTATATATATAGTATTTGCATTAGATTATTATTATTTTCTAATGGCATCAATAAAGATTACCCGCAATGAAGTGTTGGGTCTTCTATTCGCGGACCCTGATTCTGAAGGGGAATATCTGCCTTCAGAATATGACGATGATTCTGAAAGTGAAAGTATAGCCCTACACCAAGCACAAACTGTGAATCCTTTGCCCAATGTAGATGGTCCTTTGCCCAATATCAGTGGTGGGAACAATGTTTCCCGGGGTCGGAGTGTTCATCACGAAGTTAGCAGGCGTGTTAGTGTTGTGGAGAATGAGGCGTGTCCTGTGCACACTCGGCGCACGCGCAAGGCAGATCTGGCCGCGCTGCTCGTAGCAGGAGCAGACGCGGTGTGACACGGGGCAGAGGGGCTATTATGCATAGTATTCTTGTGTTTGTGTGTCATATGAATAATATATATGTGCCCCATACATGGAATCAGATTGCCTACTGTATGTAGTAAGTCGAAAATCTCTACAGCAAAAGGCCAACCGCAAACCATGCATTCGGTTTGTTTCTACCATTTATTATTAATGATTTACACAGTTTGTTTACTATTTACTATTTACTATTTACCTGAGCATTCAGTATTGTGCAATATAGCATACAGAAGGTGAGGGATATTTTTCTCTAATTTACAGCAAGTCTCTATCTTTTATCACTTTTAAGCCTTTTGAAATTAAGATGTCAAAATCGAACGTTTTAGGAAAAAACATCTGCCGCCTAAAGGGTTTATACCGTCTCTCATGATGCTTTGGAAACTTCTTGTGTTTTGGAGGAAGCGTGGCTTTGGAGAGGGTGGGATCTTATATGCTTTCAAAGCTATTGCTTTTGCTATCGCTACCTTCATACAAAATTACCTACCCATCCTTTAACCAACTAACAGGTTTTTACCACTGAATTTTTACAGTCTTTCCCCGTTTTTTTTAAGTTAAACGAGCATAACTTTGAATATCTGATTCAGATGTTTAGACGTTGAGCACTCAGACCCAACTCGCAGGATGGGGAATGTGCGTTTTGCATTCTGCAACCTGATTAGTAAATACTTTAGCCAATCAGAAACGATGTAGACAGTGCATGCAAACAAAAGGCACTATCAGCATGGATCGGTTCGCAGTGAGTTATTCTTCAGCGCTCCTGACAGACGTGAACTGTCATTAGTGCTATTGACAGGATCATAGGCAGAAGTCCTATGTGTTACTCTACCCCACATTTGTGACCTGAGCCTTTTTACACATCCTCCTCTCACAGTGACAGACCTCCCATGATTCCCCTCTCATTGCTGTGTCATGTGATCCGGGCTGCAGTATTCCCTAGTCTCAGCCCGGGTCAATAATTTGGTATTTAAGTGAAATGGCGCCCATTAACCCGGGCCGAGTTGGACCTCTCTTCTAAGCATTGATCAGATAACCAGCAGGGATATTTTATTACAGCCCACTGACGTAAAGTGGGTAAACCTGCACTCACTCCACTTGCTTGCATGAAGAGGATTAGAGCAGACGTACGAGAGAGAGAGAGAGAGAGAGAGAGAGAGAGAGAGAGAGAGAGGTGCAGTGTGAGCAGGTCCCTCAGGAACCATCAGAGGGAATTTAGTCTGTGTGCTGCACAGGCTCTATAAATGGCCCTCAAACCGCGCAGAGTTTTTTTTTTTATCTGGCCGTCGAATCAAATTAAAACACTTGTCAGCCTCTGACCCTGCCATTAATCAGAAAACAGGAGTTCCTGCCCCTATGAATTTGTTAGCACAACCTTGTTTTTTCCTTTAGCTAGCATTTATAAACCCCCATGGTAGCCATAAGCCATAGGGTCTTTACTGTGAAGGGGAGCGTTAATTATTTGTTTCATTTTGTCTTTGTTGCAACCACACACATTTAATGTATACTTAACAAAGTATGTGGGGGGTAACAGTTTAATCACTGTTACTGGAATACTTATTATAATAATAATTATTTACTATAGTATAGTCAGGCAGTCACTATATTCAACAATGTTGGTCAAATGCCTGATGATGCCTAATGTTTCCAAAATAATAATAATAACCGTAATCAATCAATCAACCAATCAATCAATCAAAACAGCAAGTCAAGTCAAGTCACCTTCATTTATATGGCGCTTTTTGCAACACAGATAGCTTCAAAGCAGCTTTACAGTGATAATAGGAAATACATTTTCTGTTATAAAAGCTGATTAGTTATTTAAGTTAGTGCCATTTAACCCTCTGGGGTTCTTCATTTATGGGTCACACTCAGGACCTTCGGGTCAAAAATGACCCGGAGGGCGGGATTAAGATAAAAAGATTTGAGTAAAATCAATTAAATATATTTTTGTTCAATAATATTTTTTCTTTTCTTTTTTGGTGTTTTGAGATAATTGTATGATTTATAATTAATATTTATGCAATAATTATGACCCATTTTTTCCCATTGAATATAATAAAAAAAAAAAAAAAAAAATAAAAAAAAAAAAATATATATATATATATATATATATATATATATATATATATATATATATATATATATATATATATATATATATATAATTTTTATTTTATTTTATTTTTATTTTTTTATTATTATTATTATTATTATTATTATTAAAGCTGTATTTCATTTTAGAGTCAAGCCTAGGCCTCATGAAAGCAATTTTTAAATGAGATCGGTGCCATCTGGTGGACACATTGAGCATTTTTATCACGCAATAGCACATTTTTACCACTGTAGTGGATCTTGCGTTTTATAAAAAAAAACTAAAAATCGTAGCTTCATCGGAATGGTCCGAAACTTGGTGACTTTATTGGTACTTGGTATATGAACACCAAAAACAATTGGGGACAGGATTTGAAAAGTCTAAGTGGTCGTAAAAAAATAGTCACACTCAGGACCTTTGGGTCAAAAATGACCCCCATAAGAAATGAATGGGAAATTGGCAACAACAAAAAATTGTGCGTAAAATATACAAATCAGCCAGGATGCAGAAAAAAAGGACTCAACAGTGAAGGGGTGAATCTCTAAAAAATTGAGTGCAAAACAGACAAAAAAACTCACACACACACACACACTTATACACACAAAAACACTCACACACACACACACACACACACACACACACACACACACATACACGTCTATATTACCAACAGGGGACCATCACTCCACACTGACCAAGAGGGGACCGGTGTTTCTAGTCATTTTGAAGAAACAAAACTTAGATACAAAATTTTGTTTTAAGGTCTTTTTTCATAATATAACTTCAAATAAGCATTTTTTTTTTTTTTTTTTAAACATGCCAAGAGGGGACCTGAACGATGTCTACCTATCCAACAGGGGACCTCCATAGCCTGCAATGGAGCTGTGTGTGTGAAAGGGAAGAGAGCTGGCAGTCAAGTCTGTCTTCATTATTTAATATATATATATATATATATATATATATATATATATATATATATATATATATATATATATATATATATATATATATATATATATATATATATATAATTATAATTATATAATGTTCACACAGGCATCAGGGAACACAATGAGCACACAACGGAGAAAAAGCCATGTTGTGGACATTACAGAGAAATAAAAAAATTCTTGAAATTAAGAATTATCTTTAAGAAATTCATTCTCTGTTGTGTCTTCATACTTACAGTATATGATCCGTCCACTCATTTAAGCTTATTTTCAAGAACACCAACACTGTAAAAAAAAAAATCAGGTCTCCAATTGAACATTTTCTAGTGACCGATCACATCTAAATTTTTTAGTTGGCCAAATTGAATTTCTTGAATTTTAATTGAATTAAAGTGCATCAATTTACAGAAAATTTTCAATTGGAGACCTGAATTTTTTTTTTTACAGTAAAGGTATTTCAATGTGTGACTTATTTTTAATTAAAACATAGTTTCTGCTCTCTAAAATCCCAAAAAATGTCCTTTGTTTTTGAGATTTTTAGAGTGAGATTTGATTTCTTGCACCAATAAAAAAATAAATAAATATAGGACTGGACAAGCAGAAATTGTTCTTTAAGGTAATAATCACAGGTCATCTCTTTATATAGTAAATAATGATAATGTTAAACACAATGACTCGGTCCCCTGTTAGATAGTAAATCACGACACCAGTGTGTTTGCGTTGTCATTTCTTGCCATAAACACACTGTAGAGATTTAGAATTTTTATAGCAATAACTGAGTTTTAAGAGTTAAATCAAGCAGAAATAGTTCTCTAATGTATTAATTGCAGATCCTCTTTGAATAATGATTATGTTAAACACAATGACTCGGTCCCCTGTTAGATAGTAAATCACGACACCAGTGTGTTTGCGTTGTCATTTCTTGCCATAAACACACTGTGGAGATTTAGAATTTTTATAGCAATAACTGAGTTTTAAGAGTTAAATCAAGCAGAAATATTTCTCTAATGTATTAATTGCAGATCATCTTTGAATAATGATTATGTTAAACACAATGACTCGGTCCCCTGTTAGATAGTAAATCATGACACCAGTGTGTTTGCGTTGTCATTTCTTGCCATAAACACACTGTGGAGATTTAGAGTTTTTATAGCAATAACTGAGTTTTAAGAGTTAAATCAAGCAGAAATAGTTCTCTAATGTATTAATTGCAGATCATCAGATCAATGATTATGTTAAACACAATGACTCGGTCCCCTGTTAGATAGTAAATCACGACACCAGTGTGTTTGCGTTGTCATTTCTTGCCATAAACACACTGTAGAGATTTAGAATTTTTATTGCAATAACTGAGTTTTAAGAGTTAAATCAAGCAGAAATAGTTCTCTAATGTATTAATTGCAGATCATCAGATCAATGATTATGTTAAACACAATGACTCGGTCCCCTGTTAGATAGTAAATCACGACACCAGTGTGTTAGCGTTGTCATTTCTTGCCATAAACACACTGTAGAGATTTAGAGTTTTTATAGCAATAACTGAGTTTTAAGAGTTAAAATCAAGCAGAAATAGTTCTCTAATGTATTAATTGCAGATCATCATTGAATGATTATGTTAAACACAATGACTCGGTCCCCTGTTAGATAGTAAATCACGACACCAGTGTGTTTGCGTTGTCATTTCTTGCCATAAACACACTGTAGAGATTTAGAATTTTTATAGCAATAACTGAGTTTTAAGAGTTAAATCAAGCAGAAATAGTTCTCTAATGTATTAATTGCAGATCATCAGATCAATGATTATGTTAAACACAATGACTCGGTCCCCTGTTAGATAGTAAATCACGACACCAGTGTGTTTGCGTTGTCATTTCTTGCCATAAACACACTGTGGAGATTTAGAGTTTTTATAGCAATAACTGAGTTTTAAGAGTTAAATCAAGCAGAAATAGTTCTCTAATGTATTAATTGCAGATCATCAGATCAATGATTATGTTAAACACAATGACTCGGTCCCCTGTTAGATAGTAAATCACGACACCAGTGTGTTAGCGTTGTCATTTCTTGCCATAAACACACTGTGGAGATTTAGAGTTTTTATAGCAATAACTGAGTTTTAAGAGTTAAATCAAGCAGAAATATTTCTCTAATGTATTAATTGCAGATCATCATTGAATAATGATTATGTTAAACACAATGACTCGGTCCCCTGTTAGATAGTAAATCACTACACCAGTGTGTTTGTGTTGTCATTTCTTGCCATCTCAAACACACTGTAGATATTTAGAGTTTTTATAGCAATAACTGAGTTTTAAGAGTTAAATCAAGCAGAAATATTTCTCTAATGTATTAATTGCAGAATATCAGATCAATGATTATGTTAAACACAATGACTCGGTCCCCTGTTAGATAGTAAATCACGACACCAGTGTGTTAGCGTTGTCATTTCTTGCCATAAACACACTGTGGAGATTTAGAGTTTTTATAGCAATAACTGAGTTTTAAGAGTTAAATCAAGCAGAAATATTTCTCTAATGTATTAATTGCAGATCATCAGATCAATGATTATGTTAAACACAATGACTCGGTCCCCTGTTAGATAGTAAATCACGACACCAGTGTGTTAGCGTTGTCATTTCTTGCCATAAACACACTGTGGAGATTTAGAGTTTTTATAGCAATAACTGAGTTTTAAGAGTTAAATCAAGCAGAAATATTTCTATAATTTATTAATTGCAGATCATCAGATCAATGATTATGTTAAACACAATGACTCGGTCCCCTGTTAGATAGTAAATCACAACACCAGTGTGTTTGCGTTGTCATTTCTTGCCATAAACACACTGTAGAGATTTAGAGTTTTTATAGCAATAACTGAGTTTTAAGAGTTAAATCAAGCAGAAATATTTCTCTAATGTATTAATTGCAGATCCTCTTTGAATAATGATTATGTTAAACACAATGACTCGGTCCCCTGTTAGATAGTAAATCACGACACCAGTGTGTTTGCGTTGTCATTTCTTGCCATAAACACACTGTGGAGATTAGAGTTTTTATAGCAATAACTGAGTTTTAAGAGTTAAATCAAGCAGAAATATTTCTCTAATGTATTAATTGCAGATCCTCTTTGAATAATGATTATGTTAAACACAATGACTCGGTCCCCTGTTAGATAGTAAATCACGACACCAGTGTGTTTGCGTTGTCATTTCTTGCCATAAACACACTGTGGAGATTTAGAATTTTTATAGCAATAACTGAGTTTTAAGAGTTAAATCAAGCAGAAATATTTCTCTAATGTATTAATTGCAGATCATCAGATCAATGATTATGTTAAACACAATGACTCGGTCCCCTGTTAGATAGTAAATCACGACACCAGTGTGTTAGCGTTGTCATTTCTTGCCATAAACACACTTTAGAGATTTAGAGTTTTTATAGCAATAACTGAGTTTTAAGAGTTAAATCAAGCAGAAATAGTTCTCTAATGTATTAATTGCAGATCATCATTGAATGATTATGTTAAACACAATGACTCGGTCCCCTGTTAGATAGTAAATCACGACACCAGTGTGTTTGTGTTGTCATTTCTTGCCATCTCAAACACACTGTAGATATTTGGAGTTTTTATAGCAATAACTGAGTTTTAAGAGTTAAATCAAGCAGAAATAGTTCTCTAATGTATTAATTGCAGATCCTCTTTGAATAATGATTATGTTAAACACAATGACTCTGTCCCCTGTTAGATAGTAAATCACGACACCAGTGTGTTTGCGTTGTCATTTCTTGCCATCTCAAACACACTGTAGATATTCACTGTATATATTGAGATAACTCAATTATATGGCGACTTGCATTAAAATGTTTATCCGTCTCAATTAAATTATGTGAACTGAATGACTTTTAACATTGACACTTTAGTTGTTTAACCAACTGATGATTTGCAACTCAGCAATCAACACACAACTGAGTTTTGACCTCTAAAATCTTATTATAGTGTATTGTTATGGTAAGTATTGGTGTTTTATGTTTTAAATCAAGCAGAAATCACTCTTTAAGGAAACAATTGCAGGTCACACTTTATACAGTGAACATGATTTCCTTAAATTGACTTGTCCCCTGTTGGATGGGAAAACACGACGCCTGTTTGATTTCTTTGCTATTTCTTGCCATCACAAACACACTGTAGAGATTTTGAAGGTCAGAAATACATTTTATGGTGACTTGCATGAAAATGTTTATCCGTCTCAATTAAATTATGCAAAATGAACGTCTTTTACCATTGACACTTTAGTTGAAGATTTTCAACTCAACAATCAACACAACTGAGTTTTGACCTCAAAAATCATTATACAGTGTATATTAAATTTAAATAAAAAATATAAAATTTCTTTACAAAACAAGTTTGACTCTCTACTGCTTATTCATTATTGTTTATGCTACATGGTCCATGTTTCCATTACAGTATAAAATTGTTCCTAAGTTTTCCCCTTTTATATAGATGGTAATGACTAAATATCCTCGCACACTGAAATTTTCACACGTAAAAAAAAAAAGATCAAGCACGTTTACACACAGCCTCTGAAACTTTGCTTCGTCATAAAAAAAATCTGATCAGGTTCAGTTTTCTGCATTTTTCACATCCATAGCAAGCATTTTAAGAGGGGTTTCACATTTCTGTGTTATTCATTTTTGTGTTCAAATTTTGAACATAAGTTGAACAGTTTAAAAAAGAAAGTGTGAACGTTCAAATTAGCCTTTATAGTTCATAAAGTTTTGCTGGCGTTTGTATCTAATTGAGAAAAGAATGAATGTAAATTGAAAGATGTTGTCATTGAACGCATTTTGTGCCAAAGCAAATAAATGATCCACAGTTTAGCCACATAGGCTGATGTGATCCCTGAGTGAAGAGTTTTGAAAAAGTGATGCACAAAAGTACCCGGATGTTATAAGATATACAAGTATATGAAAACAATGTCTACAATAATATGAAATAAATGTTTTAATAGGTTATGTTTGTGGTTATTTTGTGTTAGCCACTATATAATATGCTGGGATGGTTAGTTGAGCAACAAGTTCACACATCTCAATTTCTGTTCTGTGTCCTCACAAACTTCTGAGCTCGTTCTTTCAAGATCACATAGCAAGACTGGTCTCCACGAAAACACAAGTCCCTTCTTTGCATTCCCAGAATTGCGAAACAGCCATCATTAAGAAATGTGCATTGTGCAATAAAGGAGTACTCCAAGAATAATTATAATATTTATACCAGTAAGTCTCATGCAGGTCACTAGGGTTTACAATATTTTATGCTTTAATACTATAAAAAAAAATTGTTACGGCCATTTCACACTGAACGCGTCAAAGTGAGGTGAATCGTTGATGAATGGAGGTTTAACACAGAACGCCACTCAAACCATCATCGAGGACTTGCTATAATTATATAATAGACAGACATGCATTATTTCTAGTGATTTATGATCGTAATATAATTGACCGATCCAGAGCGAATGCGATCTCTGACTCATAACACTCACACACGTGGAAGAAAACGGACAGTTCTCTTCTGATAGCATATAATTCAGTGGAAAAAGAAGTAAACTTGAGAATTACATATGGCATATCTTGCTTTATTATGCTGAGATTGATCGAGATTGACACATCTCCCAAACCCTATTTACATATGAATACAGGAAAGGCCAAAGCCATTGTCTCACAGGTGAGGAATAGGCCTTACAGAGCTGTTTCACCCATGTCACAGAAACAAACTTCTCAAACAAACTAGAGAAGACGCTGGGATTTACCTGGGAAAATTAAATCAATGTACACTTTTTCCAATCCCTACGACACATTTTTCAATACTTGGGTCACTTTTTTAAAACTCTTCACACACTTCTCCAAAATGAATTTCAGCTTGGCACAGCAGTTATTTTAATGTTCAAAATGCACTAAAACTACCAAAAAGGATTCTGAGGATTCAAAGGAATCACCCAACAAACACACTTTTTCAATCATAAAACACAGACCTAAAACACATGATCATTACACAATGTTTTCTTTTGTAAAATTTTCTTTTCAAAACAAGACTTACACTATAATTCAGTGCAGTTTATGTTACATGGTCCTTGGTCCAGTACAGTATAACATTATTCCTAAATGTTTCCCTTTTGAATGGATGGCAATGCAGTAAACTAACACCAGCTAAATCTATTTGTTTTGATAGTATTTTATATTTTAGATTCAAAATACAACCCCAAATCAGAAAAAGTTGGGACAGTTTGGAAAACGCAAAAAAAAAAGAAGAAAAAAAAAGAGGTGATTTCTAAATTTACTTTGACTTGTATTTCATTGCAGACAATATGAACACAAACTATTTAATGTTTTGTCTGGTCAACTTCATGTCATTTGTAAATATGCATCCTTTCCTGTCATTCAGACCTGCAACACATTTCAAAAAAAGTTGGGACAGTAAAGCATTTAACACTTTGTAATGTTGCCATTCCTTTTCACAACACTTAAAAGACGTTTAGGGACTGAAGACACCAAGTGATGAAGTGTTTCAGGTGTAATTTTGTCTTAAGGTGGGCAACAGTACGGGGTCTTCGTTGTCCACAGTCTCTATTGGAGACAGGTCGGGACTGAGGCAGGCCAGTCAAGTGCCCGAACCCTCTTCCTCCGCAGCCAGGACTTTGTAATGTGTGCAGAATGTGGTTTTGCATTGTCTTGTTGAAATATGCATGGACCTCCCTGGAAAAGATGTCTTCTTGAAGGCAGCATATTATGCTCCAAAATCTCTATGTACTTTTCAGCATTAATGGTGCCTTCACAGGACCTTTCTTGGATGCTGCTTTTGTAGCAAATCATAATTACAATCACCTGTTGACATCACCTGTTTCAAATCACATCATTATTTAGCCATTTTACCTCATTACTAGCCCTAAACTGCTCCTGTCCCAACTTTTTTTGAAATGTGTCTGAATTGCAGGTCTGAATGACAGGAAAGGATGCATATTTACAAATGACATGAAGTTGACCAGACAAAACATGAAATGTTTTGTGTTCATATTGTCTGCAATGAAATACAAGTCAAAGTAAATTTAGAAATCACTTCTTTTTTTTGTATTTGCGTTTTCCATACTGTCCCAACTTTTTCTGATTTGGGGTTGTATATTTCAATATGGTATTACTGTCTAAATGTAGCAAATTTCTATTATTTTTTTAGTTGTGTGTTAAATTTTGAACATAAGTTTAACAGTTTTGAAAAGAGAATGTAAAAATGTTCAAATTGGCCTGTATAGTACATAAACTCCTAACTACTAAAAAAATACTTCATGTGTGTATTTAGCCTGTGTAGATCAGTTTGCTTACACATCCCCCAAACTCCATTTACATATGAATACAGGAAAGGCCAAAGCCATTGTCTCACAGGTGAGGAATAGGCCTTACAGAGCTGTTTCACCCATGTCACAGAAACAAACTTCTCAAACAAACTAGAGAAGACGCTGGGATTTACCTGGGAAAATTAAATCAATGTACACTTTTTCCAATCCCTACGACACATTTTTCAATACTTGGGTCACTTTTTTAAAACTCTTCACACACTTCTCCAAAATGAATTTCAGCTTGGCACAGCAGTTATTTTAATGTTCAAAATGCACTAAAACTACCAAAAAGGATTCTGAGGATTCAAAGGAATCACCCAACAAACACACTTTTTCAATCATAAAACACAGACCTAAAACACATGATCATTACACAATGTTTTCTTTTCTAAAATTTTATTTTCAAAACAAGATGTAACTACAGAAATTAATTACAGATGTAATTACATGCAGGTATATTTAAAAATGTAAGTACAATGTAAAGACATGTATGTAAACAATAAGTGCATTGTATCAAATGGATAATTAAAATGTTAGTACATAGTAGTTAAGGCCACCTTATATAAAGTGGGTCCCTTTGGATTTTAATATAATTCCTGCAGAAATGAGTTGATCATCGTTCAGACTTGAATGTGTTTGATCAGTTCTGAAAGCAGTGTGTTAGCATTCAAAGAATGTGCTAAAAATATATAGTTTTGCAGATGGTTAGGTACGAATAACAAAAGTGTTCGTGGATTTTGGAAAATGTGGTCATTGAATGCATTTTGTGTGAAAGCAATGAAAAATGATTCACAGTTTTTAACATATCAATTTAGTATTGGCCAATGCAATAAATAAAAAAAACGTAAAGCGATATGCAGAAAGCTGTGGGGCTAAACACCAAGAAAATATCACTTCTAATAAGATGAAAATATATTTAATTTAATTTAATTTAATTTTTAAAACAATTTAAAACATGTCAACAGTTTTTTTTTTTTTTTTTACATTTGCTGGGACACATTTCTCAATCCTCATCACTTTTTCACTGTTCACTTTTTGTCTTCACTCAGGGATCACATCAGTCTATGTGGCTAAACTCTGGATCATTTATCAATGCTTTGGGCACAAAATGTGTTCAATGACGACATCTTTCAATTTACATTCATTCTTTTCTGACTTTGACACAAACACCACCAAAACATTATGTACTATACAGGCCAATTTGAACATTTTTACATTCTCTTTTCAAAACTGTTAAACTTATGTTCAAAATTTAACACAAAACTAAAAAAATAATAGAAATTTGCTACATTTAGACAGTAATACCATATTGAAATATACAACCCCAAATCAGAAAAAGTTGGGACAGTATGGAAAACGCAAATACAAAAAAAAGAAGTGATTTCTAAATTTACTTTGACTTGTATTTCATTGCAGACAATATGAACACAAAATATTTCATGTTTTGTCTGGTCAACTTCATGTCATTTGTAAATATGCATCCTTTCCTGTCATTCAGACCTGCAACACATTTCAAAAAAAGTTGGGACAGGAGCAGTTTAGGGCTAGTAATAAGGTAAAATGGCTAAATAATGATGTGATTTGAAACAGGTGATGTCAACAGGTGATTGTAATTATGATTTGCTACAAAAGCAGCATCCAAGAAAGGTCCTGTGAAGGCACCATTAATGCTGAAAAGTACATAGAGATTTTGGAGCATAATATGCTGCCTTCAAGAAGACATCTTTTCCAGGGAGGTCCATGCATATTTCAACAAGACAATGCAAAACCACATTCTGCACACATTACAAAGTCCTGGCTGCGGAGGAAGAGGGTTCGGGCACTTGACTGGCCTGCCTCAGTCCCGACCTGTCTCCAATAGAGACTGTGGACAACGAAGACCCCGTACTGTTGCCCGCCTTAAGACAAAATTACACCTGAAACACTTCATCACTTGGTGTCTTCAGTCCCTAAACGTCTTTTAAGTGTTGTGAAAAGGAATGGCAACATTACAAAGTGTTAAATGCTTTACTGTCCCAACTTTTTTTGAAATGTGTTGCAGGTCTGAATGACAGGAAAGGATGCATATTTACAAATGACATGAAGTTGACCAGACAAAACATGAAATATTTTGTGTTCATATTGTCTGCAATGAAATACAAGTCAAAGTAAATTTAGAAATCACCTCTTTTTTTTGTTCTTTTTTTTTTGCGTTTTCCAAACTGTCCCAACTTTTTCTGATTTGGGGTTGTATTTTGAATCTAAAATATAAAATACTATCAAAACAAATAGATTTAGCTGGTGTTAGTTTTTAAACTGCATTGCCATCCATTCAAAAGGGAAACATTTAGGAATAATGTTATACTGTACTGGACCAAGGACCATGTAACATAAACTGCACTGAATTATAGTGTAAGTCTTGTTTTGAAAAGAAAATTTTACAAAAGAAAACATTGTGTAATGATCATGTGTTTTAGGTCTGTGTTTTATGATTGAAAAAGTGTGTTTGTTGGGTGATTCCTTTGAATCCTCAGAATCCTTTTTGGTAGTTTTAGTGCATTTTGAACATTAAAATAACTGCTGTGCCAAGCTGAAATTCATTTTGGAGAAGTGTGTGAAGAGTTTTAAAAAAGTGACCCAAGTATTGAAAAATGTGTCGTAGGGATTGGAAAAAGTGTACATTGATTTAATTTTCCCAGGTAAATCCCAGCGTCTTCTCTAGTTTGTTTGAGAAGTTTGTTTCTGTGACATGGGTGAAACAGCTCTGTAAGGCCTATTCCTCACCTGTGAGACAATGGCTTTGGCCTTTCCTGTATTCATATGTAAATGGAGTTTGGGGGATGTGTAAGCAAACTGATCTACACAGGCTAAATACACACATTAAGGATGCATGAGTTTTTTTAGTTTCTCACTGCAACCGAACATTACTTTGGAGTTTTTGCAGAAATATCTTGGCCTTTGTGCCTGTTATTTCATAAAGAAACCTTACAGCAGCCATTTACAGCACTGTAACACCACAGAATTCTGGGTCTTTGTTTGAGTCTGTTTGACGTCTATCTCTCAGCTACAATCGCTAGGACACCTTTCTCTTTTCTTAGCAAAGCAGTTAATTTCACGTTCAAAATGTGCTAAAACTACCAAAACACTTCATTGATGTCTTAAATCAACTCATTCTTCCAGAACACAACGAGGATTCACCCAACATATACACTTTTAACTCATACAACAAAAAACACTAACAACAGTCAGCATTATAGTATATATTTTTTTGCTGTTAACTTCAGTTTAGATTAGTTTACATTAAAGTTTACATTAAAGTACACACGTTTTCTCCTTTTGTAAACAATAGATTATTTTTGTAAAACAATAGATCTGTATGGAGTTATTTATACCAGGCTCGATCAATCTCAGCATAATAAAGCAAGATATGCCATATGTAATTCTCAAGTTTACTTCTTTTTCCACTGAATTATATGCTATCAGAAGAGAACTGTCCGTTTTCTTCCACGTGTGTGAGTGTTATGAGTCAGAGATCGCATCCGGGTACTTTTGTGCATCCTCTGTACATGTGTTCTTGAGTATTGTAATTGAACTTCGACAGTTGATGATGACGTAGAGCAGGAACACAAGGACGCAATATCACTAAACAACGCTTTTGCGAAACATCCATTAAGTATATTTAATTGTGCTAAAATCACACTATTGCAAGTATACTTTAGGTTCACTTTAAATATCTCACATTTAAAGACTGATATTATACAGTGATCCCTTACTAATAGTGATATTACAGGGTTTTTTAAACATCTGCTAGGACACATTTCTGCATACGCATCACTTTTTCAAAACTCTTCACTCAGGGATCACATCAGCCTATGTGGCTAAACTGTGGATCATTTATTTGCTTTGGCACAAAATGCGTTCAATGACGACATCTTTCAATTTACATTCATTCTTTTCTCAATTAGATACAAACGCCAGCAAAACTTTATGAACTATAAAGGCTAATTTGAACGTTCACACTTTCTTTTTTAAACTGTTCAACTTATGTTCAAAATTTGAACACAAAAATGAATAACACAGAAATTTGAAACCCCTCTTAAAATGCTTGCTATGGATGTGAAAAATGCAGAAAACTGAACCTGATCAGATTTTTTTTATGACGAAGGAAAGTTTCAGAGGCTGTGTGTAAACGTGCTTGATCTTTTTTTTTTACGTGTGAAAATTTCAGTGTGCGAGGATATTTAGTCATTACCATCTATATAAAAGGGGAAAACTTAGGAACAATTTTATACTGTAATGTAAACATGGACCATGTAGCATAAACAATAATGAATAAGCAGTAGAGAGTCAAACTTGTTTTGTAAAGAAATTTTATATTTTTTATTTAAATTTAATATACACTGTATAATGATTTTTGAGGTCAAAACTCAGTTGTGTTGATTGTTGAGTTGAAAATCTTCAACTAAAGTGTCAGTGTTAAAAGACGTTCATTTTGCATAATTTAATTGAGACGGATAAACATTTTCATGCAAGTCACCATAAAATTTAGTTCTGAAATCTGTACAGTGTGTTTGTGATGGCAAGAAATAGCAAAGAAATCAAACAGGCGTCGTGTTTTCCCATCCAACAGGGGACAAGTCAATTTAAGGAAATCATGTTCACTGTATAAAGTGTGACCTGCAATTGTTTCCTTAAAGAGTGATTTCTGCTTGATTTAAAACATAAAACACCAATACTTACCATAACAATACACTATAATAAGATTTTGGAGGTCAAAACTCAGTTGTGTGTTGATTGCTGAGTTGCAAATCATCAGTTGGTTAAACAACTAAAGTGTCAATGTTAAAAGTCATTCAGTTCACATAATTTAATTGAGACGAATAAACATTTTAATTAGGGGTGTAACGATTCGTTTTAACAACGATTCGATTCGTATCACGATTTGAGGTTGTCGATACGATTCAAGGACGATTTTGGTTCATAGAACGATACGATCCGAAACGATTCAGTGACTTGAAATCGATTCAGTAACTTTTTAGCCAAAAATTGTGTGACTGAAATAAATATCTGGATACTGGTCAGTGCAGGTGAAGTTTCCTAGATTCCTGTTGTTTCTTGTAAGGGAATCAGGTATCAATTAATTATGGATATAAACAAACAAGTAAACAACAATTAATGGCAAATGCATTCAAATTTTATTTGAATAAAGTGCAACCAACAGTTTAGGTTGAATTAACAGGAAGTTAACCTTTTCTGCTCTCATTTTCAATATTCAATACATTTTCAATAAAAGCACAGTAAGTGCAACCAACATTTCAACAGTAGGTTAACCTGCTACTTCTGCTTTTGTTATCCAACATATTAATATTACAATATTAATATCAAAAATAAAGTGCAACTAACTTCTCTTCAGGTTTAATTAATAGTAGGTGTACCTGTTACTTTTGCTGTTGTTTTTCATCATTAAAATAATACAAATACAATATTAATATCAAAAATAAAGTGCAACCAACATTTCTTCAGGTTGAATAAACTGGCTGAACCTGCTACTACTCTCAGTTTAATAAACAAACAATATTTAACAAAAGATACAATGTAACCAACTACTCTTCAATGACTCTACATATTTCTTTTTCAAAAATATCAACATGATCTGACCGCAGAGAACACTGAGAACACTTCTCTGTACGTTCACTATGTCGCCAGCAGCACTACAAACTCGCTCTGCTGGCACACTGGTCCCAGGAATGCACAGGTAACATTTAGCAAGGGTTGAAAGTACAGGTAGCTGTTTCTCCTGGTGGCTTGATAATTTCTCGCTGGTTGGCTTCTCCTCTGCCATCCGCCATGCTATGTTTTGTTTTCTTAGCGCTGCTGCTGGTGCGTGCGTTGCGATGATGTCACAGATAGGCAGAATGAATCGAGTAACGTTTAACGCCGTTATCATTAAAAGTGCTAAGAAAAAACATCCATTTAAAGTCTGACGTGCTTAAATCCAATGCGTTATTTCCTATGATCGATACAATCGATTGATTACCTTTTAAAACGATGTTAGATCGATATATGTCGTCCGGAAGGCCAACTTGCCGAGCACAGATCGATGTAGTTAGATCGTAGGAAAATAAATCGATACATCGATGTAGTAGATGAATCGTTACACCCCTAATTTTAATGCAAGTCACCATATAATTGAGTTATCTCAATATATACAGTGAATATCTACAGTGTGTTTGAGATGGCAAGAAATGACAACGCAAACACACTGGTGTCGTGATTTACTATCTAACAGGGGACCGAGTCATTGTGTTTAACATAATCATTCAATGATGATCTGCAATTAATACATTAGAGAACTATTTCTGCTTGATTTAACTCTTAAAACTCAGTTATTGCTATAAAAACTCTAAATATCTACAGTGTGTTTATGGCAAGAAATGACAACGCAAACACACTGGTGTCGTGATTTACTATCTAACAGGGGACCGAGTCATTGTGTTTAACATAATCATTATTCAAAGAGGATCTGCAATTAATACATTAGAGAACTATTTCTGCTTGATTTAACTCTTAAAACTCAGTTATTGCTATAAAAACTCTAAATATCTACAGTGTGTTTGAGATGGCAAGAAATGACAACACAAACACACTGGTGTCGTGATTTACTATCTAACAGGGGACCGAGTCATTGTGTTTAACATAATCATTGATCTGATGATCTGCAATTAATACATTAGAGAACTATTTCTGCTTGATTTAACTCTTAAAACTCAGTTATTGCTATAAAAACTCTAAATCTCCACAGTGTGTTTATGGCAAGAAATGACAAAGTAAACACACTGGTGTCGTGATTTACTATCTAACAGGGGACCGAGTAATTATGTAAATCATAAATAAATCAAAAGTGGTTTGTTTAAAAAACTAATAAATGTATAAGGTGGTAAGGTGGCCCTTTTGCACCCCATTTTACATGGGGCAAAAGTCACACATTATTTATACAAATACTTGAGCTAAAATGTTTTTTTTTTAATAATGTCTTAACACTTGTTTAAAAGAATAGTAAAGTTTGTACTATTTTCTGTTTATTTTGATAAATGAAATAATGTTCAATGAATATAGGCTACTGTCATTAAAATATGTTAAAATAAAAAATACAAAAACAAAACTTCTAATTACATTCTGGTTGTTTAGATTTTTAAATCCTTTTTTCTTAGATTCTGTTTAGAATTTAATTGTAATGTAATGCAAAGTTTGAAACTAGTCAGGGTATCTAGTAAAGAGATGTAATGCTGTTCCTTTAGTAAGCAGCCTGTTAAACAGCAGAGTCTCTCTGGGCCAGCAGGCCATTCAAACAATAGAGGAGTGTGTGTGAACGACGTGTGTTTAAGAGCCCTTACAGTTCCTGCTCCAGCCTACAGGGGAGCTGCTGAGTATGACCTTAAACACACACACACACTTAGGTCCCCACTTGGTCAAAAGTTTTAAAAAAATTACTAGAGTGTTTTTACTTAATTTTCACATGATTTAAACACACACACTTGTAGTTCCCCACTTGGTCAAAAGTAAAAAAAATCACCAGAGCGTTTTTTTAGTGTTTTTACTTGATTTTAACATGATTTAAAGCATGACCAACAGGGGACCTGAAAAATGTCCCCTCTTGGCTCAGAGGTCCCCTGTTAGTGAGTGTGTTACGACACCAAGGTCCCCTGTTAGATAGGTAGACAAGTACACACACACACACACACACACACACACACACACACACACACAAATTAACGTGTGCCATTCCAAAAGCTAATTGTGTTTGTGTGTGTGTGTGTGAGTTTTTTGTCTGTTTTGCACTCGAGATTCACCCCTTCACTGTTGAGTCCTTTTATTTCTGCATCCTGGCTGATTTGTAGATTGTACGCACCAAATTTTTTTTTTTGCCAATTTCCCATTCATTTCCTATGGGGGTCATTTTTGACCTGAAGGTCCTGAGTGTGACTATTTTTTTTACGACCACTTAAACTTTTCAAATCCTGTCCCCAATTTTTTGGGGTGTTTACATACCAAGTACCAATAAAGTCACCAAGTTTCGGACCATTCCGATGAAGCTACGATTTTTAACATTTTGTATTTTTTAAAAATTGGGTCAGAAATGACCGAAGAGCCCCAGAGGGTTACAAAATACCTTCTTCAATTAAAAAAGAAAACCCACAATGCGTTCCGAACCCCATCCGCACAGCAACAGCATTTGGTGGCCGGAGAACTGAAATAGGTTTGAAATAGATTTGAAACTATACCATCATCATCCCTGCACAACCCCTAAAAAGGTAAATATGTGAAATTTGTGACAGCATGTACGCAAGCATTACGTGTTCTGCCTATAGGCAAGCATGTTTGAATATGTATGTGTGCATATGTGTTTTTATCTGTATAGAGGCGAAGGGAAGTGAAAGAGGCCTTCACAGGGGAGAGTCTTGGTCTCTGCTGACACTTCAGGGATGCGTTGGTTGTGTTTAGGTGCAGGTCCACCATCTGATCTGATTTGGATACGGCCCTGATCCGGCTGACTGTAGAAAACCTTGGGATAAACAGAGAGACTAACATTAGCGTAGATGCCATTCTTTTTATGATGTAACGAGTACATCGGATGCTATGGGAAGTGTTCCCGGTTTCCAGCAGACCTAGTTAATGCAGCCTAAAACAATCATTTAACTGATTTGAATAATATAAATGGATAAAGTTCTATGTGTATGCCATAGTATAGAGATGTGTTTTTAGTCTAGATTTAAACTGACAGAGTGTGTCTGCTTCCCAAATTTCTTCACAATGTTAGGAAGACTGTTCCAGAGTTTCGGTGATAAATAGGATAAGGATCGACCACCCGCAGTTGATTTTTATATTCTAGGTATTATCAACAGAGTTTTGAGACTGTAATAGACGTGATGGAGTATAATGCGTTAAGAGCTTGTTCAGTTACTGGGGACCTATACCATTTAGAGCTTTGTAAGTAATAAGCAAGATTTTAAAGTTTATAAAATGTTTAATAAGGAGCCAGTGCAGTGTTAACAGAACTGGGCTAATATGGTCATACTTCCTGATTCAAGTAAGTTGCTCTATACACAAAAGGTTCTTTATGGCACCAAAAATGGTTCTTGGCTCGTAATCATAGGGGAACCTTTTTTAGTGCTATATAGCACCAATTTTGGTGCTTCAGTGGTTCTTCAGCAGTTCTTCAGAGGTTCTTCACCGGTTCTTTGACTAAGGTGCTATATAGCACCACTAACTAAGGTGCTATATAGCACCGCTACCATATACAGAACATGTTAAGATATGGTGCTATATAGCACCAAAAGTGGTTCCCCTATGATTACGACGAAGAACCATTTTTGGTGCCATATACAACCTTTTTTTTTAGAGTGTAATGTTTAGGCAGTGTCTGCTTACACTGAAAGCAACTAGTCAAACTTGTCACTAGCTCTGCCCACCATTTCTCAGATGATTTACCTTTAGTACAAATAGCATGTTAATTTTGTTTACACTTTGTGTGCTAAGCAACTATCACTAAGTGCACTTAGCGTAAACAAGATTATATTTGTTGTTATGTATACATGGTGCTAACAGTATCTACACTTATGTTTTTCAAACAGATATCACAAAGTACGTATGCCAAACAAGGATTCACCGAACTTGTTCAAATAAGGTTCATGTTTCAAATTCCTGTTTGTCCTCACATTCCCTACTGCCGTGTCGATTGCTGTCAATACCTTTAAATAAGGATGTTGTTTAATGTGTGTGTTCACTCAAATCACTGCAGCACATGAGCATGACACAGCAAAAACATGAAATGTAAGCTGATATTCAGCTGATATTCAGAGGTATTTAGGACAAATACAGACACTGGTCAAAGTCAAGAACTATACCGACCAGATATTGAATATTGAGGAAAATATGAGTGGTAATAAAGTTGCCACAGACATGCTAGGGTGTTGCATATTGTTTTGGGCTTGCTAGAGTGACTGGCACAGATTCAGCATCTTGTTTTTTTGCATCCGATTTGAGCCACCTAGAAATGTGGTTCTAAATCTGATGTGCATCTGACATCTGGTAATCTGATCTGCACCCTAACACTCATATGTGATTCTCTGCTGTTGTTGTGCAAAGTATCATGACGGAGGGACGTCAGTAGAGCTCAGAGGCCGGTTGCACCAGCTGTTACAACTTAGCCTAGTTTTGACATAAATGGGCACTAAGTTACTTACACACTACTAAATATTTTTGGGTTGCAACATTAAACTTAGCTGAAGCATAAAATTTAAGATAAATATTTATGGAAGCCTCCGATCATGAGTAATTGTTGGATTAAAATAGACAGACAGACTGAACGGCATCAATAATCTCTTGCTTTACCTGACAGACTTCAATTCTTTAGACATATATAATAATGCTGACATTTACACTCACAGAGAAAACATTATGTGAATAGATTACTTTGTTAGCGGCTCTTCAACACGAACCTGTCCTAAACAGCGGGACACTGTGAGTATGTCAAATAAAACAATAATCAATAAATATAATTTCTGAAATTCGCAGCATTTCAACACAACATGCTCATGTATAAGAAGGCTGCTATCGATCATTGAGGGTAAATGTCATGTGACCAAGCATTATTTACAGAGCGCATTTGACATACTAGCTACCTTCTGTTTTAAGAACAAATGGTGCAAGATAATAAAGTACAGAGTTAAAACAAACTAGCTAGTAGTTATAGCCTCTTGTGTGAACTTGGTGCAACTTTACCCAGATGATCTCACCAGATGAGAGAGGCAATGTAACAAATGAGAGAAAATTTACGTTATCAGACCCACAGGCTTGTGGACAGAGCATTATTATTATTCCCAGAACTTTGGCAAGGTCCAGTAACGTTAATAGAATGTTCGTTAAAAGTTCAAAAGATATGTTGATGACGGCTTGGGCCGTTTCTGAGGTAACTGAAGTAACACAATACTGAGTTTAAATAAATACCACATGGCATACATTGTTTTCATGAAAGATTGTATTTTATGACATATGTTAGAGCACCAGTGCTTCTGCTTTTTCAAAATCCAGGTGGCCACTCAGCCACAACAGTTTTAATTTACATTTTTCTGAATTAATTGGTTGCGCAAATGATTCAATGACTCACTCATAATGACAGGCACTTGTTAGTTCACTATTTCACTATACATTTTCTCATACCTCCCAAAGAACTAAGAACTACTATATACAGGTGCATAATTCAAATTAATAATGTATAATGTATAATTCATTCTAAAGTGAAGACCATAGTAACCCACTAGTAATGACTCAAGTACTACCAAATCCTTCAGAAGGAATTACTAATTATATGTATCAGTATTCTAAAGTGAAAAGTACAATAACTCCCTAGTAATGACTGAAATCATGTTAAGCTTTTAAGGTTTTTGTAAGGTTTTGGATAATAATTCCTTCTGATGGATTTGTTAACGCTTGAGTCATTACTTGTGGGTTACCATGATCTTCACTTTAAAATACTGATCAAATTATTTGTAATTCCTTTAAAAGGATGTAGTAACACTTGATTCATTACTATATAATACTTCCCAAAAAGCTTACAATGACTTCATTACTACAGAGTTTCATGTTTTCACTTTAGAATTGTCCAAATAATTAGTAATTTCTGGTACTACTTGGTAATACTCAAGCCATTACTAGTGGGTTACCATAATCTTCACTTTAGAACTATACATTATGCATTATTATCCAGGAGGTATGAAAAATGGTAGTTACTGATTAGATAATACTTAACTACCACATTCAACTGAGCACTTCTACTTACTAATTTGTTAATCAGAATTTCATGTTAGTTAATAATAGTTTCTAGAATGTTAATAGTGCTTTACTCGTTTGTTCCTTTGTAGTTATTCATTAATGACGGAACATTATTCTAAAGTGTTAACCAATATTTTTCACAAATTCACACTGTGAAATGACATGACGGAATTTTCCATTTGGTTGAAAGATTTCTTTATTATAATGTGCTGTATAAAATGTAATAGGCCTATTCTTCAGCAAGTTCTGTGTTTTTATTCAGTGCAACATTGATATAGTTGTGAAATAAGGAAATATCATCATACAGAGGGTAAATACAGTTGTCAACTAGTTTTAATTGAATGTTACAGTCTGAGCATGAAAGCTCTGACATTTGATTAAAGAGCGTTTCTGCCAGTCTAGCGCACTCAGTAGAGGATGTCTGTGATTCTCAAGCAATCCAACACGCAGTGTGATAGATGTGATATTTGGAGTGTTTTTCATTTGACTGAATGTTCAAAAAATACAGATGATGAGGAAAAAAAGCAGACCCAACTTCAAATGCATCACTATCATTTATAATATTGTTTTATCACATTCATCAAACAATGGCTGCAAATACGAATTTGCAGTGCAATAAAGCGCAAGCTGAAGTAATTTGTCATAGATCTCTGTTAAAATCAACAAGGAATGGCATTCACGTCCCATTTTATTTGTGTAATGTGCCATATTTCTAAGTGAAACAGGATATTCAATGAGAAAATAATGGAGGGGCGGTTCTTGATTTTATCTGTCAGATCGATAAAAATTGACCTGATCATATAAAGTCTCTATGTGACAGGTGGTTGGAGGGAAGGAGTTCAGTCGTCAGTCGAAAAGGAAAGTCATTTCAGTAGTGGAGCAAGTTACCGGTTAGCTAGTCACCTCTGACCTCTTGAAGGCATTAATCAGTGAACAGATGAAGAAGTGAAGTGATAACGGTTGTGGCAGATACCTCTTCAACAAGCTGTCTACAACTGTCCAAAGCACTTGAAGGTCATTAATGCTGAGGCGATCTATGGCCCGACAAACACAGGTTGAAACATAAAGACAGGCTTGGGGATTGAAAATGCACTGGACAATCTGCCTGGCGTCTGGACCCTATGGAGGAGGTCTGGTGTGTGTGTGTGTGTGTGTGTGTGTGTGTGTGTGTGTGTGTGTGTGTGTGTGTGTGTGTGTGTGTGTGTGTGTGTGTGTGTGTGTGTGTGTGTGTGTGTGTGTGTGTGTGTGTGTGTGTGTGTGTGTGTGTGTGTGTGTGTGTGAGAGAGAGAGAGAGAGAGAGAGAGAGAGAGAGAGAGAGAGAGAGAGAGAGAGAGAGAGAGAGAGAGAGAGAGAGAACGATTAAGAGACAGCAAAAGAGATTTCCATCGAAGTCAGAGTACTTGACCAAATTAAAGCGAGAGAAAAAAAAGCAAAGTGAGAGAAATTAAAGAACTTTACAGAAGCAGTTCAGCTATTTCGGCTGCTTTAAACAGTCCTGGTCCTCTGCTATATTTCATGTAAAAGAGCATTGGATATTCTTCAAAATGTCTAAGTTTCTATTTGCATCAAACTACATGACAGTAAGTAAATGATATGATTTTATGTTTCGTTCCTTTAAAGATAAAGCGATGAGGGTGAAAGATAGAAAGATGGTTTTGAAGGTGTGGAGTGGTCTTTGGGGGACAAAGGGTCTACTCATTACATTATTGATTAGAAATTGGACTAACAGATGCGGTCCATACGGCTGAGCTTTGGCCCATGCCTGGTTAAAGCTGCCCACACTCATTCTGTTCCTTTCACTGCTCGCTTCGTGATGAGATCCATAAAGTGCTCCCTGAGGTTTATCTGATCCCTGAGAGGAGGAGAAATCCATTTAAATCGTCTCTTAGATTAAATGATGCCAATGAAAGGCCTTATGGGAAGAGGGGAGACATATTACAGATCTGTTTATGAATTCACTTCTTGGAGCTTATTTGTACTTGAATTTACTAAAGAGTGCATGTTTGGGCACCAATAGGAAAGAAATATCGAAGAGATCTCTTTTATAGCTCAGTGTTTCAGCAATGAGATTATATGGAGAGCAAATGGAGACTTTTATTGAAGTATCCTGCTTCTCAGATATTTCTCCAGAGAACAAGTATTCTCATGTTTAGTAATCTCATGTAAGCCTTACCTGGAGCTTCAGAAGAATAATGTCACTGTGTTCAGATTGGCCAACACTTTTGTAAAACTACAACTTTATCAACATTGTTACAGACGGGCTCACATTTGCTGGTACCCTTACAGCTCATTGAAATAATGCTTCATTCCTCCTGAAAAGTGATGAAATTAAAAGCTATTTTATCATGTATACTTGCATGCCTTTGGTATGTCATAAAGCGAAGAAGCTGCGAAAAGAGATTAATTATAGCTTATTCTACAAAGATATTATAAAATGGCCTGGACACATTTGTTGGTACCCCTTAGAAAAGATAATAAATAATTGGATTATAGTGATATTTCAAACTAATTAGTTTCTTTAATTAGTATCACACATGTCTCCAATCTTGTAATCAGTCATTCAACCTATTTAAATGGAGAAAAATAGTCACTGTGCTGTTTGGTATCATTGTGTGCACCACACTGAACATGGACCTGAGAAAGCAAATGAGAGAGTTGTCTGAGGAGCTCAGAAAGATAATAATAGACAAGCATGGTAAAAGTAAAGGCTACAAGACCATCTCCAGGCAGCTTAATGTTCCTGTGACAACAGTAGCAAATATTATTAAGAAGTTTGGGGTCCATGGAACTGTAGCCAACCTCCCTGGGCGTGACCACAAGAGGAAAATTGAACAGAAGGATAGTGCCAAAAAAGAAAAAGAACCAAGAATAACTGCCAAAGAGATACAAGCTGAACTCCAATGTCAGTTTCTGATCACACCATCTGTCGCTTTTTGAGCAAAAGTGGGCTCCATCGAAGAAGACCCAGACTGAACTCAACTTTTGAAAGAAAAACATAAAAAAGCCAGACTGGAATTTGCTAAAATGCATATTGACAAGTCACAATCCTTCTGGGAGAATGTCCTTTGGACAGATGAGTCAAAACTGGAGTTTTTTTGGCAAATCACATCAGCTCTGTTCACATACGAAAACATCATGCTTTTAAAGAAAAGAACACCATACCTACAGTGAAACATGGAGGAGGTTTGGTAATGTTTTGGGGCTACTTTGCTGCGCCTGGCATAGAGTGCCTTAAATCTGTGCAGGGCACAATGAAATCTGAAACGTACTGCCCAGTGTCAGAAAGCTCTGTCTGAGTCTTGGGTCATGGGTACTCCAACAGGATAATGACCCAAAACACACAGCTAAAATAACCCAAGAATGAACAAGAACAAAACATTGGATTATTCTGAAGTGGCTTTCTATAAGTCCTGATCTGAATCCTATCGAACATCAATGGAAAGAGCTGAAACTTGCAGTCTGGAGAAGGCACCCATCAAACCTGAGACAGCTGGAGCAGTTTGCTCAGGAAGAGTGGGCCAAACTACCTGTTAACAGGTGCAGAAGTCTCATTGAGAGCTAAAGAAAACGTTTGTTCCCTATCAGCTTTGAGATATAGAGAACGGGCCGATGGGCCATTGGCGTGCGAGATTTGCAGGTATAAACAGGAAGCGAGAGCAGACTATTGTCATTCACTTCGGAGCCGAACGGCGTTATTCGAAGACAAGACTGCCTGCTATTCAGCAAGAGATAAGTCGGAGAACTGAGAGGGACGCTCGTGTTGGCGATTACAGCACAAAGCAGCGTGACCGCGTGCTTACCGCTGCACCAAAACAAACAGCTGTTCTCACAGCAAACCTGCAAATTCTGACGGTTCGGTGAGGGCGTTGCCATTTGTTGAGAGCAGATACAGGCTGCACTATTTCCTGTATTCTGCCGCGGTCTTCCCTGGGTGCTTCAGCACTACTGAAAGAGCGTTTTCCTCACAAAAAGAGCAACACGGGTGTGACACTGCATCTTTTTCGAAATGTCATTCCACCCGTGCGTTTCTGGATGCGGTCATTCCCTGTCGCCCTCTCATGGTCACAATCGTTGTCTCACGTGCCTGGGCATTCAGCACACTGAGGCAGCTTTTGTGAATATTTATTATTTTTTTATTATTATATTTATCTAATGTATGTACATATGTTGATTCTCTGTAAGAATTAGAAATGCTTTGGCAATACATTGCAACAATTGTCATGCCAATAAAGCACAATTTAATTGAATTGAATTGGATAGTTCATGTTCTCACTGCGGGAACATGACTATCTCGGCGCTTAGGTCGAGACTCACCTACCTCCGGGAAGGTGGAGTCCCCCTCCCCATGCCCAGCAGGATAGACCTACTTCGACAGATGGTCGCTCCATACTAGCCCAACCGGACTTGGTTCCCGGAACTAGTGCTCCTCGCAACAGCACCTCCTTGGCCCGTTCCTCTGAGGAAGGACCTCCTGACTCAGAAACGGGGCATCCTCTGGCACCCACGTCCGGACTTCTAGAAACTCCATGTCTGGTCCCTGGACGGGACGCGGAGGCTCTAGGTGACCTACCACAGGCTGTGGTAGACACCATCACTTCTGCTAGAGCTCCCTCTACAAGACGGCTCTATGCGTTGAAGTGGAACCTGTTCGTCGTTTGGTTCGTTCTCACTGAGAAGACCCCTGAAGTTGCTCGATCAGTTCTGTGCTTTCCTTCCTACAAGACGGGTTGGAGCGAAGGCTGTCTCCCTCCACCCTTAAAGTTTATGTTGGCGCTTTCGCTGCTAATCATGACATGGTAGATGGAAAGTCCTTAGGTAAGCACGATCTGATCGTCAGGTTCCTGAGGGAGGCGAGGAGAGTAAATCCGCCTCGCCCTCCCTCTTGGGACTTGACTCTGGTGCTAACCGCACTGCAGAGAGCGCACTTTGAGCCTTTGCAGTCATCTGAGCTTAAGATCCTGTATCTAAAGATAGTACTCCTGACTGCGTTGGCCTCCATCAAGAGGGTAGGGGACCTGCAGGCATTTTCGGTCAACAAATCGTGCCTGGAATTCGGGCCCGGTAACTCTCATGTAATCCTGAGAACCCGGCCTGGATACACCCAAGGTTCCCACCACTCCCTTCCAGGACCAGGTGGTGAGCCTGCAAGCGCTGCCTTCGGAGGAGGCAGACCCAGCCCTAGCTTTTCTCTGCCCCGTCTGTGACCTGCGGACTTACGTGGACAGAACGCAAAGCTTCAGGACCTCAGAGCAGCTCAGAGGCCAACACAGAGGTCTAACACAGAACACACAGGACAATTTTTTTTTTTTTTTTTTTTATAAATTAGACAGACAGAAAATGAATAGAATGTTAAGAGCTATTCTTGATTGGTCAGGTGCTGCTGGTGCTGCTGCTGTCTTTAGCTGTTTGAAAATGGCTACAGAGTCGGCTGCTCGAATTGAGATAGGCAGGTCATTCCACCAGGTGGGGGCGGTCCAGGAAAAGGTTTGTGAGAGTGATTTCATGCCTCTTTGGTATGGCACCACAAGGCGTCGTTCACTGGCAGAACGTAAGCTCCTGGAGGGTGTGTAAGTCTGAACAAGCGAGTTTAGGTATATTGGTGCAGAGCCAGTGGTTGCTTTGAAGGCGAGTACCAGTGTCTTGAATTTGATGCGAGCGGCTATTGGCAGCCAGTGGAGACTGATGAAGAGAGGCGTGACGTGCGCTCTCTTCGGCTCGTTAAAGATCACCCTCGCCGCTGCGTTCTGGATCAGTTGCAAGGGTTTGATAGTGCATGCTGAAAGACCCGCTAGAAGAGCATTACAGTAGTCCAGTCTGGAGAGAACAAGAGCTTGGACCAGGAGTTGAGTGGCCTGCTCTGATAGGAAGGGTCTAATCTTCCTAATGTTGTATAATGCAAATCTGCAGGACCGGGTTGTTGCAGTAATGTGGTCAGTGAATTTTAGCTGATCATCAATCACAACTCCAAGATTCCTGGCTGTCCTGGACGGAGTAATGGTTGCAGATCCTAGCTGAATGGAGAGATTTGTTTTAAGCGACCCATCTAGTCCCACAATAAAACACTGCATGACCAATGGTGTGAGTTGGGGGCGGGTCTATCAGTTTGTTCAATCAGTGGCAGATGTGGGCTGTATTCAGAAAGTGGTTTTAAAAACATTTATTTCTGCAGTTCTGTTCCTGGCTCTATAGTGCTGCAGAAATGACATACTTCAGCTTTAAGGGATTGTCCAAAAATTCCTACTTCCATACTATATAGGTCAATACAGTATGAGAGCCCAGTAGCATGTCTGAATTCAAAGTATTTATAAAAAAGTAAGTGGAAAATACCCGGAGAACCTACTGGCAAGATTCTGAAGTGCACAATCAATTTACTATCCCATGAGGCCATGGGAGAGGATTTGTGAATGGCACATGACAATGACGAATGTATCCAGATTACATACCATATTTACACATTCATACCATACAGAACATACTTTCTTTTAACGGTCACAAAGTTTCAAATCCAACACTGTACCTGCTATGCAGAAGGCGATTGTTTTGTTGGTTTATATTTATGAAAGCCAGAAAGAATTAGCATTTTTGAGCCTTCAGTTCCCTCAGAAATGTTATATGGATTTTTAGAATGATGGATTGGATTTACAATTAAAGTAAAGTCTGTGGTTCTCACACAGACACACAGAGCTTCTTTTTTTTCAATGTTTTTTCTTTATAAGGAATTGCAACTACCACAAGTGTTTGAATTTACGTGCTTGATGAACTGATTGTTAACTGTATTAACCTTATGCTGCAAAGTTACAACTTACAAAGAAATCAATTAATCACAATCATTTGTTATAATTAATGAACGAAGCACAAAAGATGACAAAGCCCTAAAACAGAAAATGAATCATCATAATTGCAATTATTCTTTAGATAATTAATCGTCAGCCATACTTCATAATCATGACAGCCCTATTAACACCTCAGGTGTACATTATTCAATATATAAATAGCATGTAACAACTATTTGGTGCAAAGAAAATACTTTTTGTTACTATTTACGCAGTGTAAATAGCATATTGCTATTTGCACCAAGTGCAATAATAATAATAATAATAATATTAATAATAGCACTTTTATACAACTCAAAACATAGTGATTAACAAGAGTAGCATGTAACTTTATATCACTACTGTATAACTATGTAGACCTAAAATGCCGTGCAAGATCAAAGATCAGTGAAACTGTTTTTAAATCACTTCATGCATGAACCATCTGAACAAATCAATTCAATAAACTAAATCTTAGTGTGTCTGATTTTCGCCTTCAGCTCACTGGCTGTAAAGCTGCATGTGCAAAAGTAGCTTGTGACTGGAAAAAAACAACTGTTTTAACTGCACTGTTTTAACTGCAACTGTTTTAACTGCACTGTTTTAAAAACAACTGTCACGCTAATGAAAAATGTAGTAAAGCTAGTAGCATGGGTATGTTTAGTGAGTTAATGTGTGTAAGCGTGTGCTCTGTGCCCTTGGCCCTTTTCCACACACTCAGCACACAGTGCTGAAAGATAATGCTTCTGGTGTCACGAGGACATTTCCCTGTGCCATCTCTGGCATCTGCTGCTGTACCGCTGTCATACAAGACTCACGGCCCAACCCCAGAGACCTGTGTACTACACACACACAGCAAGAGAGAGAGAGGGAGAGACCATCCCAAAAGTCATATGTACAAGTACATGCGCATGGCCTCTTAAATCCAATGTCTGCTTGTGCCTCAAACGCACACTGGCTGACTGACATGTTTAAGGTGTGTGTGTGTGTGTGTGTGTGTGTGTGTGTGTGTGTGTGTGTGTGTGTGTGTGTGTGTGTGTGTGTGTGTGTGTGTGTGTGTGTGTGTGTGTGTGTGTGTGTGTGTGTGTGTGTGTGTGTGTGTGTGTGTGTGTGTGTGTGTGTGTGTGTGTGTGTGTGTGTGTGTGTGTTTTTCCTATCCCGGTGGGGACTTTGTCCTGAATGCACACTGACTTATGGGGACTCGTGTCACCGTGGGGACCTAAATTGAGGTCCCCATGAGGAAACAAGCTTATAAATCATACATCATTAGTTTTATTTTTTTATTTTTTTTATGTAACAATTCAGAAATGTTTAGGTTTAGCAATGTACAGTTTGTACAGTATAAAAAATGTCAATGGAGAGTCCCCACAAAGATAGTGAACCAGACATGGTGTGTGCGTGCGTGTGTGTGTGTGTGTGTGTGTGTGTGTGTGTGTGTGTGTGTGTGTGTGTGTGTGTGTGTGTGTGTGTGTGTGTGTGTGTGTGTGTGTGTGTTCAGATTAATGTAATCCTTCTGTAAATGTGTTAAAAAGGATTTGCACTACATTTGTTCTCTAGTTTAACACGTCACCCCAGCAAACAAAAATATGAATGTTTTGCCCTTAAGTAGGCTATTAAATGTTATGTTTAAATGTTCTCTGAACATTTAAAACATCCCGTTTTGTTAATGTTTTAAAAAAAAATATTGGTTATCCGGAAGTTAAATTAACATTCAATTTTTATCATTTTGCAAACCTTGAATGTTTCAGAATGTTCAGAGAACACTCAAATGTACTAACATAAAAAATAAAATAAAAAACATCCCATTAATGATGTATAAATAATGCTTTTTGTGCTATCGTTTTGAGAACATTATTAAAGGAATAGATCACTTTTAACAGACATTTTGTTAATGTTACTGGAAAAATGTTTGTTCATAACTGAGGAAAACCTTGCCAGAACGTTAGCCGAAGTTTTTATATTTACCATATTTACACATTTTATTATCTTGTATTATCTACATTAGAGATGCGTTTTACTGTCTTTTTTCCTTTGTCTTGATCTGTGTCTTCCACTGATGAACAGACAAACAAATCTAAAGATTTGATCGATTTCTAGCAGCTTGAACAGTAAGAGCAGCCAAACACAATTGTATCCTTTACTATCCTTACTTACCTAATATCAAACTCATTCACTTTCATTACAGTGATGCCGGAAGTATTTCCTATTCAGATCGGAGGCACACATTTACATGTACCGTGCATTTATCATAAATATCCTATTGGATGTGAATGCCCGTCTTTCTTTCTTCACCTTTTCGTTCTTAATCGTATATATGCATTGTTGTTATATAAGAACCAATGCCTTGAAATCACTGTTTGACTCGGTTTGAACGGTCTTTTTCTTTATTTTTTCCAGGAAAACTGTAATCCCCCAAAATGTCCAGCAGGTGGAGACTGTTCTTCTTTTTCAGCAGCTGCCTGCTAAAACTATTTCTGATGTCAAGACATTTCTGATCGAATGATTCCCTTCAACAGACGGATGTAGGCTATGCTGTATAACATGAAAAGTATATTTAATATGCAGTGGATGTTATTTAACTGTTTGAAACATTTAATATCAGCTGCCCTGAAGCATTTAAACTAATGTCATAAATGTTACAGACCATTATTGTACACATACACATATACATAAGAAATATTAATGTGTGTAATATTCCTATTATTAGTAGCACTAAGATTACAGCAGATATGTATAGGCCTATTTATTTAACAACCATTTTCTGCATGGTGTGTTTGAGAGCGAGTACACACACGCAACTAAGAAAATAAATAAGCAAAAGCTCAGTCAGACTTGTAACCTTCCCAAGGGTATTTTGTATCCAGTCCCCCTATAAGAGGTCACATTTCCCAGAATCCGGTTTACATTCCAGTGTCACAAAAGCAATGCACTGCAATTTCCCGACCCATAATCCCCCTCTGGTCAACTGGAATAGAATGACCTTTTCTGCCGATTGGCTTGCACCTTCATTATAAAGGATGACAATCAAAATCTCCAGCACTTTTTATAGACATTGAGTTTATGCGGCTCTCAGAGTCCCAGAGTGACAGAGAAAGAGAGAAAGTCTCGTCTCTTCCACAGCGAACACACTCTGAATGTATGTGTCTGACTGACTGTGGAAAGAGAAATTCCCTTAAGAACGCACTCTCCTCTCCTGTTCAACTCTTGCTGTCTCTTTCTGTGGGTCTTTTCCAGACCACCTCTCCTCTCTCCTGCTAATGTAACAATGCTCTCTGTGATTTAGTGAACCTGAGCCGCAAACCACAAAGTGCAATGTGTGTGTGTGTGTGTGTGTGTGTCCTTGTTTGACCTCACCTCTTGAGTTTAACTTGCTTTGCACACTATTTCAAATGCACGCATTCATACACAGTCATTCTCTTATTATCTAGTCATTTTTTGTATATATAAAGACAAACATTTATAAATGTATGCATTGAAAACAATATTGGCGCATTAAAATGTGAAGCTTTTGAAACTGCATTTAAATCTAATCACTGGACAAAAATATTTAAACAAACCCCGGAGCTTTATATAGACATACACTATCATTCAAAAGTATGGTGTACATTTTTATGGGGTCATAAAATATAAATTTTTATTTTTTAGCAAGGATGCATTAAATTGAACAAAAGTGACAGTAAAGACATTTATAATGCTGTTATTTTGAACTTTCTATTCATTCCAAGAATTTAGAGGGGGGAAAAATTAGCATGATTTCCATAAAAATATAATCAGCATACCTGTTTTCAACATTGATAATAATATAACAATGTTTCTTTAGCAGAAGTATAAGAGTATTGATGCTGAACATGTGTAAATAAGTTTTAGACTATTTTAAAATATATTCCTATAGAAAACAGTTACTTTAAATTGTAATAATATTTCACTGTCTTACAGTATTTCTGATCAACTAAATTCAGTCTTGGTGAGTTATTTCAAAAACATTAAAAAAAAAATATTTCTAACCCCAAACTTTTGAATTGTAAAATAAATAAGATATCCATCAGAGAGAGACACTGTGATATTTAACTGTTGAATGAACAGGATTGAACTCTATTGATAGAATTCATGCTTATTAGGCTAAACTGATGCCTGTTGTGAGTTTGTGAATAAAATTGAATAAACAGGGATATTTGGGTTTACTTATTTAACAAAGCATTTATGTATTTATTTATTCTGAGCGTATTTAATTTAATTCGATTTTACTTTTACTGTCAAAATAATGATTTTACTCTTCCAAAAATTGTCTTGCATTTCACAAAGTACACTGTCTCACATCAATACCACACACTGATACAATACAATACAATACAGTGCACTCTCAGAAAAAAAGAAAAAAAAAATTACAAAAGCTGTCACTGGGATGGTACCTTTTATAAAGGTTCTACTATGTACCATTAAGTTACTATGCACTCTTTAGGTACAAAGGTGTTCCTTTTGAAAGGGTATTGACCCAGTGACAGTTTTTGTACCTTTTATTTTGAGAGTACAATCACCACAATAATAACATATTAATTTATAACTATGTGCAGTGGATCACTGAACACTACCTTCCACTTTGCCAGAACATTGAGGCCTATTAGTCCACCAATTTTGATTTAACAATTTGACAGAATGGTGAACAAAATATTGTGTTAGTCTGTTCAAACAAGCAACTCTTGAGGGAAGGGTGATTCCCTTAAACTCTCTTCACATCCTGAAAGCAATCAATAATATAAGTGGTCTAAATATTAAAACATGTATAAGGACAAAAGTGGTTAACAAAAGACACAGATTAAAACACCAGGTGTAAACATGAATGTGTCTCCCTTATCTACTTCTGATACCAGCTGTAAACAGGGCCAAAGACACTTTAGGTTTATTGTAGGTCATTAGTTAAGGTAGTGTTGAATATAGAGATCATAATTCAAATGCAATCTAATCTAATCAGTAATCTAATAATTTAAAATGTGAAAATTAGTCTAATGAAAAATTCTGTTTTGTGTTAAGGCTTATAAAAGAAATACTGAGATAAGGTTTGAGGCACATTTCATAGGCAATATAAAAATGTTTAGACAATAGATTATTTTTTTCTTTTTCTTTTATATCTTGGATGAAACAGGCCATTGTAACAGCAAAGGTGATTTCATACATTTAATTGAAGCTCATGTTTGCACACAACAGTGAATCAGGAGTGAATGTTTGGGATAAATTCACAATAATAAAGCATTCTGTTTAATACTACAAATAATGTCCAGTACTGCAGCATAATATGTCACTTTGAGTTGAATTAATAATACACTAAGCCTGGACATTCTGCTAAACATCTTTTGTGTTTCAAAATAACATTTTTTTTTTTTTTTTTTTTTTAAAGAGCAAAACAATTTAGGGGTAGTGAATTAAGAAAATCAGACAATCCCATCAGTGTAAGGGGACCAAACCACACAAATATGAATGTTCCATAATTTATTACCAATTCAATATGAGTGCAAACTAAAAGTAAAGTTCTTTACATTCATTTATATTTACATTTACAGTATATTATGTGAAAATAGCTTAGGCTGTACCAACAGATGTTTTAGCCTATACATCACTATATAGGAAAAAGATCTCTCATCTATCCACAAATCCACTTGGGTCTAGAGGCGGGTGGACACAGTAGATTTTAACCAATTAAGAACATGCTTTAGAATCAGATGAGATCCATTTAAACATAAGAGCAGCTTTCTGAAAATAACCGTCCTGTATATAGGCTTAGCCCTATTTACGGAGCCCCTAGTGGGACATGGTGGTAGAAAACCTTTGCGTTCTCGCGAGAAACTTTGTTCACTCGTGAAAGCCTTTGCGTTCCTTCAAGAAACTTAGCATTTGTGTGCAAGACTTTCTCACTCCCAACTCATCACATATTGACGCTTTGTCAGGACCCATCGCCGTCAACCTTTAGCGTAATTTTTCAACACGCAGGATATTCCATTGATTTCAGTCAAATAAAAAGTACAGTCAAAAAAAAATACAGCCAAATAAAAGTACAGTCACATTTATTGCAAAAACTGACCAAAAACAGAACCTGTTAACCTGCGGGAGGACGTGGGCGCACTGAAGCTTTCTTTGTTTAAATGAACTCTTAATTACTGTCAGATGTAAGTAATTACCTTCAATTTTTTTACCTCTGTTTTATTCTCAAAGTCTTATAGTGACTGTAATTTGTTAATATGTGTCAGGAGTTATGAATATGAAAACTTATTTTTAATTTATTTTTTATTCTAATTCTTTAGACTTAATATATAATATTGGTTATATAAAAAATGTGGTTATATTATTAGCTATATTAATTATATAAACACATCTGAAGCAAACTAACCCTGGAACATAACCTGCCCCGGAGCCAGTTATGTTCAGAGAGTGTGTTGCCATGGTTACTTACATACCCTGAAAGTTACCTCCGTTTTTGGAACTGAAAGTTGAGGTTAACTTACTCTTAAATATACTCGGGTATGTCACATAACCTGCTTTCTGGAATACCCCCCAGGGAAGTCTCTGGCATAAACAAAGCTTCCAGAGATTGCTATAACATGCAGATAGACACGTTTGAAGACAATAAACACACAATTGCAACGATTTATGGCGATTTTATGGTTTATCTGTGTTCTTTATACCATGTTGTGTGTATTCATAATAGATTATAATGCAATGCTATTCAACATAGCTTTTATCATTATGCAGAATGTTGTAAAATAATATTTTTTTTTAATCCGAAGCCAAATGAGATCACAGAAGGCTATTTAAAACATTTGACTTGTAATATAAAGTAAGCTTGGAGTAAAAACATGGTTTTAATCTCATAAATTGTTGTGTTTTGATGGTGTGCTAAGCTAACATGCTAGCTAGCCCTAAGATGCACCTGCTACCTGGTCAAATACATTATTTTTATGAATAATTTTGAATAGTAAAACTCACTGAAATGTTTCTATTTTCAACAAGGGCATTTGAGGCAGTTTAGAAGGTGAAGTGAGAAGTTTGATCAAAGAAATGAGGTTTGAATAGAACAGTTTGAATAGAGAGTTATCAGTTATTACAACTAAGACGAAAGAATAGGATAATTAGAGCCATAACCAGGCTGGAGAGGTGTGAATGTGTTCTGGGGAGACAATCTGAATGGGGCTGTTTGCACCATAAAACAATAGAGACAATACACTGAATGGTAGCTCAGAAGATGGCAATAAACATCAGTTAACATTTTAGAGAAATCTCAAAATAAAATCACATGACATGATCTTGAAAAACATTTAATAAAATTCTGAGTTTTAGACGTATCATCTTCAGATTTGAAATATAACAGTCAGACATGTGGCTTCAGCTGCAGTGCATTTCTAGATTTCTACAAGGCCAACTTCAAATGTCTTTTTTCAAATGAGACCACACTTATGCTTTTAGTGCAAACGATTCATTAACTGTATCTGTTTTAGTCCCGGTATGCCATTTCTTGGGATTTTTCAAAAGCAGGAGTGCAGGCTAACAGGTTAAAAGTATTAGCTCATGTTGCATTCCAATTCTTCCAAGTCATATGATATTTTTATGTAAAGAACAGAGTTGACCTTAATGTTTAAATCGCTGAAATGATGACCCCACCGCTCCATGAAATAAAGAATTAAAACATAAATATATATTTTTTTAAATAAATGTAAATAAAATTATGCTGGCTGATTAAATTGAGAATCACACGCCAACATGTCATAATGGCAAAACCATAACCCCAATATATAATTTCATCATGACAATAACATTCCCATGCCCAACACTTCTGTGTATGACACCAAAGGTTTCTCATTGAAATCAATGGATTACCCTGCGCTTCGAAAAATTATGCTAAAGGGGTACCCTGTGTATTAAAATGTGACCTTGAAGGGTCCTGACCAAGTGTCAATATGTGACGAGTTGTGTGTGAGAACGTGTTGTTTTGTGAGGGAATGCAAAACATTTGCAAGACAATGCAAAAGCATTGACAAATATGTTCCCTTTCAAGGGAACTCCCGCTGCATCATCGCTGTAGGAACTCCTCTACGTGATTGCGTTGTGAAGCATGTAATGAATCAAACCAATGGAGTGACGGAACATCATAGACGGGTGACATCATCAACGAAGAAACTATAAAGCACACCTGCACCAAACACAGTTAGCTTCTGTGTCTTCAGCAAGTGCTCTGTATGAATCATTGTCTTTCAAATTGGTGTTTTTGTCCATCTTTAGTTAGAGCTAGGCAGAAGTTTTTCACCACATACACAAAAAAATAAATAAAGACAAAAGACAAAGAGTGGTATTATGGCGAGCAAACAACAGTTCAGAAAGTGTGTTCATCCCTGCCCTTGTTATATTTCTGGTGGGGATACACATTTGATGTGCGTTGTTTGTATGGGAGTGCAGCACTTCGAAGAGGGCGCTTTGGCTCGCATTTCCTGTGGCTCGCATCCCGCTTCTGCCGAGGTAGAGCCTCAAATGGATCTGACAGAGGTTTACCTGTCAGGTCCATTGCCTTTATCCAGGGTTTAGAAGCCCGCGCTGTGGTTTCTTCCACCCCGGTCGAGGCTCCGGTGCTGAAACTATCCAGTTCCGAGGAAGTGGATGTTGTTAGTATCGTCACAGGGTAAGTAGAAGACTTACGCCACTTCATTCCCCTGCCAGTGAGGAGCTGATGGAGGTGTTGAGTCGATGACCCATCTATATGGGTCGATACCGAGGGTGGAGGAGACGCTTGCGAACCATCTCTCTCCCAAATTGGCATCATCCTTAAAGGCTTTGCCCACCAAGCCTCTTAGAGCTACTTCTGCGCTGGTGGGTAAAGCGCACTCGGTAGCAGGTCAGGCCGCAGCATGCTTGCATACTATGTCCATCGTGCAAGCATACCAGGCTGACCTGCTAAGGGACCTGGGGGACAGTGAGTAGATCGGGGCAGATGTTATCAATGAGCTCCGATCTTCAGCCGATTTAGCTCTCCGTGCCACTAAGGAGACGGCCAGACTCCCTGGTGGCCAAGGAGAGGCATTTATGGCTGAACCTCACTGATATCAAGGAGAAGGATAAAAGTTTTCTGATGGACTCCCCGCTTTCTCCTGAGGGCCTATTCGGTGGCGCTGTAAACACAGTCACCGATAGGTTCCAGGAGGCTAAGAAGCAGGCGGCAGCGCTCCAGCAGTTCCTTCCCCGAAAGCCTCAGGTCCCAGCAGCTACTGGGCGGGAGCTGCATAAACCGAACAGCATCAACAAAAGCAGAGTGTCACTACCTGCAACCCCCCCCCCCCCCCAAAAAAAAAAACAGGGTGGAGAGGGGGGTGCCACACTCAGACACAGCCTTCGAAGGGTAAGTCGGATCTGAGGACGTCATTATCTCTAAGAAGGATGCGTCGAAGAAATCCTGGCGCCTATGGTGTCAGGGTTTTGAGGGTGTCCCCTCCGAAGGCAGGCAGTATCCACCACAGTATACGGTGCCTGTCTACCTTCGGTGACCTCAGGGGGTCGATCCACCAACTCTGCCGGAATGCCGGGGCGTGGTGGGCCCTCGCATGTCATTTGAGGATGAGGATGGCTCACAATCTGAGGAGGGCTGAAGACCAGTCAAGCCAGTTGTTCCCTGCAAGTTGTTTTGGCAAAGCAGAAGTAGATCTGTTCGCATCATCTGAAACATCTGTCATTCTCCCTAACTCATCCAGCTCCTCTGGGACTGGATGCCATGGTACAGCAGGGGCGTTCTACGGGAATTCTAGAGAGTGTTTGCTGGGATGGGGCACGTCTGTTGTTAGTAGCCCTGTACTGGCTGGCCCGAATATGGTTCTCGAATATAGTGTCTCTCCTCGACGGCTCTCCGATGGAGATTCCGATCAGAAGGGACCTGCTCTCTCAAGTCAGCCTTCTCCTTTGACTGTACTGTTCTTTCCTGGCCCACTCTACAAGGGATATGGCTGCTTCTAAAGCTTTATTGTCAGGAGTTTCCTTACAGGAAGTGTGTAATGCGGCAGGCTGGTCCTCGCAGCATACTTTTGTGAAGTTTTAAGAACTCGACCTTAGCTCTACACCGTGGGCACAGGTGCTCGCTTCCTAGTGCATAATGTTCACACTGATGGGCATCTGACTCCTATGGCCACAGTGATGACACAGTGGGAGTTCCCTTGAAAGGGAACATCTCGGTTATGTCTCCCTGCATACCTGTGATCTTCTTTCTTCAGTCTTATCAGAAGCTAACTGTGCTTTTGGTGCAGGTGTGCTTTATAGTTTCCTGGTTGATGATGTCACCCATCTATATAATTACAGAATTTAATTACAGGTGTAATTACATGCAGGTACTGTATTTAAAAAAATATATATAAGTGCAATGTAAAAAACATGTATGTAAACAATAAGTGCATCATATCAAATGATTAGTTAAAATGTTAGTACATAGTAGTTAAAAACACCTAATATAAAGTGGGACCAAACTTTGATTTTGTAAAGTTGCCATCTGAGCAGGTACCATATCTTACACTGTTGCTTTGACTTATTGGAAACATTGATGTTTTAAAATAAATAACGTAACAAAAGGTATGTTCGAATCTAATATTAGCTTCACTTCCTGTCTCCTGAAATACCTTCATCTGATAAATTTTTGAAGGCAACATATATGTAGGCTATCTGTCACATGTGCTCTGTGTCTGTCCTTTGACTTTTAAACTGAAGTGTTTCCTGCGCTTTATTTTGTAGTTCTTTGTAGTTTTTCATGTTGATTTCAGTTCAGGTGTGTCTCATTAGTCTTGTCAGTTGTGTCTCGTTTCTATGATCTGTTTGCCTGTGTATTTAAACCCTGTGTTCAGTATTGTTCTTTGTCAGTTCTTATCATTGCGTTATGTTGTTTGTTCTCTCCCTGAGCCTTGTTTTTGTCCCTATGATTTTGTATTTTTGAAGTTTTGAGTTTCCTGCTTCTAGTTATGGGCAGACCGAGGCTTCGTGAAGCACTGAAACAGTTGAAGCAAATGTGCCATATTGTTTCGAAGCTTCGAATCAATCTGACACCCGTCTCTACGGTGACATCTAGTGGTCACTTGCGTGTGTTGATCTGAAATACCTTGACAATGATCCATGTAAAAAAATAAAAAAACAAAAAACATCTGTTGACAACTACATGATCTTGGTTTTGTAACCTGTAGCCTCCTCATTGTGAATAACTATAGTTTTTTTGTGGTCATGAAAAATGAACATTAATACAATAAATAAAGCCACAATGTGTCACATTTGTTACATAACATTTTTATTCAAAAATAGTATTTGCTCTGCTATTGAAGGAGTTAGCTGACTTCTTTTTGTACATATAATTTCTCCAGCCTTTGAAAAAAATCCTCTCACATGGGACACTTGTTGTCCTCTGCACCCTCCAAAATGCCAGGACGAGGGCTCCTCAAATGGTGCATCAAGGCTAGCTGCCTATCACAATACACACATCTCACTTTATTTGGTGTTTCCAAATGGAAATGGTACCACACCACAGATGTACGGCATCTCTTGTAATGGACAATAACAAAGATAACTTCCTGATTAACAACATCCTCATGCTGGGAAAATTGTATATACACAAATGCAAGTTCTTAAAGGTGAAACCATGATTTTATTAATTTCATAATGAGTTTAACTCTTATACAAAAGCCCTCAAAGTTATGAAAATGCAAGCAGTCTTTTTTCCATTATAGAAGAATATGATCTTCAAACAAAACCCTAGCCCCTTTAATGTTTTTTTTTTGTTTTTTGTTTCTTTTATTATGATTTGCCTGATATGTTTTTCTACTGTACTTTCAAGCACCTGATCTGTATTTTTTGTAATACAAAAATGTTCTGTTATTGCCCTGCTGTGTGTAAATTATTATTTGTTCAGTAATAAAAAAATGTACAGCATCTCTTATGTGGAGCCTCCATTTTTATCTATTCTATTAATATATCTATCTATATATCACCTATGAATCTATATAATTCTATATCTCTAACTTATGCTGTGCTATCTGTCACTGTCTAACTTAGCCTATATGAATGTGTCATTATACACTCAAAAAAATATTTTGGTCTAAATATAAGTTTTATGTATTTGAATTACATTACAATTTTCCATCCATTTGGACTACATAGTTTTAACATAAACAAACAAATAAACTTAATGTGATTCATATTTGTCAGTCAAACGTAAATGAAATAGGTACGTTTTATGTAATGGTACACAGAAAAATGCCCATGATAAATTAACACAGCCTAGTGCACACTACTGAGATAAAGTACCATTGAAGCAGTGTTCAAGTTAATGAGATAATTGAGTGATGATTGAGAATTAATTATGAACACCTGATGATAATGAGCAGAATCACAGACGGAAAGAGAAACACAAGAACTACAACTGACTTCAGCCACAGCCTTAGATGAAATCAACTGAAGATAAAAGAAGACATTAAATCTGAAGATCTTGGCAGAAGAGGATTAAACAACTCCACAAACAGCATTACCAGCTTCACACATTATTAACCAGACTGACTTTATTTCTGTAATTTTCTGTTTATAGTTTTGTTTGAAGTCACAATGCTGGAGATCAGTGTCTGCTTTAGTTGGGCTCTTAACTCTTTAACTTTTTTCTCTAGCTCCTTTAACTGTGTGTTTATAAAGCACATTTGTTATGACAGGGGAATCCAAGAGAATATCTGGTGATGTTGGCTCTTTATATATTGTTAATGACATCGTGTGGCCAAATCACTGATCTCATTCGGAGTCTAATACTCTGGTTATTGTGGTACTGTGTTAATAGTTTTGTTTTATTCATAATAGTTGCCATGTGATTCTACAGCATGAGTTACAGCACCGTTGTGGTATTCGAATTATATGCAGGATTTAAATCTATGGCATTGCTTAGATATACACAGACATCAAGAATCAATGTATGAATCTCAACAATGGTGACAATCAATTAAAATCTTCAAGCTTCAGTGCATGTTGGGTACCACCAATCAACCCCCCCCCCCCATGTGTCCCAGCATGCATTGCGGCATGAATAAATTATGCATCTGAATTGACAAATTTTCTTTGATACTTACTAATTGCTTTTACTTTTGCTGTTTTTGTCGTGACATTTTAGTTGCTTGTTTTATGTTCAAAGTTGATCTGTTTATCTTAATTTTTTTGGATTGTCACCATTGTAGAGATTCAAACGCTGATTCATGATGTCTGTGTGTGTCTAAGTAATGCCATAGATTAAAACCTTTTGTGCACTTTTTTTCTGGATATTATTCAATTAACACAACCGTCCTGTATCTTGTGCTGCATAATCCCATGGCTAATACTATGAATACAACACAATTAATAACACATTACCTCTATAACCAGCAAATTGGCCTCTAAATTAGAGCAGTGATTCAGGCCTAAACAAATAGCCAACATCACCTGATAATATTTTCTCTTGGATTCCCTTGAAATAACAAATGTGCTTTATAAACACCCTGTTAAAGGAGCCAGAGAAAAACTAAAGCTAAACAAATTAAGGGTCAAGAGCCCAACTAAAGCAGACACTCATCTCCAGTATGGTGACTTCCATACTATGAAACTATTATTTTCATTAAAACAGAAATTACAGAAATAAAGTCAGTCTGGTTAGTAATGCGTGAAGCTCATAATGCTGTTTGTGAAGTTGTTTAATCCTCATCTACTGATATCTTCAGAGATTTAATGTCTTCTTTTATCTTCAGTTGATTTCATCTAAGGCTGTGGCTGAAGTCAGTTGTAGTTCTTGTGTTTCTCTTTCCGTCTGTGATTCTGCTCATTATCATCAGGTGTTCATAATTAATTCTCAATCATCACTCAATTATCTCATTAACTTGAACACTGCTTCAATGGTACTTTATCTCAGTAGTGTGCACTAGGCTGTGTTAATTTATCATGGGCATTTTTCTGTGTACCATTACATAAAACGTACCTATTTCATTTACGTTTGACTGACAAATACGAATCACATTAAGTTTATTTGTTTGTTTATGTTAAAACTATGTAGTCCAAATGGATGGAAAATTGTAATGTAATTCAAATACATAAAACTTATATTTAGACCAAAATATTTTTTTGAGTGTATGTGTATGAATGTGTCACGAAAACGCTAAATTATCTAAACTGACAGCGTGTGTTGAAGATATTAAATACTGGATGACGTGTAATTTTCTGCTATTAAATTCAGATAAAACGGAGGTATTACTTATTGGTCCAAAAAACTGCCCACAAAACCTCGCACAATACAACTTTACCTTGGAAGGATGTCCTGTCACTTTATCCACTACAGTAAAAGACCTAGGTGTTATACTAGACCGCAACCTGACATTCGAAAATCATATTTCATATGTTACAAGAACGGCATTTTTCCACCTTAGAAACATTGCTAAGCTATGTAACATGCTATCTATTCCGGATGCAGAAAAGTTAGTTCATGCATTCATGACCTCGAGATTAGATTACTGTAATGCTTTATTAGCTGGTTGTCCTGCATCCTCAATAACAAACTACAGTTAGTCCAAAACGCAGCTGCTAGAGTTCTTACTAGGTAAAGAAAATATGATCATATAACACCAATTTTATCATCTCTACACTGGTTACCTATTAAGTTCCGTATCAATTACAAAGTATTGCTACTGACCTATAAAGCCCTAAATGGTTTAGCTCCAGTGTATCTAACGGATCTTCTATCGCCCTACAATCCATCGCGCTCTTTAAGGTCACTAAACTCTACACTCAAAAAAATATTTTGGTCTAAATATAAGTTTTATGTATTTGAATTACATTACAATTTTCCATCCATTTGGACTACATAGTTTTAACATAAACAAACAAATAAACTTAATGTGATTCATATTTGTCAGTCAAACGTAAATGAAATAGGTACGTTTTATGTAATGGTACACAGAAAAATGCCCATGATAAATTAACACAGCCTAGTGCACACTACTGAGATAAAGTACCATTGAAGCAGTGTTCAAGTTAATGAGATAATTGAGTGATGATTGAGAATTAATTATGAACACCTGATGATAATGAGCAGAATCACAGACGGAAAGAGAAACACAAGAACTACAACTGACTTCAGCCACAGCCTTAGATGAAATCAACTGAAGATAAAAGAAGACATTGTACACAGAGTGTAGGCTTCTGGTCATTCCTAGGATATCTAAGTCCACTAAAGGAGGGAGGGCTTTTTCACATTTGGCTCCTAAACTCTGGAATAGTCTTCCTGATGTTGTCCGAGGTTCAGACTCGCTGTCCCAGTTTAAAACTAGATTAAAGACACATCTCTTTAGCCAAGCATTCACATTATAATTACCTTTTATACTACAGTTAAATCGGAACAACAGCATTAATATAATATTCTGAACAGCAGCTACGCTAATTCTTTCCCATCTGCTTTTCTGTTGTTATCTCGGGACACTAGTCCCGAGGTAAATAGTTCGTCAGCTCCAGTTTGTATCCAGCCTCTCATGAAGACCTCGGATGCCCCAACACCTGTGATGAGACGACTCCACGCCTGTGAAGAGACGACTCAATGCCAGCATTGTTATGGCCTAAATTAATACACGACTGATTAACTTTTTCGAACATTATTCTTTAACATTGTCTTTCTAACATTTTTTACTGTTCATCTATGAAATGCACTTTCTGTAAAGCTGCTTTGAAACAATGTGTATTGTGAAAAGCGCTATACAAATAAATTTGAATTGAATTGAATTGAATTGAATTGAACTATATCTATCCTATCTGTCACTGTCTATATCAATCAATATATCTAATTTAAATCTAACCTAAATATAGCCTAACTAACCAAAGCTCACTATAAATCTCACTTATATCACAAAATCACTGCTGTCACAAAATCTCTCTCCTCTCACAAAAACCCACGAGGTGAAGACTTTTAAACTTTGTGGGGAATTAGGTTCATACAGATGTGTGCCTGTGTGGTTTGTTCCCGCCCCCTATAATCAAAAGCAGTTTTGGCAGGCGCCACCTGATGAAACACTTCGAAGCTTAATTTAGCTATAGTCACGTGACATAGGTGTTTCGAATCACAGTTTGGAGCAGTGTTTCGAAACATCTGCGCTTCGGGATCTCTGCAAAACGCCGAAACGTCAGTTTCGCGTCAGCCATCCCTACCTGCTTCCTCATCTACTGCAATCTACTACCAATCATGACAGAAGAACTGACCAAGAACAAGACTGAAACAGTGCCCAAGCTCAATAACGAGTCCGCTCCATTCCATCGAGTCCATTCCAGCCCATGAGTCTGCATTGGAGCTCTAACCCCTAAGCCTTAATCGGAGCCCACTCTAACCCCTGAGCCAGCATCAGAGTCAACTCTAGTCATTGAGTCTGCTCCAAAGTCAAGTCAAGTCAACTTTATTTATATAGCGCTTTTAACAATGCAGATTGTTTCAAAGCAGCTTCACAGTGTAGTGTTAAACAGGAAAATAAAGCAACATAATTTTATTCAGCCGTATATTCGTTCTGGAGAAAACGGTGATGTCATCAGTTCATTTCAATTATCATACAGTGATAATGTGGGCTTTAGATCAGTAATTAGATTAGTAATTTAGTTTATATGGTTAATTTAGTTTAATAATTAGATTTATTTGGATATTTAGTTGAAAAATTTAGTGTCCCCAACTGAGCAAGTCAAGCCAGAGGCGACAGTGGCAAGGAAACCAAAACCCCATCAGGTGACCTAATGGAGAAAAATAAACCTTGGGAGAAACCAGGGTCAGTCGGGATGCCAGTTCTCCTCTGGCCAATTAACAAACAGCGTATGATTATTATTCTGACAACTTTACAGGTCAGAGGTCATAATAGATCAGAATATTTGAAAGATCGGAGGCCGTGAGGCCCTCTTTCCCGTGAGTTCACTCCAGAAATCAGTCTAGTCTATGAGTCCATCCGAGATTTAATTCCAAACCACGGGTCAGCTCCTGAGTCAACTCAAACCCATGAGTCAGCTCAAGAGCCCACTCACACTCCAGAGCTCATTCACGAGTCCGCGCGTAAGTTCACTAGTTCAGTCAAGAGTTCTCTGCTGAGTTCAGTACAAAGTCCACTCCAGAATCAGTTAATTTCCCCGACCACAGCCAGGAGGCTGCTTAATTCCCTGAACTTTCTCAGGAGTATAACCCTGTGCCCGTTCTTGTCTCAGAGCCCACATGCTTCCCAGAGCACAACCACGAAACAAGCCAAGAGACTGCAGCCTTATGTTTGCTGGCACTAGTGATTGGGCATTGGGCGACACATACCTCTGGGATTATCCCCAAGGAATTTGTTTTTGGGGGGGTGGGGAACAGCTGAGGTGGCAGTTCCTGCCTCAAGTTCCCTCCTCTCGGCCACTCCTGCATTGCAGTCTGGATGACCGTTATTAGCCTCCTCACAATGGCCAGAGTGGCCGATGGAACCTCCTGTTCTCCTGTCTCCTGTATCCCGGCCACAGCGGCCGATGGAATCTCCTGTTCTCCCTTCCGGCCACGGCTGATCTATGCTCCCATCTCATATGCTCCCATCTCCTGTGTTACTGACTCATGTTCCCCTGAGCTACCTACACAAGCATGGCTCGCTGAGCTAACGGCGCTTCCCTGGCTCCCTGTATCGCCAGTGCCACCCTGGAGGCTACCCATCCTGCTGGGACCACCCCGATCATCTGCTCCCCACTGGTCATCCCGTCCAGAACTCTTTTTGGCATAAGGTCACGCCTTCTTGGGGAGGGGGAGTACTATCACAATCTCCATTCATCAGTCCAGTCACCTCAGCACGATGTTCATTCACCTGCCCAGTAACTTCAGCACGATCTCCATTCACCAGTCCAGTCACCTCAGCACATTACATTTACCAGAATATGGATATGACGTGTGCAATTTCCTGCAAAATCCGTCTCAACCGTTCTAAAACATAAACAGGTTATAAAACATTTTTACAGGTTTATCAAAGTGTACCTGGGTAAAGTTTTGACTCTCCCATTAATAACATTGTTATAATTATATACATATACATATACATATATACAGTATATATGTATAAGAAATATAAAGAAATTACATACTGTTGCTTTAAGTATTGTAATTCTCAACTCATATAACCAAGAGACAACAGGCCCTTTGATATTGCCAAGAAAGGAAAAAAACAGGATGAAGGATGAAAGAGCATTCGGTTATTTGCAAATGTCAGAATTAAACATCCTTTTTCATTAATTTGTTCATTATAAATCTTAACTGCTATTAGATTAGATATAGCAAATATCAGTTTGATGTTTTAAGAGTATGAGAGTTTACATTTATTGTAAGTCATAATAACATAATGCCCCTAATGCAAGTCCAAAATGGTTGGCAAACTCTGCCTCAGGCCGTCCCAGGTGCAAAGATACAATCAGGACCTGCATAGACAAATGGATCTAGAGAATTCCAAACTGTCGACTGCATCACAACATGCTGTTAGCTGCCAAAGTATAAGGAGCAGGAGTGTGCCACCCACCACAAACTTCAATATCATGCATAACATTGTGCATAAATCTCATTCAATCATAGTGGATACAATGATTTAAAGATTTATAGAAGAATATGCATCATTACACTGAGGAGAGTCAACACATGGAACCAAATAACATATTGTACTCTATTTTGACTTAAAAACGTGTTCATCATTTTGATATTCATTATATCATCCACAACATAAACATGTCATCTTACTGGAGAAAGAATTATACTGTTATGAAAACAGCACAAAACAATTAAAGTAATATTTGAAAATGGAAATGCTGTAACCATTTAATCATCTGCTCACCAGTATTCAGTGGATAGTGTAAGATGCTTTGCAGAATGTCCATACTGCTTATTTTCATACAAGGAAAGCTCCAAAAACAAAGACCATTATTCATATATTTTGAAATCATGTGATGTTCTGTGGGAAGAACAGACCCAACTGTTAATGATTTTAAGAAAATAATAATTCCATTAATATTAGTTTCTATTGTCATTGGTATGTAAAGTTCACGTAACCCAATTGATCCAATTCCTTGAAGGATAAAATGTCCCACTCACATTTATTTCTTTTTAGGTGAATAATAATTGTAACGATTATGGCACAGACATTGAATGAATCTTCCAAATTATTCATTAGATGAACAATCCCCTTTCACAAAGCCTAATTCAGCTCCAGACCCCAGGAAATCATCATTTTATCACGAGGCTCCTTTCTGCCTCAAGCTATAAGTTCTACATTCCAATTACGTGATTTCCTATGGACTTTTGACCAAAACACAAAGAGGACAAAGACTCGTTGTGATCGCAAGACAAAGAAACAAACAGGTCTCTGTCCTTTTCAAGGACTGCTAAATGAACTCCAAGTGACACAGTTTAAAACTGCAAACTTCCAGAAAATGTTACAGAGAATGTATAAGAGTATGATTATTGGACTTTCATTCAAATAGCCTTCGACATAGTTTGTTAGCGTGTTTACAACTGATGCACGGGACTAGTATGCATGTAGATCATTCCCAAATTCATGCAATTATGTAACTATTGAATGAGTGGATGAAAAGACACCGTTTTTGATACCGTTGTGCTTGTAATGATATGATAAAACAGATGAGCTGAATGAAATCTTTATAGAATTAATAATGTCCTTATAGTAAGAAATTAGGTCTAACTTTACTCTCTGCTTAAGAGCAGGAAACTAAATGACTATAGATAATCCAATTGTATGGGAGGGGTGGAGACAGTCACCCCTGAATCCTAATTGGCCAGAACCCATCCAGGGGATGGACAAATTTGAGTTTTAACCTCAGACCACAGCTGAAGACTGTAGGGTTTTTTTTGGTTCGAGCAGAGTGTGTTGTTCGCGGGACGTTCACCGCTGGGTGTTCACGCGTGTTCACGCTCTGTTCATTGTTCAGTCAAGAGCTGTCCGCAGCTCGGTTCCGGCAAAGCGACGATCAGGCGATCGTGGCAGACCATCAGAGAAAATGGGTTAACAGATTTAATTCAGGCCATCTGCTCTTCTCTCACCTTCCTTTCTTTTACTTAAAGTTTATTTTCTTTCCGTAAGTCTCGGGTTATGTTAAGTTCGCCGCAAAGTTACTCAACGAGTTTCCAACAGCGTGCCTCAACTTCCAGCAACGCCCACAAGACTCTCATCCAGCCGCCAAACACGCCACGTGATTGGCTTCCCAAGACGTCAATCAAAGACACGACCAGACCTTCAGCGAATCAAAGACCCGAGGGAACCCTCTCCAGCCAGGACCAAAAGGGCAGCCTTTGTCAGACGACACACGTGAGACAAACGCAAATAATACCTCTAGATTTTAAGCTGAAATGGTGCATTAGATCAAATGTAATAACCCCGCCTAAGAAACGATAGGAGGATGAATTACTGATCAATGGTTTCTTCAGGTCATGTGTCATAAATGTACATTGCTTGGGATTTCGTAATTTCTCTCTCTTATTCTTTCCTCACTTTCTTCCTTTCTGCAACGTATGAATGTGTGAGTGCGTGTGTTTATGTTAGATATTAGTTTGATGTGTTAGAGTCAGAGCCGGATTAAATAAACGGACTACACTAGGCAGGCTGCATTTTTTGGGCCCCCCCTCCATCGATGTTATTTATGAACTGAAATCTGAAACTTACCAAAGTTACTAATAAAAGTTAATTCACATTTTACATAGCATAGTCTTTAGTTACAAATTGGTTGTGTTGTATATTAAACAGTCTATCAGACTATTTTTTGATATTCATTATTTATACGTCATTACACGGCTCTATTAAATGCTATTAAATTATCCTCATCCATTGGGAGTGTCATTGTTAAGGCAGTAGTACCAGTAAATAACCAATAGGTGTCAGTAAACTATGTAAACAGAGCAAATAAGTTTATCTTATTTGCTCTGTTTACATTTAATCAACACATTTAATTACGATTTTCTGCAAAATGCAATAGCTTACAACATTTATAAATGTTGTAATTAAGATTTTCTGCAAAATACAATAGCTTACAACATTTATAAATGTTGTAATTAAGAACAAGAAGGCAAACATGACCCCTTCACATTCATCAAGACCATTTAGAAACTGTCTAACAATAAATAATAATAAATATAAGGATGGAGGATTTAAACTGTGGAAAACTAAAGGTATTCAGACTATTAAAGACTTGTATATGGATGGAATACTTCTTACATTTCAAGAATTGTGAAAAACACCAGATTCACTCAAACAATCTTCCGCCGCATTTCCCGCCGCATTTCCCGCCGCATCTTCCACCGCGTCTTCGGGCCGTGTCTCCGGGCCTGGCTCTGCTGACTCGAGCAGGTTCACAGCTGTCGGACGGCTGCCCGACAGAAACTTCTGTAAAGCTGTCTCTTCTTTTGTTCCTCTTCATTTTTTTTCTTTTTACGTTTTGCCGCACCCGAAAGCATCTTGAATGTTAGCCTACTTAAAAAACACACCTGCCTGCTAGCTTTGTTGTCCCGCTCTAACCTCTGACCGCCACTGACGTCTCCTCGGTCTTAACTGGCTGGCGTTAATGTGACATAATGTAACAGTCTATGGTTAAGATAAACATCGTCACTATTTTTAGTTAATTAATAAATATTGAAATAAATTGTAGATAGGACATTTGTACATTTTATTTTATTTTTATTATTATTATTATCCTCTTAACCTGCGCCCCATTTTTTGAGAATTCTTTGAAAACGACATACCCAAATGAAAATGTCTGCAGCTCTTAAACCCTATGGTCTATATTCATAAATCTGGTCTTATTTTAAACTAGACACTTGAAATGTTGCTACCCAAGAGTCATAATAAACTCAAAGTAATATGGGAACAGAGTAATACATGTAAATATACATGTGACGTTTTTTTCTTTTTCTTTTTTACTTAGGGAAAAAAATATGAATGTCTAATCATGTCATGATTCAAATATGAGGATGATTCTCTCAGTAATGTAGCTTCTGTGAGCTTTTATGTCAAGAAAAGTCTAGGCGAATTTCAAAAAGGCCATTTATTTCAGAACATTTGCTATTGTAAAGAGTAGTTTTTCATTCAAATAAATCTGCAATAAACTGCTAATTATAATGGATAAACAGTTACTGAAAAACTAAAGCAACTATTTACAGAGATTACAAAGTGTAAAAAACTAATTTAGCTGATGGGAAGCGTCAGTCAGAGTCTGCGCGCTCCACTGCAGTTGCGCCATTGAGAACGCGCAGACTGCGCACAAACAGTATTCACCAAAGCCTACTTACGTAAACTGCGCAAGATAATGCCTTTTGATTGGTTACTAAGTCCATCAATCAAACCTTTGTTGGAAAGGCATTGGCTGGGCACCGAGTGCCTTTATCCAACGAAAACCATGGGCGCAATGATTGACAGCTCACCAAGCCTGTAAAGCGCTTCCTCTATATGATGCATCCAAGGAGAGACTCTGATTAAAGGAGAGAGACGAGGGAGGGTTTATAATACGTGGGAGAGACTATTCTAGCAGGGGGGTTTGCCAGAAAAGGAATCGATATTTCATTGAAAATGGACATGATTGATTACGCTAACTCAAAACTCCCTTGCAAACAACGAAGGATTTTTTGTTTTTTCCCTATTTTTTCGTTGTTTTGGATTAAAAAGTGGGATGCATTTTGAAGAGTGGACTCTTACACAGAGATGTATGCGGGTGTTTATTGGATTCGTCCGATCTGATCCGAACGACAGGAGATGAAAGATGAGTACCGCTAATATTATGCTAATGTTTACATGGCCGGTCCTTTAGCGTTTCATTTAAACCTTTCCTCTCTGGTGTATTTATTGCAAAAACAAGTTCAGAACATGAATCTTGAGTGTTTTAGCTTTCAAATGATGCATTTGTGATAGTTGATTGAATATTTTGTATAAAACAAAAGTAAATAAAAGTACACACACGCCCACTTCAGTCAACCCCCCCGCCCGCGATCCGGTGCGGGTTAAGATTATTATTATAATTTATTTATTTTTTCCTCTGTCTGGGCCCCATCCCGCCAATCGGGCCCTAGGCACGTGCCTAGTTTGCCTTTGCGTTAATCCGGCTCTGGTTAGAGTAATCAATAAAGTTTCGTTTGTAGTCAAAGATAACTGTTCTTGTGTTATGTGCTTATGAATTTAATGTCTTGAACTGCCGATCTAAGTTACCTGGCTGTTAAATAGTGTTTCACTATTGTTCGGATATTAATATCCGCTGCAGAGTTGATATTTACGGCCCGTTCAAATGAACGCTCATTTGCTTGGCTGTAAATTAGACTCTCGCAAAATTCCCTATGAATTCATTAATTCATTCATTTGAGCTACAGAGACTTGTTTCCCTTTAACAGACTCCCCTTTAAGTTCTCACATATCGGTGGACGAATAAAGTTAAGGTGTAAACATTAATTCTGAATTATTTATAAATGATAGCGTAATTCGAGTCTCTTTCATTTTAATTCAAATTCCCCGTTGAGTTATTATTTAATCGGACTCATTGTCGCTACAGTATTTTGGTGGAGAATAATGCGGGCAGTTTAATCTAAGTTATAAGCATATATATCGAGAATTTATCTTTGAATTACATTTTGAGAGATCAGACCAGCGGCGCCAGACGCGTCTCTGTGTGTGTGTGCGCGCGCTCGAGTGACGCAAGGGCGCGCGCCTATTTGAAAGTCCTGTTGAATGAATGCTGTGTAAACCCAGTCTGTCTCTACTCTAAAACTGCATTAGAGTAATTTAAGATCTTAGATCTCACACTATACGATAAGGTAAGAATTAAGCGTGTTCCTTAATTTCTAGAATGCCTCGTTTATAGCCGAATTGATGTCATTGCGTGTTCCAGTGTCATTAAATAGCTATACATATCAGTCAGCCAGAGAACTGAACGAACCTAAAACTGCATAAGTGAAATACCTGCGAGAGATAATCTCCTCACAGCGCGGTCAGATCAAGCGTGTTCCTTGATCGATTTATTAAGGCATTATATGTATTTATAGCTATTAATTCAGTGCGTGTTCCACTGTAACCCGAAGCTATATCTTCTCTGTGCTAAACAGCTGAAAGCTTGCCGGTTTGTATATTCATTTCATGAAGCACTGCGTGTCCCAGTGTGATTTAAAGGAGAATGATTTGACCCAAGTAAAGCTGATATTGAGAGAATCAACAGTTGTCTGAAACACTGTTGTTTTAAATGCACAGACAGATCAAGCGTGTTCCTTGATCGATTTATTAAAGCCTTAAATGTATTTATAGCTATTAATTCAGTGCGTGTCCCACTGTAACTCGAAGCTATATCTTCCCTGTGCTAAACAGTTAAGGGCTTGCCGGTTGATATATCATCTCGTAAAGCACTGCGTGTCCCAGTGTGACTTAAAGGAGAATGATTTGACCCGAGTAAAGCTGATACTGAAAGAATCAACAGTTGTCTGAAAACCTGTTGTTCTAATATGCACACGGATCCGCCGAGATCACTAGTGTTCTATTTGCAGCGCAAAACTGAACTGTAACTAAAGTTTAATCTCACTCTTAACAAACTGAGTGATAAGCCCCACAGAGCAAAACCAGCTGCGAGTGGTGTTCCTTATTTTGATTTTCATTGTTGAAATGTGCTGACGTTTCACGTGATACACGCGATTGCACGTGCTAAACTTATGTGTAACTTAAAGGGTGGAAAGCGCTGACTTTCCCAAGTTACCCATAACTGTAAACTGTCTGCAATTCGCATGTTTGCCGCTAGCGTTTGTTTGTCGCCATAGTCACGACTGCGGCACGGAAGTCAACCAGCGCTTCCGGATAACCTTAGCGCATGCGCAGTACGTCGAAGCCATATCGTAAACCAACCTTACGGTAGCCACTGGCTAAGCTAATCGAAGCAGTTGTTTACATTGAAGCCTAAATGCTAAAGCTTTAGCATTAGTTTCAGGTATCCACTGTATTAACATACGTGTAAATACAGTGTCGGTTTGAGTCACTTTAAAGTGATTTAACCATTTAAACACCTCAACTTTATGTACACCTGTTGGTCTTTCTTACTTTTCTCTTACCTTTCTAATACATTAAGTTATACTCTACTTTAAGGGAAAATATTGGTTCACAATTATTAATTACTTTAACTACATTTTACTGGAAGAGGAAAGATACTGGTTTGCAATTATTAATTGTTAAGTTTGAATTTAATAAAAAAATTCAAGAGTCATTCCTCAAAGTCATGTAAAATGATTTTAAAGTTATTCTAAATATTCTGGAATTTACTCATTTTCAGAATTTCTAAATTTCTCAGTGAGACGCAATTACTTTAGATATAAAGTCTGGAACCTTAGAAGTTCAAGTGAACCACTAAATTGATACCTATTACCAAACCTTTTGGACTCACACTTGTTCATTATTTTATTGCGTTAGACCCTCCTTTATCCTCTATTCCTAGTGTAGCTATTCACTTAGCCACTCTATTTTATTTACTCATTTATCTCTTTATTTAACTTTTCTTTTTCTCATTTTAGCCTAGCTTGGAGGCAACACACCTGAGCCTCAATAGAAGACAGTGCCAGATTCCTACGAGTTTCAAAATAAATCAAGACAAAATCGAGACAACCGTCGTTGACTAAAGTTTTATTTTGTGTGATTAGTTGACCATCAACTATCACTTTTATACCCGTAGTCAGACAAAGGCTTCAGAGCCATTTGCGGGGCCGGATCTCCTTCCTTTCCTCCCTTCTCCTCACGTCTGCCCTGTTCTGTCCTGCTCTATTCCATCTTATTCTTCATATTTATAGGGAACAAGCCTGGAAGAACCATTGATCATTTCTAAAAGAAAGAGGACGATAACCCTTCCCAGAGAAACAAACCAGTAGGCATTTGATTGGTAATCAAACCCTCCTTTGTTCTCCATACTTTCCCTGCATTTGTAAACGCAATTTAAAATTTTGACATATCCAAGTTCATTTAACAGAGACAACTGTTGAGCCACCATCGCCTTCAACGCATCCCTGCGTAAGCGGTCCGCCTGTAAGGTGTGTGGTGTCAATCCTGTCAGACTAAGAAAAGAGGTATCAACATTATTATTGTATTGTTTTCATCTGTAACACAAACAATAATATTATTTCCGTTCTGAAAACAGACTTTCAGTGATAGGAAGTATTTATTGAAAAAAAAAAATATATTTCTCCCAGTGAAAGTATTTTTTGTTTCTTTCAATTGAAATAGGTTTTTAACCTTTTCTCTCTTTCTCCCTTACTAAGCTGAGTGACATAGTCCTCGCATCACGATTTGGAAACAGCTTTCCATTGATAGAATTTTGTTTTTAGAAAAAAGAGAAATTCTCCAAGTGAAAAGAAAATTGTTTCAATCTATTGAGATTTGTTATAGCTCTTTTCTCTCTCTTTCCCTTACCTAGTTGAGTGACAAAGCCTTCACATCACTAACCTATCTTTCTACACTGAGACCAACACTTAGTCATCACTTAGTCGTCACTATTGGTGTACAATCACTGAAACGACACTTAGCTGTTCCACCACACATAGGCTTATACCCCACACAGATCTGTGTCAGTCTCTTCTCCCAGCGTACCAACATGTCGCAGACGACAAACCCCACTGCCCAAGGGGAAGATGTGGACGCCTGTCTCAGAGGCATTACAGACTGCCTCACACGAAAGACAATTGAACTGTTATTATTTTTAATAATAATCCTGATTCTGAGAAGGTTCCTGACACATGATTCAAGCCAAAACGACAACCACATGGAACTAGCCAAGATCACCTGTTCCCTAAGCAACGCCTTCACAGCCCAGCTGACACTACGCGACAAGCACGTCATCCACCTTCAAGAGGAGCTGACGCGTGCCCAAAACCGCATAGACAAGCTGGAAGTGAAAGTCCAGGATGACTTCAAGCGTCAGACCACTGAGTTTCTGAGAGAGCTGATGCACACTCAACACTGCACAGACCAGCTCAATGCTAAAGCTCAAGACAAACTCAAAGTGCCCGACGAAGTGGAGCAAGAAACAAAGAAACAAGTTGACAAGCTCCAAGAAGCCCTTGCAGTCGCTGAACGTGACAAACAAGAGTTAAAGACTGCACATAAACATCTGGTAAACCAACTCCAGTCTGCGGAACATCAGCTAGAGAAAGCCAACGCTGATATTAAAGACCAGAACTCTAAAATCAAGGCTCTGGCAGACCACCTTGAAAGGTACAGCACTGAGATGGACCATCTGACCCGACAGCGAGACGACGCCAACGACGAGCTCTACGCGGTCAGATATGAACTCAATCATGCTGTCAAACAGAGACCAGAGCCAAGAAGGGAGAGAACTCCCTCAGCATCACTACTGCTGAGTAGAATACAGTCCCCCTTCCAAGAACTGCCACACAACGGACGAAGTGAATGGCCACAACCCAAAACGTCACCGGCCTTCACCACAGAATTCGTCCCGGCCAACAAAAGAGAGCTCATCCAAGCAGACTCCGAACCTGCACAGAAGATGACCTGTGAAAACCTCGACAAGCTCGCTAAGAACATCACCCAGTTCAACCCAAACTCCACGGAGGGCCACGACATCCAGGCCTACCTCCGAGATATTGACTTCTACCTTGAGGCAAGACCTCATGTGACGAACCGAGACAGGTTGTACCTCCTCAGAGCCACATCCAGTCCCGAGGTACAAAGCTTTCTAGACCGGCAACCTGTTCACGTAAAGTATAACTACCAGCTACTACGTGAGACGCTGACCCAAGAGTTTACAGGCCCAGAGTCTGAACACGGACCGTTAATCGCCTGGGAAACCAAACAAGGTCGACAAGAGATTCCCCAGGCCTACTACCGCCGTTTCCGACAAGCCTACTTTGGTGCATATAACGAACCTGAACTTGAAGAGGATGTGAACTTCAAAATCCTCTTCCTGAGAAATCTGCACCCTGGAGTGAGTCGTCATCTAGGCATCATGGCTTGCCCATACACGATGACAACCCAACAGCTGCGTGACCTGACACACAAGGCCTACATCAAACAAAAGATGGCCTCAAAGAAAGGTTTGAAAACATCCGCAGTGTCAAACTCCGTCAGCCAAGACCCAAGCCTTGTACTGGACGACACCCAGTGGCATGACTACACTACAGTCCGTCATGAAGAGCACAGAGAACGTGACTCCCATGACAGCTACCACACCAACCGCTGGGAAAAGCCATGGGACCAGCCTCGCTTCTCAAGAAACCCTAAAGATGCCAAAAGCCATCATCGTCCCACACATTCCAGAGCATCTAACGTGGGTAAGCGACGACAAAACCCACCTCGGCACCACTCAGTCAAGCACAGCGCTGAGTACGCCCAAGAACAAGACTCTCATGCCAATGCCAGACCCAAACAACCAAACGACCACTGGCACACGCAAAGCAGCGATTCACAAGAAGTCATGCAGCTAGTGAGAGAAGTCCTCGAACGCAATGAAGAGGACAGGAAATGGGACGAGTCAGATTCTGATTGACACGCCCTCCAGAAAAGGGGGGACCAAAACAGACTAGAACAGATCTGACCATACATCCACTGTTACATACACTACATAACTTACACACTCGTTAACATACAGAAGTTAACGACATCTGCCATGGAAAACATTCAACAAACATGTTCTTCTCATAGGTAGAAACTAGCTTCAGAAACTAGCTTAGCATGGACCCGGCTACACTCATCATAGGAAACATTGCACAATCTACCCAACAAGTAGAACACCTCTCATTAAGATAGATTACACGACACCTTAGCTGCACGAGTAGTTGTAGGCAAGACCTAGAAACACGCAACCACTTTGTTTTGTTTCACCTCTTCCTTCCCTCTTCTTCTTCTTTCATTAGGTAAAATACCTGTCTACCCCATAAGGGTCAAGGTCACGATATAGGGATTGATGCACCACGCCTAATATCGGCAGGCCACCTTTAAACAAATGTGAGCTAGAGAGCTCCATGATTAAGGGGTCACCTCATTTTTACCACAAATGATGTCACCACGTCGTGAAGAAAGGTACAACGGTCTCAACCTAGTACGATTTAGAAGAGAAGAAAACAAACAAAACTATTTTAATCACAGAATTTGGTCAAAGAGTCACCGTACCGAGCCAAATTAGAATAACAATACCAAAGTTAAACTACACTACGTCGACACGATAATCCGAGGAAAGTTAAAACATAAACTTCAAGTTAACCTTAAGTTTAAAGTTTAAACCCGTTAGTACTCAGATAATCTAATGCCCTGCACCAGTACAGTGGCCAATCATGGAGGTGTTGTCTTGTTGTTTGTTGTGTATGTGTCTGCTTCTACTCCCTGTGTCTCTACAGCGTTCGCCGATGTCTTCATCCCAACACATCGACTAACGAAGGGGGGAATGTAACGATTATGGCACAGACATTGAATGAATCTTCCAAATTATTCATTAGATGAACAATCCCCTTTCACAAAGCCTAATTCAGCTCCAGACCCCAGGAAATCATCATTTTATCACGAGGCTCCTTTCTGCCTCAAGCTATAAGTTCTACATTCCAATTACGTGATTTCCTATGGACTTTTGACCAAAACACAAAGAGGACAAAGACTCGTTGTGATCGCAAGACAAAGAAACAAACAGGTCTCTGTCCTTTTCAAGGACTGCTAAATGAACTCCAAGTGACACAGTTTAAAACTGCAAACTTCCAGAAAATGTTACAGAGAATGTATAAGAGTATGATTATTGGACTTTCATTCAAATAGCCTTCGACATAGTTTGTTAGCGTGTTTACAACTGATGCACGGGACTAGTATGCATGTAGATCATTCCCAAATTCATGCAATTATGTAACTATTGAATGAGTGGATGAAAAGACACCGTTTTTGATACCGTTGTGCTTGTAATGATATGATAAAACAGATGAGCTGAATGAAATCTTTATAGAATTAATAATGTCCTTATAGTAAGAAATTAGGTCTAACTTTACTCTCTGCTTAAGAGCAGGAAACTAAATGACTATAGATAATCCAATTGTATGGGAGGGGTGGAGACAGTCACCCCTGAATCCTAATTGGCCAGAACCCATCCAGGGGATGGACAAATTTGAGTTTTAACCTCAGACCACAGCTGAAGACTGTAGGGTTTTTTTTGGTTCGAGCAGAGTGTGTTGTTCGCGGGACGTTCACCGCTGGGTGTTCACGCGTGTTCACGCTCTGTTCATTGTTCAGTCAAGAGCTGTCCGCAGCTCGGTTCCGGCAAAGCGACGATCAGGCGATCGTGGCAGACCATCAGAGAAAATGGGTTAACAGATTTAATTCAGGCCATCTGCTCTTCTCTCACCTTCCTTTCTTTTACTTAAAGTTTATTTTCTTTCCGTAAGTCTCGGGTTATGTTAAGTTCGCCGCAAAGTTACTCAACGAGTTTCCAACAGCGTGCCTCAACTTCCAGCAACGCCCACAAGACTCTCATCCAGCCGCCAAACACGCCACGTGATTGGCTTCCCAAGACGTCAATCAAAGACACGACCAGACCTTCAGCGAATCAAAGACCCGAGGGAACCCTCTCCAGCCAGGACCAAAAGGGCAGCCTTTGTCAGACGACACACGTGAGACAAACGCAAATAATACCTCTAGATTTTAAGCTGAAATGGTGCATTAGATCAAATGTAATAACCCCGCCTAAGAAACGATAGGAGGATGAATTACTGATCAATGGTTTCTTCAGGTCATGTGTCATAAATGTACATTGCTTGGGATTTCGTAATTTCTCTCTCTTATTCTTTCCTCACTTTCTTCCTTTCTGCAACGTATGAATGTGTGAGTGCGTGTGTTTATGTTAGATATTAGTTTGATGTGTTAGAGTAATCAATAAAGTTTCGTTTGTAGTCAAAGATAACTGTTCTTGTGTTATGTGCTTATGAATTTAATGTCTTGAACTGCCGATCTAAGTTACCTGGCTGTTAAATAGTGTTTCACTATTGTTCGGATATTAATATCCGCTGCAGAGTTGATATTTACGGCCCGTTCAAATGAACGCTCATTTGCTTGGCTGTAAATTAGACTCTCGCAAAATTCCCTATGAATTCATTAATTCATTCATTTGAGCTACAGAGACTTGTTTCCCTTTAACAGACTCCCCTTTAAGTTCTCACATATCGGTGGACGAATAAAGTTAAGGTGTAAACATTAATTCTGAATTATTTATAAATGATAGCGTAATTCGAGTCTCTTTCATTTTAATTCAAATTCCCCGTTGAGTTATTATTTAATCGGACTCATTGTCGCTACATAATTTTGATTTGATTACTGTTTCTCAAATGCAGCAATTCTAAGATTTCAGGAGATGTTCAATATAATGCATTAATTACTACAAATAACAATGGACAGTCCCTGTTGTTATTAATTTACATATTATACATTATATTTAAAAGATCAGCTCAGAAGTTCTGCAAACATCCTATTTTGTCTTCTATGAAATACGCCTGAGTAATTGCTGAGAAAATTTGCATTTGGCTGCAACTATTATTGTAAAAAAGTGAGGGTGCACATTTCAAAACGTTCATAATTTCAGATTTGATCAGGTTTGTGTTTTTTTAGACACGTGACATACTGACTGGCATTCATTTTTTACAGTGGAAATCATTCCGTGTCCTTCAGATAAGAGCTTATTAAAAAGGTTTTTAAAACCTCAGTAATTTAACATGGCTCAGGGTTGATGGTATTGAACTGGGCAGTTCAACTTATTTCTGCATCGCCCTGCAGTGAACTGCATAAGTACAGAAGCTCTCCAGTGACATCAAACGCTTTAAATGGGTTAAAAAGCTTCAACCATTAAATTCCCCCCAGGAGACAGAAGGAGCCGGGCAGACTAATGCATGCTGGTTAAAAGTGTAATGAACTGAGCCTGGTCAGGATGAGTTGACTCTATGGAAACTATTAATAGACATATTAGCCTCTCGTTAAGATGCACAAATCTGATTGTTCTGATGCTGTGCTTGCCTATGGCAACATTCTGACTGAAAAAGAACCTTATAAGTGACTGATTTAGAACATTTATACAGTACATAAGCAACAACTCCATGCATCATATCAATAATACCAACCCAATCTCACTGCAATTCATACATATTTTACGAGGTGGCTAATTTGTATGATTCTGTACGAATGACCTACCTCAAACCCCGTCCCTAAACCTACCCGTCACTGGGGTTTAGACAAAACGTACAAATTCATACGAGTGAGGTCGTAGAAATTGGTACGAATTAGCCACCTTGTAAAATATGTACAAATTGGTTGTGAGAGAGAGTTGATAATACACCTCCTGCAAAGCTTGACACACTCAATTAACAATTCATTTCAATTGAGTTTGCCATTAGAATGCTGCTTAGTTAACGCAATGAAAATTATTATGTAAAATTGTCTACTATTAATTTGATTGAACCCGCTGTAAAAATACTTTTCAGTACTGAAGAAAATATTTATAATAAATATTTCTCCCCAATGATCTACTGCCCAAAGTTGCATGGTAAGCAGCTATGACCGCCACGTAAACCTTTAACATTAAGGGGGATAGTCTCGTTTACAACTGTAACTAGAATTATAGCATACCACCATCTGTAGAATCATAGCATACCACCAGCTGGTCAGTCTTACGCTACTGAGTAGGCCAGTGGACGAAACACTCAAGAGCCCAAACTGGACAAAGAAAATTAAACTTCTTTTGGTCTTCGACTGAAGTTAAGGACAATTTAAAAAATTGCCAGACGTCCTGGCAAATTCTCTCTAGCACACATATCCAGCCTCGGCCATGTCTGCGCCATGGCATCCAACTCCAGCTGAGTTGGATGCATGAGGAAAAACCAGAGCGGACCATGCGTTGTCACCTCAAATGTAAACAAGTCCACTTCTGACTGGCCGAACTTCCTCCAAAACATCTCCACCATTTGAGGGTGGAGACTCAATTCCCCAGGCCTCAGCCTCTGCCTCGACAGGATGTCTGCTCCCTGATTCAGGTACCCAGGGATGCAAACCACTCTCATTGAGAGCAGCTTGCCCTGAGCCCACAGAAGGATCTGGCGTGCCAGTCTGCAAATAGGCATGACCACAGACCCCCTATGAAGTACCGGCTGTAAAACTTTGAGTCTCTCTCTGGAAGAGAAACATGTTCTATGGCCTCTTTCACTAAGAGAAACTGAACCTCCTCTTCCAACACTTGAGCCTGCTCGGGACTGACTATTGTAGATAGAACCCTGTTGAAGCGAGGAGGATGAGAACTGAACTGAATTCTGTACCTTCTTTCTATAATTTGCAGGAACAATTGAGACACGTTTCACAGAAGTTTCCACGCAGCCAAAAAGTCTACCAAGGGAATAAGTCTCTCAAGACTGACCTCTGATGCATCCGGGGCATCAAAAACGAAAGACTTGTTGATTTCCTTAATTCCAGAAAGGTTCAATCATAGATGCTTCTCCGTAGCCACCATAGCTGCCGATGGCACGGGCTGTCTCCAAGGTGGCCGAGAGAGACAAATATTTGGCCTGACGCAATTTCTCAATCGTATCAGGCCCCACACCTTCGCCTTTGTCTAGGTCTTTAAGCAGGTCAGCCTGGTATGCCTGCAAGATCCCTATCGCATGGTTCTCCATGGTTTGGTGGGCAGCGTTGGGGCCTTGAGGGGCGATGCAGACTGGATAGAGTTTGCGAGTGTCTCTTCAACCCTGGGCATCGACCTGTACCCGTGCTCATTCAGCCCCATGATCGATGAGTAATTTCAGACCACAGGGCTTAAGATATGGGCAGAGAAAGGCCAGGACCTCGACACCTTGATCTGGAGCTCTGGGAAAAACGACATCCAGTTTGCTTTTATGTTTTATGTTTAACACAACCTCCACAAAATCCTCATATGCAGGGGAAAGTGGTGGTGAATCCTCAAGCTCCCCTGCATCGATGCTGACAATATCCACCTTCTCAAAACTGGATAAAGCCAGCACTGGGCCTTCATTCAGGGTGGAAGAAACCGCAGAGTGTGCTTCCGAGTCCCAAGTGAAAGTGAAGGGACTAGAACGGTTTGGTGGGGGGGTATGTCACGGGGTGACAAAATTCGAACTTTCAAGGCGGAACTAATGTTCGCCGCGATTGCCTCCCGTCGGACCAATAATAACGGGACACCGGGCTAGTTCCGGGTTAGCGGAAAATCCCCGTGAATGGGGTGATCAGCGGAAATCGCTGGCAGCTGTGCACGTTGGATTACGTTGCCATTAGGGTAGGATAAAAGGAGAGAGGATGGAGAAGAGAAGCAAGGGGGGTTTTTGGGGGCTGTGAATCTCGAAGGAAATGTGAGCTTTGGAGAAGAGGAAGTGGGGTTGTTGTTTTTGGGGCTGTGAATCGCGGAGGAAGTGTGAGCTTGGAGAAGAGGAAGTGGGGCTGGCAAAACGGGCATGGCATTGTGAGTTTGGGAGAGGAGCACGCCGACTCGACCGGAAGAAGGAAATTGTTGGACAAATAAGATCGTTTGTGAGAGACTGTGAGTAGGGCAATCAGTCTCATCCCCTCTCTCTTGTCTATGGGACTCCCTGACGTGAATGCCAGGTCAGAAAATGGGCAACGGCCATTGATATATGTATTTCCCACTGAGTGTTGAATTGTAGTGATGAAGTGATGTGATGCACTGTGTTGTTGTGTGAAGTGTGAACTTAAACCCGCCGGATGTCTACTACCTACCTGAGTTTTTCTGTCATTTCTGAGGAAGAGGATTACGTACCTGTGTACTCACCTGTCTGCGTTGCAGTGAACTTTTCCGTTACAAGCCCTGTGTCTGCCAGTCCCTCCAGAGGAAGTCATACCTGAGCGCTCATCTAACTGCTTTGCAGCGAAGTCCTCCAACCGTAAGTCCCCTGTCTGTCATTTCTGAGGAAGAGGATTACGTACCTGTGTACTCACCTGACTGCGTTGCAGTGAAGCCCTCCAGCCTGAACTTCTCCTGTTATGAGCCCTGTGTCTGCCAGTCCTTCAAGAGGAAGTCGTACCTGAACGCTCACCTGACTGCTTTGCAGTGAAGCCTTCCAGCCGTAAGTCCCCTGTCTGTCATTTCTGAGGAAGAGGATTACGTACCTGTGTACTCACCTGTCTGCGTTGCAGTGAACTTCTCCGTTACAAGCTCTGTGTCTGCCAGTCCTTCAAGAGGAAGTCGTACCTGAACGCTCACCTGACTGCTTTGCAGTGAAGCCCTCCAGCCTGAACTTCTCCTGTTATGAGCCCTGTGTCTGCCAGTCCTTCAAGAGGAAGTCGTACCTGAACGCTCACCTGACTGCTTTGCAGTGAAGCCCTCCAGCCGTAAGTCCCCTGTCTGTCATTTCTGAGGAAGAGGATTACGTACCTGTGTACTCACCTTCTCCGTTACAAGCTCTGTGTCTGCCAGTCCCTCCAGAGGAATCCATACCTGAACACTCACCTGACTGCTTTGCAGTGAAGCCCTCCAACCTGAAACCCTCCAGCCGGAACTTCTCCGCTACAAGCTCTGTGTCTGCCAGTCCTTCAAGAGGAACTCATACCCGAATACTCACCTGATTGCTAGGCAGCGAAGCGGGTCCGCAGGACGGAACGACCCTGCCTAGAAGACTCACCATTTTAGATCCCCCTTCCCACTTTTATAGTTAATAAAAAGATTGTTACTTGAAACCTTGTCTGTCCTCCTTGCTGGGCCTCTGTCCGACTCCCCAAGGGTGGTACGGGTCTTGGGGGTGGGTGCAGCCAGGTTGGCCTACCCCGTGACAAAAGCACTGGAGCCAGCAGGTGAGAGCCGAGAAAAGGACGGGCCTGTCTTTATTTGTGACTCCCGTGATCTGAGCCACCATGCTACCTCGGCATACATGGGACCCGAAGGGCGAGAACCTGACCACTCTTCTCGAAGAGGGCCAAAGCACACACTCAGCCACCTTGAGGGTTGACTGTGCATGCTCTGCTCCCAAGCACACCATACATACACTGTAAAAAATTGTGCTGTAAAATAACGGTAATCTACTGGCAGCTGTGGTTGCCAGCAATATACTGTTAATTTACAGCCCTCTACTGTTTTTTTACAGCTCTCCTTTTTTACAGTATGTTACCGTAATAATACCATGAAAGGTAACTCTTTTCATTTGAAAAACTGATTGCTTCAAACAGTTCTCATTTTAAAACTAGCATTCATATGGTGTTTGTACTGTAAACATTTAATTTGAGTCCACTGAAAAGGAACATTTCTTAATATAAACTGCAAACACGTAATGTGTAGTAGTGAAAGTAGATTACTTTAGCTTCAATTTTTACAGTTCATCGTTAGCAATAGCACACATGTATGTGATAAATTACTCAACAAACAGCTCATAACTGCATTAGCAAACACAGTCACTGACTTTAAATAAAGCATCAGGCAGCATTTCATCAGTGTTTCTCTGCTCATCCTGGACTGAAGCACAGGCTCTACTCTCCTGCACAATGGTGACCCACAAAACAAATGAATTAAACTAAAAGATCTCTTCAATATCATCTTGTGCAACAACACATAGAAACAGTTCATTTTAATATTTACTCTCCTTATCAGTTACAGACTTTGCACAATTTTTTTCTATTAACTTTCACTACTATTTCAGTGAAAATATCTTGATTCATCTGGTAAATCTGACTGTTACGTTTTACAGTATATTACTGTTTTTTCTTTGATTTTACGGTAATCTACTGGCAGCTCTGGTTGCCAGTAAACTGCTGTTTTTTTACAGTACTTTTCCCTAAATTAATTTACAGTTGTTTACCGTTAATTTTCATCTAATTCCTTTAACCCTTTAAGCTCCACAGCAAAATCTTCAGTTTTAAATGAACACTTATATGTGTCCACACTACAGAGTGTTAGAGTAATTGAAGCATTGTTGAAGTTAATGAGATAATTAAGATATTAAGTGGTAATTGAGAATTAGTGATGAGCACCTGCTGTTAACAAGCAGAACCACTCAAGGAAAGAGAAGTACAACTGACTTCAGCCACAGCCTTAGATGAAATCAACTGAAAGAAAGACATTAAAGCAGAGGAGGATTAAACAACTCCACAAACAGCATTACCAGCTTCACTTATTACTCACCAGATTTACTTTATTTCTGTCAGACATCTACAGAAGCTCTTATAGAAAATTAACAGATCAAATTAACTTTTGATGTTTAATTGAAAATGTTTGCTCACCATTATGGTGATTAGTGTTTGCTTCCGTTGGGCTCTTGACCCTTGACTTTGTAACAATAGTTTTTCTTTAGTTTCTGTAACTGTGTGTTTCTTAGACACATTTGTTGTAGCAAAACACTTGTGATCAGGTGTTATTGATTGTGACATAAACATCATGGAATGCTTGGTTCATTCATCTCATTCAGTGTCTATTCCCTAAACAAAACCTTTTTTTTTAATATATACATCTCATTTTACCCCGATTTTTCATTACCAAAATTGTGACAGTTTGTAAAATATCAAACTGTGATTAGAAATCAGTTATGAAGGATTTTTAAACTCTTGAAATACATAAATGGTTTGTTCTATGGTGCCATTTAGACTCACATAGACAGGAAGAATCCGCATATGAATCTCAACAATGGTGACAGTCAAAAAAAAAGATGAACAGATCAACTCTGAACATCACAAAACACTACCAAAAGTCAACACAAAAACAACACCAAAAATAAAGGTAAATATTAAGAATTAACGAAAATAACCAGGCTATTCATTAGCATAATGTATTCATGCCGCAATGCATGCTGGGAGTCATGGATGATTTTTGCACAATGCCTGTACCCAGCATGCATTGCAGAATGAAGCTTTTGATTGTCACCATTGTTGAGATTCATACGCCGATTCTTGATGTCTATTTGAGTCTGAATGACTCTAGTATTCAAAATGTATTGACCACAAGCTTTTTTCCTGTCCTTAAAATTATCTGGTTGTTGCGACACTAATAGAACTCATGCTGTAAAATTATTGGGTTACCAATAAAATAAAACTTCATCTATATCATTATAACTTAGATTATGAAGGAGCTCAGTAAACCAGACCATTAATAAATAGTCAACATCATCTGTTTACATTTTTTTCAGCTTTGCATGCTATAACAAATGTATTTAAAACACACAGTTAGAGCAGCTATAGAAAAAAACTAATGTTATTATGTCATGGTTCAAGAGCCCAACTAAAGCAAACACTAATCACCATAATGGTAACGTCAAAATAAGTTCTGTAGACGTCTGACAGAAATAAAGTCAGTCTGGTTAGTAATGTGTGAAGCTGGTAATGCTGTTTGTGGAGTTGTTTAATCCTCTTCTGCTGAGATCTTCAGAGATTTAATATCTTCTTTAATCTTCAGTTGATGAAAGCAGCTTTTTTCTGTTCATGTATCTCTTTCCTTCGGTGATAACAGCAGCTGTTCATCAGGTGTTTGAATTCACTCACTTATTTTCGCTCACTATCAGTAAACTAGTGTAGGGAATAGTGAATGAGGGTATAGGGTGTGATTTGGAGCACAGCCTCTGAGTGTCGACTTTGAGCACTGTTAATTCACGGTATATTCCTGTTGGCTATTTTCTCAAAAATTACAAATATTACCCAGAATGCATTGTTTTCTACGGTATATTACTGTTTTAATGGAAAACAGCATTTTACTGTCAAAATTTCGCCGTTTTTTAACAGCATTTTTTTACAGTGTAGATTGTTTGTATTTTCGCCCATGATGCAGCAAGTGCAAGGAAGCACACACAGTCTAAACTGCTTATTTGCCATATTTTAGAATAACATTTTGTCTACGGGACAAACAAACACCAAATAAACAAGGACAGAGTAACACATAGTGCTTACTGAAGATACAGAAGATGACGTTGTTGTTGTAACATCCCAACCTGAGGTTCTCCCTCCTTATTGCCAGAAGGCATACTCTCCTGTATACTGAACTCTATCCTCTGTTCCTGTCACATGTTTCTCTTTCCTATTTAAGGAGCCCAATTCTCTTTGCTTATTGCAAAGTATTGCTTGCCTGTGTATAAATCATTATTAATGATTTATCACATATTAATGCTTTATACTGCATGACCATATTCTACACCCTTTAATCCTACACAATACCAAAACTTAAACGATACAACAAATACCTCACTAACTATTAATAAGCAATAAATTAGAAGCTTATTGAGGCAAAAGTTGTTGTTAATCGTGACTATGTGTCCCCCATACTAAAGTGTTCCCCAACTATCCCCCACAAACTGTGAATGTACAGTAAACAATAATAAAAAAAATTAACAGATTTTTTTTCCATATCGGGTGTACTTTCGCTCACATGGTGTATGTGGGAATGACTGGTGATGGCATAACTTTAGGGAACGTTTAAAATGGTGTGTAAAACAATTTGGCACCCTGTTCTGGTCCTGTTATATAGTATACAGACAATACAATGACAACAAGGATTCTCTCTGATGTTTAGAGACATTGCGGTCAAATAGACCCTGAGTCTGTTACGATAGTAAACAAGTCTAATGTCCCATATATGCACAGAGAGCTCCAGCTCACACAGGCCTGTTTATGATTGCTGTGGTTCCATCTTTTCCATTTCAGTGTCTTCTCTTGAATGTCTCATTGCATCAGAATGTTCATCTCTGATGCATTGTGGGATAGAGAGCTGAGAGCATCCAGATGGGCAGAAATCACCCCGCTGAATTATTTTATCTCTCCCTCAGTTGACCTTCCTGTCTCCCCTTCCCACATCCTGTCAGTCCAGCCATGGCTCTGACAGTCCATCTAAGACACCAAGAGCTGATCTGCATCAAACACACACACAATTCACATGTACACACATATATATGCAGATGCAGGGGTCTTTCATGAAATAGAGCTCAGTTTGCTTTAGCTAGACTTGACATTGAGTGTCAGAGATGACACACACACACAGAGAGAAAGAGACAAAAATATCAACATATAGCAGTTGAAGCATCTCAAATCAAGCAATAAGCCATGGAGACTGTACTTAGTGTGTCATTTCTGCATCACTAGCAGCACCAAAAGGGAAAAAAATATATAATCCTTCCAAAGCTCTTGCTTTGACATTTTTAGCCGATGTCACTAAGAGCACTTATTTTTCAATGCTTCCTACTTCCCTGGGGTGCATTTCCCGTACAACAATGTAATTCATGCATCGTTGTAGAAACAAACTAGTCTTTATTGTTTCCCAAAACCGGTTGCTCCTCTGTCGTTTGAACAATATAGGACTGTTGTTAATGACGTCACATGCAGGTGGTATAGTAATAACTTCTGCTAATTAATCGATTCAAAATCGCAATTAATTCATTTCATATTATTATAGTTAATTTACATAAACAACAAAAATATGTTAATTTTTTAATCATGTTAACACAGTATTTGGCATACACTTTACCTGCATACATGCAGATCATTCAGTCAGCAGTTTTCTCTACGTAAGGGTTTTTTTTTTTTTTTTTTTTCATGCGTCAATATCTGGGGTTCCTGTACGTATATAAACGTACGTATTGTGCGTATATAAACGCACAATACGTAAACACACAATAAATATATAAACGTATGTATTGTGCATCACTGCTCAAAAATACCACTGATATATATATATATATATATATATACAGGTCCTTCTCAAAAAATTAGCATATTGCGGGAAAAAAAATCAAAATAACGACTTTATTCCACAAGTTCTTGTCTTCTGTGTAGGCCTCGGCCGTGAACTCACAAAGCACCACGACGCATGCGCGAGAATATGATGCAAAACCGGCGTTCGGACACGTGACCCAGAATTCCCGAATGCCGGCGCTACGGCATATTCTCGCGCATGCTTCGTGGTGCTTCGTGAGTTCGCGGCAGAGACAGACAAGGAAGACAAGAACTTGTGGAATAAAGTCGTTATTTAGATGTTTTTTTCGCTCAAAAACTATTGTCATCGCTTCATAAAATTATTGTAGAGCCACTGTAGTGAGATGGACTTTGTAATGACGTTTTTAGTGCCTTTTATGGGTCTTGTGAGAGTAAATGTACTGAACGTCAATGGAGGCCTTTCTCAGCCATCAGCTTTCAACAAAAATATCTTCATTTGTGTTCCGAAGATGAACGGAGGTCTTACGGGTGTCGAACGACATGAGGGTGAGTAATTAATGACAGAATTTTCATTTTTGGGTGAACTAACCCTTTAACAACTGAAAAAACGGTTGACACCCCAGATACACCCCAGACCTAATGGGGTTTTGGTTTCCTTGCCACTGTTGCCTCTGGCTTGGCGTGCTCAGTTGGGGACACTATATTTTTCAACTAAACATCGAAATAAATCTAATTAATAAACTAATTTAACCATGTAAACTAAATTACTGATCTAATTATTGATCTAAAGCCCACACTGTCACCGTATGGAAATTGAAATGAACTGATGACATCAAATGGCTATACAGCTGAATAAAATTAGGCTGCATTATTTTGCTGTTTAACACTGTAAAGCTGCTTTGAAACAATCTACATTGTTAAAAGCGCTATATAAATAAAGTTGACTTGACTTGACTTGACATGCATGATCCAAAGGGTTGTACCTATTCTCTTAATGGGTCATGGGTGTGTTTTGGCCGTAACTTGCAATAAACCAATCAGAGTCTCATCTCCCATTCTCTTTAAAAGCCAGTTGCGCTCGCACTATGGTGGATTCGCTATTTACATGGCAGAATTTGCAAGCGGAAAGACTGAATGCTTCTCCAGAAAGGAATTATTTTATTTTTCATATTTATAAATGTTTGTGTGCTGCTGTGCATGTGTGTAATAAGCAGAGACGCGCGTTGTGCACTCGCCTATAGGCGCATATTACTAATGTGCCATTTAAATAACAAATAAATACTGCGCTATTGACTTTAGACCAGGTTTTTGTTGGCGCTTTGTTGGCGCTTTTCAATGGCGCTCTTGACCCTTAACTTTTTAAATTTAGTTTTTCTCTGGCTCCTTTAACTGTGTGTTTATAAAGCACATTTGTTATGGCAAGGGAAACCAAGAGAATATCTTATCTGATGATGTTGGCTATTTATATATTGTTAATGACATCATCATGTGGCTAAATCACTGATCTCATTCAGAGTCTAATCCTCTGGTTATAGTGGTATTGTGTTAATAGTTTTGTTTTATTCATAATTGTTGACATGTGATGCTACAGCACGAGTTACAGCACTGTTTTAGTAATCAAATAATATGCAGGATTAGATGGCAGTGCTTAGATACTCCCAGACATCAAGAATCAATGTATGAATCTCAACAATGGTGACAATCAATTAAAAGCTTCATGCTGCAGTGCATGTGGGGTACCACCAATCAACCCCCCCCCCCCACACACACACACACACTCACACACACACTCACACTCATGTGTCCCAGCATGCATTGTGGCATGCATAAATTATGCATCTGAATTGTGACAAATTTTCTTTGATACTTACTAATTGCTTTTATTTTTGCTGTTTTTGTTGTGACATTTTAGTTGCTTGTTTTATGTTCAAAGTTGATCTGTTTATCTGATTTTTTTTTTATTGTCACCATTGTAGAGATTTATACGCTGAATCATGATGTCTGTGTGTGTCTAAGTAATGCCGTAGATTAAAACCTTTTGTGCACTTTTTTTTATTCTGGATATTATTCAATTAACACAACCGTCCTGTAGAACTAATGGCTATTGCTATGAATACAACACAATTAATAACAATTACCTCTATAACCAGAAAATTTGCCTCTGATTCAGGCCACTACAAATAGCCAACGTCACCTGATAAAATTTTCTCTTGGATTCCCTTGAAATAACAAATGTGCTTTATAAACACAAAGTTAAAGGAGCCAGAGAAAAACTAAAGTTAAAAAGTTAAGGGTCAAGAGCCCAACTAAAGCAGACACTGATCTCCAGCAAAACTATTATTTTCATTAAAACAGAAATGACAGAAATCAAGTCAGTCTGGTTAGTAATGCGTGAAGCTGATAATGCTGTTTGTGAAGTTGTTTAATCCACATCTACTGACTCATCTAAGGCTGTGGCTGAAGTCAGTTGTAGTTCTTGTGTTTCTCTTTCCTTCAGTGATTCTGCTCATTATCATCAGGTGTTCATCATTAATTCTCAATCATCACTCAATTATCTCATTAACTTTAACACTGCTTCAATGGTACTTTAACCCAGTAGTGAGCACACACATGAACACTAGGAAGTGTTAATTTAACATGGGCGTTTTTCTGTGCACTTTTACATAAATCTTACCTGTTCCATTCACATATAACTGGTATATATGAGTCACATTCAATTTATCAATACAATTTCATAAATCTTACCTGTTACATTTATGTATGACTTACATATATGAATCACATCAAGTTTATTAATGTGTTTATGTTAAAATTATGTAATCCAAATGCATGGAAAATTTATATGCAATTAAAATACATAAATCTTATGTTTAGACATGATTTTTTTTTTTGAGTGCAGTATTAAACGATTTAGAAAGAAAGTCTGCGTGAACTTGAATGATTAGCTTCACATCAGAAATCACTGATCACAGATCAGGCATTAATGAACACTGTTACTCACTGTTTGTGGTGGTGCTGTCGAATCCATATGGTAAAAGTCTGTTTGTAAAGCCTGTGCTGACATCGCGACTGATAAACGGAATCCATTTTCTCCAAATTCTCTGGGTGGGCAAAGCAGAGGAAGGGGAGGTAACCGTTCCCCGTATGACGATACAGGGAAGATTCCAGATCAGCTCATCTGAGCTTACATTTTCTCAAAGGCAGTGCAGGACACCCAGAACTCGGTTTACACCCATTAAAATGTCTAGCCATATACAGGCCAGGGGAACTCATATTAATGTTAAAAAACCTCATAAAATGAACATTTCATGCCATGGGACCTTTAATAGTTAAAAGTCATGTGCCTCAACAAGTAAAGTCATAACATAATGATACCTTTGCAAATCATTAGCTAATGATTAATTAAAGTAGACAACTGGAAGTTGAAATGCATGGCTTTGACCCATTGTAGTAATTAACACATTAATTTACATTATGAGTTAATACAATATGTTATTAGGGAAGTAATACATGATGTCATATTTAATTAATAGCAATTAATGTATTACTTAATATATTAATCATATAGAATCATTAGTTGCTGATGCAGTAATCATTAATAAATGGTTTAGTTCTTCATGAATCATACATTAACTCATGATTATCTGTGCATTAGTTAAGCATGAATTAATGCATATTAGCCCACCCGTATTGTAAGTGTTACCAAAAACACACGTGTGGACCTTGTGTAACAGTAACGACGGAACTTGCAAACATAGTTGGCTAAAGATTCTTTTTGGAAATGCACTCTAGATCCACTGGGTATGTAAAGGCCACTTTATTGGTTGTGAATGACATTTCATGACTTGTCAGTGGTGGTAAAATCGCTGCACCAAGTTGCTTATTGGTGTTTTAAAATGGCAGCAATATCAATATGATAAAATACACCAGTCTTTAATAAACAGTGTTGGGAGTAACGCGTTACAAAAGTAATGCATTACAGTAATATATTATGTTTTGCTGTAACGCAGTAGTGTAAGGCATTACCAATCAATTTTCAGTAATATTTTACTCTGTACATGTTCAATAAAGCTTGCGTTACAACACACTTTTAGCCCAAAATTTAATTGTAAAAAAAAAAACGGGCAAAAAAAATAACAAACAAAAAAACAGCAAGACCACGAGACATTAACGCATGAAAAATGCAAGCAAGTTTTAACCTATTCGTGGTCAGTCAATAGCCATGTGTGGTGTCCAAGTTTGTAAATAAAGAAGACTTAAAGGCTCTGTCGTTTCATAGAATAGCACAATGCCGGCAAGCGCATCGAGTAAACACATCCCCAAACGGATGAGACGCAGTCAGCGGAGGCTTGCGCTGCAGAGACAAACGAAAGTATAAACAAGGCTTAATGAATGAAGATGGCAGAAGAAGACTGTACTGGATGGATGATGTGCATTACTTCGAGTTTGTCAGATATAAGGACAAGAAGAACGTAATATTCAAATGCAAATGCAGTCACATGCAACCTATGTCTAAAACCGAAATAACTATCGACGTTGCGAAATAGCACTAGCAATTAAAAAAAAAACATCTCTTGCACTTTGTGCATGACTGTTTTGTGTTGTGCATTGAACCTCTTGAATTCAAAGAGAATAAAATAATGACAAAAAATAAGAAAAGAACAAATGTGCATCTTGTCATGGAATTACAGTTTGCATAACCTACAGTTCTGTTGTGTCTAATATGAATAGATCCTTTCTAATATGAAAAATCACTTTACCTCTACCATACTTTTAACAGACTTGGATCGTTTGTGATTCTGTCTGTCATCCTTTCTTGCATTGTCTCGAGCCTTCACTTTGCCAATTATATGCTATTGTCAGTATACTGACATGCTATAGCCCACAGTCATTATGCTACATCATATCGCCTTCTACTGGATGTAAAATGCTCTGTAGTACATTATGTCATTTTAGAATGTTAAGTTCTACTTCTGTAGTTATTTTGGTGAAAGTAACTCAAAAGTGATACAGGAGTAATGTAACGTATTACAATTCTGAGACAGTAATACTGTAAGGTAAAGAATTACTTTTAAACGACAGTAACAAATAATCTATAATATATTACATTTTGGAAGTAACTTGCACAACACTGTAAATATATAATGGCATTTCTACCAGAAAGACTTGAGAGGCCATGAAGTATGATTAAGTAACAAATTTATCAACAGACCAGCAAGTATTATATTTAGAGGTTATTTGGCGTAGGCCCCGTCCGTAGCTCTCGTCTCAGAGGGTAACGGACTCTGCATTTCCTGCCTGAAGATAAAGGCAGGGGCGCAGCCGACCCCCTGGGAGGTATAGGCAGGGACCATTCTGGTGTTGGTAGGGAGGATGGAGGTAATTGTTGGCGTCCGCATCTGCAAACTCAGGCATGTGTAAATACCGATCTTTTATACTCCGAGTATAAGAACATGATTGGTTAGGTCTGAATGTCAAATTTTATTTATATAGCGCTTTTTACAATGCCGATTGTTTCAAAGCAGCTTCACAGTGTTAAACAGGAAAATAATACAACACAATTTGATTCGGCTCTGGAGAAAACAGTGATGTCATCAGCTCATTTCAATTATCATACAGTGACAATATGGGCAGATCAGTAATTTAGTTGATGTATTTAATTTAGTTTAGTAATTCAATTTATTTGGATATTTAGTTGAAAATGTAGTGTCTCCAACTGAGCAAGCCAAGCCAAAGGCGACAGTGGCAAGGAACCAAAACTCCATAAGGTGTCATAAGTGACGTAACATTGAATCTTCCTGGTAGAACTTACGCTAGAGCTTTCATTTCTTTTTAAAAAGAATAAAGTGTGTAGGCTGTTCTCTTCTTTACTGGCATCATGGAACGTCTGTTCTGGGTTTGATTTCTTTTGGATTGTTATCATGTTTGATTTTCACTGTTCCCTGTTAAATTTTCTGTGTTAGTTCATGTTTCATGTCTTTGGGTATGTTTACAAGACAATAATGTACTAAAAACAGACAAAAACGATCCCCGTTTAAACGAATCTGCGAACATGACTAGATGTTGCTTTGTCAAGAAACACCTCCGTGGACACATAATGCGCATGACGTCACTGTTTTCACAGATTCACGTTTTTGTTGTTTCAAGGTATCATTTCTAAAACATTGTACTTTGAACCCCATTTTCAAAAGCTTGCGTTTTCAAGCCCCCAAACCACAGTCGTGTAAATGAACGGTCAAAACGCATAACAAGTTTTCCATTTTCAGTTGAAAACGATGTTGTGTAAACATACCCTTAGTTCATCAGTTACCATGGTTTTTGATTTGCTCTCATGTGTCACACCTGTGTCTAGTTAATTACCTTATTTAGTCCCTAGTGTTTCTTTCTGTATATATAACACTTATTTTCAGTTGTTCTTGGTCAGATCTCGTCTCACAATAGGTGTTGTTCTGTTTCCTGAGTTGTTATTTCCAGATAGCCTGGGGGGTATTCCAGAAAGCAGGTTATGTGACATACCTGGGTATGTTTAAGAGTAAGTAAGCAGATAACCTCAACTTTCAGTTCCAAAAACGGAGGCAACTTCCAGGGTTAGTTTGCTTAAGACGTATTCAGTATTATAATTTAAAAAAAAAATTGTTTCAGTTATATAATATACAATTTTATATATTAATTCTAAAGTTATAGCAAGGTAATGTTTAAATGTTAATTCAATTCAAATATATTTATTATTTATGTATTGTCGTCTCTCACATGGATCTGCAATATAAAACAAATAAACAATATAATCCTTATGCTCAGTGAATAAAGGTTACTTATTAAATGAAAACATTGAAAAAATGATTGCATAACCACCAAATAGGTGGCGATGTGCACTAAGTAGGTTATGTAAATCACCATTAAACAAAAGAAGAAGAAGGAAGTAGAATGGCGCGCTTTTTCTTAGCGTCTGTTGCCATGGTGAATCATCGATTCATCACTCTGTTGAGAATGTCTTGTGTGTTAACCAGGAACATACTCTGAGTTGGCTGAACTTACTCCCAGACTCGTTTTTGAAACCAGCATACAGTGAGGAAAATAAGTATTTGAACACCCTGCTATTTTGCAAGTTCTCCCACTTAGAAATCATTGAGGGGTCTGAAATTGTCATCGTAGGTGCATGTCCACTGTGAGAGACATAATCTATAAAAAAAAAAAATATCCAGAAATCACAATGTATGATTTTTTTAACTATTTATTTGTCTGATACAGCTGCAAATAAGTATTTCAACACCTGAGAAAATCAATGTTAATATTTGGTAAAGTAGCCTTTGTTTGCAATTACAGAGGTCAAACGTTTCCTGTAGTTTTTCACCAGGTTTGCACACACTGCAGGAGGGATTTTGGCCCACTCCTCCACACAGATCTTCTCTAGATCAGTCAGGTTTCTGGCCTGTCGCTGAGAAACACGGAGTTTAAGCTCCCTCCAAAGATTCTCTATTGGGTTTAGGTCTGGAGACTGGCTAGGCCACGCCAGAACCTTGATATGCTTCTTACAGAGCCACTCCTTGGTTATCCTGGCTGTGTGCTTCGGGTCATTGTCATGTTGGAAGACCCAGCCTCGACCCATCTTCAATGCTCTAACTGAGGGATGGAGGTTGTTCCCCAAAATCTCGCAATACATGGCCGCGGTCATCCTCTCCTTAATACAGTGCAGTCGCCCTGTCCCATGTGCAGAAAAACACCCCCAAAGCATGATGCTACCACCCCCATGCTTCACATTAGGGATGGTGTTCTTGGGATGGTACTCATCATTCTTCTTCCTCCAAACACGTTTAGTGGAATTATGACCAAAAAGTTATATTTTGGTCTCATCTGACCACATGACTTTCTCCCATGACTCCTCTGGATCATCCAAATGGTCATTGGCAAACTTAAGACGGGCCTTGACATGTGCTGGTTTAAGCAGGGGAACCTTCCATGCCATGCATGATTTCAAACCATGATGTCTTAGTGTATTACCAACAGTAACCTTGGAAACGGTGGTCCCAGCTCTTTTCAGGTCATTGACCAGCTCCTCCCGTGTAGTTCTGGGCTGATTTCTCACCTTTCTTAGGATCATTGAGACCCCACGAGGTGAGATCTTGCATGGAGCCCCAGTCTGAGGGAGATTGACAGTCATGTTTAGCTTCTTCCATTTTCTAATGATTGCTCCAACAGTGGACCTATTTTCACCAAGCTGCTTGGCAATTTCCCGTAGAACTTTCCAGCCTTGTGGAGGTGTACAATTTTGTCTCTAGTGTCTTTGGACAGCTCTTTGGTCTTGGCCATGTTAGTAGTTGGATTCTTACTGATTGTATTGGGTGGACAGGTGTCTTTATGCAGCTAATGACCTCAAACAGGTGCATCTAATTTAGGATAATAAATGGAGTGGAGGTGGACATTTTAAAGGCAGACTAACAGGTCTTTGAGGGTCAGAATTCTAGCTGATAGACAGGTGTTCAAATACTTATTTGCAGCTGTATCATACAAATAAATAGTTAAAAAATCATATATTGTGATTTCTGGATGTTTTTTTTTAGATTATGTCTCTCACATTGGACATGCACCTACGATGACAATTTCAGACCCCTCCATGATTTCCAAGTGGGAGAACTTGCAAAATAGCAGGGTGTTCAAATACTTATTTTCCTCACTGTACCTCGAGTAAACAAGGTTTGGGTTAATCAACCGAGAGTTCAAGGTATATGTGACAGTAAAGCTGCGTTTCCACCGCAGGAACTTTCCCCAGGAACAAGGAACTTTGGGGTGGTACTCTGTGTGTTTCGACCGCAGGAACCAGGGTCTAAATGAAGTTCCGGGTAAATATTTCCCCCTCCAAACGGCCCTGCTCGCGAGGTAGTACTTTTTCAAAGTTCGGGAACTTTTGGGGGTGGGACTTGGACGCTGAACATGCTGAATGGTTGACTCCACGCAGCATTTTATTTCAACCGGCATTTATTCAACCGACAGTCTTTTGCGAGGTTCATTCTGTGTTCAGTAAATATCAGTCTTGCTCTTTCTGTCCGATGCCGCGCGTTGTCTCAGCAATCGCACTGTCAATGTCCGTAATAGCTGATAATAACATACGTTGTCTTGTTTTAAATCTAGCTTTACGAGCTTTCAGAATATGCTTTAGTATCAGTGCTCATCTCTTTTCCGCAGTTTTGTTAATTACCTCTTTAGTAAACCAATACATAACTAGCAAAAGCAGCGCTGCTTGCATCTCCTCCATACTTGTTATTGTTGCAGACAGTGTTGCACAAAAATTATTATTGTCCATCGGTGACTGGGAGGAACAGTCCCACGTCTCTGGACTAATTTGCCTAATCTTCAGTGGAAACGCAGACAGTAGCAGGTCTGGGGGAAAAAAGTTCCTGTAAAAAAAGTTCCTGGTATAAATTGTTCCGGGTAATTTCGGTGGAAACAGGGCTTAAGTTAACCTTGCTTTCTGGAATACCCCCCAGGTTAAGCAGGTTACCTGGGTATGTTTAAGAGTAAGTAAGTGCATAACCTGAACTTTCGGTTCCAAAAACGGAAGCATGTAAGTAGCCATAGCAACTCTGTTCCAGAGCAGGTTATGTTCCAGGGTTAGTTTACTTAAGAGGTATTCAGATGCGTGTTATATAATTAATATAGTTAATGCAGATCCATGTGTGAGATGACAAAAAAAAAAAAAATATATATATATATATATATATATATATATATATATATATATATATTTGAATTAACATTTAAACATTACCTTGTTATAATAGTGCTTTAGAATTATTAATATATACTATTGTATATTATAACTGGAACTATATAACACATTTAGTTATATTAATTTATCTATATTAATTATATTACACACATCTGAATACATCTTAATCAAACTAACCCTGGAACATGTTCAGAGAGTAAGTTGCTATGGCTACTTACATACCCTGAAAGTTACCTCCGTTTTTGGAACCGAAAGTTGAGGTTATCCGCTTACTTACCCTTAAACATACCCGGGTATGCCACATGACCTGCTTTCTGGAATACCCCCCAGCATACCTCGGATAGGCAAGGTTTGGGTTAATCAATCGGGAGTTCAAGGTATATGTGACGGTAAGTTAACCTTGTTTTCTGGAATACTTCCCTGAAGAAGTCTTTTTTTTTTATGTTTGTTGTTTGTTTTTATTACAAACTGCTTGCAAATAGCTTTTTTATTTATGCTTTTTTGCAACTCCTTGCTGACACATCAATTGTTCCATGAAGAACTTTTAACATCCATGTAATCCTTCTATTAGACAAAAGATTAAATTTTTTTTTTTTTGATAATTATTATGTTTGTGTTTATTTATTGCTATTTTAAGGTCAATTTTGACAATTTTTATACCAATTTCCCTAAAAACAAGCTATGTTGCAGTGATTTTACCACACTTGGCAAAACGTCAATAAAAAAGTCATAAAAATTCAATGGATGCAATTAGAATCTAATTTACATCCATTGACCTATACATGACTATTTTTGCAGCTTCATACGGAGCTTCAGTCAGATTTGAGCCCTAAATATATTAGTTTCATATGATACATTTTCCTTGGGTCTGCGTCTCATTGTTATAACAGTCGTCATGCAGAATTAGGTGGTTGATTAGCAGTCCGGGAGCTGTTGGAAATCAAAAGGAACAGATCTAGCCCTGTCCTTCATTTTTTACGACTAGAACAGCTCACCAGTTGCTGCAGACCGATGTGTTGTATTGAACATATGGGCTTTCATGTGGTAAATTGAATGTTACTCATATGTGAGTGCACACTGTTTTTTTGGTTTTTCTGCCCAAGTTGCAGGCTCTACCAGGGGACTGCTTTCCTTTTACTGAGAGCCGCTCTGAATAAAATCTCAACAGACCTTGGTACAATTACTGTGCCTTCCTCTCTCCATCTCCTGCTCTCCGGCCCTGCAGACAGCGGCCCCAGGGAATTCAACCCACTATTCTACGGAAGATTTGGGCAGTCAGGCATCAAATGTAGGCCTCTTCTCACACTCTGGGCCTCAGCGGCGGTCGCGTCAGGGGACCCGGACTTTGTGTTTTCACACACTTCCCTCCTTGGGACATGAGGCTTCGCTGTGGCAGGAAGGGCCAGGAAGAGGCATCGGCCTCCGTTCCATCTTCCAGAAGCTGAGCTGGACTCAGAGGGAAAAACAGGACGAATGTCTAATGTGCTTTGTCTGCCTGGACTCGCTGTTATTTCTTTTGTCCTTCATATTGCCGCTTTCCACAAATAGGGAACAAAATAGGTTCGGAAACCCATAAGAAGATAATGGCATTTTGTTTTCTTTCTCAACAAACGGTCAGTTAAAGGAGGTGCTTGACCTTCAGAAGATGTTGATCGTCAAGCTGAGGAGGTCAAACTAAATAATGCATGAGCTGTTTTAAATTTGTTTTATATGAGGTTTGCTAGTTTTGCAGTCCTGTTACCATGACTGAAATATTTCTAAAGATAGTATAAAAACCTCATTTGTGTGATTATTTTTATTTTGTAGCAATAGAAAAGCTTCAAATAAATGCTTTTTAAATACTTTCATTCAGCAAACATGCATTACATTGATCAAAATAGAAAGTAAAAAAAAAAACAGCATTTGTTTGAAATATATATATTTTAGATTGTAATAATACTTCACAATATTGCTGTTTTTACTGTATTTTTGATCAAATACATGTGTGACAGCTTCAAGGAGAAACGTCCCCCCCCCCCCCACACACAAAAAATTGGCAAAATGTTTGTATGGTTGAGTTGGATGAATGCAGTCAACACTGTAAAAACTCAGATAAGATGAATCCTTATGCCATGCCATAGAACGGGTCCAAATGATGTCACATCCTGTGTCACAATTTTATATCAGTTTAGTAGATTATGTTGAAGTTGCGGCATTGTTGTACACAGTGGAAACACACTGAACATGCTGTAAGGATCTATTTATGCTTCATCTGACCCTTATAAATGACTCTTGTTTGTGGAAACCTATGAGATTGATTCATAATATAATATTATGGGAAGGAACACGCAAAGTCACAAATTTACATCGGAAAAGCCTTCGAAAGGTGGCGAGAACTCCGGCGGCAGAAGGGCTTATTTGTCAACTACATCAGTATTTTACACCATCAGGTGGAGGTTTTTGTTAATTTTGAAAGAAATGTATTATTATTTTTTGAATTTATAGTGTAAAAATGTTAAAACATCAATGGAATTACATGATATTATGTCTTAATTACCTAAGAACATTGGAGATATATGTTTAATATTAAAAGGAGGGAGGAGAATTAAGGAATTTATAAACTGGGTTGTTCATAATAGTGTGAAAACAAAACAAAAAAAAAGCAGAGAATGTATTTTATGATTTAGATTTTTTACTGAAAACCTATATTACAAAACTGAAGATTTGACATTGTTTTTGGATGGATTAAATTAAATTAGCATGATTTTTAGTGTGTCTGACGGAGTTGACACAAATGAAGTTATGTAGTGAATAAATATAATTTTATAGAAAAAAAATATTTACAAATAAGCCTGTTCCCTTATATGGTTCATTATCTGAGACTTTTGTGTAACAAAATACACATTTTTAATCATGTAATAGTTTAATTTTTTAACATCTAAAACATGTTGTGTCCCTTATCTCAAGAATCAGTGAGTTAACAGTTCTCCATACAAAAAGTTCACCACTTTTCTCTCTTTGTTTTTCTTCTTGCTTTCCACAGAGCTGAGAGAGGGCACAGTTTGGATTTAAAGCCCGACGCTACAGAAGGACTGGAGGAATAATGGTTTGGGGCTTAGGGAGGTTGTGTGTGCGCGTATGTGTGTGTGTGTGTGTGGTCTCTTTCATGGATATGGGGCATTTATGTGTAATGTCACTTTATTCTGAGAGGTGGAGGTAGGAAAGGTGTAAAGCCCAGAGGAATGTACCTCCATCAGTCCTGGCTGTCTCACCTCCGCTCCATTCCATTAATCGGCCTACGGAAAGAAGCCAGAGCAGCTACAACTCCTGGTGCACTTCCTGTGCTAACCTTTATATAATGAAGGACATGACTGACACATAAAAAGAGAATTTCACTCTCTGTCAAACAAATGTGCTTCTAATTTAACTGGGTTTATTCAAATAAAAAAAAAAATTATTTAGAATAAAATAATCATAATAATAATACTTTCAAAGTAGATCAACAAAAGTCCTTTTTATGGGATTCTGCAGATTTTCACAGTGCAGGATATTTTTTCATTTATTCTCAGGTCAAGGTGTAGACGGAGAAAAAAGGAGCACATGAAGGTGTATGCCTCTTTAATTCAAGAGCATGTCTTTACATCATAAATGGGAAACATTAATTGTAATAAATTTAGTTCCCTTTCAGTCGGTCATGTTCGACGTACGTCGGAACTGACCGACGAATTGGGATCTGATCTCAGAGACCAATCTACTTCGAGTGTGTTAAAAACGAGCCAATGGAGATTGGCATGCGATCCACGCATTCCACACTCCGCCCCGCGGTGCAGGTATAATAAATAAGGAAGTGGAATGCTTGATCATTGCTTTCTACTTCGGAGCCGAACAGTGAATGTTTCCTGTTTCTACGAAGAGTGTGACTATGAGTCTCGTGAGAGGAACGACTGCTGCTTCCAGTGTGGGTGTGACGGCGTGTCTCAGGTGGCCGCTTCAATGGAGATCGAGAGTTGGTTCGCTGGGCGTTTCCATTTTGAGTGCACACACAGGCACCTTTGTACTGTGTGGTGCCGCGGTCATCTCCCTGAGTGCTTCAGCACATAAAAAGAGCAGTTTCCTTTCTAAAAGAGCAACACGGTTTCTGTGCCCGGTTGACGGTCACATTCGTTGTCTCACGTGTTTGGGCATTCAGCACGCTGAGGCAGCGTTCGTGAATGACTTATGTTCCTACTGCGGGAACATGACCATCGCAGTTTTACGGTCCAGACTCCAATACCTCGAAAGGGGTGGAGTGCCATTACGTATCCCCCGATCTAGTGGCCCTCCTGCTGCAAAGCAGAGGGCTGCTACTTTGGCTGATAACTTTGGTGGCGACCTGAGGGTTACTGTGCATTCCCGACGAGTCAAACGGCTCCTCTGGCCCCTCCACCCTCCGCTGCACCGGTGGAGCTTCCGGAAGAGCGCGCTGGCCCCTCTCGAGGGGTTCCCTTCGTTAGTTTCGGGGCTCCAGCTGAGGATATGATGTCGGTTGCAGCATCGGGGGACGATTTAATGGGCTCTGAGGATGAAGATTCGGCTGCGCTGCCCCCTTCGGGTGTGACAGCGTTGCCCGAGTCCGACCCAGAGCTTACGGCTATGCTTTCCCGGGCCGCCACGAGTGTCGGGCTCGAGTGGAACCCTCCACCGTGTCCCGAACCCTTGAGCAGTTGGATGATTGGTATCTCGGGATGGCCCGTGCTGGTTCTCAGCGCCCCGCCCCAGTGCCCTTCTTCCCGGAAGTGCATCAGGAGATCATGAAGTCGTGGACAGCGCCTTACAACGCTCGAAACCGATCGACTGACTCCTCCGTCCTCACTACCCTCGATGATGGTGCGGCAAAGGATTACGTGGGAATCCCCCCAGTCGAGCGGTCTGTGGCGATGCAGCTGTGTCCCATGACCGTTGCGGACTGGCGGGATGCCCCGCGTCTCCCCTCCCGGGCGTGTAAGTTCTCGTCCACACTAACGGGCAAGGTTCACACTACACCGCCGGTAGGGAAGCCGCATCATCTTTACATGCCATGGCCATCCTGCAGGTACACCAGGTCAAGGCGCTAAAGGAATTGCACGAGGGTAATTCCGACCAGGGCGTTATGCAGGAACTGCATGCGGCGACGGACCTCACTCTCCGGGCGACGAAAGATATGATCTCCCTAGACATGGATGCACTGGCGCACAGCTGGCCCCGGTACCTGCACAAATATGCATTTCCCCCAGTGAGCCTTCTTGCACAGACCCTGTGCAAGGTCAGGGAGGACGAGGAGCAGGTCTTGTTAGTTGCGCCCTACTGGCCCAACCGGACCTGGTTCTTTCTCAGGGACGGGGCACTCTATGGCACCCGCGTCCAGACCTCTGGAAACTCCATGTCTGGTCCCTGGGCAGGATGCGGAGGTTCTAGGTAGGCTACCACAGACTCTACGAGACGCCTCTATGCTTTGAAGTGGAACCTGTTCGTTGAATGGTGCTCTTCCCACTGGGAAGACCCCCGAAGGTGTTCGGTTAGTGACGTGCTTTCTTTCCTGCAAGATGGGCTGGAGCGAAGCCTGCACCCGTATGCTTGTGAAACGTGCGTGTAGGCTGGGTTCCATATGTAGTGGTTCCCTCGCGGCAACCCCATATGTGTATTCTTCCACGGTACCAGCTACCCTACTTGGCTAGCCCCGTGTTTTTCCCTTGACAGAGCTCGCTCTGTCGTCTCTGGGCGTGTTCTTTCCCCCCTGGAACCAGGTCGGAACCACCCCAGAGACTGCCATATGTTGCACTACCCTGCCAGGTTAGTCCTTATGTGTATTCCGCCACCAATCCTTCCACTGAAGGACGTGGCTCCGCAGCGTACCATCTCCCAAGACGGGCATGCTTTCCCAGCGTTATCCAATAGTCACACTAAATGGGTCTTGCAGAAACAGCAGTGACTGACCTCCCTGCTTGGAGCCCTGACTTCCGTACCATCCAAAGTTGTCCAGTGTGCTCAAGCAGGACGCTGGAAGGGCCAGCCTCCTGGCGTTTTGGTAGGGATCCCAATTCGTTGGTCAGTTCCGACGTACGTCGAACGTGACCGACTGAAAGGGAACGTCTCGGTTACGTATGTAACCCTCGTTCCCTGAAGGAGGGAACGGAGACGTACGTCCCGTCGCCAGATGCTGCGCTTCCGCTAGGGGGCCGAGTCACTAGTTCGGCTCCTCAGCAGGAAAAAGCAATGATCAAGCATTCTACTTCCTTATTTATACCCGCACCGCGGGGCGGAGCGTGGAATGCGTGGATCGCATGCTAATCTCCATTGGCTTGTTTTTAACACACTCGAAGTCGATTGGTCTCTGAGATCAGATCCCAATTCATCGGTCAGTTCCGACGTAGGTCTCCGTTCCCTCCTTCAGGGAACGAGGGTTACATACGTAACCGAGACGTTTTCACTGATCACCTGGTTCACCGGCAACTACATTCTGTTGAGTCCTGGCTAGAAAAACGAGACATTTAGTGAGTATGAGATTATTTATAAGTGAATGTGCTGTTGAGTGCTTAAAAAGCATTTTAATTAATGTGAAACAACCTACATTTAGATATTTCTGCAGAGAACTTGGTTGTTTGAAAAATTTGTCAAAATGACATGTGATGTCTAACTCAACAGTGAATTGATGCTTTGATACAGTGTTATCAGTCTCTCACACTAAGGATGCAGAGCTTGTGAAAAAATGTTCTGGAGAATCCTGTGGACTGAGTAGACGTTGGCCAAACCTTTGATCTATGAGGATATTACAGCGTGTCTCCACTCTAAACGCATTAACCTTGAAAAGAGGGGCAGCATCTCTCTATGGTCCATTAGACAGCACCCATCAAGAGTTTCCAACCAGGGGAGAACATTTGAGAGCGCTCACTCCTTAAGACTGGGGAAGAAAACACTAGTTGCGTGACTTGAAATGAGTGTAAAAAATTGTTGATAAATTGACGGCATCACATGTTCAGTGCTGAATATCTATTCATTCGTAAGAATAACTAAAACTAATAATGTTGAAAAGAAAAAAAATCAAGAGACTGCAGAAGCACAACAACTTTAAGACAAATAAATAACTGTGACATCATTATTGTCACGACCCAGAAAAGAGGAGTAGAGGATCTCAATTGCAGCAGTAATTGTTTATTTACCTATAAAAAGAAAAAAATATTTTCCTTTGCACTTTTTTGCGTACAGACGACAATGTTGTGAAAAATGACTAAAACAACTGTTATGCATGCCAGACCAGTAGTTGGTGATGTCACTTTCATAAACACTGAGGGCCCTATCATACACCCGGCCCAATGCGACACCAGGCACGACACCAGTGTTTTTTGCTAGTTTCAGCCCAACGCAGTAATCATGTTCAGGTGCATTGTTGGCATGTTGCTATTTTGAAGCAACAACTGCGCTTTTGACCAACAAAAACATGGTCTAAAGTCAATAGTGCAGTATTTTTTGTGTTATTTAAAGACCGCATTAATAATTTTTAAATATTAAAAATGAAAAGATTCCTCTCCAGAGAAGCATTCAGTCTTTCTGCTCACTAATTCCGTCATGTAAATAGCGAATCCTCAATGGTGCAAGCGCAACTGGCTTTTAAAGGGAATGGGAGATGAGACTCTGATTGGTTTATTGCACGTTACGCCCAAAACACACCCATGACTCATTAAGAGACTAAGTAGGGGAGAGCAGGGCACAAACTAATGCGGGGTTAGTTGTAACACACATGGTTTAAAACGTTCCACACATGCCAGGATGACGAAACTAGTGTATTGACTAGTTGCCATATCAACATTATTTAGAGAAAAAAATGGGCCAAAATAAAAAAAATCTTTGGAAGATATAACTGAACATTTATTTAACCAAAAGTAAATTTCTTACTTGTTTTTTTAATTAGACAAATCTGGTATTATTTTGATCTTATAGCTGTTATTTAAGAGTTTAGATCTTTAATGCTGATCTAACCAGCAGAAGACACGAGCCGGGTTTATAACCCAGTTGTGCAGGTGGGGCATGTTGTCACACTGTGTTACAATGAGCCCCTATTAGAACTACGCTATTATATTTTATACTTGTATGAATTCTTTTGAGAAACCACAAGAAAAGGGTGAATAAAGACTGAGAATCAATGTTCAGAAATTATTAATTATTATTATGTTTTTAACTATGCTGTATAGCTGTGTTTAGAGTTGTGTTTGTTGTCAAACTCAAAAATGTGTTTATTTTTAATGATTAAAAAATGCCATTATTTTATTTAAAAAGTTAATAATTGTATTTTATTGACAAACATTTTTAGTTTGTCTTGGATTTTATTTTTTATTATATCAGATAACATTTTAAGCTGTCATTTGTTTTTTTCAGGGTAAGTCAAGAAAAAAGTATACACTGTATTAATGAAACAAAACCACATAATTGTACTAGACATGTGAAATTAATGTGGGAAAATATAAATACTCTGAACCCCAAGTGGATTTACACAAACTGAGACTTTAAGAAAGCATTAGGTTGTGCCCTGCTCTCCCCTACAACCCTTTTGGTGACTGTTTTTTCTGTTATTAAACTAGCAAAAGGAGATTCAGCCATGCCTTTTTGTAGTTTACACCATAACGGTATAATTTCCAAATATGAATGGTTTGAAACCAGTTTTTAAAAGTTCACAAAATGGCTTTGTTGTGTAAATGAACCAACCTGGTCTCACAGAATTCCGTGAAATGAACACGGGCCCCTTAACTCAAAATCTGTGGCAGGTTCACGGAATCGCCGAAAATTCCGTGATGGGTCCACGGAAAGGATTCCTATGCAAGTCAATGACAGTAAAAAGTAGACATGATTTTATGAATATTTATAGGCTACTTTTATATTTTGGATTAACTCCACTCCTACCCTAAACCTACCCACTCTCAACAATATAAAACACACAACAGGCAAATACAAGTACAGTCACAGGTATTTATTGCAAAAACTGACCGAAAACAGCATAAAAGTAACTCATGTTGCATTCCAAGTCTTCTGAAGTCACACGATATCTTCATGTAAAGAACAGAGTTGATTTTAATGTTTTAATCGCTAAAATGATGATCCCGCCACTCCGTGAACACAACACACTCATTAATATCTCATTCAAATAATACACACGACTCTTTAGCATGATGCAATCTGTCATGAGACACACGAGAGCCAATGGCATTTTACAATCAAAGCTGACGTAATGACGCAATTGGTCACAAGACATACGACAGCCAATATGCTGTCAAAGCTGACGTAACGTTTCTTCCGGCGATAAAATTTGAAATGTGTTTATGATCTTTTGCAGATGGACTCGACGCTGCTGATCACTTTTGGGGATTTTCTTCATACAAATCAAACGTTTGGCCTCGGAACACTTGGAATATTTGTACTTTTTGAATAAATTGTGCCTGCAGTCGCATCTGCCTGTTATATCCTGTTTTTTATAATACACAAATGGTTAGGTTTAGGGAAGGGATTGGGTTACGTGTTCAAAACGTGTCTAAATACTGTAAATAAATAAATGAAAATAATTATAAATAAAATTATGCTGGCTGATTAAATCGAGAATCACACTCCATGTCATGATGGCAAAAATTATAGTTTCATGATGATAACCATGCCCAACGTGTCTGTATACTGTCATTGACTATCACTTCTGTGGACCCATCACGGAATTTTCGGCGATTCTGTGAAACTGCCACGGATTTTGAGTTAAGGGGCCCGTGTTCATTTCACGGAATTCTGTGAGATCAGGTTCAAATGAACGGCCAAATCTTATGAAAAGTTTTCCGTTTTTCGTTGAAAACAATGTGTAAACTGCCCTCTAGAAGGTAGGAAACAACATAACAGCTTCACTAACATAAAGACAATACACTCAAAAAATGGTTTTGGGGCACTGTTCGTTCTACCCAAATGTTTTTTGTTAAAATAACCCACATATATTTATTTTCCCATCAAAACACTATTGTATTGCGTTTAAGTAACTTAAGTTGTGTAATGGTCCATTATACTTAATTGTCAAGCGTTAAACTAACGTAAGTGGTTTGATTGCGCGATTCAAAAAACCCGGATGTGACGATTTCCAACGTATTGGATGAATACGACGCGCGCGCGAACGAGGTGACAACGAGGTGACAACACAGACGCGCTACGCTATCACACTACGTGAACTCACTGGAGGCCCAGAGAGAAGGAAATTAATAGTGGAATAAAGTCGTTATTTTTGTTTACTTTTTGCGCACAAAAAGTATTCTCGTCGCTTGATAAACTTAAGATTGAGCCACTGTAGTCACATGGACTACTTTGATGATGTTTTTATTGCCTTTCTGGACATGGACAGTATACGATTCAAGCCCTTTATAGATGTGACACATTTAAATTCTGTTCACTTTACTTAAACATATCTAATTTTGTCACAACTTAATTGAATTGTGTTCAATCAAACTAATATATTTAAAACTGAAGTTTACTTAATTCAGTTGTGTTAAAACTACATTAAATATTTGTGTTGACATAACTAACTGGGCAGTTCCCAGCATGCTTTGCAAGGGACTCCATTAGGAGAGTAAATTTAGGGATTAAAGTGTTATTTTATATGTTTTTCTGTAAAGGGAATGATGTTGTTAGTAATGTTAGTGTTTAATGTTCAGTTATGTTGGACATTTAGAGAGGTTTCTGTAATGTTTTTTTTAATTTTGTGGTTACCGTTATGCTGAAGAGTGGCGCCAGTGATCTATGCTAATGTAAAACCTCTTTTCTTATATATTCATTATATACATTGTGTATGATGATGAATGAAATTGCTTATAATTGATTTTCCAATTATTTTTTTTTAATTTAAGTTTGACAAGAAAAAAAAGTAATGTTATACGTATATAAATATCAATTAAACTATTAGATAAAATTGAGTTGGACCAACTCAATTACATTTAATTGTATGAATTAGTTTTTTATGAGTTGGGGTTACACATATTTATTGGATGGAAAACCTGCCCTCAGGTAAATTGAGTTTGTCCAATGAGTTATTTTTTTGAGTGTGCATGTTCATTTAACTTAACCGATTTAAGTTACAGGGAAGCAATTCCACTGATTTAGTTCAACATTACTATTTCACATAGATTCTTCCCCATTCAGTTGTGTTGTCCCAACACAAGGAGTTTACATAGATTAGAAAAATTCCATTAATGTTAATAAAAAGCAATTTGCTTGTGTGGAAACACTGTCCATAATTAAATTAAGTAAGTTTAAAGAATCATTTTTTTGAGTGTACCAAGCAATCAGTAAAGCTAAACTGAGGGCTTAAATACACATGAGAAAACAAACTGAACAAGAAATAAGTGCAAAAATCAATCAGTAAGCATGGCAACAAAATTATTTACTAGGAAATGGAAAAGAAGTGGGGGGATATGAGGAACAAAAGAAGCAGGAACAGAACACAGGGAAACAATGAAATACAAATTAAAAGCCCATAAAACAGAGCATAAACCTAACAATTATTCCATATATTTTTCTATATGACTAGACCAGAACTGTTATTGTATGTTATTTTTACAGAATTTTTTTTAATAAACTTGTTTATGGTTTATACTAGAAGTTGTCTAAATCAGATCAGATCTATATCATCAGATAAACATTACATTTGTATCAGATAAATGTATTTCAATTTTAGCAGATAAATGTTTTTTCCTCTCATGCATTAAATGAACCAAAAATGTTAATGCTGCGTTTTTAAATCCAGTACAATGCTAATGACATCCAGTAATACCTGACTATTAAAAACTGAAAAATTGAAAGACAGCGTTTCAACTGTAAATAATTCAGGGGAATAAATTTCAAGCCACTACAAAATATAATAATAATAATAATAATAATAATAATAATAATAATAATAATAATAATAATAATAATAAAATCTAAATCTGTGCATTTTTACACAGTTCTGCACTGCTAAATTAAATCTTCTTCCTTTTGCTAAACTTGGACTTGTTCCACCATTTCTGCCAAGACAGTGGGCACATGATTAAAATACTGAATTCAATTTAAACATTCTATCAGGCTTTGCCTTTCTAGGGCAGATTTAGGTACATTTCCATCGAACTTTGTGTCAAGTTTAACAAAAAGCAAAAGTGAGGACAGATCCAATTACAAATGGATCCACACCAAGACAACTGCATTCCCTAATGTTGTTTATTGAGTGGAAGAAAAAGTCGGAGATTCAAAAAAATAGAAAAAATCCTGGACAGAGGCCACTCATAACACACACATCTCAAAGACAACGATCAGAAGAGCCTAACGGGGTGGGAGTGTTTCGCAGCAAACTTATGAATATTATTTGGAGCAGTATGAAAGAAAAAAGGGAAGTTGATGATGGCCAGTCTTCATTGTTGTGAGTGTGTAGGCAGCGTGACACAGTAATGCATGCTAATGTAAACATCAGCACTCCTCTCAAATCAATTCAAATGTGCTTATTCAGGTGGAAAATAAACAAGGCAGTGAGAGAGAAGCACACTGTCCTCCAAAATCCACCAGATAATGTCATTTCACCATCCTCCCCTTCAGCAGCCGGAAGTTTATACTTCAAACTGACCTTTTGTGGGAGTCATTTTATTAATTAAACCTCAGTTTATTTATATAGCTTTGTTTTACACACTCAAAAACTCATTGGCAATAACATTCAACAACAAGAATGGAAAATTACATTTGGAATGGTCAATATAGTGCATCGGCTGAGCACAGTTTAAGCAACCCTTCTCAGAAATAGTCAGTTACAACACAAATGCATCCACTGCAAAGCATTTCAAAATGACATGGGAATGTCTCTGCAATAATTTAGCTTTGAATGTATCATTGAGGTATAAAAATGATTTACATAATATCTGTGTGATAATCTGTAATATCTTAAATTCCACAGAAACAATTGAATTGTCTCAACTGGAATCGAAGCGAAGAAAAAAGGAAAATCAATATGCCAGATTCAGAATTGTAATATTTACATTTAATTTTGGTTTCTGTGTGTGTGTGTGTGTGTGTGTGTGTGTGTGTGTGTGTGTGTGTGTGTGTGTGTGTGTGTGTGTGTGTGTGTGTGTGTGTGTGTGTGTGTGTGTGTGTGTGTGTTTGTTTTTGTGATTTATGAGGACACAAATTTGTATAATGGCATGGGTATTACACTGGTATTACGACGTAAACATGAAATATAAGGACATTTCATATGATGGGTAGGTTTAGGGGTAGGGGTAGTGTAGGGGGATAAAATGTACAGTTTGTACAGTATTAAAACCATTACGCCTATGGAATGTCCTCACTTAGATAGCAAAACAAACCTCTTTGTGTGTGTGTGGGCATGTTTTGGTGAAATATCAGGACACAAATGTGTATAATGGCATGGGTATGACATAGGTATTACAAAAAGAGGGTGAAATATGAGGACGTTCTCCATGTCCTCACTTTTCAAAATGCTTATAAATCACACAGAATTAGTTTTTTTTTACAGAAAGTAAACTGCACAGTCTCCTTTGAGGGTTAAGTTTAGGGGCAGGGGCAGTGTAGGGGGGTAGAAAATACGGTTTGTACGGTATAAAAACCATTACGCCTATGGAATGTCCCCACATTTCACAAAAATACCCCTGTGTGTGTGTGTGTGTGTGTGTGTGTGTGTGTGTGTGTGTGTGTGTGTGTGTGTGTGTGTGTGTGTGTGTGTGTGTGTGTGTGTGTGTGTGTGTGTGTGTGTGTGTGTGTGTGTGTGTGTGTGTGTGTGTGTGTGTGTGTGAGTGAGTAAGTAGTAGTAACTTGAAGAAGTAGAATAATTAAAACTGAATAAACTAAAACAAATAAATGAATTGATAAAAAAACGATATAGACATAATTACAAAAACATAAAATGATATCTAAACACAAATATTTACAAAAAAAACTTTATTTTAAGGTGACGTTACACGTTACTGCATGTATTTCTATCTAGTAATAACAGTAAACTATGCATAAGTACAAGTAAATAACCCTAAACCAATAGTCAGTATATGTATATTACTCAGAACTTACTTGAGTAAGTACAATGTAACTACATCACCTTAAAATAAAGTGTAACCAAAAACTTTAATAGTAGGCCTATGTCAATAATGCTAAAATAACATGACAAACATGCATGATGTTTTCTTATTTGCCATTTGACACACACGCATGAGGATGTGTGATGTCATTTAATGTTTTATTATTTACTTGTCACATGGCAACTCAATAGTTAAACCACTCTGACTTTTTTCTGAAGTTTTTTTAAATATCAATAACATGTTTAACCACTGTGACTTCCTTTATTATAATCTTCCAACCTCCACCTAGACCAACGAGGTTTACAATAGCTGGAGTGGCTGAACCATTAACATTCTCACTCATTATAAGCTTTAGTGTGTGTGTGTGTTAAAGGAAGCACACGGTCTAACAAAGCCACTTGTCAATCAAAGCCATCTCTCTGGTCTCTGTGTCCCATGGCCATGTGTCAGAGAGGTGGAATGACACTGATCACCCTCCGGCTGCAGATGTCCAGCCGACCAATCAGTCCAGTCCGGTCCAGCTCAGATCCCTGCCAAGCATGAAGCCGAACACGGCCGAGGCCACACGGGACCCTCCAAGACCACCTTCACACAATTCGCAACCTGCCTCAGCTCATTAAGAAAATGGATGAATAATCAGCAAAGAACATAAATCTATATCAGAAAGACTAGGACAAACAGTCTGGAAGAAAAATGCATTTTCCGAAACCAATGCAGTGCATTTTCTCTCCATCTTGCCCCATTTTTTTTCTCTGAGTGGATGAAAACGCACAAAACACCAAAAAGACATTATTCATGACTTTTACAATAGTCTGCCTCATATTTAGGCCTGTGTGGAACATTAGAGCGTGTGAGGCTACGATTATCTTGAAAATGGGCACTCACAATTATTAATTCATCATACTGCTTCAGAACACAAATGCATTGTATTGTCTCATTCAGCATCTTATTTTACCCATAAACCCCATAAATCGGCCAAATGGGATGCGTTCTAATGACAGAGCCATGTTAATATCACAGCGAATAGGCTCTTGGGCGCAGACGGGAGCACAATGTGGAAATTCAATCACAAGTCCCTTCAATCACGGAACGGGAAACAGGAATGCGTTTGAATATTTTTACCTGGAAGTATTAAAATTATACAATTTTAATAGCTATTTAACATGTAGTTGCTTTTTTAGCAGCATGCTTTGGCTGTTTAGCTGAAAAGAAAGGGGGGGGAACGGACAGGTAAAGCAGGAATCATCTTGGCAGTTATGAGCAGGACATGGTCTTTCCACCAGGGAACTTTTTCCTGATCTATTCTGCTCTGCTCCCGCCGTACAACTCTTCAGTCTCTGACTTGTGAATTTCTGCTTCCCTTTGTCTTTTCCCCTCTGCTCACTGGTAAACAAGTAGATCCTTGAACTGAGATTGCCTGAGGGTTTTCACATTCTTTATTTAGCTGCCTAAATATCTATTCAACCACCACAGAAACACAGACAAAACCTGAGAGGGGAATTTAAAAATGAAACATCTCGACTGTTCAAGTGTAATAGTCAAATGTGCATCTTTTATTATGGTTTGGAATACATTGGAACTTTTGTCTCAAATATTTCACTTTTTTCATGATTTGCAATCATGATAAAGTTTTTCACACATATTCTCATGGTCTCAAACAACTATTAAATAATGTGAACTGCAGTCCAAAAAAATGTATAACTGGACAAATACATCTATCCAGCTAGAACAGACAAATATTAAAGTAGTTAAAATATAAAAGATGCTGACTGGTGTTATTTCAGTATCATTGAGATACTATTATTCTAAATGAAAATGAGAAATGTTGCTGAAATAAAATGTTTAAGTCTTTTTATATGGTTATATACAGCGAATGTTTCTTTTATTTCAAGTAATGCATTTTTTATGCTTTTTTTATTTATTTTATTTTATTTTACATTAACAATAACACACAAACACACACACACGTTGGATTTCCATATTTTATGGAGACATGATTTTTACTGTACAAACTGTATATTCTATCCTCTAACCCTAACCTCTAACCCATCACAGAAAACTTTCTGTATTACTTTTTTTTTTTAAATCACTTAATATGATTTATAAGCTTTTTTTCCTCGTGGAGACCAAAACATTTCCCCACAAGGACAAGGATTTTGGATATTTCCATCTGTTTACCAAAATGTCCCTACAATGTATGGTTTACCACACACACACACACACACACACACACACACACACACACACACACACACACACACACACACACACATACACACACACTTGGGAAACTGACATATCATTATATTCTTTTGAGAAGTCCCCATGCTAGACTCCATCTAAAGCTATTTTGAGAGCATTTTGCTATTTCTTGCATGTGTAATATGTATGCCGCTTTTATACCTTTATTAACTGATAAACAACACAGAATATTTGTAGCATTGGTGAAGACAAATTAAGAATAGTGAAAAAACAGACTCTAATACAACCATACAGTATTTAATCTAAACCCAAAATTTGATTTTGATTGCATGTAACATGCAATGCACAATTAGAAAGTATGCATCTGTGTCTGCATAATCAACTGATGAATTAACACATATAACACATCACATTTGCAAAATCTTTGTATCCATGCATTGTATCACTATTAAAATAAAAGTATAGGATGGTTTAAAATGCCCATAAAACAGATCCTCAGATGCTCTCAGCTGACTGTTTGCATCCCTAACTAGCTGTTTGAGGAACACCTACTCAGACTTAACTGAGCAAAGAGTGAGCGTTCTGACCCTTTTGATCAATAATGCATGGAGAGTGAACAGCAACATGCTAAACCTCTTAGCCACTGCAGCGGAGGAGAGGAGAAAAGCTTCTTCCAGCTCCTCATAACCGCGGCTCTCTGTGCGGGGCATCACAGAGGCTTTGATTGTCCAAGATAGACATGATGAAACAATTTACACTTTCTTTTGACCCACATTTTAGAGGCTGTTCATCACATGCAAGTGAAGGCTGAAACTGCAATATTTTAAAATTACATTTCAATATCTGGAAACACTTTATGGTTACACTTTATGTTAAGGTGTCATTAGCCACGTTTCCATTACAGATCTGCTCAAAACATTTGCGATATTTTAGAAATGTTAGGGTTAGGGTTAGGTAATGACAGAGTTTCCATTAAACGATGTTATGCGACTAAAACTTGTTTTTTTCCTCTTGTGATAAGTCATTCAAAAATTATGCCACATATGTTGGTAGGTTTATGTATATCCCATCACTGCACTGGCCATTATATTTAATGGAAGGAGATGTGCGTGTTATCCAAGCATTAATGGCAAGGAAAGCCCCTAACACTTGAGTGTATGAGGTGTGTGTGTGTGTGTGTGTTTCTCCCTCATTTCTGCTTCAAGGTATTCATGATAATGTGGCATTTCTGTGTTTAATCCAGTATTCCCTATTCTGAGTTTATTAAAGAACTTGTTGTGTCATCTGTAAAGAATGATCGACTTTTACATACGCCAGGTGACCTGTAAATGCGAAAACAGGTTTTCCATCTCAGGTTTGCGAAAATTTCCTTTTTCGAATTGCCTGAAAAAACATCATGTGAGTGTAATTATTATTTTATTTTTTATTTAAGTTTTTGCTAAATTGACATGTTTCCATTGGGCGTATTTTCAATTTCAATTTGCGCAATTTGAAGGGTAATGGAAACGCGGCTATTGTTACAGTGTAATTGTATATTTAAGTACTGAGTAATATTAATGAACTACATGTACTTACTGTAGGATTAGGGTTTGGTTGAGGGTTAGTTGCATGTAATTATGCTTAATTCACTGTTATTACTATGTACATGTAATATATGTAACAAGGACACTGTAAAATAAAGTGTTACCCAGTGTCCTTGTTACACATACTTGTAGTTACTATATAGTAATAACTGTCTCACGGTATTACTATATAGTAATACAGTGTCCTTGTTACACATACATGCAGTTACTGTATTATTAATAACTGTAAATTGTGCATAATTACATACAACTAACCCACACCCAAACCTTATAATAGTACATAAAAGTATAATTACACTGTAACACAGACACAGACAGCTACACTTTATTTTGATGGTTCGCTTTAGACATTGTACAAAATAATTTTGTATAATAATAACTAATTTGAGTTTTAGAAGACTGTCTGCTATACATTTGTAACTACATCAGTAACTTTGTAAAGTTATTCTTCTTATCTGAACCCTAACACCTAGCCCCAACCTATAACAGTCATAATGAAATAACACTTGAACAGTCAAGATGTTTCTTTTTTTTTTTAGGTTTGTCTGTGCTTCTGTGGCAGTTAAATGGATATTTAAGTAGCTAAATAAAGAATGTGGATAAACCTAATTGGATCTTTGTGTTTACTACTAACAGTCTACTAATGCTCTAATGAGAGTTAGTTGACATGTAGTTGCAAAGTTAATTATAGTTAGTAGAATATCTAAAGTGGACTTTGAAATAAAGTGTTACCCAATATCTTTGTAGATTATAACAGAAAACAAGCCATGCATTTATGATCATCCACATTTCCAATATGCCATTTACGTTGTTTACCTTAAATCCAGGTCAAGCCAAGCAGCTCCTGACCTTTAACCCACCCCTAAGCACTAATATATTCATCAAAAAGCATTTAATTAGATTTCTAATGGAACTTTACTGCAAATGCTCAACCAAAAACCTTCATAAGGGTAATTATAAACTCAACGAGTGCATTTTGAGTCATATCAACCCATAGTCCACACTCCCATGAGCCTTTGCTGCACATTTAGTGTGTTGTTACCTACTGTAGATGTGTCTTGCAGATGTTTGCAAAATAAATGCAGTGGTTTAAGCTTGAAAATGCTCATTGATTGTAATTTCCTACACGTCTGGGGTTTATTTGCGAGCCAGAACACGGTATACAACATTTTATGTTGCTTGATTAATTTTACACTCCCTGTCGTTACTGGACTTCATTGGGGAAAATGCAGCAGTTATTATGGTGTTTTCTCTAATTTGTCACCCATAGAGGGGAAAACGGTAAAAACCTTCAGAACAAAACTCCAGATACTCTTCAGAGAATAGCACAACCATGCACTGTGACAATAATACAGTCCAGTGATTACAACAAACGCATTTATCGTCAGTTAAATCATACATCATTTAATGCATGCCTGACTCTGGTCAGAAGAGGAAGGTTAAGATATATATGCATGTACTGTAGAAGCTGATTCTCTTGCACAGGAACTTTATCTGCAGACAGCCTGGGAGCTGCTCGCGGCATGATGTCATTCCTGGATCATCAGATGCACCTGTCTCATCCTAGACCGCATACAACTTTGAAGTGTTGTCTGCAAATCGGCTATTATTTACGGTTGACCAATATTGGACAGAAAAACAAAGCATGCAATTAAAAATTGGGCTGAGGGAAATGTTGTAATTTCAGTGACTGATTATTTTTCATCATAAAATTCATGAAAATAACGAAGAAATAGCCTCACTCGCATGGCTAAATTTCATTGGGAACTGGTGCATTAGATGAAGCTGAATGTCTGCGCTCAGAACAGAAGGGCTCTAATCTGCTTCACCGTGAACAGACTTAAAATAGAAGTGTATGAACTTGTCAAGGCACTTACAGGAGAATGTGGAGCCTGCCTCAGTCTGCCATACAAATCATCTCCTCACACCTCCTCATATGTTAGAAAATAATCCTTTAGTGTGTTGTATACTTCTGGCTGAAGGCAAATCCTCTAAATATTATTTGATTTTTTTAACTCTCTGTTCTGTTCGAGAACTGATTGTAAATAAAATATAAATATGCTAACACACTAAGCATTGTCTGTGAAAAAGGGCTGCATTAGCTGCTGTTTAGCATATCGGATACCCCATAAAATATGAATAAATGCAATGAATTTTCACTTTTTTTCCCAAAATAAATAAATAAATGACATCATATACTGGATAATAACCATATTTCTAAACAAAAATTATTAAAAAGACACGCATACTTTCTGATGAAAACAGACCAATCTTCAATAATCTTGAGCTGATTCGAGTCAGAGGAACATTCCAAAATCATTTGTACAGGTACATTTTGAAAAGCATTAAGCAATTCATATATCTAATTATGTAACTAATCACAATCACCCAACTAAGCATCATTTTGTTTTTTGATTTTTTAGTGGAGGAACATTTTCTTTAGAAATACAGATTCCATGTGCAACTGATAGCCTACTTCAGCATCATGTATTAATCATATAGGACCTCTCAGTGTTGCTCCAATTTGTTCAAACTGGACAATTTTCTTCTGTAATTGTATTTTATTTGCCCTAATTAAAGCAATTTGCAATGGTTGTAATGGACGTATATATGACTTGTGTGTACCTGTGAGATGTATAGACCTGTACAGCCAGACTTCTATGAGCTGGACGAGGGAGGAGGAGGAGGAGGAGGAGGAGAAAGAGGAGGAGGTGTTGAAACATGCCGTCCGGTGATTGATTTGCGCTTGGTTTTGTCGGAGACAACAAAAGGATGCCATGTCCTTTCAAGGTGTGATTCATCCAGCTTATAATGCTGATGAGACGTTAGTGCATGAATGTATGCATGACAAGTATCCTGCTTATCCGATCAGATATTTGGATTTGGCTAAACTTGTCTCATTGTTCAAAGCTATTCTTAAATCATGTTTAAATGCCTCAGACTGCATCTCTGCAAGCATTGCTTTCGTTTTGAGCGTATTTCCATATTAAATACACCCCGTCATATCTTATCCATCTGTCCAAAAGAACCGAGCTTCGTTTAAATCTTTAACGAAAAACAAGAGCAGGAACTCTTGCGCAGACTTCATTATCCTCTAAAAGCTTATACTAGTGCGTCTTAATATTTAATAGGGACCCAAATAACACCAGCAAAAAAAAAAAGTAATGTAAATGTATACGGAAAGCTATTGTAGACTTGCACATCAAACTTCACGGACGCATTACCTGTTTTCACTGCAGTGTGTGTGTGAGGAGGAATCAATCATAGAGTTGATGTTACTTGAGATAAAATGTCACAGGTTATTTTCAGGGAGAAAAAAAGAACTCATTTAGCTCCAAGTGCGCGCGCGCTTTTGAGCATGATATAATGTGAACATATAGCCTATATTATATAATCATAACTGAGATCCTCTCAAATAATTTGTAGACATGTGTTATTATTTACTTAGATTAATAGCTTTGTGCTTAGATTAATAACTTTGTACATAAGAAGAAAAAAAAAACTAAAATCGTCACTTAGTAGATGAATGAAAATTCAATGCTGAGCCAGTTTGGGTCAGTCACTTGACCTCACGTCTATTAACACACACACGGCGACATTTGCTCGCTTATTGTCTGACTAATTTAATTTCACAGAACACTTATTTTCCAAACTCAAGTGCATGCCAAAGGAGAAGGAAGGGTGGAAAAAAAAACTTGCCTGATAAAAGTCTAACTCAATTTAAGGACAAGTACCTTCATCTGTAAATGAAAGCAATTATGCGGCCCATATTATATTATGTTGGCCGGTCTCAAGATAGTCATCAATCACCCGCAATCGAGCTGTCACTGCGGGCAGATTCGTTTCTTGCAGGCAGTTTTCCAGCTGGGGAAAAGAGAAGTACATCATCATTAATTTGACTGTGACCCCGGGGCTTCTCACATGTCTAAACCTGGGCTTCTCTAAGCGAGTCAGCAACACACCATGGTGCACCTACCACTTTCATCACTCTCAATGGCGAAAGGAAGACCTTTACACGAACAGATATATGCGTAGATAGATAGATAGATAGATAGATAGATAGATAGATAGATAGATAGATAGATAGATAGATAGATAGATAGATAGATAGATAGATAGATAGATAGATAGATAGATAGATAGATAGATAGATAGATAGATAGATAGATAGATAGATAGATAGATAGATAGATAGATAGATAGATGTTATCACATGAAACACTTTTAAACCTCGCAAAACATGTTTATAGTGGAGATCATTTCTATTTTATCGGTGATAAAATCTTGAACTACAGTGAATATTGCACTTTAGGGCCATATCTATTAACATAAATTAATATTAATATTAATTAATATCTCATATGTGGCCTGTGAAACAAGTTGTTTGAAAAAAAAAAAACTACTCACTACAATTTCAATCCACAAATACCTCTAATGATAGCCTATCTGATTCATTATCGAATTTTCTTTCTCAATTTTCTCACAGGTTAAAAAAAAGTACAACTGTTTATTAAAGCAGGCAAACCACCGGTTAATGTATTGAAATGATGATTAATTGAGATAAAAAAGGCGCTTGCAAAATATATCAGATATAACAAAAGATGCGGTTTGATTGTCACATTTTAGTATTGCAATCTCTTTTTCAAAGCTCAGTTTAATTGATAAGCTCAATTACAAGTCCATTGTGCCTTAAAATTTCACCCCCACCCCCCTGTCACTCGTTGGGATTTTTATCCAGAGAAATGCATATTAAAGTTAGAGTCTGGTCATTTTGACTGGGTTTCTTCTGACGTCAGAGCCACCGGCGTTTAAAACAACCCGCATCTGGGCTGACGTGTTTAATACTAGTTTTTATAACGCAAAATATGTATTTCTGACATCAAAGTCGGCAACTCGCCAAATGCTTCACGATGTGCGCGGCTGTGTTGTAGAAGTTTAATAGAGCGATCGGAGAGAGCATCCAAACTGGGCATCTATTGAACATTCTCAGGAAGGCGTTTAAGCAAATTAAACATGGTAGTATTGCGCTTCGCCCTATAAGCGTCCGGCAGCTTTATGCTTTACCAATCAATCGGTACAGTGAAACACAGCAGACCTGCAGTCTCGCCTGCTTTCGGGGAAACGGGGATCACTCTACAATGTCCTATCCTCAATTCGGATATCCTTACTCTTCTGCACCTCAGGTAAGAGTCGTTATCGCGCACTTATTGTTCCCTTGATTTAGATTTTTTAAATGTGAACTTCAAAAAGGGGGAATCGCGCTCACGTGCGCAGCGGGGTTAAATGCGTGTGATGAAGACAAAAGATAAAGGTTTAATCGGATTTATGCGATGCAATTCAGGGCTTCCCTCTGCGCTTATCATTTTACAAATCTACTAACACGCGTTCGAGACACAGACACATGCAAAAGTGTAGATGCGATGACAGGGGGAAGGAGGACAACAGTTGTTTTTTGGCCATGATCCATAAAATGCGTTGTCCTGTGGGGGCTGACAGTGGGCACCGCCAAAAACCAACTTTCACTGCATTTTTGGAAACATTTGGACGCGTTTTCTCGATTGCTTCCTCCAGCAGGTTGTGGTGTTTTATTTATGCTGTGACATTTCCAAATCATTCCAGTTCCTCATGACCACCAACTCTTTGACATCTTGCTGCGAGTCGAGCACCAGATCCATCTCGGATTCGTCCGCGCAGACGCCCGTGTACTGTCCCGTGTATGAGAGCAGACTGTTGGCCACCGCCAGGCACGAGCTGAGCTCCGCCGCTGCGCTGGGAGTCTACGGGAACCCGTACACGAGCAGTCAGGGCTATGGGAATTATGTTACCTATGGAGCTGACGCCTCCGCGTTCTACTCTTTGGTGAGCTTATAACATATAGTACAGTTATACTTTATAATAAAAGCGCTACTTTCTAGCAATAAATCATTGTGATGTGTTCACCGAAATTCTGTATAACAAATGTGGTTCTATATCTGAGAAAAAAGGTTAACTTGCATTTCTTTGTATGTAGTTCCTACTGAAAAAAAGGATTGCAGAACTTATGCATTACAGTTTCTATTTCTATATTATATTAGGTCCAAGTTTGACTTTTGGATACAGGTCTAATTAGCATCACATTTTGCACATTAAAACAATGTTAGCAAAAACCTTATTATCATGACAAGCATCATGCATGTAAAGTTCAATCGCATGAATGTCATTACTGACAGGTCTTGTGTTTATTTTCAGGGAACATTTGATGCCAAAGATGGAAGTGCGTCTGCGCATGCGGGAATTACACAGGCTGCAGCATATTACCCATATGATCCCTCCCTGGGACAGTACCAGTATGACAGGTATTGAATAGCGGCCTTCATTAAGAGTCTTCTGATTGCCAATTAACAAGTGTAGCACTCAGTTCATTTGGATCGATTTCATAGGACGCGTTCAACATATTGATGAAATAATTAACGCAATCCTATACTTAAACGCACAATGCATCTTTTTCGATAAACCAATTTCAGGTCACTTTCTTTAATGCATATTTTATGTTATATCATGCACTTGACAGTTTGCCCTTCAGGGTTTCCCCTGAAGTGCTTTAATGGCCAGATACTCGGCCGGTGCATTCTGTGTGCACTCGATCAAGCAATTTGTACGCTCTATTATGTCTCTAAAAAAAGAAACGGGCTTATGGAAACAACATAAAACATAAAGTCTATGTTGCACAAGGCAAAGACATTGGCATCAACTTTTACCATAACAACGTTTCTTTCTTGCATATCACAGATACGGATCTATGGAAGGAGGAACCAGAAGAAAGAACGCCACTCGCGAGACGACGAGCACGTTGAAAGCATGGCTTCAGGAGCACAGGAAAAACCCCTATCCCACCAAAGGAGAGAAGATCATGCTGGCCATCATCACCAAAATGACCCTCACGCAAGTGTCCACCTGGTTCGCCAACGCCAGAAGAAGACTCAAGAAAGAGAACAAGATGACATGGCCACCGAGAAACAAGGGCTCGGACGATAAGAAATACGATGATGATGATGATGATGAAGATGGGTCACAAGAAGATCAAATCAAAAGTGAAACCAATGATGACGGTCAGCCCCATTACATTCTTCACAAATCAATGAGTCCTTTCGGTTATTTGTATTATTGTTATGTTATCATTAGGCCTATTATTATTATTATTATTATTAGTAGTAGTAGTAGTAGTAGTAGTAGTAGTAGTAGTATCTTAATTTTTAAAGTTAATACATTTTCCATCCTTGAGCTGTCTGGAAAAGCGACAGCACAAACTTTTAAAGGTCCGTCGAGAGTCTTACTAAGCCATCACTTTTAAAGAAAAAAAGGTTCTTTATAGTGGAAAACTTTTTTAAAATGTTCTTCACACTAAGAGTTTATTTAATTACTTAATTAATAAATATCACATTCTTACTATGTTATTATAAAATATAATAATAACATATAGTGTACAATTATTTAATAATCAAAGCATCAGCCAGTTGTTTCATGATTTTTGTGTTTAAAAAATATAGTGTTTTTGTAATTTATAAGCTATAGTGTGTTGTTCTCTCTCGCTCTCCATTGACTTTTCATCACATTCTTTTACAGAGAGCAAAAGTCGAGAAGACAAAGAACTTCAGTTAAGTGACTTGGACGACTTTGACACCATCGAGTCTGAGAGCTCAGAGTGTGAACTCAAACACCGCTTTCACATGAACACGCACATGGCGACCACCGATGATCGCCTAAAAGAACCATCGCCAAAACTCAACATTCCAGGTCTGCTCGAAGCCGAGCGCGATCTCACCAAAAGCTGCTTGAAATCCACCTCCGAAGACTGCGAACACGAGCTTCGGCACGCCAAAACGTGTTTCCAGCAGCAAGGCCATCCATTACTGGACAGCAAACCCCGCATCTGGTCTCTGGCCCAGACCGCGACCTCGTTGAACCCGACAGAGTACTCCTCATGTATGCTTAGATGTCAACCATCACCCTCCGCCTCCTCACCTGTGAACGGCCTGGAAAGACAGCAGGATTCACCTGTTACGACTCTCAGAAACTGGGTAGATGGAGTTTTTCACGACCCCTTGTTTAGACACAGCTCCTTAAACCAAGCACAGACGAACACTACAGTTTCTTGGGCCACCACGACCAAAGGCTCAATCTTAGAGGCTGGAGCCCTTGGACGCTCCGTAGGGAACAATAATGTGATAAAAACACAGCAGCAAGAGGCCAGTAAGGACAGTATGACATTTCCAAAGGGGGTGAATAAAATATTCTGTTCCTAGCACACCAAATGACCCTCAAAAGCGAGGAGGACTGTTTGGAATAGCCGTTTACGATTTTCAGTTTACAGACGCAACAGATAACAAATGTCAGACTGTGAATCGATGGGCCCAAATACGTTTTGTTACATAAAATTATTGCGCTGTCATGGGCAAATGTATGTATTTATTGCTGTGTTGACATCTCACTGGCGAGGGTCCCACGAAGGGATTGGTTTATATATATATTTATTGGTTTGGTTGACGCACGTTCAGATTATGTAAATTAACTGGAGATTTCTGTTATGAAAGACTGAAGAAAAAAAAAACTTTACAGCCTAGTTTTGTTTCGGCTTTTATTGTTTCTTTGGCATGCATATGTTGCTAGTTTTTATTGATTCTTCTTTTAGACGAACGCGGAGCTTGTTACTACGACTCACAAGTGTCACTGTTGAGAAAGTATAGCACAAATGCACAGATCTCCTCGAAACTGGGGAATGTTCAAATCTGCTCACTACAATAAACGGTCGATTTTTCGAAGCTTTTGTTCTGTGTATCGATCAGAGTCGCTGTCCCTGGTGCTGAACACTCGCAGCATTACTCCCGGTACGATTTACCTGCTTGGTTAAATTGAGTAATTTGAGCTTTATTTGTATTTGTCACTAAAGGGTTGAAGTCACACCACGCATGGAAGGATTTTTGTCCTGTCGTAATTTGGCATCATAAACTATACAGCTTTCTAAAAGTCATTTAAAATTTAAATTTGGTATCATTAGGTCAAAGTAATGGAATAACAATAATGGCCCAACTGTCCGCTCTAAATAATGCATATGATGTTCTCCGCAGTGATTGTTTCGTGTTTACTGTGTTTGGTTTTGTAATAATTCCTCAATAACTCTTTATCATTCCCTCTCGTCCTCTGATGGGAGAGATGAGGCCCTCAGGAGCCATAAGACTGCGCTGGATGAGCTCCATTAACCCGCCATAACCAGCCTGTAATTGGGATGTTTTCAGTCATCATTCACTTCACTCTATCGATTTCCACTCTCTTTCCCTCTGATAATATTATCGAAGCACCAAATCCTTTACCCTGACCCAACACTTGAGATGACCCGAGTTATCCAGACAGGCCGTTTATATGGTTAGAAGGCGAGATCATTTGAAATGTTCATCCTGACACAGACCCCTCAATTTCTGGAGGTTCTCTGTACTCGGAGGCTTTTTCACCGGGGCGCGTCTCTAAGTGAAAAGGGCAAGAGAATTAGTTGGTCGAGATAAAAGGGCAAAAACACGCAGTCAAAGGCAGGAGTTGACAGTGATGGTGAAAGTGTGGCCCCTGGAGGACCGGGGGTCCGTTGAGAGGGGCTTCAGTGATGAATTTCAATGTGAAAGGCAAACGATTGAGATCTTCTCCTGAACGATCCCCAGGACAAAGACATTTGAAAAAACGTGTTTTTTTCTTCTTCTGTAGAACGCAATGCACAACAAATGGTGGTGTTGGTGTTGTATTTCGTTGTATCCCAATAAAGAGCATCCATTTTTTCACAAAAAAAAAAAAAAATTATATAAAATGCCAGATTTATTAGTACTTAATAATTTAGTAATTTACCAATAAATACATTTGAATTATTATTATTAGTATTATTAATGTAACATAAGAGATTAAGATATTTTTTTGCTAAAAAACAAAACAAAACAATATTAATAATAGAGCAGAACGCAAAGAAAATATCAAAGAAAAATGGAGAACAAAATATATCATATACACTGTTTCAAGAAACTTTCCTGTCGAAAAGCAGGGTTTGAAGTGGGAGAGAGGGGGTGGAGGAGATGTGATGGTTTGACTAACTCACCCAGGCGTGTCAAACACACACACACACACACACACACACACACACACACACACGTGCGCACACACAGTGGAGGGATGATGCTGAATTAACGGCGCTTTTACATAGAAACCGAATCAAACTGTAATCAGCGACGCGTTACTTTTCATTAAGCGCCTTTGACAGCAGCATATTCAGACTCGACAGGGGACACAGGGGCCCCTGAAATAAACTGCTCTCAAAACACAGAGTCATAAGATAATTCCTTAAGCTCCATTACCAACTCTTAGCCGCGGGAAATAGAAAACATCTCCAAATCTAAAAGCTTTATCGACCTGCGCAAACCTCTGCTGATGGCTCCGTTTTTTCCCTTTATTTATATATTTATGTTTCGTCTTAAGGGACAGGAACGTCCAGAGGTGGTAATAGACTTTAACAACACATATTAACCGAAGAAGGAGGAGAAAACGGCGAAAAGATTTAGATCTTTAACTGACCAATTAGTGCGTTTTATTTTTGCACTGGCTCTGTCATTCATCAGATTTTATCTTTTCTAATACTCATTGCGATTACCATCTATTACACGTCATTGCAATTATTTGTGTGTTGTCGAATCAAGCATCACATTAGGCCAATCCTCCTAAAGAAAAACTCCTTTAGAGACAACAGTTATCGTTTGTCTTGTTATTCTAACAACCACACAAAGAGTTCCGCGGCACACGAAACATTAACAAAACTATTATTATTATTATTATTATTATTATTATTATTATTATTATTATTATTATTAAAGGCACTGGACATTAGTGTTGAAATTACAATACAATTCACATAAGCGGTGAATTTTAAATGTGACACATTATCCAAGAGTGACCTGTATGTGATGGGAGGAGATAACGCATGGATCAAACAGGCCCACTTCAAGAACAAAAATAAACCATGTTGGACATCAGATTTCACAGCTCTTAACAGAACAGACGCTTGTTTATCAGACACGTTTGTCCACATTTCCCTCTGGACCCCAAACTGCAGACCTTTAAATAAGAGTGACACACGCGCACCCCTGGGAGCAAAGGACACGGTAAATATATTTGCACATCATTAGTAGCTCTCTAACACTGGCCCACGCCTGTGTGTTTTCTGTCCTGGCTGTATCATCAGTAACATTTGGTCTTAATTAATCTGGCAGGAAGCTAATTAATAAAAAGCAATTACTGTATAGTTTTAGTGGTCTGGAGAGTGAAATGCTGACGCAGAATGCAGCTTGAAGGTTGTAACAGACGAGCTCTAAACACATGCAGATCTTAACAGCACACAACACTGCAGATCTAACAGTTATACATGATACTCAATTATTATTATTATTACATTTTACAAATAAAATCACAATTAGGTTACATTGTCGTTGTTACAGGGTAATTACACATTTAAGAATTGAGTAATATTGTACTATAGGGTTAACGTTATGAATTTGGTTTGTGGTTAGTTGCATATAATTATGCATAATTTGCTGTTATTACTGCAGTAAGTAAGCACATGTAACATGTAACAAGGACACTGTGAAGTAAAATGCTACCAAAAACTGAAATGAAAAACAACCAAAAATGGTGTATAGGCTTCACCATTATGTTGCATTTTTTGGTTACACTTTAATTTAAAGTGTCATTGTTACAGTGTAAAGTACTGAATAATATGAATTAACAACATGTACTTACTATGTGGTTAGGGTTTGGTTTGAGGGTTAGTTGCATGCAATTATGTATATTTTACTGTTATTAAGTACATGTAACATGTAACAATGACACTGTAAAATAAAGTGTTACCCTTTTTTATTATCCCACAGTCGGTCAAATTGTGACTATACGTATATTACGCTTGTTTCTACCATCTAATCTGTGCAAACAGACCTCTCATTCAAATACAAATATGCCTTTTTGAAGTGTTTCACATTATTTAGTTTCCCCTTTTTCTAATCTTAGTGTATAATGATATAGTTTGAAGTGAGCAAACTATAAATATGTTTAATCTTGCATTCAGTGTCACAACTGTTCTATCAGTCAATATTAATCACACACAAAATAGCACATGCAAAAGCCATTTGTTTTTCCTGCAGCTTTAAAATTGCATTTAAATGTCATTAAAGTTCACTAGATCGGCTAGTGTAATAGGCATCGATGCAGTCGCAGAGAGCTTATCGGCTGCTTTCTTCCGTTAGTCACTGCGGGTGAAAGACGGGGTCTGGAGGGCAGATTTGAGGTGGTCTGTTTGATAGGCTTGTCCTCACTCACAGGTGTCACAGACTTTCCGTCGGCCTTCATAGACCCGTTCACACATCTCTAAAGTCACTGCAGAGGTCACATAACTGCCATTGCTGGTGTGATTTGCACTCTCTGACTGGCCTGTAAGAGCCTCTCTGAGCTTTGAAGAGGCTGGACTGAGTGTTGGCCAGTGTTATGTGCTCGTGTGACAGGAGGAATTCACTGTCACTTCGCCAGATTATCAGACCTGAAATAACACGCAGACACTACTTACACATATCAAGGCCAAAAACAATGGCTTATTGCCCACGGCCCACATGAGTTAACAGATCTATGAGACAGAATGAGATGAGATAGAATTCCCACTTCAAAGCAAACTGAATTAAAAAAAAATATTGTTGCGCTGTGCCCGGTACAGAAAATAAATATTTAATGTTTAATACACCATTGACCGAAGTTGTGGCAAAGAGTTGAAAGGGTTAAATGCAGAAATGTGATATCATTGCAACTTTAAAAAATATATAATTTTACAAAAAATCTTCTTTTTAAAGGTGTCTTTTATTTGAGCTGTAAAGTTGCTCTAGTCAATTTTATGGTTGTTTTAGAGTTTATATTATCATCAAGTTGTAAAATTGGATATAACTTGGCTAGAAATAGGGATTTTTTTTTAAAGGATAATCATTTTAATTGGTTATGCTTTAGAAACTGAGTCATATGAATAATTAAAATGTAACACTAAACGCATAAATGTTTGAGTACAGTAGTTTTAGTATTTAAATTTGTTTGGGTTTGGTGCTGGTCATATAATTAGAATATCATCAAAAGTTGATTTATTTCACTAATTCCATTCAAAAAGTGAAACTTGTAGATTATATTCATTCATTACACACAGACTGATATATTTTAAATGTTTATTATTTTTTTTCTTTTGATGATTATAACCGACAACTAAGGAAAATCCCAAATTTAGTATCTCATAAAATTAGTATATTACTTAAAGGGGTGGTAAAACACATTCTTTCGAAGGCTTGATTGTGTTTGTGGGGTACACTGTAACATGTGTTCATGCTTCGTCTTTAAAAAATTGCATTATTTTTCATATATTTTACCTTTATTCTACACTGCTCTGTCCCTCCTTGTAAAAACGGTCTGATGGTTTCCGGGTTGTATGAAGCAGTCCCTCAAAAATACGCAATGGACTCAGATTGGTTAGCTGGCCCAGTGTGTTGTGATTCGCTAACCGCCTAGTGCACGTTTGTCGGAAACGTCACGCCCCTTACCTTTACCGGTAGCCTGTGCTTTGGGTAGTACAATGGTGTCAATAAAACCATACCAATTTGAGCCCGAATCAGACCCAGACAATTTTAGTGAAGATGATCGAGCAGAACCTGTTCAGTCCTCAAGAGTAAAGACTGCGGCTCTTTAGTGATCGCTACTGAATGGCACTGTTACTTTTGTATTTTTAGAACGATTTGCCAAATATCTGTCGCAAGAACGAACACTAAACATTGGCTTTACTATAGTATCCAAATCAAACACAGAACCATGTTTAGCATGCCTGTAGATAAACAATACATAAAAGCTCTAATCAAAGAATAATTTACACTAATGCAAAGTTCGCAAAGTTTGTAACGGTAGGTGTTTGTTGGATAACGTTAAGTATGAATGAGCATTTAACAAACTGGTTTGCAGAGCCAAACAGCGTTGTCATCTGTTTACTTCCTTGCTACAATGTACAATTAACAATACAAACTATTACAGGAAAACACATCAACGAAAAATAAATCATACTTACAGGTTGTGGTCTGTAAACAGCTTCTGTTTTTAAATACATCTTTCAGGACAAGCCGTTGTAAGAATCCAGCATTGAACTCGTGAAGATTGTGGAAGCTTTCCTCCGTGAAATGTGCAGCGGGAGCCGCGCGCGCCCGTCTCACACTGGCAGCATTTGTCTCGCGCAGTTGAACCGCGGCTCGTGTATTGCAAATACAGACGAATATTTTCCATTATGTCACATTTTCCGGTCTTCTCCTCCGACCCCTGTCTGTCTCGTGCTTTGATTTATGATGGATAGGGTTTATGGGTTTATGTAAATATTGGGGCTGGTGATGTCAGCAACCCTGGAGGAATGTGTAGTAGTCCCTAGCGGCCGTTTGCTGTAGTCCTTAGAAATTGATTTCTTTAAAAGCAAATATCTCCCTTTGCTTTAAACTTTGAACGTTGTAACTTTGCAGATGTTGTTTATGCTCAAACAGCAACATTACACACTAGCTAAAGTTAGAAAAGTGAAATCGTGGTTTACCACCCCTTTAAGACCAATACAAAGAAAGGATTTTTAGAAATCTTGGCCAACTGAACATGAAAAGTATGAGCATGTACAGCACTCAATACTTAGTTGTGGCTTATTTTGCCTGAATTACTGCAGCAATGCGCCGTGGCATGGAGTCGATCAGTCTGTGGCACTGCTCAGATGTTATGAGAGCCCAGGTTGCTCTTATAGGGGCCTTCAGCTCTTCTGCATTGTTGGGTCTGGCATATCGCATCTTCCTCTTCACAATACCCCATAGATTTTCTATGGAGTTAAGGTCAGGCGAGTTTGCTGGCCAATTAAGAACAGGGATACCATGGTTGTTTTGGCACTGTGTGCAGGTGCCAAGTCCGGTTGGAAAATGAAATCTGCATCTCAATAAAGTTGGTCAGCAGCAGGAAGCATGAAGTGCTCTAAAACTTCCTGGTATACGGCTGCGTTGACCTTGGACCTCAGAAAACACAGTGGACCAACACCAGCAGATGACATGGCACCCCAAACCATCACTGACTGTGTAAACTTTACACTGGACCTCAAGCAACGTGAATTGTGTGCCTCTCCTCTCTTCCTCCAGACTCTAGGACCCTGATTTCCAAAGGAAATGCAAAATGTACTTTCATCAGAGAACATAACTTTGGACCACTTTTTTTCATTTATGTTTTTAGCACAGGCGAGACGCTTCTCACACTGTCTGATGTTCAAGAGTGGCTTGACACAAGGAATGCGACAGCTGAAACCCATGTCTTGCATACGTCTGTGCGTAGTGGTTCTTGAAGCACTGACTCCAGCTGCAGTCCACTCTTTGTGAATCTCCCCCACATTTTTGAATGGGTTTTGTTTCACAATTCTATCCAGGGTACGGTTATCTCTATTGCTTGTACACTTTTTTCTACCACATCTTTTCCTTCCCTTCGCCTCTCTATTAATGTGCATGGACACAGAGCTCTGTGAACAGCCAGCCTTTTTTGCAATGACCTTTTGGGTCTTGCCCTCCTTGTGCAATGTGTCAACTGTCAAGTCAGCAGTCTTCCCCATGATTTAACTAGACTGAGAGACCATTAAAGGCCTTTGCAGGTGTTTTGAGTTAATTAGCTGATTAGAGTGTGGCACCAAGTGTCTTCAATATTGAACCTTTTCACAATATTCAAATTTTCTGAGAATTTGGGATTTTCCTTAGTTGTCTGTTATAATCATCAACATTAAAATAAATAAATGTTTGAAATATATCAGTATGATTGTAATGAATGAATATAATATGCAAGTTTCACTTTTTGAATAAAATTCAACTTTTTGATGATAATCTAATTATATGACCAGCCCCTGTATGTACATTCTTTGAGCACTCACTTTTTTACTCTGTAATGGTTTTACTCTTGGACTGCCTTTAAAGGGATAGTTCACCCAAAAATGAAAATCCTGTCATCATTTACTCACCATTAAGTTGTTCCAAACCTGTATGAGTTTATTTCTTCTGTTGAACACAAAATAAGATATTTTAAAGAATGTTGGCAACCAGACAGTTGACGGTAGCCATAGTCAACAGTCAACAGTTTGGTTATCCATATTTTTCAAAATATCTTCTTTTGTGTTCAACAGAAGATAGAAACTTATACAGGTTTGGAACAACTTGATGGTGAGTAAATGATGACAGAATTTTAACTTTTGGGTGAACTATCCCTTTAAGCACCTTTAGAATTGAAGTTCCCTTTAAGATTGGGCGTTTCCTTTAAGACCGAAAGAAAAATCAACATTGTTTTTGAAGTTTATTTTTGTTTCTTTTGATTGTGCAATAACTTTCAGTAAATATTTGAAAAGTGAATGAAGACCTGAGTCAATTATTTTCCCGAATAATGAAAGGTTATTGTTACTACACACAGGGAGTAATGTTTACAGATTGGCCACATTCACTTCCATTCTAAGTAACCCAGGAAAGGGGGGACAAGCTGAAATTGAAACTTTTTCAATTTGAAAATTTTATGTAATAAACATAATGCCACAAGCACACTCTCAAAAAAAAAAAAAAAAAAAAGAGTACAAAATTGTACCTTTTAAGGTACAAGTGGCCGTCACTGGGGTGGTACCCTTAAGGGTTCATTTTTGTACCTCTAAGTCAAGGGTAGGCAAGTTCGGTCCTAGAGAGCTGATGTCCTGTAGAGTTTAGCTCCAACCCAACTAAGCTACCACAATACAAAACTCATGGCTCCCAGCATGCATTGCAGCATTAAGTATGTCACCATTGTTGAGATTCATATGCTGATTTTTGATATCTGTGTGCGTCTGAACTTTTTTTCCCCTAGAATGTATTTAAAAATCAGAATTACGAATGTCTGATCTGTAGCAAGAAATAATTGTTGTTGAATATAATTAATTAATAGTTTTAGTTAGTGATGAGTGTTTAGTCAAACATTTTTCTACATGACAATTTTTGTTTACGGCTTCTTTTGATTTGAACAGATTATGTGTTTTGTTAACACTGTAACAAAAAAACACAAATTTGCATAAAAAGACAAGAGTCAAACTACTGGAATCACTAATCACCATAATGGTGACCAAATATTTTAAATAAAACCAACATCTAAACCCCTTTAATTCTCAATAAGAGCTTCTATAGACGTCTTTCAGGGTTGGAGCCAAACTCTGCAGGACAGTGACTCACTAGGACCGAACTTGCCTGCCAATGGTTAATTGTAGGAGTAATTGTACCCTAAGGATGAATTGTGTACCTTTAAAGGTACAGTTATACGTTTTGTTCCCCAAGGAACAAAATTGTACCTCCACTGTACCTTTTTTTCTGAGAGTGTAAGGACCAATTGTGTACCTTTAAAGGTACAGTTATATGTTTTGTTCCCCAAGGAACCTCCACTGTACAGTTTTTTTCTGAGAACGCACTAGACTGAGCTCAACTAATTTTTAATCTGGAATATTCTTTTAAAATAAGATACAAGATAAAAACAACAGAAGTCCTGATTAGGAAAAGGAAATAGAAGAGGAAAGTGTAGATTGACACCTACAGGATGAGAAAGGAGAGCTAGATTGTGTTGTAGAGTTTTGAGCTCTTGTGAATCATGAAGAGTACGGTGAACGAGTCTGTCAGTCAGAGCACTAGAATAGCTTCTTCACAAGCCTCCATGAGCTCAAGACTGAAACCCTGCATGACTGTGTCTGTGCACTAATCAAAGGGTTACTCATCTTTATCATCTAGTGATTAAAGTATCCAGCATGTGGAGAATTCTTTGAAATGATCTGTTCTTTATGGTATGAAGTCCATTTTAAAACTTCTAATTGGATTACATAAAGTACAATTAAATCAGCACAAGATCATTGACCGTAAAGTACTTGAGATCATCATGCCAGGCACATCTCAGCGAGGTCCAACAAGACCGATTCAAACACATCTTCTGATTTGTCAGAGGAACTTAGTAATATTTCCTTACATCGTACTGCATCAGTGTTCTTATTCCCCTCGTGCCCGACCTCTTGTTTTTATCTTTCGTTTTACAGAAACACACATGCCGCTCTTATTTGTATGTACTGCTGATCTTTTGCAACACAATTGGATATGGAGGCAAAGGTCAAGCTTAACTCTCTTATGCCTTTCATAGACGAATGAAAACAGCATATACTATTGATCCATCCTAAAATGATGTACATAAATCTGAGAGCTCCACACAATGCCGCCTGACCTTTCTCAATTACCAAGGTGACAAAAAAGGCCAGAGTGATGCTTACAGAAGTTTGACATGTTGGTTTTTCGCAACATTTTAACTGCAACCGAACAGACACAGAAACTGTGCATATTAACTAGTTCATTATTTACATTTAAAACCTAAAAAAGTGTATTTATTATAATTATTATTGATCTGCAATGTGTGGTTTTCGAAAAGGAAATATCAGTGAAGACTTGTGCAATCACTATTGATGAAGTACAGTAGGATAGTCCTTTCAATTCTTACAATTTTATTGTAATTGTGTTTTTTTTTACCTGTTCTGGTTTGCTTGTGTTCTGCTTATTAGTTTACATAGTTTTTAAATGAATTACGCTCGTTTCTTTTCAGTTAGCTTCAATTAGCTCTACTAGAAAAATATTCCACTGTTTCCTTTGTTTAGGGTTTTGTTCCGTCAATGTTAACATGGTTGTGTTTCTATGATTATTATTCCTGTTATCTCCTTTGTGTTCCTGGTTTGATTTGTGATTAAAGACATTGTCAGAGATATTCCTTCGTTGTGTGCTTAGTTTACTGCAGTTACCATTACGTGACAAAACATGGGACCTGTACATAAAACGGACTCACCAGCTGTCCACCTGCTCTGTTTGGAGCAAAGAATGGTGTAATCTTGAGGACCACACCAATGACTTCTTGAACCTGGCATGCCTCACCACCACCTTCCCTGATTCTCCCTGTTTGCGTGAGTTTTTTTTTTCTGACGATCCTAAATAAGCTATGTAAGGCCAACACTGGGCAGACGTCCAGTGTTGGTCTTCTGGGGGAAGTTCGTGGAGTGGGTGCTGGCAAACGATAACTCCCACATGACCGTCAGCTTTGTGGATGAGGACATCACCATCACCACTCCAAACACAGAGCCCAGCCCCTACTCTGCACGGAACTGATTGCAGAGCCCAGTGCAGATGCGGAACCTGAGCCTGTCATGATGAACAAGCCAGTAACAAGGACTGAGCCAACCATTGCCTGGAGCCCAAGCCAGACGAGAAGTCTGACCAGGTACACAAGCCGGCAATATCATCTGTGCCCGCCAATGAGGGTGAGCTGCTGGATATTTTCCTGAGTCTCCCATACTTAATGATTCTGCCCAGCTCCAAGTTTCCTGTGTCTCCGCTGGTCTCGCCCAGCTTCAGGTTTCCTGTGTCTCTGAAGATCCCACCCTCCCTGTTCCACTTCCAGTTCCAGCAAGTTCATTGGCCGCTCCTCTGTTATTTCCCTCAGTCATTTGTCTCCACCTCTGTTGACTCCACTCTGCTGCATGGATCAGCTTCTGGTCTTTCGGTCCACCTTGGCAAAAGCATCCTCTGGCTCTGTCTCCAGCTGCTGAGACCGTCACTCCACCTCAGCTAGTTGACCAGTCGGCTCCACATTGGCTCCTCCCTCCCTTGTCTCCACCTTGAACCATCATCCTTACGGTTTTACCGGGCTCCCTCGTCCCTCAGGCTCTGCCTTGGTCAGACATTGCTCTGCCTGCGCCATGGACTTCCAGGCCTTCAGCTGTGTTTCATCCCTCTATCCCTTTGGCTCTGTGGTGCTCTGCATTCCCACCAGCTCCACCTTGGTCTTCTTGGGCTTCGCTTTGGTCTCCGGAACCATCAGTGTCACCCGGACTCTATGGGTCCTCTGCTCCACCTGGGTCTCCCGATTTCCTGCATCCACCGCTGGTGTTCAGATGTCCGACTCCACCCTGGCTCCTCCATTGGTTTCGCTGTGGGCCTTAATCCTGGCTGGGCTTTGGATCATCATCCTGTCTGCACACTGGCTCCTCCCACCTTCTTTTCCTCCCTGGTTACTCTGGTTTTTGTCTCCTTGGTGTCTCCCTCTGTCTTCTCCTCGTCATCCTTCAGAGCCTCCTACCTCCTCAGTTGGACTCTCATGTGCCTTCTGAAAGGGGACCTAGCGTTTATGTTCTGTTTTATTTTAATTGTGTTTAGTTTACCTTGTTCTGGCTTACCTATGTTCCCTTTTCTTATTAGTTCTATAGTTTCTAATTAAATATGCAATTTCTTCTGTTCATTCATTAGCTCTCCTTGTGTATTTAATTCCTCTGTTTCCTTTGTTCAGGGTTCTGTGTGGTCAATGTCAACGTGGTTGTGTTTCTATGATCATTATTCCTGTTATATCCTGGTTTATGGTTTGATTTGTGATTAAAGACTTTGTTACTGATATTCCTTCGTTGTGTGCAGCCACCATTATGTGAAAAAAAAAATTCTCTGCAGTTTAATAGCAAATGGCTGTTGCTTTTACACATTTTTTGGTTGCATTGTTATTTGCATTATATTAGTTGTATTACATAAAACATGCAAACAATACAATTCAGTATATGTGTATTAGTCTATCTGGCTCATTCTTATCCCGAGTTTACAGTAGTCAGCTGGATCTGGTCAATTTTAGTCAACTTTATTTATATAGCCCTTTTTACAATGCAGATTGTTTCAAAGCAGCTTCACAGTGTTAAACAGATCAGATCACTAATTTAGTTTATATACTTAATTTAGTTTAATAATTAGATTTATTTGGATATTTAGTTGAAAATGTAGTGTCCCCAACTGAGCAAGCCAAGCCAAAGGCGACAGTGGCAAGGAACCAAAACTCCATCAGGTGGCATAATGGAGAAAAATAAACATTGGGAGAAATCAGACTCAGTCGGGGTGCCAGTTCTCATCTGGCCAATTAACAAACAGTGTATGATTATTATTCTGGCAACTTTACAGGTCAGGGGTCATATTAGATCGAAATATTTGAAAGATCTGAGTCATCACACCGGAGACGGGTTTATTGGGGATGACATGTTGATTAAACAATTATTAAATAGGAATATTCGAAAGATCGGAGTTCATTGAGGATGCCGTGTCGATGAGGCAATTTCAGGGGGGAGTCTAATTGACATGGTCTCTGCAGACACTTCAGGGATGCGTTGGTCATGTCTGGGCGCAGGTCCACCATCTGATCTGGATACGGCCTGGATGATTTTGATATTCTAGGTATTATAAACTGGCCAGAGTTTTGAGACCGCAATAGAGGTGATGGAGTATAATGTGTTAAAGATATCTGGTCCATATCCAAACAAGATGGTGGACATGCACCTAGAGATGTCCACAACAGCCCTGAATGTCAGCGCATGACAACTAGATAAGCCCTAGAGACAGATCCCCTGTGAAGACTTTGTCGACTAGACAGCCATTAGTACAGATCTTCAGTGAAGAACACGAGAATCAGACAAGTCCACTGCATAGACCCTATGGCCAGTTTCAACTTCTCCCTCCATGTTGGTGTGATGTATCCTGATGTATCTGACCTGTGATGCAGCCTGGAATTAAACCACACCATATTCGTTCATATGGCTAGAGGAGAACTGGTCCACAGACTGAGCTTGGTTTCGCCCAAGTTTTTTTTTTACAGTCACCTGATGGAGATTGGCTTCCTTGCAACTGTTGCCTTTTGGCTTAATTCATTGGGGACACTTAATATTCAGCAATACTATTAACTTTAAAATACTGACATTATTGAATGAGAAATTAATTTAACAAATTTCATAATTAATGAACTTTACACAGTTATTGAACCAAACTGAATTAACGCTGAACTGATTTTAGATGAATAATGACTTTACTGTTTTGTTTTTAGAGCTGATTTTACAGCAAAATTGTATTCTCTTTGCTTCACTGAATCATTATTTCACTGAATCACTGCTTTGAATCACTGAATCACTTGTATTGTATAAAGCACTATATAAATAAAGGTGACTTGACTTGATAATATACTTTTGTAAACAATGCTTATTGTGTAAATTGTCATGTATAATGTAAATTAAGGGCAAAATGCATGTATTAAACAAAATTAGGCTTTAGTAAATACAAATCAACACAAATGTGCTGCCCTTCAAGTAAATGTCCATTTCTTTGCTTGTTTCTTGAGACCATATCGTGTTGCTGTGACAGTTGGTTTTAACTTGGTTCACACGGCATGAACTCAGAGGGCAAGATGCACCTTCTGCACACACACATACACATTTGGGCTGAAGCGTCCATGCGAGCGGCCCTGTTTTACATGCCTGGCCTGGTTGAGCTGGTGAGGAGAGAAAAGGGGCCATGGGGTTGCTGCCCTGTTTAAGGATGGGCAATCGGTGAAGTCTGCTTCTTATGCATGAGTCTGGACTACAGGGGCATCCAGCTGGCTGCCCAGCCCTCGTTAAAAAAGCAGCATCAGAGCACTCAAGCCTCCTTTTTGATGTCAAGTCTACTGGTTTGTGTTATGGCTATCAGAGTGAGTTAACATTCACAAAGGGTGGAGTGTCACAGAGGGGCCTTCATCTGACACACACACACACACACACACACAACAAAAAAAAGAGCCATTTCACATATCACACAACGACTGTCTTCAGAAACACACACACATCCCCCTCCTTCAGCAACACTTACCCCTGAACAAGCAATCAGCCCTTACGCAAAAGGTCACATTTGCAATGCAGGGGACTTTATGCAGAGAAAACGCAGGTAATTGGAGGCGGGCGGCTGTGATACCTTTTTGGCGGATTGTGGCAAGATAATGTGATGGATGTGGAACATTTTGGCGGGCAATTAAATGTTTTGGAGTTCCTGGCTGTCTGATCTGAGTGCGGCGAAAGTTGGGAGAGTCTGACAGTGTGCCACCTTATAATCTGATTTGCTTAGAAAAACCTGCTTCAAATCAAAGCGCTTTTAATCAAAGTCAAGTTTTTTTGTGCACACGTTGCATGAAAAGAGAGAGTGCAGAAATGAAGGGCTAATTTAATTGGGTCAGGATTGAGCTACAGGCATGACAAAACACTTTAAAGCCTTTACATTATTTACACACTCCTGCCCTGTCTCCAGAATGCTGCTCCTTTAAGGAACAACCACTATAGGACACATAGACAGACTTAATACTTGCCTACATGAAATCTTAACTCAAATTAATTTTAAATTTCCCATAAAAAATATTGTTTTTAATTTGTTGGATAACAAGCAGCGAGAGGTCTTTCGAACAGTTTTTTGTGCATTATTAATCAGCAACTAGAGGGTTCTGGGTGGTTTCTAGTTGGTTTCGTCCTGTCTGGTGTATTGTTACAATCCAGAATTTTAGTAGTTGGCACTAGTAACATTTTCACGGTAAAAAATGCAAAAACCACAGACTGTTTAATGCAGCTCAGAGGTGGCATATACGGTGGCCGAGAAGTGCAAAACAAAGAATTATGAAATCACGATAACAAATCCAATGAATAGCAAGTCAGAAAACACAACGACAAGTCAGACAAAATGGAAAAGGTATATTTTATGAATGAAATACTTACTGTTGATTGGATGAGACATCTGTCAATCAAGACATCTGTCAATCATCTGTCAATGATGACTTTAGAACCAAATCAGTTAATAACTCTGTTAGGGCAAAATAATTTAGCGATTGGTCTTATCTCTGTCATGTGCCTTCAGAACTTATAAAACTGCTGAAAATATTGAAGACAAATGAGTTTCCTTTTGCAAATATGTTTCCTGCTTATATTTTATTGAGATAATGTAATTTATACATTTTAGCATCATACAAAAACATTTGACCCAAACTGCAGCAACAGACCAGTCAGAATCAAATATAGAGAGAGCCCTGTTCCTCTCATTGTTTGTGTGATGCTCTGGCAGCTCATCCCTCAAAAAAAAAACAAAAAAAAACAGATGCTTTTTCAAACCAGATTAGTGAGCTTAACTTGTGCAGTCTGTACGTTTGAACATATAATCAAACAAACAAACGAACGAGTCAAATATGTCATTCAAGGTGTGCAGGGCATTTTTCACAGCACACATTAAACAGTTAGCATTGTTGTCTCTCAATTCATGTTTTACATAAATTGCCAGTTTAATTTCCATAAACTGATACAGTATAACTGTAAGAATGTTTATTATTGTTAATGATAACGAATGTGTTGCAGATGTGGTCTAATTTCAGTGGTGTTGAGATAGGGCTGGGCGATATGGCCCAAAAAAAATATCACAACATAATTTTCCATATCAGTGGATATCGATTATTATCACAATAAATGTCAAATCTTTATTTCTTTAAAGTTTAAAGACATATTTTTGCTCCTGAGTGAAAGATGTATAAAACAGACAGTTAATAGTGGGTTAACTATTCTTTATTGTCAAAACATGACAAACGCTTCCTAAACAGGTGAACAATTTTAAAAACTGAGGTAGAGTAGAATAATATTAATATAAATAGAATATATAAAATAAAAATATATAGTAAAATCTAGAACTGTAGTGATATAACATTTGGCTCTGCTGACTGCAAATGAAAAGTTAAAGTGCTTTAAAGATAATGTTTGGCAATAAACAAAAATAGAATAAAAAAAATCTTTCTGGTCAGCATGCAAAACCTAATAAATAAATGACATTGACAATATAAATAAAATTAATAAATAAAAGAAAGATTTTAAATGTGGTCAGCATTTTTTTACTCTACACTCTATAATATATTGATAATATAATTATATACACTGACTGAATTAAAATAATTGTTTAAGTAGTAAAACAATAAAAACGCAAACGACGCAAAAAATGCGTTTTAGTTTAGAAACATAGAAACAGTCTATGCCTGTCAGGGCTCTGAACCGGTTCAAGGAACGAAAACGAAAACCGGAAACGAACGAAATTTTAAGAGGAACAAAAACGGAAACGAAATCAAAATCAATTTGAATCGTTCTGAACAGAAACGTTAATTTGAAATGACCATTAACCGGTTAATAACGTTATTTTATCGTTCTCTTTAATATTTTAATTTGGCAGTGACCAATCATGAAATGAGTAGTACAGCATGTGACGTTGACGGATCAAGCGTGAGTGAAATGCCCGCGCACCATCATCTATGAATCTACCGGTAACGCAAGTCAGTGTGAGCGCGCATTTTCATGCCTCAAGTACATTTATTTCCCCGCTGAGGTCTACAATGAATGTGCAGGTATTGGAGGACATTCTTTTCGAACGTTTAAATAAGCAGTACGGACTTTAAGCTCAAATAGACTGATTTAGGATAGTTTATGGATTCCGTTTAAGCCTATCCAAGTAGGCTATAGCATCTATCAAACATTTTTCCTATAGTCTTTCAGATTGCCAATACAGGACAGGTCAATGTTTTCTATATAGACGGTTGATGCTTCGTATTAAATGGTATGTTATATTGCATTAAATGCAAGCTTTATTAGCTGACTGAATTTGATTATGTGATGCAAGAACGTGTTGCGCAGTGTTTGCTTTGAAATTAGCAGTTGACGGTGCATTAAAAGAGCAATGGTTATCCAGTTTATTTATTCTTTATTCATGCATTTTTTAAAACAAGTCGTGTTGAAAAAAAGTTATGTACAAAGAATGTTATCACTCTTCTGAAAATAATTCGGCATTAGAAGCCACTTTTAATTGTCTAACGCTCCATTAAAACAGGTCCGCTGTTTATGCCTTGTAATTAATGCATGTATTTCTGGTTTTAAAAATGTTATTAAATAAATATTCAAGTTGAATTACCATGTGTTATATTATTATTGAGTGAAAATAAGTCTATTTATACATATTTGTTTAAAATTTATACATATTTGTTTAAAGTATAGGCTTAATTAAAATAACGTTATTAACCGGTATTTTTTCATATCAAACCGTTTTCGGAACAGTAATGTTTATTGAGGAACGCAAAAACCGAAACGCTATAATATCGATTCTGCTCGGAGTGAACCGATTGATATTTTTTTCCGTTTTTAAGCCCTGATGCCTGTACAGTGCACAAATACCGACACACACACACACACACATACACACACACACACACACACACACACACACACACACACACACACACAAAAAACAAAAAAAACAACTGCAACTAGAGTACAAAGTTCCTAGCCTGACAAGCCAGACACACATCAAGATGTTGGGTCTGGAAACTCACCATTGACAGGGCTCAATCCGAGGGGCAGGATAAACGGTTGTCTTTCAAATTCCCTCTGGACGCAATTGGATAGCGCCATGTGTGCCACAACCAACCAGAACGAAGAAGAAGGTGTCACGGAGCTAACGTTGATAGACTTTCGCCGTATCCGGTTGGCAAAACTTCGAACATATCTTCTTTTCTTAAGAATGACTTCAGTGCCGTTCTTTGTTCTTTTCTCAAAGAAAAGCTTAACTCCAAGTCTTCCAGAGTCGCGGCCAAAGCCGATTCAAAAGACCGCTGTTCGTCAGTTTTGTTTACAAGTAGCACGCAGAACCTCCGCAACTCTGCCGTGACCGTCATTATGTTAAGCCCGCCCACCGACTCTACACACGCTGTGATTGGCCTGACTAGAGTTTGGTTTTTCCAGCTCTCAGGTCTACCGAGAGTTGCTAGACTACACTCGCGGCAAAATAAATTTTCTGTCACTTGGGTGCATCTAGATTTCTAGGCTACAAAGTTCCATTAAAGGGTTAGTTCACCCAAAATTGAAAATAAAGTCAGTAATTACTCACCCTCATGTTGTTCCAACCATGTAAGACCTTCGTTCATCTTCGGAACATAATTTAGTATATTTTTGATGAAATCTGAGAGCTGTCTCACTCCTCCATAGGCTTTCAGAGGGTTGAAACTTGATGGCCCAGAATAGTAAGTAAAAACGTCATTTAAGGAGTCCAAATGACTACAGTGGCTCTGTATTAAGTCTATCATGCGACAAAAATACTTTTTGAGCGGAAAAACAACAAAAATAACGAATTTATCCCACTATATACTCTCTGACGAGAGTTCGCGGGAGTGCCACGACGCATGCGCGAGTTCTCGCGCATGCGTCGTGGCACTCCCGCGAACTCTTGTCAGAGGCTCAAATTGAACAATAATAGTGGGATAAAGTCGTTATTTTTGTTGTTTTTCCGCTCAAAAAGTATTTTCGTCGACTTAATACAGAGCCACTGTAGTCATTTGGACTCCTTAAATGACGTTTTTACTTACTATTCTGGGCCATCAAGTTTCAACCCTCTGAAAGCCTATGGAGGAGTGAGACAGCTCTCAGATTTCATCAAAAATATACTAAATTATGTTCCGAAGATGAACGAAGGTCTTACATGGTTGGAACAACATGAGGGTGAGTAATTACTGACTTTATTTTCAATTTTGGGTGAACTAACCCTTTAAGGGCTTATAACGAGTAGAATTAGGTACTGCTCCTTTAGGGCGGAACGCACTCGCTGATGAGTGGGCTGTGGGCAGTCCGTAGATGGAGCGCGAGCTGTGAGCAAGCGTCTCATGTGTGCGTGGGATTGACGCTGACAATAAAACCGCATGTGAAACGTCAGATAGCCTACGTGAGTTTTGTTTGCACTTAGCTGCAACTATCCAGTCTCTCAGTTAAGCGTTACAGGCTGTCAAGTCTATTTTATTCACTTTAAACATCGGATGAAATTATTTTATTTCTCTTTTAATACAGGCGATGTGTTATTAATAAATAACCAAAGACAAAAAAAATATGATACCAAAAATATGTATTTTTCCACAAGTCTGATGTTATAGTGATCATAGTTTGGTAACGTTATCTTGCTGTAAGTCACCCACAACTAACGAGGCGATAAGCCTATATGTGTGAACAGATACTAGGCTAATGTAGATTTAGCGCTGTGTTGGGCTCAATGCTATATGGAAAAACTTTGAGGAAGCAAGATAATTGAATAATTATATTACCGTGTGGTGGACCTATGATAAGCAGTGCACGTCGCTCTGGTCGTGAGCGCTGAATTTTCTTTACTATTGCTTATTTTTCTTGCTCCACTGCACTCTAACGAGGCTTCACACCGCACGCGCAAGCAGTGCGTTGGCAGGGCAGGAGCGGTGCATGTGGAGAGCGGGAGAGTGGCAGTGTTTGTCTCGCGCAGCTGAACCGCGGCTCGTGTATTGCAAATAGAGACGAATATTGTCCATTGTGTCACATTTTCCGGTCTTCTCTTCTGACCCCTGTCTGTCTCGTGCTTTGATTTATGATGGGCAGCATACAGATGCTGGTCATATAATTAGAATATCATCAAAAAGTTGATTTATTTCACTAATTCCATTCAAAAAGTGAAACTTGTTATGCAACATTTGACTTTCTCTCTGAGACATGCCAGGAGGAAATGTGAAGCATATTGGAAAAACTGGATATCTTATCTGAATACAAAGTGAGATGTATATGTCTTGTATGTTTTAATTTTTTTATTTTTTTCCTGTTTTACATGATGTTGAACATTTCTGTTATTCTATGATGATTTTGTCTGCTGTTCCTTGGTCTGTCTGTATGGTTTTTCTTTCCATTTTTTTGTTCTTGTTTGTCTTGTTATAAAAAAAAAATAAAAAAAAAGTGAAACGTGAAACGTGTTTATTATATTCATTCATTACACACAGACTGATATATTTCAAATGTTTATTTCTTTTATTTTTAACGATAATAATTGACAACTAAGGAAAAATTCAGTATCTCAGAAAAGTAGAATATTGCGAAAAGGTTCAATATTGAAGACACCTGGTGCCACACTCTAATCAGCTAATTAACTCAAAACACCTGCAAAGGCCTTTAATGGTCTCTCAGTCTAGTTCTGTAGGCTACACAATCATGGGGAAGACTGCTGACTTGACAGTTGTCCAAAAGACGACCATTGACACCTTGCACAAGGAGGGCAAGACACAAAAGGACATTGCAAAAGAGGCTGGCTGTTCACAAAGCTCTGTGTCCAAGCACATTAATAGAGAGGCGAAGGGAAGGAAAAGATGTAGTAGAAAAAAACAATGTACAAGCAATAAGAATAACCGCACCCTGGAGAGGATTGTGAAAAAAAAAACAATTAAAAAATGTGGGGGACATTCACAAAGAGTGGACTGCAGCTGGAGTCAGTGCTTCAAGAACCACTACGCACAGACTTATGCAAGACATGGGTTTCAGCTGTCGCATTCCTGGTGTCAAGCCACTCTTGAACAACAGACAGCGTCAGAAGCGTCTTCCCGGGGCTAAAGACAAAAAGGACTGTTCTCTGATGAAAGTACATTTTGCATTTCCTTTGGAAATCAGGGTCCCAGAGTCTGGAGGAAGAGACACAATCCACGTTGTTTGAGGTCCAGTGTAAAGTTTCCACAGTCAGTGATGGTTTGGGGTGCCATGTCATCTGCTGGTGTTGGTCCACTGTGTTTTCTGAGGTCCAAGGTCAACGCAGCCGTATACCAGGAAGTTTTAGATCACTTCATGCTTCCTGCTGCTGACCAACTTTATGAAAATGCAGATTTCATTTTCCAACAGGACTTGGCACCTGCACACAGTGCCAAAGCAACCAGTACCTGGTTTAAGGACCATGGTATCCCTGTTCTTAATTGGCCAGCAAACTCACCTGACCTTAACCCCATAGAAAATCTATGGGATATTGTGAAGAGGAAGATGAAATATGCCAGACCCAACAATGCAGAAGAGCTGAAGGCTACTATCAGAGCAACCTGGGCTCTCATAACAGCTGAGCAGTGCCACAGACTGATCGACTCCATGCCACGCCGCATTGCTGCAGTAATTCAGGCAAAAGGAGCCCCAATTAAGTATTGAGTGTTGTACATGCTCATACTTTTCATGTTCATACTTTTCAGTTGGCCAAGATTTCTAAAAATCCTTTCTTTGTATTGGTCTTAAGTAATATTCTAATTTTCTGAGATACTACATTTGGGATTTTCCTTAGTTGTCAGTTATAATCATTAAAATTAAAAGAAATAAACATTTGAAATATATCAGTCTGTGTGTAATGAATGAATATAATATGCAAGTTTCACTTTTTGAATGGAATTTGAAGTTTGGCCAAAAACTTCTGGCAGTGTTGTGTTTTCGTGTATTTTATTTTATTTTTTCACAGCGCTGGATGTCATGGTGATCGTGAAACACACGGGACACTTCACTACATGATTTCATGGTGAAATTTGTTATTTTCTATGTTAATCAGGTCAGTTTTGATCAAGAACAATCCACTGTGGCTTTAATTCAGCGTGAGCAGCGCGGCAAAAATAAATTTGGCGCCGAAACAATTGCGGCACTGCTGCTTCTGCTCTGCTCCTGCTACGCGCTGTCGCGCCACCTCTGCGTGCGGTGTGAATGCTCTAATCTGTTAACATGGGCGCCGGAAAAAATATGCGCTACTTACGCTCTGCTAACGCGTGCAGTGTGAAACCAGCCTGTGGCCGATCGCATAGACTGCTTAGACTAGTCATCAATTTTTTTTTTTTTAAAGTCACATAAAAGGTAGCACAGTCTAATTTTAATTTTTAAAAAAGTAAGACTGATTACCTCTTATCTAGTTGGCCAAACTAGATAAAAGAACGTTCAGAAATAACGTTCTAACATCATTAGACGTTGATCCTTTGTTGGTTTTAGGTTGTGGTATTAACTAACCGAAATCTAACGTTGAATCAACATCTCAAGCCAACATCATTTTGACGTCAGATTCTAACATCATTAGACGTTGATCCATTGTTGGTTTTAGGTTGTGGTATCAACTAACCAAAAACTAACGTTGAGCCAACATCTCAAGCCAACATCATATTGACGTCAGATTCTAACATCATTAGACGTTGATATTTTATTAGTTTTAGGTTGTGAAACTCTAACATGAAACACGAAACTCTAACATTATTAGATGCTGATATTTTGTTTGTTTTAACACATTTGTCTCATATCAGTGTTTCCCCTTTCAGAGGGGATGGTAGACCTCCCGAAACTACTAGTGTTGAGGAGCGAGCGTGTTAGGGATACGTGGTGTTGTCAGACGTGGCACGCAATAGGCGGATGTTTGTATTGGTGCATTTCTACAGTGAGCTGAAATGACACATTTGCAGTGCACATTTGGCAAATAAATATAAAACAACATTTATTAATCACACAACTATTTACAACACAACCAAGGATGCTTTGCTTGAGTTGTTTCTCCGGATTTTGTTGTTTTTAAGAAAAAAAACCTAATTTTGTCTGTTTAGAATTGTCATCTTTTCCGTTCTACATGGAGCTCACGTGTCCGTTATTTTTTTATTGTTATTTTTTATATAAGGACTCATTTTTTCTATAAGGATTTTTTTCTACTTGCCCTGCCAAAATTTTCACTGGCCGCACTACAAAAAAAAGTAATAAATAAAATAAAATAAAATACAATGTTTTTGATCCATGTAACCTTAATAAATAAGGTTATGACTCCAAAAACTACTAGCCTAACTAATGTATATTTTAAATATTGTAATCAGTAATCAGTAATATTACAATCAGTAATAAAATAAGAACAAATAATCAAGTTACGAGCAACAGCACAAATCAATACAGCAGAACAAACATACAAATGATATAGGTCTAAACTAGATTTTCAGGTACACAAATAGTAATCAAATGTAAAATATTACTGCATAGTCTGCATTAATTTATATATCACTGCATATAAATATAGATCAACCCTTTTTAAAAGTCGTAGAGTCGTAAGTGATTTTTTTTCTTTTGTTATCTCTACGATATTTTCCACTTTCCATGTTATAAGGTAGGGGTCGCTATTACACATCTCCTGAACGAGTACAGCATCTCTTGATTAAAACAGGCGAAGAAGAAGAAGCAGCAACAACAACGATTACAGACTGGTGATATCACTGAATTCATAGTGTGAAATATCCTAAACCATTGCTTTTGGTTCCATCTAATAATTGCTCAGTCAGTTGTTTGTTGTTTCTTCTCTTTTTTTGTGTACATATTCACAACAGACCTAAGTAAATGTTTAAAAACCAAAAGGTTTTCGATTTTGGAATTGCATGTTATCACTTGTGTTACCAGAAAGATAAAATCTGGGTGAGCCCATGACCTTCCATCTAGCACCAGAGTAGAACTAGTGTGACATCTGCATTAGATATGACGAACCTGACAAAAACTATGACAACCGGTTCATAATGTGTTACGTATTATTAATTATTTGGACATTTAAATCCTTTTTTTTTAAATCCACAGGCTGATGACAAATGAGATAATGGCCAGTTTCAATATGAATGTAATGCAACGTCTGTCCAACGTTGGAGGTTGATGTCAATCTGGTGTTGAGTTTAGAACCCAATGTCATATTGACGATGGACGTAACATTTTGGTTGAAAATGAAAATCGGGTTGACGTCAGAACCCAACGTCAGATTGACGTCAGAACCCAACGTTGGACGGACGTTGCATTTTGGTTGAAAATGAAAATCGGGTTGACGTCAGAACCCAAAGTCAGATTGACGTCAGAACCCAACGTCAGACTGATGTCAACCTCCAACGTTGGACGGACGTTGCATTTTGGTTGAAAATTTAAATCGGGTTGACGTCAGAACACAACATCAGATTGACGTTGGGTTCTGACGTCAACCCGATTTTCATTTTCAACCAAAATGCAACGTCTGTCTGACGTTGGGGTCCAACGTCAATCTGACGTCATATTGACGTCCGGTGCCTGCTGGGTAAACGGCCCCTAAACAAATTCACAGAAGCCCCCTCAACCATAAAAACTGCTTGGCTGATAGAAATGAAATATTGTTAATCCAGGAGTCCTACTTAGAGGAACTTGTATAAAGGGAGCTCTGTTGTGTCCCTTTTTTTTCTCCATGATTTTCTGTCCTCTCTGAGGGATGCAAAGTTATCACAGCTCATGATCCAGTGTTTTCAGTTTTTTTCAGAGCATTATTTTACTTCACACAAACTCAACATTTGCTCTAAGTTTGGGTCTCTTGTAAGTAATGAGAATTGTTTATAAATTTGTTGAGAAGTGTTAAAATCACCACAAAATATATATTTTTATGAAATATTGCAGTATTTATCATAAATGATTTATCTATGCACATATAGTATATATATTTTAATTCATGAACTGGTAATCTTCAATCAAAATAACTTTCACTCCCTCTTGCAGCAACATCTCAGCTGCGTCGAAAATCGCGTAACACGTGAGTAGGCACTACATTTGAATTTGAACAAATTTTGTGACCGTTAAAAAAGTATGTTCTTTATAGGATGAATGAATGTAGTATGAATGTAATCCGGACGTACTGCAACCGCCATGTTGTCATGATCATGTGACCTACCAGCATCAGTTGCATCCCATCACCTCCATTCATAAATCGTCTCCCGTGGCCTCATGGGATAGTAAAGTGTCCATCGTATGCACACTTCAGAATCTCGCCGGTAGTAGTAGGTCATCCATGTACTTTCCACCCTACTGTTTTTCGAATACTGTGAATTCGGACATATTACTCTGTTGGCATACTGTTTTTTCCCATACTATATAGTAGAGAAGTATTAGATTTCGGCCCAGCTCTCTTCTTTTCTCTGATGACATGCTGGCAATGGGGGCGGAGCAACCTGTCACTCACATGAGATCGACCAATAGTAAAAGACAACAATCCAACCTTCCAATCAATCAGTTCCCCGTTGACAAAATAAAGTCCCGCCTTACATTTGTCTCGACATTTCAGAGTTATAGCCACAATAGAAAGAAAAAAAACGTCTCGGTTACGTATGTAACCCTCGTTCCCTGAGGAGGGAACGGAGACGTACGTTAGTGACTAACGAATGGGGGTTTCGCTTAGAAGCCAAATACCTTGGAGAATTCAACAGCGCCCAATGGCAGTGCCAATGCCAAGGGCATGCGGAATTTGCATGCGTAACTCCGCCCCACCTCGTGGGTATATAAGGAAGTACGCTGGCAACATCGCATTATGTTACTGCTGCAGGAGCCAAGACTGAACTCCGCATTCCAGCAGCACAGCTGACGTGGCAAAGGAACATACGTCTCCGTTCCCTCCTCAGGGAACGAGGGTTACATACGTAACCGACACGCTCCCTTTCGTTCAGTCACTACGACGTACGTTAGTGACTAACGAATGGGGGTTCCAATACAACAACGCCACTCAGCTGTCTTCCAGTGCCCTGCATAAGTGTGAGTACCCTGTCATAAGACTAGTACGGACGAAGGACTCCCACTTATCACAGGAATACCAAGGTACACTGGGAAGCATATTTCAGTGTGGATATGCCAAAATGCCTACCCGTGGGGAGGACTTAGAGAATACACATATGACCCACTAAGGGCTGCATATGGAAAACTCTAGGGTACCAGCCAGAGGGTGGATTTTTAACCGTAGGGGTGGCAGGGACTTGCCAAGGGAAAGACACCTGCTCGCTGAGGAGGCTTACGGTGGAAATACTCGTGTGGGGGTCACCGGAGGGGAACCATGCACACGGGGCACCTGGCCGGACTTGAGGGTCTGGGCTCGAAAGGGCAGACTGAACTGATGTCGGCGTCAGCAGTGCTGGAGGAGCTCAGGGCTCTCGGGGAGCTCACCTGAGGAGAATATCGCACGTATCCAGTCCGTGGAGTGGAATGGCGAGCAAGCGAAGACACCTGAGCCTGGTCCATTACCGGCCACCCGTAGGGGCGAGTACATAGTCGGACACTGGCTCCACTCGGAGATTGTAGAATCTGGCGAATGTGTTAGGTGTCGCCCAGCCTGCAGCTCTGCAGATGTCTGTTAGCGAGGCGCCATGTGCTAGAGCCCAAGAGGAGGCCACACTCCGGGTGGAGTGTGCCCTAACCCCAAGGGGACATGGTCGACCTTGCTGCTGGTAAGCCAAAACAATGGTGTCCACTAACCAGTGAGACAGCCTTTGCTTTGAGAGAGCTCTTCCCTTCCACTCTCCACCATAACAGACAAAGAGCTGGTCTGAGGTCCTGAAACACTGCGTGCTGTCTACATAGGCGCAGAGAGCGCGTACTGGACAGAGCAATGCCAAGGCTGGGTCTGCCTCCTCCAAAGGCAGCGCTTGCAGGTTCACCACCTGGTCTCGGAACGGAGTGGTGGGAACCTTGGGCACATATCCGGGCCGGGGTCTCAGGATCACGTGAGAGTTACCCAGTCCGAACTCCAGGCACGCTTCGTCAACCGAAAATGCCTGCAGGTCCCCTACCCTCTTAAGAGAGGCCAATGCGGTCAGCAGAGCCATCTTCATCGACAGAAACTTAATATCAACCGACCGCAAAGGCTCAAAGGGAGGCCTCTGCAGAGCACTTAAGACTACTGAGAGGTCCCAAGAGGGAACGAGGGGAGAGCGAGGAGGATTCAGTCTCCTCGCTCCCCTCAGGAACCTGATGATCAGGTCGTGCTGACTTACCTTTTTGTTCCCGAGGAGATTGTGGTGGGCAGATATTGCGGCCACGTACGCTTTAAGGGTGGAGGGAGACAGCCTTCGCTCCAACCCCTCCTGGAGAAACGATAGCACGGACCCGATCGGGCACTTCCAGGGGTCTTCTTGGCGGGAAGAACACCAGGTGACGAAGAGGTTCCACTTCAACGCATAGGCGTGCCGTGTAGACTCTGCCCTAATGGAAGTGATGGTAGCGACCACCGCAGGTGGAAGACTACTCAAACCTGCCGCGTCCCGTCCAGAAGCCACACGTGGAGCTTCCAGAGCGCTGGACGCGGGTGCCAAGGGGTGCCCCGTCTCTGAGTGAGAAGGTCTCGTCTCAGAGGAATAGGCCAGGGAGGAGCTGTCGCAAGGAGTAGTAGATCTGAGAACCAGGTCTGGCCGTGCCAAAACGGGGCGACCAACATGACCTGCTCCTTGTCCTCCCTGATCTTGCACAGTACCTGTGCGAGAAGGCTCACTGGGGGAAACGCATACTTGCGTAGGCCCTGCGGCCAGCTGTGCGCCAGTGCATCCGTGCCGACCATCGGTCAGGGAATAATACAGGGAGCAATGGGAAGAGTCCTTAGAGACAAAAAGGTCTACCTGTGCGTCGCCTTAACAGTTCCCATATCAGCTGGACCGACTGGGGATGGAGTCTTCATTCTCCAGGAAGTGGCTGAAGCCATGAGCTCGACGGCTGCACGGTTCAGTTCTCCCGGGAAGTGGACAGCACGAAGGGACCTCAGGTGCTTCTGACTCCATAAGACGAGATGGCGGGCGAGTTGAGACATACGGCAGGAGCGTAGACCGCCCTGGTGGTTGATGTACGCTACAACGGCCGTGTTGTCTGTCCAGACTAGTACATGTTGACCCATCAGCAACGCTCGGAGCGGTGCAGGGTGAACCGTACTGCCAGCAACTCGAGGCAATTGACATGCAGAAGGCGCTGGGGTCCTGTCCAGGAGCCCGCGGCTGCTTGTCCATTGCACATGGCACCCCAGCCCGTGGAGGAGGCATCTGTTGATACAACAACCTGCCTGGAAACTCGTTCTAAGGACACTCCGGTCCGTAGAAAACTGAGGTTCGACCACGGGGTGAGCGTCTGTAAGCAGGCCCGAGTCACTTGTACCCGGAGCGTGCCAGACCACCATGCCCATCTCGGGACTCGATCGCGAAGCCAAAGCTGAAGCGGTCTCATATGAAACAATCCGAGCGGCGCTAACGCGGCTGCAGATGCCATATGCCCCAGGAGCCTCTGAAAAAACTTCAGTGGGACCGCACTCTTGCTCTCGCATTAACGAAGGCAAGTCAGCCGAGACTATGTGCACGCTTAAGCAGCACGCACCTGCGACCGAGTCTGAAACCACACTGAGAAAAGAGATCCTCTGCACGGGGCAGAGTCGCTCTTCTCCCAGTCGACCCAAAGACCCAGACGGGCTAAGTGCCGGAGCACTCGGACTCTGTGTCCGCAGACCTGCTTACGAGAGTGACCCAGTATGAGCCAGTCATCGAAGTAGTTCAGGATGCGAACCCTGTGCTGCCTGAGTGGCACAAGGGCTGCCTCGATAGACTATGTAGAGTCCTCGAAGCAAACCGTAGGAACGGTCCGCGTCGAGGAAGGAGACATGAAAGTAAGCGTCCTTCAGGTCGATCGCTGCAACCAATCTACCGGACGAACGCGTCCGAGGAGGCGTTCGCTACCAACATCCTGAACGGAAGCCTGTGAAGGGATCGGTTCAAGACGGGCAGATCCAGGATTGGCCATAACCCACCGGTTTCTTCGGTTACAATGAAGCAAGGGCTGAGAAGCCAGGCTCCACTTCGGCTGGAGGGACAGGCTCGATCACACCCTTCGCCAGTAGGGTCAGGCCCCATCATGGCGGGCGGACTCCCAAGAGCGGGGAGGAGCCTGCGCGAACTGAATCGCGTAGCCGAGCCTGATGGTCTTCGCGACCCAGTGGACAGTCCCGGAACTGAAGCCAGGCTCCAGGAACTGACTAGCAGGGTCACTCGAACCACAGACGTAACCTGGGTGGGGCAGCGAGGCAGCGTGACTGGCCCAGATGTGGGAGGTGTAGCGTCCCGGTGTGGGGGCACAATCAGCCTCTGCGTCCTGACAGAGGAGACCAGGGAAGGACGCACGTTCCACTGGGGTCTGCTCTGAGAGGAGGCTGGCGAGAGAGAGGTACGAGAGCGGCCCGGAGGCGGCGCACACTGCCATCACCAGTCTCTGGGTACTCAGAGACAGGAACATGAGTTATTTCCAGCGCTGCTAGCCCGGGGGCCAGCAGTGGAAGGGTTCTCCCCCGGCCCTCCACCGGGGGAAGGAGAGGCCCTGCTACCATCCTCTGGAAAGAACTGGAACCCATCTCTGAGTTGTCCACCTCCAGCCTGGCGTTTAGTCAGGCTGAGGAGCGGACTGGGCTCTTTTGTGAGAGGAAGCCTCGCAGAGAACGCTGGAGCGCCCAGGGACCACACACCAGCTGTCTAGCAGACCACTGCGCAGATCAGCAGGCAGGCAGTATGCGATCGCTGGAATGCACCGTAAACACCAACGCCTCTGGAAAGCTGATCGTCTCGAAGGCTGACAAAGACTCAGTATCAGGCTTGAAGGAGTGAAGATATCCTCTTGGCTCCAAAGCAGAAACATAATGTTGCCAGCGTGCTTCCTTATATACCCACGAGGTGGGGCGGAGTTACGCATGCAAATTCCGCATGCCCATGGCATTGGCACTGCCATTGGGTGCTGTTGAATTCTCAAAGGTAATTGGCTTCTAAGCGAAACCCCCATTCGTTAGTCACTAACGTACGTCGTAGTGACTGAACGAAAGGGAACTATTGCAACTTCCGTCTCATGGCGACTTTAATATCTTCCTGTGGTTTTCAAAATAAAAAGCTATATGGTATAACATTTTAAATAACAAAATATTGTTGTAATTTGACTGCATTTGAAAAAAAAATATAATATTATTTGTATTATTAGTCATGTATATTGACTAGGTTCTATAAAAAAGTTTGAATGTGGCCTGAAAGAAGTGAAATTCCTTCTGTATCTACTGTATAGTACTGTATCTGTAAAAGTCTACTGTATAGTATTTAATGGTTTACCCCTATATCCTCATGCTAAAATCAATATTTAAATTTTTTTCTAGAAACTCTGATGAGTTTGTATCCCTGCTGAAATGGTGAATGATGCAAACAATGATCATTCCGTTCTCGTTAAAAAATAATATTTTCAACAGTCGTGCTGGAACAAACCAATGAATGGAAACACCTGAAACACTGATGATTTCAGAGTCCAACTTCTATTTTCCATCTCTGTTGGTTTTCACTGTACGGTCCACAGCCCCACTGTCATTCTCATTGTTCCACACTGTTTCCATTATTAAATAATAGAAGAGGAGTGTGTTTTATGCATCCATTTTGTCACGCTCAGTTTCACAAAAAAATGGAGCTGAAGACATGGAGCCAGCCGGCACTGTGGCACACAGATGTAACGTGTAAACTAACATTCCTCCCTCCGACACAATTAGTTTTCATTGAATGATATTGATCTTTTCCCCCGTTCAATTATAATCCAGCGGCATTGAGCACATGAATGTTTGTAGTCATTAGACGGGCTCTTTGTTGTGTCACCAACAGCAATTAAATCGAGCCGATGGGCCTTTTCCCAGAAACTTCCATGTGGAACCGCTGGAATCTGGGATACGCATCACTAGACATCTGGCTGGATCACCAGCTCTGTGGAGAATTTCATCTATAAAATAAAAATGACCCTTGTCCCTCAGTTAGCACTAGTCGCTGAATTCTTAAATGGGGATTTTTTTCCCTGATCTTCAAGGATCTGTTTGGTTGTATTCTGAAAAATCTTTGAAACTAGCAAGATGGCATTTGTGATTTATAGAGGATAGTAGTGCACCCTGTCCTGAGATACAAACTGACAAACAAGAGATTGAAAGTGACTCTATAGGCTCTAAAATAATCCAGAGTCTATTTATCCTAGATTGTGTTTGAATGCTCCAGATAATAGACAGAAAACACAGTGAGTCAATGTATTTGCTGATTCTGAAAACCAAAATAAATAACATTTGTATTGACTTATCAGATTTGGCCGTTCACACCCAATTCAAATTTGTTCTTCCTGTCTGTGGCTGTGCGGTGTCCCGCTGTATTGGCAGTACTTCAAGTCTGGGACACACATTGACTTCTGCTAAAAGAGATATAGACACATAATACAACTGCAGAGCCTTTAAATCAGTTTGATGCTATGTATATCCAAATACATTAACAGCAAACAATTGTGTATAAAAAAAAAACAAACAAAAATAAGACAAAAGAGGGACTATTGACTATGATGCCAGGGCCAGTTGTCTCTCATGTTACTCTAGTGAATATTTACATTTCAATGAACACACATTGATTGTTTACCAATAGCACACTATATGGGGTAAGTAGTCACAATGGGAACTTGCCATTAACAGCTTATTGTCAGCTTTTCAGATAAATTTAAACAGTGTAAATTCATGAAACAACATTCATAAAACAGCAAAAATAAACAGTAACACACTGCTGTGTCTCTTCTGTTCGCCAACACTCTCAGAAACAATGTGTAAAAATGTTACCTTTATGGGTACAACAGCTTGTCACTGGGGCAGTATCCTTAAAATGACATCTTTGTACCTTTTTATCCCCTAAAAGTGGCATATTTGTACCTTAGAGTAGCAATACGTAATACTACTATGAACCTTTTAGGGGTAAAAAAAGGTACAAAGATGTCATTTCAAGGGTACTGCCCTAGTGACAATCTGTTGTACCCCTAAAGGTAATTTTTTTTTTTTCTGACAATGAAGGCTATATGTATTTGATAATAATACAGTAGGAACAGTAATATTGTTTTTAAGTGCTATTACAATTTAAAATAACTGTTTTCTATTGAAATATATTTTAAAATTCAATGTATTCCTCTGATGCAAAGCTGAATTTTCGGCATATACATATTTTGTAACATTGTAAATGTTTTATTGTCATTTTTGAGTAATTTACTGCGTCCTTGCTGAATAGAAATGCTACGAAAAAATTGTATTGATCCAAAACTTCTAATGATACAGTGTAACAAATGAAACAATAGATTTGGAGAACAGTACTTGCACTTTATAAACTATAACTACAACTCATGTGTCTGCTTACCTCAGTAAAATTGTGACTTGCCGCCACCTAAAATTTAAGAAAATATAAAGATATAAGATATATATAACACAGTTCAACCGTTGAGTTCATTATATAGTAACTATTTTCACTAAAAACCAACATCTTCCTTTATTTCCTTTAATGCCATTAAACCAATGTTCCATATGATAGTATAATAGCTATTGGAAGCATATTCTGGAGGACAGAATTTACTAAGAAGAAGACATTTCCTGGAATACAAATACATGCCACAGAGTGACATTATGTTTATGCAATAATAGATAGGAGCAGTCAGATTTTAAAGCAGAATTGGTTATATCAGTCACTGGCCATTATTTATACTTGCTATAACTATAACATGAAAATTTCAAAAAAATCTCCAAAAAGTCAATGGTCACCTGAGTTTAAATGATGAAATAAGAAATAAGCTTAGTTTAATTAGTCCGTGGTAATGACATGAGTGCATGTGAATGAGCTCTGGAAAGAGGATGAAAGGAACAGAAAGAAATAGAAAGTGTGTGTGTTTTGTGTTCATGTTTTTCTATCCCGATGGGGATTTCAACCTGAATGCACACTGACTCATGGGGACCCGTATCACCATGGGGACATAAATTGAGGTCCCCATCAGGAATCAAGCTTATACATCATACATAATGAGTTTTTTTGAAAATGTAAATGCAGAAAGTTTTCTGTGATGAGTAGGTTTAGGGATAGAGTTAGTGTAAGGGGAGAGAATATACAGTTTGTACAGTATAAAAACAATTACGTCTATGGAGAGTCCCCACAAAGATAGCGAACCAGACATGTGTGTGTGTGTGTGTGTGTGTGTGTGTGTGGGACACTTCACTCTCCCATCTCTTATATAGCATTTTTTAGTAATTACACGCCAAAATGAGTTAAAACCCACAGTGAGAGGAGCAGCACCAGGCCTTAATGACGTGCCACTTCACCTCGAGTTCTCCTCATTCCTCCTGTCCTGAACCAACTAATTACAGCCGTTCATAATCCTCCTGCTCCTGTTTCCAGTCAAACTCACAGTGTTGCGATCGGGAAAAAGAGGGATTGAGGGGAACGCTGTGATGACAGGCTGTCACCACAGTGTGTTCTAGTGCAGACGCAGCATTACGTCTGCACCGCCATTCACACAAACATATACGTAATTAACTTAAATGTTAGGTGGGCTTGGGTGGGCGACCCAAAGGAACGCCCCAACAACACTCTGACAACATTGGCCATACTATGCATCAGACTTGATAAAGGCAGAACCAACCCGTCCCCAAACACTCACACAAAAACACAGTACAGCAGGGCTTCAGAGAGGTGTTTGAATTCAGAATACAGGCACATATGATGCATCTTCATGATTTTAACAACATTAAGGATGCAAATTCTTTAAAACTATGAGTAGAATTAGGTAAGTTGTGGTAAAGAACATAATGCATTAAAGACGCGGCATTAACACTCTAAAGTAAATCAACAGTGACCTCTTTCTTTTAGTGCTGGAATAACAGGCTGCTTGGAAATTTCAGTTGGACTTGAAGCACAAGAAGCTCATGCAATAAACTGCTTGATTATTCACAGTGAAGAAACAAAAGGATAAGACTATGAGGATATGATCTGATCTATGCTATTTAGATACAGTTTAGAAAAATAACATTCTAAAAAAATTATGTTTTTCACGTGCTTCATGTTGGGGTCTTCAGTTTTCTGATTATATGTTGTGCCCTGAACATTACATGAACAATATTCACAGTGTATACTCGATTCTGGATTCAGAAATGTAATGTAAATATAAATGTATCTATTGTGTCTAAATGATAATAAATCTGACTTTGCAAAATGCAAATAAATGCACATCCCACATTCTATATTAATGTGTCAAGTTGCAGAACTGCATGTAATAAAGTTATAATATGGCAGATGAACTGTTCCTATTTATTATTATAAATATGTTTATTAATAAATGTAATAAAATACTATTTATTGAACACTTAACATATTGCTGTGCCTGTTTTTAAAATGAATTTGCTACTCGAGGCCATATGTTGCATTAATTTTACTACAGTTACAGGAGTTTTAGGCACTGTGTTGTAAGAACACCCCTTACCTTTGATATAATCATCACAACAAATGAATTATTGCTTTAATAAACAACAGCTACATTAATGATAGAGCAGTTGAAGTTTGTGCAGATCTTCTCCCATCATACTTTGAGACCGCTCAAGTGGACGGACAAGCACATGTCAGTGACTTTCTAACTGCCGGGCGGTCATTTTTGAGTTGTGGGCGCCTTTGACTGTGACCGTGCCGGGTGAGCAAGTGCCAGACCTCTGACTGAACATTACAAGACACAAGCTCAAACTCAGGTGAGCAGATTAGAGCACCTATGGGGCCCTTTAATAAGAGTGGAGCGGGATGGGGTGAGGCCTGTCAGAGCTGATCTTTTCCGTCCTGGAGGCAGAGGTTTCCCCCAACGGCCTCGGAATAGAGGGAGGAGGGATGGTTTCACACCAAGGCTTCTGACAGCATGTCACGAACTATAGTCGCACTGCACTCCGATGTACTTCAGCGTGTTTATATTTGTTGTTGAGTTGTTGTGGGCTTTTTTCCTCTGTTCCTATGAATGAAAACATCTCGCTGTCACAGACATCAAACGAAAGTGTTGTGAGGCCAGCCAAGGGTCTCTGACATGCTGAGATGGCATTGAGAAAAACTCTACCAGAACTACACATTCAGTTGAAGGCTTCTGCTGTTTGGACATAGCTGTAAGTTTTTCCTTTGTTTTCGTGCATATGTACAACTATATATATATATATATATACTGTATACTGCAGCAACTCAATTAATTTAGGCATGTAGACGGGGGCTAAACTTTAAATTGCATACTCTGTTGAGTAAGTACTTTTATTTTATTTTGAATAAGTAATTACTTCACGACCGCTTAAACGAATATATTCTATAGAGTATGAATGTGTAGTATGAATGTAATCCAAACGTGCTACATTCGCCATGTTGTCGTTATCATGTGACCTATAAGCGTCAGTTAAGTTGCTTCACTGCCATTCACAAATCCTCCCCAGCGGCCTCATGGGATAGTAAAGTTTCCATTGTATGCACACTTCAGAGTCTTACCGGAAATAGTATGTCATCTGGGTAATTTTACTTAATCTTTTATGAGTACTGTGAATTCAGACATACTTATTTTGTCACATACTGTTGTTGTTTTTTTTTGCCTACTATATAGTAGGGAAGTATGTGATTTCCGATTTAGTCAAGACAATGGGCTGGTCTGAGTATTTCAGAAACTGCTGATATACTGGACTTTTTTCACATACAACCATTTCTGGGCAAAAAAAAAATCTGTTGTTGATACCAGATGTCAGAGGGGAATGGCCAGGGCTGTGTTTCGCAAAAGCATTGTGAGATAATTTGATCGTAGAGGCCGTTGGTGCCAATGGTTCTATGATCTACTTAGGCTTACAATGCTTTTAAGAAACACAGCCCTGACTGGTCCAAGCTGATAAAAAGGCAACAATAACTTAAATAACCACTCGTTACAACCAAAGCATGAAGAAGAGCGTCTCTGAATGCACAACACGCCAAACCTTGAAGCAAATGGGCTATAGCAACAGAAGGCCATACTGGTTGCCACGCCTGTCAGCTGAGAACAGAAACCTGAGGCTACAATTCTCACGGGTTCACCAAAATTGGATAATATAAGTTTGAAAAAAGGATGCCTGGTCTGATGAGTTTTCTGAATTCTCAATTTCTGCTGTGACATTCACATGGAAGAATTTGGCGTAAACAACATGAAAGCATGGATCCATCCATCTGCTGAAAACGGTTTGTGTGAAGATTTAGTCATCCGTTCTTTTCTGAGAGCATACTGTGCTCTGATTGGTTAGACGGCCCAGTCTGTTGTGATTGGTCTACTACTTACAGTCATGTTGGAAACGAAAAGCTGAAATGTAGCTCTGGAGGCTTCCTCAGCACTTGTATACACTGTGATATGATCAGTAATGATGGGGTCTTTTTTCCATATCAATTTGAGCCAGAGTCTAGAGGACTTCACGGGTCCAAAAATTTGTACCCAAACCCAAAGAGACCCGTAAATGTGCTACATGGAACCGACCCGGACCTGTCTTTTATTTGAAAAGTTGGACACGGACCCGAGCAGAACCGAGAAATGCCATAAATGTACTACCTGGAACCGACGCAGACTTGTCTATTGTTTAAAAGATGGGTCCATGCAGACACAGACCCGACTGGAACCGATCATATTCCACAGCAAAGTCAATAAACAAATCACAGAAATTTGTCTTACCTACCCAACTTTTCGTTTTGCCTCTAGTTAGCAGTCTTCTCCTTGCAAACAACCCTCCTTGCCAAGAAAGTTCCATCCATGTCATTCCTCTCTTGCTTAATCCACTCATTATTCCAGCTTCAAAAGTCCACTTGCTGTCTCGGTGACAGATGACAAATGTATTTTTTGCAGTTTTGCATTTTTTTCTATCTCGAGTCAACTCACATAAGTTAACTTCAGCCCTTTTGAAATGTAATAATGATTGCTCGTTCAGAGCCATGGCCGCGGAAGGTAGCAGTATTTATTTAAAATAATCTCTGAGCCGAGTCTGACAAGAAATATAGATATAACAAGACGGTTAATTAATTATATTATTATGAAGTGTGCGTACTTTATACTGCTCATGCGCATTAGCTGGAGCAACCTGAGCCTATTCTTTTTTACGTGCATCATAGAAAACACCTTCACCTTCACAAACATCACAAACATTCATGTGATTTTGTTGCTGATTTGAAATATGTTAAATGTGAGTGTGCAATGTGCAAGGCTGCAAGCAGTTTGAGATTTGAAGTTTGTTTGCATTTACTGCTGTACACATAGGAACAGGAAAACTCCTGCTCACCGTGCGCTTGCATTAACTCCGCCCACTCTGCTTCTGACGGCTGGGCATGCTTGTGTTTTTTGTGTTCACCTTATTTCCCAACTCACACTTTTCTCATTCTAATTGTACAAGTTGCATGTTACAAAATCTGATCACGTCCGGTTTGCCGATCGACTCGGGTAGGGTCTTGGGTGTAGACCTCTACCCGAGTCCTCATCATTTGGAAGTGCATGAAAAAGTGGATTTGCAGCACTGAAAACAGCATCTTCTCGACATGTCGACAACACAAACCAAACTCGTTTAAAGGGTGGGTCAAAGTAGATGTTGTTTGTGGGTTAATGAAGATAATTTGCATAATGCAAATGTGTTTCATTGCAACGTAAATATGTAACAGGAAGTGAAATTGGAATTGCTGATGATTCGTTTCTGCAGTTCAGAATCTAACCTTTCTTTTAGGAGACAATATATATTAATTGCTCACATGTAATACATTAAGTAAATAATATTAATAATTTATAATTCATATTAAGTAAAATACATATTATACATTTTTAGAAGCAAAAACTGTGTTTTGTCTCTTAAATTCTTGAATTTCATTTGGAGCAAGAGATACAGATGAGTATTTATAATATATACATTACTCACTGCTGATTGGTCCAGTTTTAGTTTGCGATCTCTTACCCCAAAAAAACACTACCAGGTTTGTCGTATCCAGTGTAAATTACCATGCGATGAACACTGTTAAAAATGTATCTACCATCTTGATCCTGAAAAAAAACAAAACAGAGTTTTCTCAAACTTAGACACATAAATCATGTGAAAAAAAAAAAAACCCTTTTGCAGAATTCTGTTCAAGGACAGAATCGAGGTCTCATATAGTCCACCAAAACACTACCAGAGTGATGTCACTCGAGTGACATTTCCTTGTCTGGGAACACAGTGACTGTGTTACTCTGATGTTTATACAGAGATGATGACAAAAAAGACTCTCTTGTGAAGTATAAAGTAAGCTTTCAGATAAGTTCTAGCATCAGAAAAGACATACAAAACAGCATGTTCAAAAGTTGTTTTAGAGAACAATACATGGTTAAATCTAAATTCTTGATGTTAGGAAAAGCATTGAGAGGTTTTTACACTTTTGAGAGGTGCATTAATCACTGGCCCTGATGATTCGTTTATCAGTTTACCAGTAGCAAAATATACTCATTGCTGCCAGATCAGAGATCCAAACACGGCACACAGAGTGGATGCCTCTCATCTGGCTTTCTGGACGACGATGAAACTGTGAGCGTTCTCAACACTCGAGGAGCCAAACAGATACAAACAATGAATCGCATACAGAAGAATGTGACCTCTCCGGGCACTTTATTCACAATCGCCGTGACACGGCCGCATTGTGACTCCAGATAAACGGCACTCTGTCAATATTGTGCCTGAATGTGAAACTGGAAAAGCTGGATGCTTTCCTCACAGTCCTGGAGATTACTGAGATTACTGATGCCACCTGATACTAGAACATGCCAACGCATTCATACAATGCTTTGTGAGGATTTTCCTCTCCAAGTCTAAAAAATGATGGATGGATGGATTTACATTTGCAATCGCGGGAGCTACGACCAGATCGTATTTATTACCCAAACCTCTCCTAGCCTTTGTTTTCCTAAAACAACGAGACGCAAAAAAGAAGCTCCGTTTTGTGTTCGGCACAATATGCCGATTCTGGGATTCCATCAGTGGGAGTTTGTGACGGCATGTAAAACCGGATCGCCATCAGATCCGTGCTCTCCCGACAGTTAAGCTGTTTATGTTTCTCATTCAGCGGTTACACAGGCCAGCAAGTGTAAACACAGCAGTAGCTTTTTTAATTGTGCAGTTGCTAGTGTCGTTTCTCTGTCAAATTAACACACACTCCCTGCCAGATTAGAACAGCCCAACAGCACGCGGCTTGTCACTGGATCAGCTTAAACTTTGCACAGAGAGTGTGCGGGAGAGCGATAACACGGCCGCTGCTGTTTGCCATGCTCAGGCTTTTGGAGTCTTTGCTGCCCGTTGGTCCTCTGCTTTAGTTCTCAGAGAAAGAGTGAGCGAAAGAGCTGGTTTGTTGTGGTGGGGCATTTTATCTGTGGTTGGCGATCAGAGTGACACACATGATGTAAAAACGAGATGAGATAAACTAATGAGATAAATGTGCATCTGCGGACAAGGAAAAGCTTTAGAGTGCACATCACAGTCTCATCAGCAGGCATCTGAAGTCCATTAACATATGGATTGAGAATAATCACTCAAAAATAGATTTTGACATTTTCAGTGGTGTTAATAAATGCTCCATGTTTTAATATTGTATTATCTCTACTGTAACGCTGACATTCCACTCACAATATTTCCTTTATATATGTTTGTTGTAATTAGATACCCAAAACCAAAAGGTGCTGGAGGTGCTATTGTGTTTTTACTTATTTTCTTCTTAATTTGTCTGCCCTAAATATGTATGGGCGTCAGAGACTATAAATCTAGAGACCCCAAATTTGGCAGGATGGTCCCAAAAATTCATTGCTACTCATGCTCACAGACACACATCTGTCTGACACAAGGTGGTACTATAATAAGACAGTACTTATTATAGTACATAATAACTTGATGGAACCCTAAGGGCTAGACACAAAATTCCCCTGAATCCTTGAGTCAAGCCCTACAAAATCGATTTAAAAATGTTATTTTACTTTAATTTAATATTTTATTTTAATTTAAATATCTGATTTCATTTCAGTCTATAAATTGTTTCCATTTTGAAAACATACTTTTTAAAACTTCACCTAGGCTGTCGGTCCAATCTTCACCAAAATAGACACAGTAGCCAGGGAGGGAAGCTATAATTTAATTAATTGGTCAGGCAACACATATTTTTACAAGTTGATATATATTTAATGAACACAATGTCCAGGTTTAAACAAACTTGACACACATAGACATCGGGACATTCTGAGGATGCTGAGTAAGTTTCATAAAATTCCGCCAATAGAGGGGCATTACAACTGAAAAGCAATTATAACTATGTAACTGCATGATCCATAAAGGTAAAAATTGGTATGCATCTTCTTTGGTGGACATCCCATTAATTTGGTTTCTTATTAATCTATCAATCTGCTTTTTATGATTATCTAAAAATTAGAAAAACATTCAAATTTGTAAAAAAAAAAGAAAAACTCCTTCTAGGCCGTTCACCAAACTTTGAACAGCAAAAAACAAAAGTGGAAAATGTCTGTGGAACAAAAGAAGGCTTACGATTAGGCAAGAAGTAAGACCTGTGTAAATATCGGATCAGCTTCCCAGTGCAGGAGAGAACTCAAGGAGCGGGAAGGCCTGCAATCGGACGCCGAGGTTGCTTTATATCTTCTCGATAGGTGAGTAACATTGGTTTTGTTTTGTTTCACAGAACTAATATATGCTGGCTTTTGCTTGAATATGCTTGTGTGTCATGTTCGCTTGTTTGTTCATATTGTTGTTCACTTCAGCTATGTTAAAGACCCATTAATTTCCACTCCCTATAAACCTCCTCTATTGTCTGTTTCGTCAGCTCCCAAAGTGTGTCCGAAAAGTAAGATAATATACTCCTAATATTTGTTTGTTGGTTCCTCTTTTAGTGATCAATATAACCCTCTAATCTTGTCATAATTGTAATATATTCGTTAGTTGGACTGTCTTGCTCGTGCTATCGAGTTGTTCACGAGAACTGTGTTTGTGTTTATGGGATGGAAGGGATGACTTTTTCATTGAACAGTCGACCCTTTCACTTATTGATGACATCCGGCTCGCACAGCAGACGGCTCGCACAGCAGATTGCACCATAGCCGTTGCCTGGGCTGCGTACGTATGTGTAGGGCGGAGCTATCAAAATAGGGATGAGACCCTTTTGGGGTAGGGGTGTGTTTGTTTTGGTGATCTGAAATATCAACATTGGTTACCAGAAATCGCTTACCCCACCTTTAATTAGTTAAACTCTTACTTAGTATGAAGGATACAGATTCAGGTGATTGATGCTCAGCTGGGGTCTTACACAGCAGGTTATCACATCAGTATTTCCACCACAAACATTCCAGTTTACTGTTAGAAGTGTGGGCTCACCCAGTGTGCCATACTAGGTTGTCTGGTTCTGGCCAAGTCACCATCTTCACACTTGGCTTCTCATACGGATCCTTCCTCCAGCTCCCACTCTCCTTGAAAATCTCCCAGCACTTCTTCATCTGACTCCTCTGAGTCAGGTAGGTTTACAGATTCATCAACAAATTCTTTGATGTTTGGTTCCTTTTCGGGTTTCCTGTTTCTCTCCTCTCTTGGTGGAATTCTGCTGCATGTGGATCCAGATCTGTTCATGTTTTCTGCATTTGTGCACTAACACATGATCACCTGGCTCCAAGATAGAATTCCATGTTTTCCAGCTGTAATTCTTCAAAATCTTGAAATCTTCAAAGATTTTCTGGGCTGCTGACTTTCCAGATTTCTTTCTGGTGGTGTATGCCTGGGCAAGCACTGAAACATGGTCTATTACAACGAGGGTATACTCTGCTCTACTTTTCTCCAGGTGCAGGTAATCAATTGAGATCATCTCAAATGGAGCTGTTGTCGCAATGCTCTGAATTGGGGTCCTGGTAATCCAGTTGGGTTTCTTCTGTCTTAAGGGTCCTGCACACTGTGCGGTTTTTCTAAATCCTCTGCGAATGTTGCTTGTCAGACTGTACAAACATGATCCCCGATGTAATACATGTCACACTGTAGGATCTCAGTTGTCATTATGTCAGACTGTACGACAGTCAGACGCGAAAAACGGATGCAAGCAAGAGACTCGTACGGACTGAGTTTTACGTCAGCAATCCGTGAGACATTTCGGTAACGGTGAACCGCATTCACAGACACAATGCGTTCAGCAAACAACAAAAACAAGCGGTGGCATTTTTCATTCACCTGACTCTTTTCAACATGTTCCCTGTTGTGATTTGATGTTGTCGCACGAAATGCACCATTAGGTTCTGCGCTCCTATTGGTTCTTGATATGACGGTCGTCCTAGGAGAAGTCACACTGCAGGATTGCGCCTCAAATCGTCTGACACTGCCAGAATTTTGTCCGAGGTAAAATTTGATTGCAATGGTCATTAATCGGTTGTCAGTGCACATGTCAAACTAAGGATCAAAGACTTCAGATTTTAGCCTAGGATCAGAGAAATCTTTTAGGATTTCAAAATTTGTCTCAGACGGCCAAATTGTGGCCAAAATCGCACAGTGTGCACCCGGCTTTAGGCATCAACATAATGGCTTGTGACATAATGTAAGAACTTGTGTATCATACTGTAGCGTTTTTGGTTTGTGTGTGTGAGGGAAGGAAGAAGACGGGGTCACCGTAACTGGGACCGCACACTTTATTTGATCTCACGATCCTCAAAACTGTCACGCACGAGGGCGTTCAAACTCAAGACTTTCAAAAACAACAAACAGCGTTGCTCTCAGGCTCAATATCTTTCTAAAACTCTGGTCACTGTAGGCAGGCCTTGGCAGTCCCAGTCCCAGTCTCTCTCTCTCATCTCTCTCTCTGCTGCAGCTTATAAGCAGTCTCGCCATGCCAATTACTGCAATCAGAGACAGGTGTTATTCATTTGCACTTGACCTACTTACCGACCGCTCGGCCCCGCTCTCTCTCACCCGCTACAGACCTCGCAAAACCACGCCCCCTCCGCCACACATACTTTTAAAGTTTTCTGGGACACCTAACTGAGTTCTGGTCATTATTTTCTTTGCAGGATACCTTCCTCATCAATCTGCAGGTGATGCCATTCTCGTAGAAGTTGTCTCACAGCCTCTGATTCCTTCAATTTGTCTTTGTGTTTGAGGTAGAGTTGTTTCTGTTTCCGATCAAGTACTCGGCCTGATGACCGGATCACTCAGCTGGGCGTTCCTTATATCCTGAGGTGTTAGTCCTTGACTGGTTTCTGATCCACATTTCAGTTCCTCAGGCAAGACATTTATGTTGCAGGTGATTGCAGATGTGCAGTCCACTTCTCCCCATCAATGTGCTTTCAGGGCTTCCCTGATTGATCCCAGAACTTCTGGCTCCTGAGTACACTCTCTGACTGTGACTTCAATGGGCACTGGTCTCCATGACAAGAAGTCTGCATCTCAGTTTGTCATTCCTGGTCTATACTTCAAAGTGAAATGGTCTGCCAGCTCAGAAACCCACCGTTGCCCTGCTGCATTGAACTTTGTAGTTTTCATGATATATGTCAATGGCAGTGAAATGCAGCACATGAAACAGGTAGTCACGGAAACACTCTGTGTGCCTATTTGAGAGTGCAGCCTGTAGTTATTTCCGGGACCCATAACCCACTACTCTGAGTTTACCTCCTTGTCATTGTTACAATATGGCTCCTAGTCCTTCTTCTGATGCATCGACATCAAGGACGAACTTTCCAGAGTCTGGGTATGCCATAATGGGTGGGCTTGACAACACCGTGATCAGCTTCTCCAGCGCTTCCTGATGTCTCTACTGGCTGTGGTGGAGGTGCTTGTGAGAAAGGGTTTCCTCTCTTTCCTGAGCCTTTTGTCTTGCACATACAGGGTTTTGTCAACAGTTCATATAGAGGCTTGGCTATTCTGGCAAAGTCATCAATGTATGATCTGTAGTAACCAAGGAAACCCATGAGCTTCCTCACCTTGTGATCGGTGTTGGGTGTTTCCCACTTAAGTGCTTGCACACCCTCTATTTATTTGGGGTTCATGTTGTACCCATGTTCGGAGATGATGCAGACATAGCAGACTTCCCGCTTGAAAAGCAACATTTCCTCTGTCTTAGCTTGATACCCTGATGCTGTCGTACTCTCCTCAAGTCCTCTAGGTGCTGGTCAAAGTCCTTGCTGAAGACTAACACGTCGTCATGGTAGGGAACACAGATATCATCCCTCAACTCTCCTAGACATTGTTCCATGTACCTCTGAAAGGCGACGGATGCTAGAGGAATCTGTACCCGCTCGTAGAGCCCCCAGGGTGTTATGAAAGGTATGTATGTCCTTCTGTCTTCACTCATGAAGTCCTAAAGATAGGCTTTGCCCTGGACCAGCACAGTGAACCAGGAGTTCCCCCTAGCTTTTCTAGGATCTTTTGAATTTGTGGGATGGGATGCTGGTCAGGGTGTGTCTTCTTGTTGACCAACTGGTAGTCCACACATAGATGCAAGCTCCCATCCTTCTTTCTCACACACACAACCGGCGAGGAATAAGAAGATGTTGACTTTCAGATCCACACTGCACTCAGCAAGTTCTGTATGTAGTTATTCACTTCTTGATACAGGGGTCATGGGAATTGCATTGTACGTCTTTTGTACAGGTATGCCATCTTTCAAATGAATGTCCATTCTAAGGTCCTGAATGCATCCAGTATCCCAGTCATCATTAGCAAACACCCCACTATTGTCTCTCAATAGCTGTCTCACATGTTCCTGTTGTTCCCTTGGTAAGTCTACTGGAGGGTCCTATCTTTCACTCTCCTGAACCCTGGGCATAGTCTTTGGAGCTAAGTCATTGTCACGTTGTGATGGCTGAGGTTGGGATTCAGCTGGAGGCAGTGGTTTCACTTCCCGGTGATGGATGGCATCCACTGTATGCAGTCACTCCAGGATGGTCCATGCAGTAAGGGTCACCACTTCATCCATGGTATTTTCCACCATCACTGTGATGTTGTAATTATCCTTCAGATGCATCTAAATGAGCTGGGTTTTTTACCCTTATCCCTGCAGGCCAAGGTACTTCTGGATTGGGCTTTTGCTTTCCTAGGGCAAACTTCCAGAGATAAGAACCCAGTGTGTTCACAAGGAAACTCAAAGGAATCTACTGGGCTGCGTTAGCTAGGACCAAATCCTCAATCACATTGAAGCTGATTATTGGTTTCGCCAAGTCATGTCACATGTCTGTCCTGTCTTGTGGAGCACATGTGGTGTGTTGTTATTTTGGGCTGTGCTCATGTCTTTGTCTGATCCCTCCCCCTTGTTATCTGATTAGTGTTTGATTTCTTCCACCTGTTCCCTCCTGATTTCTTCCCCTTTATATAGTTCCCTTGTGTTCTCAGTCCTTGTGCTTACGTTGTTATGTCTACGTCTCCCTTACCTGTGTTCCACTCCCTGACCCGTTTTGGTATGTTGTTTGGTTAATTTATGTTGTTTGATATTTGTTATGTTTTCCCCCTTGTGGGTTTTTGTTTGTGTTTATGTTTCTTTTTATAATAAATTAATTTCACTTCCTGCATTTGAGTCCTCACCTCAGTTTCCGTCAGCGCAACGTGACAGAACGTAAGCACCATGCCGAGGACTCAGCAGAGGAAGATTTCGCCTCACCCGCCAGCCTCCACTATCTCTTGCCCCCACTATGAGAGAATCGTTCAGTTTCAGGCCTTGGTGTCTCTCCGTCAACGGGGGGCTGATCTGAGGAGGTTTGCGGGTGATTTCATTGGAGCGGCGGAGGGTCTAAGACTCAACAATGAGGCTCTTAAGGACCTTTTTAATCATGCACTAGATGAGCCCATGGATTGGCTGCTCAGAAGTGCCTATGAGAGGGTTACTTTTGAGGCGATGGTGGAGGGTCTCGCTCGCCAGCAGGAGCGAGCTACCGGGGAGGTGGTCACAGTTCCAGTGGTCCCAGTTCCGGGTGATCCTGTTCTGGTGGACTCAGTTCCGGTGGTCCGTGTTCCGGTGGATCGTGTTCCGGTGGTTCCAGTTCCTGTGGTTCCGAGCTCTGTGGTTCCGAAACGAAGGAGGAGGAGAAAGGTTCCCTCCATCCCGGTGCCGGTGGTCCGTGTTCCGGTGGTCACTGTTCCGGTGGTCCCTGTTCCTGAGCCGGAGCCAGTGTCGTCTGTTCCTGAGCCGGAGCCAGTGTCGTCTGTTCCTGAGCCGGAGCCAGAGTCGTTTCCTGAGCCGGAGCCAGAGTCGTTTCCTGAGCCGGAGCCAGAGTCGTTTCCTGAGCCGGAGCCAGAGTCGGTTCCTGAGCCGGAGCCAGAGTCGGTTCCTGAGCCGGAGCCAGAGTCGGTTCCTGAGCCGGAGCCAGAGTCGGTTCCTGAGCCGGAGCCAGAGTCGGTTCCTGAGCCGGAGCCAGAGTCGGTTCCTGAGCCGGAGCCAGTGTCGGTTCCTGAGTCTGGGCCTATACTTGTGTCTATTTCAGTGTCTGTTCCTGAGCCGGTGGTGCCAGTTCCAGTGCCCGAGCCGGTGGTGCCAGTTCCAGTGCCCGAGCCGGTGGTGTCTGTTCCCGAGCCGGTGATGCCAGTTCCAGTGCCCGAGCCGGTGGTGCCAGTTCCAGTTCCCGAGCCGGTGGTGCCAGTTCCAGTTCCCGAGCCGATGGTGCCTGTTCCTGAGCCCGAGCCGGTGGTGTCAGTGCCCGAGCCGGTGGTGCCGGTTCCAGTGCCCGAGCCGGTGGTGCCGGTTCCAGTGTCTGAGCCGGTGGTGTCGGTTCCAGTGCCTGAGCCGGTGGCTTCTGTTCCAGTGCCTGAGCCGGTGGTGTCTGTTCCAGTGCCGGAGCCGGAGGCGTCTGTTCTTGAGCCCTCAGTGACCGCGACACTGGCCATTATGGCCACAGCCATGTGGTGTGTGTGGGCTTCGCACACACTTGGACCGGTGGTGCCAGTTCCAGTGCCCGAGCCGGTGGTGCCAGTTCCAGTGCCCGAGCCGGTGGTGCCAGTTCCAGTTCCTGAGCCGGTGGTGCCTGTTCCTGAGCCTGAGCCGGTGGTGTCTGTTTCTCAGCCGGTGGTGTCTGTTCCAGTGCCTGAGCCGGTGTCGGTTCCAGTGCCGTGGCCGCCTGAACTCCGCGGGCCGCCCTGGCCGCCTGAACTTCGCGGGCCGCCCTGGCCGACTGAACTCCGGGGCCGCCCTGGCCGCCTGAACTCCGCGGGCCGCCCTGGCCGCCTGAACTCCGCGGGCCGCCCTGGCCATTTGAACTCCGCGGGCCGCCCTGGCCGCCTGAACTCCGCGGGCCGTCCTGGCCGCCTGAACTTTTTGTTTCCCCCTTCCCTCCCTGGTCTGTTTCCCCTTTCCCTCCCTGGTCTGTCCCTCCCGTCCCGCCCTGGTCTGTTCCGCCCTGGTCTGTCCCTCCCGTCCCGCCCTGGTGTGTCCCTCCCGTCCCGCCCTGGTCTGTCCCTCCCGTCCCGCCCTGGTCTGTCCCTCCCGTCCCGCCCTGGTCTGTCCTTCCCGTCCCGCCCTGGTCTGTTCCGCCCTGGTCTGTCCCTCCCGTTCCGCCCTGGTCTGTCCCTCCCGTCCAGCCCGGGTCTGTTCCGCCCTGGTCTGTCCCTCCCGTCCAGCCCGGGTCTGTTCCGCCCTGGTCTGTCCCTCCCGTCCAGCCCGGGTCTGTTCCTCCCGTCCCGCCTTGGTCTGTCCCTCCCGCCCCGCCCTGGTCTGTCCCTCCCGCCCCACCCTGGTTTGTTCCTTCCTGGTTTGTCCTCCCGGTCCCGCCCTGTTCTTGTGGAGCGTCTGGTAGCCGCTCCTTAAGGAGGGGGTAATGTCACATGTCTGTCCTGTCTTGTGGAGCACATGTGGTGTGTTGTTATTTTGGGCTGTGCTCATGTCTTTGTCTGATCCCTCCCCCTTGTTATCTGATTAGTGTTTGATTTCTTCCACCTGTTCCCTCCTGATTTCTTCCCCTTTATATAGTTCCCTTGTGTTCTCAGTCCTTGTGCTTACGTTGTTATGTCTACGTCTCCCTTACCTGTGTTCCACTCCCTGACCCGTTTTGGTATTTTGTTTGGTTAATTTATGTTGTTTGATATTTGTTATGTTTTCCCCCTTGTGGGTTTTTGTTTGTGTTTATGTTTCTTTTTATAATAAATTCATTTCACTTCCTGCATTTGAGTCCTCACCTCAGTTTCCGTCAGCGCAACGTGACAAGTCACTAGATGCAATTAGAATTGGTGCCAGCAGGTAAATGGTAAATGGTAAAATGGTAAATGGACTTACAAAACTCCACTTCCATCTAGTCTTCATATGGGATGCTTGTCCCTTTTGGCGTTGTCAGGTTGAGTTCTCCCTCCTCAAGCAGCTCTCTCACAGGTCATGTGACCCAGAGAACCAATGTATTAACACCTCCCAGAGAGCATTTCACCAAGCATCTGTGTCCCACCAAACTGTCAGTTTTCTCTTGTTTGTTTGACCATGGTCCTTCATGGTCCTTTCCATGATGTCTGAGGTAATCTCAATCTTGCTTGATGTCACATTGGTCACAGTTAGTTTCGGACAACCCACTGCCCAGTGCTCACTGCTGCCACACTTGTAGCAGTGTCCACATGGTTACGAGTAAATCTCTGGTTACTGCTTCTGACTATCTGAGGTTGTGATGTTTAAACAAGACTTGCCACTTGAAAAGTAAAGCGGTTTCCTCTTAGTCATAATTTATATGCTGCAGTATGTGTCTTATCAGTACGCAATGCATGTCTCAACCTCCCCCACATTTAGCTTGAGTATTCCACACAAACTTCTCAGTTCCAAAGCAGGTAACATGAGAAATTTACTCTCTATTTCATCCAGTGTAGCTTCCCACAAAGGCAACATTATGACCACTCACTGAACAGTTGTTTTTCTGATGTTTTATAGTCCTCTCTCTCTGTGACTCGCGATTCGTTTCTCCTCATGTGCTGCACTCGCTGGTCGCTCCGTTGCCCGCACTTGCTGCTGTCTTACTCCCAAAATCTGTCACAACTGAGCAGAAACACCTGTTTTATGTTGTCCCCTTGCACAATGACCACGACAACCTTTGATATTTGCCCCAGTTGTTAACAACATGCATTCTTTTTACTTCCAAGTCTTTCTTCTCACAGTGCCCCCATGTTGTCTATATATAATCCACTTTACATTATATTGTTTATTGCAGATTATCTACAATGAACAAAGACTTGAAAGAAATTAAATTATTTGAGGTCATTACACTTTCAAATGTTAAACCATATTTTGTTTTAGCATTAAAAATATATCTAAATTTGAACGAGTCTCTACCTTTCTTACACAGAACAACATCCTGGACAACAACCAGTCTGTTTCAAAAGTGACTGACAAGAGCAGCTTCCAAATCTGATCTTGCTGGATCTGTCTGGTGGTTTCGACACAGTTAACACTCTCATTTCAGCCAGATGATCCGACAGTAGCTGCTCTCATCTCTGCCTGCCTGACTGACAGATTTCTTCCTAGATGAAGGAGCCCCACCTTCAACTCAACCTTGCGAAGACAGAACTGCTTGTGGTCTCAGCCAACCCAATACTTCACAACTTATCCATTCAGCTAGGTTCATCAACCAATGCCATCCAGGACAGCCAGGAACCTTGGAGTTGTGATTTATGATCAGTTGAACTTCACAGACCACATTGCTAGATTTGCCTTATACAACATTAGGAGGATCAGCATGCTACACAACTACTTTTCCAAGTCAAGTCACCTTTATTTATATAGCGCTTTTTACAAATCTGATTGTCCAAGCTCTTCTTCTATCCGGACTGGACTATTGTAATGCTCTCTTGGCAGATCGTCCAGCATGCACTGTCAAACCTCTGCAACTGATCCAGAATGCTGCAGCATGAGCGGTCTTAACCTTGTCTGGCTATCACCAGACCAAGCTCAATTTAAGATTGAATATTGGTCTAGGGAGTCTTCTATGTATTTTCTACTGCACAAGAGGTGAGATAAACGAGCATAAGTTAAATGACTCTGTACACAATTGGATAGTCCTTCAACCAATCAGACCACAAGAGGCGTGATCAACGGGCAACGACTCATTGCTTCTATATCCGTTATCATGTTAAACACGCCATAGAGCGCCAGATGGATAAGCCAATCTGTGATGTAACAGAAGCAGTAGAAATTAATGTACAGGTTTCCAGACTGAGTTGCAAGGCAAAATCAAATCGGCGGCAGATCAGGCTGGGTTTACCCAGTCTAGTCTTAAACGAGCCAAAGAGAGCGCACATCACACCTCTCTTTATACAATTGCACTGGTTGCCAATTGCCGCTTGCATCAAATTCAAGGCACTGATGTTTGCCTACAGAACAACCACTGGCTCTGCAACCCTACCTGAAGTCATTACTTCAGACCTACGTGCCCACCAGAAACTTGCATTCTGCAAGTGAACGGAGCATTGTGGTGCCACCCCAAAGAGGCAAAAAAATCATTTTCACAGACCTTTACCTCAGTCTTTAGCTGAGCGCTGTCAATCATTGCCTGATCAACACCATTGGTTCAATGTAAAGTCTTTTTGAATTGCAATGCAGATTTTTTCAAATAGGAGGACGATACATGACACGACCATGTCTCTGTTCATGGTATGTAAACACTCACATTTAACTTGTTGCCATGAGAAATAGATGTCGTTCCCTCAACATATGAAGTTGTGGTCACAAGAAAAATATATTGTTCCCTCAACACAGGGTATCGATGCCACGACTTTACATTGTATGGCCGCAACATGATGTCGTTACCTCGACAAAATGATCTTGTGACCCTGACTTTCACGTTTCCACAAGTTAATATGTTAATATGTTGTGGAATAAACTAAGTGAACGACAAAACTAAGTGAACCGAACATGTCCCCTCCTGGTCACCGTACTTTTTAAATAGTTTAAGGCCATTTAGCGATTAAAGTCCCTGTAAAGGCAATTCTGAGATTTGCTTCTAAACACATTATAAATGTTAGAAATGTATTGCTGAAACACATTACAAAGACTGTGAACTATGAAGTACTGAATTCAGAAGTTAGACCGTTAAACAGTTTTTCACCGTTGCTGTGTTCAGGATTTTCTGGGCGGGGCTAAAACGGTGGCTCGATGACGCACCGAGCCTGACTCCTCCCCTAACACGATCATAACTAGAGCACATTCGCATCAGTTCGATCGCGAGTTACTGTTAGTACTGTTAGTTACTATAGTCAACAACTTGCATAACAGCTTACAAAACAAAAACGATGAAGAGGTGGATTAATTTTGTGAACAGCACCCTTGATGGAGAGAGCTGAGGATCATCACGACACCTACCTCTGCAGTGACTTTACACCGGATCGTTTTACAAACTTTCACCGGAGACAACTGGGATTCACTGATAATCCGCTGCAGAACCGACTATCCCCCGCCCAGGCCGTCATCCTCCCGTCCCACCGACATCTGGTGCGTCGTGATCATAGACGCTCGTGATCAGTGAGTGTTGTCTTGTGTGCTACTGCCGCTTTCCCGCGAGTGGGCGTGGTTTCGGCGCCGACAGCGGACACACCCCCAGCGTTTGAGAGCAGAGAATGCTGCTCATTTTTTCAGGTTTTAGATAAGCTATTTTATGTACTTCCCGGATTTTTTTATGATTCAAATTTGGCTGGGTGGTTAATAACACATTTATCTGTGGTGTGAGAAACTCAGAACACAGGTTTAGTTTTGACTTTACAGGGACTTTAATGTTGGTCTTACTTCTTGGGTAAGAAAATACAGAAAAATCACATGCCTGAAAATAAGAAAGGAATCGAGCACAAGCATTTCTCATACTAACCATGTTCAGCCAGGTAATATAATACACAGTGTGCATGAGGTACAGTGGTTGCTGTATAAGAGAATGCAGTGTAAACCTCCCACTGACTGTACACAGGCCTCTGGCTTCATCAGGTTCAACCACTGTGACACTTTTAAACATGCCAATCTGCAAAGCCTTTCATTAATATGCAAATCAGATCCATTTTTCCCAAGCACGACAAGGAAAAAAAGAAACAAAAAAGTTCCTAAGAAACACAATGCATATTTCATGCTCCATGTGCTTCTGCAGAATGATCAACTGGAATTTAATTGGTTTGGACTTAATAGTTTTAAAAATTTAAAGGCGTTAGTGAGAGAGACGGCTTATGCGATTTCAATAAGGTAGCCGTATTAACCGTCACGGGATCACACGCTCTCGAGACAGACATGCGCCGAGTCTATGACCTTTCACATTCATATGGTGGGTTACACGTCAACAGGCGGAGAACAGGCCAGAGCTTCCTGATCGGCCCTCATGAATATTGTAATGACCTGCTCAGCACCGTCCGCGTCTCAATACATGGCTGAGCTTTAAGGGAGCGGGTGACATGACACAAGCATAAGGCAGGGACGAGACCCACGGTCCCCGAGCCCACTCATTAACCCTTCTCAGTCCCGGCACATCAGCCCACATGAGAGACAGAGACAATGTTTAATTGGTCCATGTGATATTTGGAGTGAGCAGCCTCGGGCTCAGGCGGGTGTATAACAGCTGCTGCCTCTGACATAATGAGGGTAGATGTGAAACCCAACAGGATTATTGAATAGACGAGACTTGATGACTTGTGAGAGGAGAGGACAGGTGAGCCATGAATAACTGTGTCTGTTTCTGAAGAAAATTTGAGTGGTGCTTGACTGTGCAAATCTCACTGCCACAATGTCTCAATGTGATGTAGCTGGATACCAGTTGCTATGCACTTGATAATGGGTTTTGAGTGATTGGCAAGACATTGCTAGAGTGGTTACTGACTGAGCAAAGTCAAAATAATCTGTATCATTCATGTTTGTGTCACAAATGATGGGGGAGGAGGCAGTTTGAGATTCTGACTGTACTAAGTATAAATAGCATTAGTAAATAGCAATTGAGTTTTAAAGCTCTAATATATGTGAGCAATGGTTTGTGGAGTTATGTTCTCCTGCCCTCAAGGCCCTGATTTACTAAAGGTTTGCATGCATAAAAATGTGCAAACTTGATGACAACCAAAAAAGATGATCTACTAACGTGGTCTACTGACGATTGCACCTCTCATGCTTGCAAAATTCTAGCATGTTTTCCCCTAATTATTGTCATTTGGGGCATCTCCATTCATGCACAAAATACATGGCGCTGTCAATACAAATTTATGTATTTGCTTCTATAAAATGATAAACTAATAGCAATCCTGAAAGTCATTTTGGAAATGACAATTGCGAGAAAAAATTAATAAAATGAAAAGGAAGGTATTACTTTGATTAACAACAGATAATATATGCACATAATGCTGCTGAAATGCATACTGTAATGTGACATTCAATAATTTTCTGTGAACAGTTGGTTTATTTAATATTATATTTATCCAAAGCCTTAAATGTGCACTGTGTAAATTTTAGTGGCATCTAGGGGTGAGGTTGCGAATTACACCTGTCCACCACTCACCCCTCCTTTTCGGAGCACATATACCCATTTTCCACCAAGGCAGTGCTGATGCTAGTTTGGAGCCCGAGTCTAGTTTCAAATCGATTCTTTGTGTTTCCACTCCCAAAGCACCAGTTCTGAGCCAGAAAAAGTGGTTCTTAAGTAGCATCCAAAACATTGCTGGGCTAGAAGTAAGAACCGATTACGTCAGGCGCTGGGGGCGGAATCAACAAGACGAACACAAACTTGAGATCCACCATTTCTGAAATAGCAGCTAAAGGAGCTAATAGTTGCTGCTCATTAGTAATCTCCGTCTATACAAATTATGGCGAACTGCATGAATGCGTTGGATTCGCTGTGTTTTCGCTGTGTTTTGATGCCGATGTAGGATCGTAAAGCCATGTGAATCAATAGTAACGCAACGTTTGCATTGTTGATGGAAGGCTTGTTCGCAGTGGTGCTGTGCAGACAGATCGTCCAACGAGAGCATATGACTCCTTATGCTTTTGATTCACTATTGCAGTTTTTTTATATCATACGTGGATCGGTCTGCGCAGCGCCGATGCATCTCGAACAAGCCTGGTGTGTTTGTGTTTTCCGCTGCCTCGCTAGCATTGCTGAGAAAGATGAGACGTATACAGTGACGTAAGACATGGCTCTGTTGTGGCTCTCAGAATGTGAAAAAGCAAACGGTTCTTAGAAGGCCGAACCAACTATGAACTGGGACTAGCACTGGCTCTGATCTAGCACCTGAAAACATAGTTATGTATATATTATATTGCAATTCTGTCAGTAGATCCTCATAAATACTACATACCAGTGATGCGCGGGTTGATCCAAAATGAGTGGGTGCCTGCGGTCACCCGCGGTTACGAGTCATCCAAAAATATTTTTAATGATATTCGGGTCGCGGTCGATCGGGTCGTTTCTTCACGCCTCTATGACACGGCCTGCAGAGCTGAATGTGCTGCACTTGATGCTGGAACGCAGAGGATCCTCCTTGCTGGTTGATTCAATATTATTTCTACACAGTGCGAGGAAAGCTAAAAATAAGTAGGCTAATCTTCTGTTTTGGGCCACCAACGGCACCTTATAGACCTTTTAAGCCCAAGTTAGGCTTACTGTATCTGATTTAGGTTCCTGTGTTAGTTTTATGGATATATTTGTGTAGGCTAAACAATGCAGCCTGTTTTATTTTCTTATACAAATGCATATTTTGCATTTATCTTGTATTAGGCTACTTTTTTTTTTACCAACAAGTGGCACCCTTTAGCCTTCTTTTTAAGCCCAGGTTAAGTTTACTGTGTGTTTCAGTTTTCAGTTTTACCTTGGGTATTTGGGAACATTTATTTATGGATATTGTAGCCTCAGTCTTTGGCTTAGCCTACCTGTTTTTGTTTGTCTAAAATGCGTTAATAAAGACTTTATTAACATATTCTATGCCTGCATTTTGTGCTTGTGAGAGCTTCAACTGGGCATCTACGTGGCGAAATAGCCTAAGCCTACTAATACAAGTGGGAAATCCTTTTACCTTTTGAATGTTGAGTGTTAATAATTTTTGAATAAATGCTGACGCAGGACAAAATGCCCGATTTCCCAACACGTTGAACGGAGCAATGCCATTGTACCATTTTAATAGGCTACTAACGCATATAGCTCAGTAATGTCAGTTTTATGTATTTTCTGAGGGGGCGGGATTTTTGTTGGTAAAGTCAGGGGAGAGACGCACACTTCGATTAGACTGGATAAACACATGCAGCATCTTAATTGTTAAGAAAATTAAACGAAATAAATGAATAAATCAAGCCTTTATTACATAACACTAGGCTATATCATACAGCATTTAGAAAAAGAACACTTTGTGGCGACCATATCCCCCCCCCCCCCCCCCCCACACACACCCCCACACCCCTAGTTCCTACGTCTATGGCCCAATGATGCTATGATGAGCATTTACTTTTAAAAAATGCAGATCGGGTACAATATTTTCTTTTGTTTTTTTTGCGGTCTGAGTTGCGGGCAGGTTAGATGAAAACGTTGGTCGGGTGCGGGTTGTTTATACATTGACCCACGCATCAGTGCTACACACTGCACCTAACTTAATGTAATATTGGATGTTCACAGAAAAGACATGTCATACAACTTTGGATTATGACTATTATAACTGAGTACAAGGGTCCCAGAGCTATTATGGAGCTTGACACGCAAGAACAAAGTACAAAATATATATTTTATTTATACTATCCCTATAAAGGTTGCAATATACTATCAAAATCAAAGAACACACTGCGGTGAAGTCATTTACTGTAGAACAAAATTAAGCCAAAACAAAGTTTGTTTCTGGAGTTCGACAGCTTGTCGGCTGGTAAACGCTGTTGAACTACCATTGGTCAGTGGCCGTTATGTAAAAGGTAGGTGTCGCTCAGAGGGTCCGACATCTTTGAAATGGAGATCTTCTCCGGTGAATTTCTTCTGTTCAGTCCATAGAGGTCAAACGCGAGTAAAACATGAACTGAAGTCTATTGTATAAAGTGCTGAGAGAATGGCTAGAGAGAATTGCAGAGCTTGTGCAAACATTCATAGATTTGTCACCGACATTGATAGATATGATCATATGCTTTCTGCTGTTTTCTCACCACTGTAATTTTTGTTGTGCATTTATTTTCTTATTGAGAGGAAAGCGAGAAGCACATATTTACACATTCATCTAAATGTGGGCACCGTCTGGATGTTGCTAACAGTTAATTGGTGTGAAGGTATTTCAAACTTCTTTTTACCCCTAAGTGAAGAACGGAAAAACTTTGTTTATCCGGGCAATAAGCATTTACTTCTTTGAGCATATATTATAAATTTGTGTAATATCAATCTCTGCTTTGCAATTGTGGTGTTAATCAACTGTAATACTTTCACAAAGTGCACACGCAATTTGTTAGAATAAGTACCCTTTATATGGGATCTTGATGAACAGAAAATGATATAGAAAACACTGTCGTTTGCAAGGTACAAAATATTTAGCCCAGCAACAAGAGGAACATCATGGCAACAATATTACAGAAATATTAATACAATTTTCACTACAGTTGTTTTTCAACTACAGTTGTTTAAAAAAAAAATAATAATAAAAAACCCAGTTCTGTCCTGTGTGTTCTGTGCTAGATTAACTGAGACTTGTTACAGCACTTACATACTTGTTGCCCTTGACTGTTCTAGCTGCTTCTATTGCTCTCATTTGTAAGTCGCTTTGGATAAAAGCGTCTGCTAAATGACTAAATGTAAATGTACAGTTGATTAAAAACGTTGAAGAGTTGAAAAAAGGTGCCAGCTGTGTTTGTGTGAAACAAGAGAGAGCAGTGTGATATGAGAGACAAGAATGTAGTGCTGGTTTCAGAAATACAGCACTGCCTTTAAGTATCTGAAAAAATTATAATAAAACATATTATATTTCCCTCCCTGTCGGCCAGGAACTTCAAAACTGTTCAATCTGGATACTCACTAAACTAGTTGAGACAGAAGTTAAACAGCTCAAACCAACAGAGCGACAGTACTGTTGCCTTTCCTATGAATGTCTCATACTTAAAGATACAGTAGCAAACATTAACGCTGAAATAATTACTGACATCTGCAGTCAGTGATACCTCAGACCGGCATGGCACTAAAGGTTACTGACCGCTGTCTCTAAATCCAGTATGTATGGAAAACAGAGATTTAATCACTACAGCCAAGATCATTCCAGATGTCTCAGCAAGGTCTTACGTCCACCATCTACACCACAATCTTTGCATTATATGTATTCTCAGCTCATCTCAACTATTACAGTGTCTTACAGTCACGGCCTGTATTTTATCAGCATGTGTATTCCCTGGGAATCAAACCCATGATCTTGGTGTTGCTGGTGTCATGCTCTAGCAGCTGGCCTATTTATTTGAACTGTCAGGAGCAGCACTATCTACAACATGATGCACATGGTTATGCTCACAACACGCATGTCAGGATTTTCACATAGGCAAGGCAAGTTTATTTGTTTATTTGTATAGCACATTTCATACACAGTGGCAATTCAAAGTGCTTTACACAGAAATTAAGTTAAAATATTTGCAGTATAACATTTATAATATGAATTAAAAGAAATAAGAAATAAAGAAATAAAATAGAAAGTAAAATTTAAATTAAAAACAAGGTTAAATTGAAACATAATTAAAGTGCTCTCAAAATAAAAACCGGGTTAAATTGAAACATAATTAAAGTGCAAGCAGTTTTCTTTTCTTTATCTTTATTCTTTAATCTTTATGAGCGCTGTCTCTGTGCTGTGATGCAGTCGGTAACCAGATTGAAAATTGTCAAAGTATCCGTTTGAGTTCAAGAATTTGTTCAGCTGACTGAAAACAACTTTTTCAATGATCTTGCCTATGAAGGGGAGATTTGAGATTGGTCTGTAGTTACTCAGTATGGAGTTATCCAGATTTCTCTTTTTCAGGAGAGGCTTAACTACTGTGGTTTTAAGGGAGTTTGGAAAAGTCCCAGAAAGAAGTGAGGAGTTTACCTCTTCTAGGAGATCTGCTTCTAAACAGTCAAACACACTTTTGAAAAAAGAAGTGGGGAGTGTGTCGAGGGTGCAGGTTGATGTTTTTAGGTGCTGTACCGTTTCTTCTAAAATTTTACTATCAATTGCTTTGAAATCAGTCATAGTAACTTTATGAGGTTGTGGTCTGATCTGACTCACCCCAGAGCAACTCAAGGATTCAACTCAACTCAAGGACATAGTGCATAAAACAATGTGATGCACTAAATAATACATTTATTCATTTAAGGCAAGACACTGCAGGCAAACATTTTGTGGGAATTTATTATAATTAAAAAAATTTGTGATGCCCTAGTCAATTTAGAGATTTGGGCAATTGTGAGATTTGGGATATTTGGGCAATTGTGAGATTTGGGCTACTGGAAACATCCAAAATACACATTTAAAGCAGAAAAAGAAAAACAGAGAGAAGATAACAGAAAAAGAGACGAGAAGAAAGACAAGAACTACAACTGACTTCAGCCACAGCCTTAGATGAAATCAACTGAAGATAAAAGACATTAAATCTCCAAAGAGCTCAGCAGATGAGGATTAAACAACTCCACAAACAGCATTACCAGCTTCATGCGTTACTAACAAGGGGTGCGTTTCCCAAAAGCATCGTTAGCCAACAATGGTTGCAAGTTCCGTTGTTATCAACATAGGTCAACCAGTCGTGTTTCCCGAAACCATTGTTCGAACAAACATTTGCAAACAGCATCGCAAAGTTGTGTGGTTGCAACGACAGCTCTTGACCTGTGGTTAGAAGCATAGTTTCTTGTTTGCATGACATGTGGACTTAATAAATCCTTACCTTGAGCAAAATAAGCAAGCTGACATTCATTTCAATATACAGTATATCTTTAATTTAGAATACAATACAAATGTCATTTACATCTTTTAGTTTGTCAAGAGATTTAAAGCACCGTTTTTGAAGAGTGCGCATGTGCTCTAGTACATAAGGACGAGCCAATGATTGATAATTAAAATTTTTAATTAAGAATTTTTAATTTGTTACTTTTATATAGCACTTTTCTAGGCACTCAAAGCACTTATATAGAAGGGGGAAATCTCCTCATCCACCACCAATGTGCAGCAGCCGCCTGGATGATGCTACAGCAGCCATATTGTGCCAGAACGCCCACACCAGCTGATTGGTGGTCATTTCACTTCCTTTGCTACTACAAATGTGTTTCACGAACACACTGTCGCAGCAGCCAAAAAAAGACAAGAATTAATTGAGAGTTAAGGGCTCAACTAATGGAAACACTGATCACTGTTATGGTGACTCAAATGAAACACATTAGAGTTAAACCTCTGTTAATTCTCAGTAAGAGCTTCTGTAGACATCTGACAGAAATAAAGTCAGTCTGGTTAGTAATGTGGGAAGCTTGTAATGCAGTTTGAGGAGATGTTTAATCCTCCTCTGCTGAGATCTTCAGAGATTTAATGTCTTATCTTCAGTTGATTTCATCTAAAGCTGTGGCTGAAGGCAGTTGTAGTTGTCTTTCTGCTTGTCTCTTTTTCTGTTCTCTTCTTTCCTTCAGTGATTGTGCTTGTTAACAAGCTTAGTAAGGCTTAGATGACTCCATGCAGATTTTGTGGCTCAGATAAGGTACAATCTGGTTAATTTCTTTGCTCTTGGCTGACGTGGCATTGCTATGGCTGCTTGTGACCCAGATCTGCACTCAAAAAAAAAAACACAAGATTTATGTATTTTAATTGCATATAAATTTTCCATGCATTTAGCTTACATAATTTTAACATAAACAAATTAATACATTTAATGTGATTCTTAAATGTAAGTCATACATAAATGTAACAGGTAAGATTTATGTAATTGTATTGATAAACTGAATGTGATTCATATATATGCCAGTTTTACATAAATTAAACAGCTAAGATTTATGTAAAAATGCACAGAAAAACACCCATGTTAAATTAACACTTCATAGTGTTCATGTGTGTGCTCACTACGGGGTTAAAATACAATGAAAGTAGCAAAGTTAATGAGATAATGGAATGATGATTGAGCATTAATGATGAACACCTGAGAATAATGAGCAGAATCATTGACAGAAAGAGAAACACAAGAACCAGCTTCACACATTAATAACCATACTGACTTTCTTTCTGATTTTCTGATTTCTTAGATACACACACGTTACTAACTAATAATTTTTTTCAGTAATGAGTAATCAAATGAATTAATATTTCTCCCGTTACAATGCCGTTAGCATTACTGAGAAAAAAAATGTGGTGTTATCATAACTGAACTCACTGAAGTGGTTTTCTTCTGAACAGGCTCTCTGTCAGTCAGACCTGCAACGCTTTTTTTTTTCTCTGGTTGGTTGGTGTGTGTGCGCGCGTGCGTGCGTGTGTGCGTGCGTGCGTGCCACGCATGTTGGGGTTGGGGTTGGGGGGTGTGGTACACATAACTGATAATGATTGGTGGGTGGGAGACAAGGTTGAGGTTGATAGGTTGAGTTTACACAATATTAACACTATAGTAGGTCTACTGATAATATTTACACAATATTTACACTATAGAAGGTCTACTGATCATATTTACACAATATTAACTATAGTAGGCCTACTGATAATATTTACACAATATTTACACTATAGTAGGTCTATTGATAATATTTACACAATATTTACACTATAGTAGGCCTACTGTAAATATTTACAATAATGTATTGAATTTGATAGGTGTCTCTCACATTGTCCCACAGCAGCATTATAATAGTTGTATTATAATAATAATAATTTATTCTATTTAGTGTCCAATTCATTCATTTAACATATTTAATATTGGGGGCATCCAAGTTATTTGACATATTTGAACATTTGAAGAAGAAAAAAGTAACACAGTAGTTACTATTTGTAAGAAGTAACTAGTACTTTTTTAAAGTAATGTGCCCAACGCTGGCTATTACTATGAATACAACACAATTAATAACACATTACCTATATAACCAGCAAATTAGCCTCTGAATGAGAGCAGTGATTCAGGCCACTACAAATAGCCAACTTCACCTGATAATGTTTTCTCTTGGACTGCCTTGAAATAACAAATGTGCTTCATAAACACACAGTTAAAGGACCTAAACAAAAATTAAAGTTAAAAAGTTAAGGGTCAAGAGTCCAACTAAAGCAGACACTGATCTCCAGCATGGTGACTTCCAACGAAACTATTATTTTCATTAAAACAGAAATGACAGGAATAAAGTCAGTCTGGTTAGTAATGTGTGAAGCTGATAATGCTGTTTGTGAAGTTGTTTAATCCTCATCTACTGATATCTTCAGAGATGTAATGTCTTATTTTATCTTCAGTTGATTTAATCTAAGGCTGTGGCTGAAGTCAGTTGTAGTGTTTCTCTTCCCTTTTGTGATTGTGCTCATTATCATCAGGTGTTCATCACTAATGCTCAATCATCACTCAATTATCTCATTAACTGTAACACTGCTTCAATGTTACTTTAACCCAGTTACTGTAACCCTGTTTCATTCACATATAATTTGTATATATGAATCACATTCAGTTTATCAATACAATTACATAAATCTTACCTGTTACATTTATGTATGACTTACATATATAAATCACATACACCCCCGGTTTCCCAGACAACGCTTAAGCTAGTCCTAGACTAAAATGCATGTTTGTGCTGTTTTAACTGAAAGAATCTTGCACTGACAAATCTTAAAATATGTCAGTGGCATTGTTTTGTCTCAAGATGCACACCAGTAATGTTTTTTTCTTGGGCACGTTTATAAAAGTTACTTATATGTCCTAATTGAACTAAGGCCTAATCCTGGCTTAGTCTAAGCCAGGGATGGGCAACTCCAGTCCTCGAGGGCCACTGTCCTGCAGAGTTTAGCTCCAACCCTAATCAAACACACCTGAACCAGCTAATCAATGTCTTCAGGATTACTAGAAGGCTACAGGCAGGTGAGTTTTATCAGGGTTGGAGCTAAACTTTGCAGGACAGTGGCCCTCGAGGACTGGAGTTGCCCATCCCTGGTCTAAGCCCTGTCCGTGAAACCGGGCCTAAGTTTATTAATTTATTTATGTTAAAATTATGTAATCCAAATGCATGGAAAATATTTGCAATTAAAATACATAAATATTATGTTTAGACATTAATTTTTTTTTGTTGAGTGTGGCAAACAGGAGTTGGACACCTACACTCTCAGAAAATAAAGTACATAATTGTACCTTTAGGGGTACAATGGCTTGTCACTGGGGCTGTACCCTTAAGGGTACATGTTTGTACCTCTAAGTCAGGGTTAGGCAAGTTCGGTCCTGGAGAGCTGATGTCCTTCAGAGTTTAGCTCCAACCCTACTAAGCCACCATAGTATAAAACACATGGCCCCCAGCATGCATTGCAGCATTAAGTATGTCACCATTGTTGAGATTCATATGCTGATTCTTGATATCTGCCAAAAAGCCAAGGGTCAAGCTGTCCAACTAAAGCAAACACTGATCACCATAATGTTGACCAAATATGTCCAATAAAACCAACATCTAAACCTCTGTTCATTCTTAGTAAGAACTTCTATAGATGTTTTTCAGGGTTGGAGCCAAACTCTGCAGGACAGCAACTCACTTTTTCAAGGAGTAATTGTGTACCTTTAAAGGTACAGTTATGTTTTGTTCACCAAGGGAAAAAATTATACCTCCACTGTACCTTTTTTTATGAGAATGTAAGGGCCGTAATTCCATGCAGTATGTGGGCCAGATCAGCATTCCACATGTGCCAGATGTAGGCCGGATCTGGGCCAATACAATTTTGCGATGTGGGAACTGACTTCCAGCAACAGTTGATGAAATCATCAGAAGCTAAAAGACTTTAAATCTCTGAAGATCTCAGATCTTATTTTGTAATGGAACAATGTTGTCCGTTATTAAAATCTTGTAATGAAATGAATCCGGTTTTCATTAAGATACCGTAACGGAATAAAACTGAATGTCATTAAAATGTCATTAGCCCAACCGTCAGTGAAATTTCGTAACCGAACAAAATCAACCATTATTGAAATATAATTTGGTAACAAAACCAAATTTCCTTGAACAGAACCGTCATTGAAATCTCGTATCCAAACAAAACCGACCATCATTAAAATGTTATAACCAAATTGAATGGCCTTCAACAAAACAAAACCAATCGTCATTGAAATCTCGTAATGAAATGAAAATGACTGTCATTAAGATCTCGTAACCAAACAAAGCCAACTATTATTGAAATCTCATATCTGAATACAATCGACTGTCTTAAGATGTCATACTGTAATCTCGTAATGAAATGAAAATGACTGTCATTAAGATCTCGTAACCAAACAAAGCCAACTATTATTGAAATCTCATAACTGAATACAATCGACCGTCTTAAGATGTCATACTGTAAAGAAACTGACTGTCATTGAAAACTCGTAACCAAACAAAACCGACCGACATTGAATTCTTGAAAATGAACAATACTGACTGACACTGACAAACTACTGTCATTAAAATCTTATAAAATAACAAAACCAACCGTCATTGAGATCTCGTGACAGAAAAAAAGCAGACCTTTATTAAAATCTTGTAATGAAGTGAAACTGATTTTCATTGAGATATTGTAACCGAACAAAACCGACCGGCATTGAAATCTTGTAACCAAACAAAACCGACTGTTATTAAAGTATCATTAGGTTACAAAACCAAATGGCTTTGAATAAAACCAACCATCATGGAAAACTTGTAACTGAACAAAAATCTCCGTCATTGAAATTTCAAAACCAAACAATCATCATCATCACTGGCATTATTGAGATCTCGTAAACTGAACAAAACCAACTGTCATTGAAATCTCATAACCGAACAAAACCGATCGTCATTGAAATATCATTAGGTAACAAAACCGAATGGCTTTCAACAAAACAAAGCTGATCGTCATTGAAATCTCATAACAGAACAAAGCTGACCACTATTAAAATCTCATATTGAAATTAAACCAACTTTCATTGAGATCTCTTAATGGAACAAAACCGACCGTTATTAAAAACTCGGAATTAAATGAAACCGACTGTCATTGAGATCTCGTATCAGAGCAAAACCGACCATCAATGACATCTCGTAACCAAACAAAGCCGGCCGTCATTGAAATCTCGTAACCGAACAAATTTCGTTTTTTTCCATCATTGAAATCTCATAACAGAACAAAACTGACCGTCATTGAAACCGATCGTCATTGTCGCAACCAAACTAAATCTCTAAATTTAAAAATACAGACTAACACTGACAAACCTACTGTCATTGAGGTTTACTTACACTAGCTTGACACATTCACATTTATATAGGCATATGTATGTGCAATATATGTTTACAATAATGAATAATGAACGCTAATGATAGTCTCTCTGTTTTATCCCGAGGTTTACTACAGTCAGCCGGATCCTGGCCATATACAGATCAGATGGTGGACCTGTGCCCAGACAAGACAAACGCATGACCCTGAAGTGTCTGCAGAGACAATGTCAGTTAGACTCCCCCTAAAATTGCCTCATCGACATCAATAAACCTGTCTCCGTTGTGATGACTCCGATTGTTCAAATAATACAATTGAATAATTGTTAAATCGATATGTCATCCTCAATAAACCCGTTTCCGGCGTGATGACTCCGATCCTTCGAATATTGAAATTTAATAATTGTTTAATCAATACGGCATCCTCAATAAACCCGTATTCAGCGTGATGACTCCGATATTTAGATTATTCCAATTTAATAATTATTTAATCGACACATCATCCTCAATAAACCCGTCTCTGGCATGCTGTCGCCGATCTTTCGAAAATTCCAATCTATTATGACCTCTGACCTGTAAAGTTGCCAGAATAATAATCGCACACTGTGTGTTAATTGGCCAGAGGAGAACTGGCACCCCAACTGTGCCTGGTTTCTCCCAAGGTTTATTTTTCTCCATTAGGTCACCTGATGGGGTTTTGGTTTCCTTGCCACTGTAGCCTCTGGCTTGGCATGCTCAGTTGGGGACACTGCATTTTTCAACTAAATATCCAAATAAATCTAATTATTAAACTAAATGAACCATATAAACGAATTTACTGATCAAATTGCTGATCTAAAGCCCACATTGTCACTGTATGATAATTGAAATGAGCTGATGACATCACCGTTTTCTCCAGAAAGGCTATACGGCTGAATAAAATTATATTTAATTATTTTCCTGTTTAACACTGTGAAGCTGCTTTGAAACAATCTGCATTGTTAAAAGCGCTATATAAATAAAGTGTTATATTTATTTATATAAAGCGCTATATAAATAGAAATAAAAATTAGTCATCTGAATTATGACAAATTTTCTTTGATTCTTACTATTTGCTTTTACTTTTGTTGTCTTTGTTGTGATGTTTTTGTAGCTTGTTTTATGTTCAAAGTTGATCTGTTTATCTGAATTTTTGTTTTGATTGTCACCATTGTTGAGATTCATACTCTGATCCTTGATGTCTGTGTGTGTCCAAGTACTGTTGTAGATTAAAACCTTTTGTGCATTAATTTTATTCATTTAACTCCTGCATATTGTTCAACTATCACAACCATCCTGGATCTTGTGTTGTAGAATCACATAGGTTCTATTATGAATAATACCAAAAAAATAATAACACAAAACCTCTATAACCAGATTATTTGACTCTGAATGAGATCAGTGATTCAGTCACTGCATGACAATAATATCAACAGCAAAAAACAACCACAAAGCTGATCACGTTTTCTCTTGGCTTTTCTTAACATAACAAACGTGCTTCGTAAACACAGTAAAAGCAGCCAGAGCGAGACATGATTTATCAAGGGTCAAGATCCCAACAAAACCAAACACTGAACACCATCATGGTGAATTCAAGCATAACTACAAAACTAGAAATGTTCTAGAATTCATTCAGTTTGAGTTCTGTTTCAGTCATTGTGTCCACACAACATTCGGTAATATTTGAGTGCAGTGAACTAGTTTTTTTTTTAGTACATACAACTGTTAGGTTTTACAGTGTGGTTGAAGAGCATTTGAGGAGGCCTGCAGCACCAGCCAGCAGTGGTCAACCTGAAGCTTTCACATGCACTCCCACTGAAGCTAAGCAGGGTTGAGCCTGGTCTTTATCTGGATGGGAGACCTCCTTGGAGACTGGGTAGCTGCTGGAAGAGGTGTTAGAGAGGCAGCAGGTCTGATCAACCTGTGGTCTGAGTGGGTCCTAACACCCCAGTACAGTCGCAATAAGCTGTATTGTATAAAAGGTAACCTTAGTGTAAAATAGTCCCTACAGCACATAACATATCACCCAACGCACCAGTACAGTCGCCATAAACTGTACTGAATAAAGGGTTAAAATAAACCCCAGAATATAAGGGGTGTAACCCTGGGGCAAAAATAATCCCTAACATCACATAACATGCAGCTATTTAGTTAGTCACATCACAAATTATACTTTATTTAGTTCTTACAATTTACATGGATGCACTCTATTTTCTTTTTTTGCATTACTATTTTTAATGTTTTTGAAAAAAGTATCTTATGCTCATCAAGCCTACATTTCTTTGATCAAATATACAGAAGGAAACAGTAATATTGTGAAATATTATTACAATTTAAAATAATTGTTTTCTATGAATATAATTTAATGTGCAAAGCTCAATTTTCATCAGCCATTACTGCAGTCTTCTGTCACATGATCCTTCAGAAATCATTTCAATATGCTGATATATTAATTATATTAAATTATATTATATTATATTATATTATATTATATTATATTATATTATATTATATTATATTATATTATATTATATTATATTATATTATTGGAAACAGTTGTTTTAATATTTTTTTGAACCTGTGATACTTTTTTCAAGATTAATTGATGAATAAAAGGTTAAAAAGAACAGAATTTATTCAAAATAGAATTATTTTCTAACAATATAACAATATAAGATCACTTTTTTCATTAATTCAATAAATTTTTTACTGAATAAAATTATAAATGTCTTTCTTATAAAGAAAAACTGAGCCCAAACTTTTGAACGGTTGTGTATTGTTACAAAATATTTAAATGCTTTATTCGTCAAAGAATCCTGAGCTTATCACAGTATCACAGGTTACAAGATTAAAAAAAGACATTTATTTCAACTTCTTCAGTAAAGCACAGTTCTTAAAGATCTATGTTTTGACATGACCGACCCGGGTTCGAATCCGCCTTTTTTCAAGCTCGCTTTTCCCATCACATATCACATCGGAAAGGCATTTACTTTCAGTAAAAATTAAGAAAATGTTCTAAAAGTGGAAATAAAGTGCCTAACGAAATGTTTAATAATAATTATTGGGTAGGGTTAGGGGTAGGTGTAGGGAGGTCTTTTATTGTCTTTTATTGTCCCATTTTAATAAATATAATAATTCACACTATGCTATTATTGTTTCCTGTTAATGTACAACAATACCGGGGTGCAAATAGTATGTATCTGTCAAAATAAAGTACAAACAGCATCGAATTACACATATTGCAAATAATTGCTATACTTTCATTGTGTAAATATCACTATTTTCACTTAGTATGCTAAAATAAATGCAGGCTTGATGAGGATATTTGAGACTTATTTCAAAAACATAAAAAAATAGTAAAGTTTCCAAACTTTTGACTGGTGCTATTGATTACAGAAGCAGTCTGTGCCTTGAAACTATAATTGCTTGGTTCAGTCATTACACAGCATTACAAATATTACGATCAATTATGCTGTGTACACAATAGCACATCTGTCAGTGAGGTTTCCAGGTGTTCCTGCTAGCAACAAAAGACATATCTTAATCATTTACATGCATCTTGTCTCCACAAACTTAAAAAATTCTAAGGGCGTAACCAGGTGTAATTTCAGTGTCAGTCGGTTTTATTCAATTACGAGATTTTTTTTCATTTGTGAATTAATCAAATGAATCTTAATCATGATCTTAATGATGGTTGGTGATTTCAATGACAGTGTGTTTTTCAGTGTCAGTCAGTTTTGTTCAATTACAAGATTTCAATGACAGTCAATTTTGTTCAGTTACTAGATTTCAATAACAGTCAGTTTTGTTTGGTTACAATTTTTTTTTATATTCAAATGACATTATTGAAGGCTATTTCATGATGAGTACAAAAGCTTCAACAGGTGACCATCATCACTTGATCTCATTTCACTGTAGCTTTCGTTGCAACAGCAAACGCATTTAACAAACACACAGCAGTCAAAAACAGACAAATGTATAAGAGTTAAGAGCCCAACTAATGGAAACACTGATCACTGTTATGGTGACTTCAAATGAAACACATTAGAGTTAACCCTCTGTTAATTCTCAATAAGAGCTTCTGTAGACATCTGAAAGAAATAAAATCAGTCTGGTTAGCTAATGCGTGAAGCTGGTAATGCAGTTTGTGGAGTTGTTTAATCCTCCTCTGCTGAGATCTTCAGAGTTTTAATGTCTTCTTTTATCTTCCGTTGATTGTATCTAAGGCTTTGGCTGAAGTCAGTTGTAGTTCTAGTATTTCTGCTCGTCTCTTTTTCTGTTATCTGCTTTCCTTCAGTGATTCTGCTTGTTAATTAAAGTTGAGATGACTCCATATTTAATACACACAGATTTTGTGGCTCAGATAAGGTCCAGTTCTGGTTTTATTTCTTTGCTCTTGGCTGACATGTGGCATTGCTATGGCCTGCTTGTGGCCTAGATCTGTCAAACAGGAGCGGTCCACCCAAGTGTCATCATTCCATGCAGCTTGTGGGCCGGATCAGCATTCCACATGTGACAGATGTGGGCCAGATCTGGGCCGACACAATGGTGCAATGGACACAATTTCCCTACAGTGGCTTCTTTTGATTTGAACAGAATATGTGTTTTGTTAACACTGTATCAAAAACCACAAACTTAATTATAATCTAGGGCTGTGCGATATGGACAGAATAAATATATTGCAATTTATTAATATATTTTTTAATGAATATTGCAATTGCGATTGTATTTGGGATTTTGGCAATTGTTTTTGCTTTTTCGAACATACCAGTGCACAAGAAGTGCATAACATAACATTTCACAATCAAATAACATTATTAACAACAGTATTATAGCTTGATAAACACAGACAACATAAAATAAATCAAGGTTAACTTACCTAAATTCCAGTCTGAATAAACTTCAAAACCGTTAAACTTATATACGGCTCCATTGTTCTGCTAGACCACATATCTGTGATTGTGGCGTAGTAAATGTGTTTTTATGTTATTGTTCTCTAGTAACAATTGATTCATTAAAAACATAAATCCAGTCCCTTCTAAAATTGGTTGATGTTGCTTTGGAATTATATTCATTGTGAAATGTGAGAAATCTTAAATCAATTATTCATCATGCAAGTGGGTGGTAAGAAAACTGAATATGAAATAAATATTTCCAGATAATTAAAAAAAAATTATTTGGCATTAGTGGCAATATAAAAGCTATAATTATTCAAGGGTGTAGTTTTGGTACAGTCTATGGTTTGAACATTATCTTATTGGTATTAGCTGGCAAAAAAAAAAAAAGAAATAGGTTTTACAACAAAAAAAAACAACGAAGACAGGCTGAATGAAAATGTAAATCTACCCCCTGTCAGTAGGTGGCGCTTATAGAACAGGAGAAATAGAGCCTTTTACCCAGTAACTTCAGAAAACAAAGCAGTGCTGAGCTGATAAAACACCTACACGGAGGGAAGAAAAGAAAATGACATCAACTCTTTTCTCAAGGCAGTAATTTCCCTTCAGAGATACATTAATAGAATTAATTCCTACTTTAATTCATATAGACTAATTTACCTCAGCCATCACTTGTAAAGGTTGTAAAACCTCTCACTTTCCGTACACTGTAAAACCCAACAAGTTCAGCTAACTCATTTAATTTGAGGACAACGATAACCTCAAACCATTTAGGTTTATAAAAAAACAATAGTTATGAATACTCTGCACTTATTTTAATCAAGTCCACTAAAAAAGGATATTTCTTAATATACAATTAAACTTTAAACTGCATTCAAATACTTGATATAGCTGAACCTTCCCTATATTGAGTAAAACAACTGAAATTACAACCTTTAAATGAACTCAGAGTGCTTGCAGTTACTGGTAGCTCACAATAGCAGACTCAAAGTCACATCTAGTAAGTTAAGCTAACTCATTAAATTTGAGGACACTGGTTACCCAAATTCTTTTAATTTTTAGAAAACAATAGTTATGAGTACTTTGAACTTATTTCAATTGAGTTCATTAAAATAAGACACTCATTGCAATCAAGAAATGAAGTGATTAATTAAGTGATGATTGAGCATTAGTTATGAACACCTGATGATAATGAGCAGAATCACTGAATAAAAGAGAAACACAAGAACTACAACTGACTTCAGCCACAGCTTTAGATGAAATCAACTGAAGGATAAAAGAAAACATCAAATCTCTGAAGATCTCAGCATAGGAGGATTAAACAACTCCACAAACAGCATTACCAGCCTCACACATTACTAACCAGACTGACTTTCTTTCTGTCATTTCTGTTTTAATGAAAATAATAGTCTAATTGAAGTCACCATGATGGTGTTCAGTGTTTGCTTTTGTTGGGATCTTGACCCTTGATAAAACATGTCTTGCTCTGGCTGCTTTAACTGTGTTTATGAAGCACATTTGTTATGGTAAGAAAAGCCAAGAGAAAATGTAATCAGCCAGTGTTGATTGTTTTTTGCTGATAATAGTATCGTCATGCAGTGATTGAATCACTGATCTCATTATTTTTTTTATTTATAATAGAATCAACAGCATAAGATCCAGGAAGGTAATCGAACAATATGCAGGATTTAAATGGATCAAATTAATGCCCAAAAGGTTTTAATCTACAACAGTACTCATCAAGAATCAGAGTATGAATCTCAACAATGGTGAAAATAAAATAAAAAATTTCAGATGAACAGATCAACTTTGAACATAAAACAAGCTACAAAAACATCACAACAAACACAGCAAAAGTAAAGGCAAATAGTAAGAATCAAAGAAAATTAGTCACAATTCAGATGCATAATTTATTCATGCCGCAATGCATGCTGGGACCCATGAGGGAGTTTTGATCAGTGGTACCCAGCATGCACTGCAGCATGAAGCTTTTCATTGATTGGCACCATTGTTGAGATTCATACGCAGATTCTTGATGTCTGTGTGTTTTTAAGTATTGCCATAGATTAAAACCTTTTGAACACTACTTGATTCTAAAATCTTGCATATTATTCAATTACCACAACAGTGCTGGATCTCGTGCAATTGAATCATGTAGCCACCATTATGAACAACAGTTTCTCATGGTCTGATTCTTGAACAATACAAAAATTAACAACACAATACCGCTAGAACCAGAGCATAATACTCTGAGTGAGATCAGTGACTTAAGGCACTGCATGATGATTATACCAACCATCATTGTATAGCCAACATCACGTAATTACATTTTCTCTTTGCATTCCTCACCATAACAAATGGGCTTTCTAAACACACAGTTAAAGCAGCCAGAACACAAAAAATAATAATATTCAAGATTTAAGGGTTAAGAGCCCAACTAAAGCAAACACTCATCTCCACCATGGTGACTTCAATTAAACTATTATTTTCATTAAAACAGAAATGACAGAAATAAAGTCAGTCTGGTTAGTAATATGTGAATCTGGTAGTGTTGGTTGTGGAGTTGTTTAATCCTCCTCTGCTGAGATCTTCAGAGATTTAATGCCTTATTTTATCTACTGTGATTTCATCTAAAGCTGTGGCTTAAGTCAGTTTTAGTGTTTCTCTTCCCTTCTGTGATTGTGCTCATTATAATCAGGTGTTCATCACTAATGCTCAATCATCACTTAATTAATCACTTAATTTATTGATTGCAATGAGTGTCTTATTTTAGTGAACTCAATTGAAGTAAGTTCAAAGTACTCATAACTATTGTTTTCTAAAAATTAAAAGAATTAAGGTAATCAGTGTCCTCAAATTTAATGAGTTAGCTTAACTTGTTGGGTTTTACAGTGTAGGACACCCGAGGCTATGCACTCTACCCGGTCGGGTGGAAGTGCTCGCAGGCGGCGTCGAGATCGTAAACAAAGGCGGGGGAAGCGCGGAGGACTAAGAGCTAAGCTATGGCTAACACCACACCGGCTCTCTTTACCCAGCATTTTTCTTGCCAATGTACGGTCGCTAGTGAACAAAACGGAGGAGATTCGACTCAGCATCACACACAGCAAGAAACTTTTGAACTGTAACGTCCTAATCTTCACTGAAACCTGGTTAAACAGCGGAATACCGGACACCACTATTGAGCTAGCGGGACACCTCACACTCTGGGTGGATAGAACATTAGATGGCTTCGGTAAGACCAGAGGTGGTGGATTGTGTATTTACATTAACAAAGCTTGGTGCACAAACTCTGCTATTGTTGGGAGTCATTGTTCAGCTAACCTTGAGTTTCTCATGGTTAAATGTAGACTGTTTTATCTACTGCGGGAGTTCACTTCCACCACCAACTGCAGCCTATATTCCCCCGGATGCTGATGCCAAGCTTGCTATGAAAGAACTTCATGCAGCCATCAGTAAACAACAGACTGATCACCCGGAAGCTGCTTTTATTGTTGCAGGTGACTTTAATCACTCAAACTTAAAGTCAGTGCTACCCACGTTTCACCAGCATGTTTCCTGTCACACCAGAGGAAACAAAACCTTAGACAATGTTTACACAAACATGGCTGGAGGCTACGTTGCGACACCCCTCCCCCACCTGGGACAGTCAGATCACCTTTCTTTGTTCCTCACCCCCAAATATGCACCCCTCATCAACCGTGTGAAGCCATCAGTGAAGACCATCAAGGTGTGGCCTGCGGGGGCAGATTCCACACTCCAGGAAAGGTTTCTAAACACAGACTGGAGTATGTTTGCTTTTCAGGCCACCAGTGGCGCTCACACGGATATTGACTCCAACACCTCCTCTGTATTGGATCATATCAATACCACCATTGACAGTGTTACAACCCAGAAACAGATCACCACGTACCCAAATCAGAAGCCTTGGATGAACAAGGAAGTGCGACTCCTGTTGAAGTCACGCAAGTCACGCTGCACAGCATTATGAAAAAAGTATCTTATGCTCATAAAGCCTGCATTTATTTGAAAAAAAAAACAGCAATATTGTGAAATATTATTAAAATAATGGTTTTCTATTTTAAAATACTTTAAAATATAATTTATTCCTGTGATCACAGCTGGCTTCTTCAGTGTCACATGATCATTCAGAAATCATTCTAATAGGATGATTTAATGTCAATGATGGAAACTGTGATACTCTTTTCAAGATTATTTGATTAATAAAAAGTTAAAAAGAACTTAACATAATATTTAACAATATTAGGCTACTGTTTTTTCTGTATTTTTGATTAAATAAATGCAGGCTTGATGAGCATAAGAGACATCTCTTTTATGTATATATACACATATATATATAGATATATATAGATATATATATATATATATACACACATATTGCCCCTTCTTTTACATTTGAGCCCCTACCCCTCAAGAACTCTCAGCACAGCCCTGCACACAGACATCAAGAATCTGTGTATGAATCTCAACAATGGTGACAATCAATGAAAAGCTTCATGCTGCAGTGCATGCTGGGTACCACCAATCAAAACTCCCTCATGGGTCCCAGCATGCATTGCGACATTAATAAATTATGCATCTGAATTGTGACAAATTTTCTTTGATTCTTACTATGTGCTTTTACTTTTGCTGTGTTTGTTGTGATGTTTTTGTAGCTTGTTTTATGTTCAAAGTTGATCTGTTTATCTGAATTTTTTTTGATTGTCACCATTGTTGAGATTCAAACTCTGATTCTTGATGTCTGTGTGTCTGAATACTGTTGTACATTTAAACCTTTTGTGCATTATGTTTATTCATTTAAAAACTGCATATTGTTTGATTACCACAACCATCCTGGATCTTGTGCTGTAGAATCACATAGGTTCTATTATAAATAACACAAAAAACTAATAACACAAAACCTCTATAACCAGAGCATTAGACTCTGAATGAGATCAGTGATTCAGTCACTGCAACACGATAATATCATCAGCAAAAAACAAACTTATCACATTTTCTCTTGGCTTTTCTTACCGTAACAAATGTGCTTCGTAAAAGCAGCCAGAGATTTTAATAGGGCAAAGTTTTGTCAAGGGTCAAGATCCCAACAAAAGCAAACACTGAACACCATCATGGTGACTTCAATTAAACTATTATTTTCATTAAAACAGAAATGACAGAAATAAAGTCAGTCTGGTTAGTAATGTGTGAGGCTGGTAATGCTGTTTGTGGAGTTGTTTAATCCTCCTCTGCTGAGATCTTCAGAGATTTAATGTTTTCTTTTATCCTTCAGTTGATTTCATCTAAAGCTGTGGCTGAAGTCAGTTGTAGTTCTTGTGTTTCTCTTTCCTTCAGTGATTCTGCTCATTACCATCATCAGGTGTCACCACCAATACGCAATTATCACTTATTTAATCACTTAACAATATAATTATCCAATTATCATGCTGGGCACTAGAAATGTTCTAGAACTCATTCAGTTTGAGTTCTGTTTCAGTCATTGTGTCCACATAACATTCGGTAATATTTGAGTGCAGTGAACTCATTTTTTTAGTACATACAACTGTTAGGTTTTACATTGTAAAGAAACCTGCACTGCATGCTGTGTCTGCGTGAGACTGTTGCTTACTTACTGTTGCTTAAGTCAAGCTAACTTAAAATGTTTTCTATTTTCTGTTTTTACTAGTCAAGTCAAGTCATCCTTATTTATATAGCACTTTTAACAATGCAGATTGTTTCAAAGCAGCTTTACAGTGTTAAACAGGAAAATAATTCAATATAATTTTATTCAGCCGTATAGCCATTCTGGAGAAAACGGTGATGTCATCAGTTCATTTTAATTATCATACAGTGACAGTTTGGGCTTTATATCAGTAATTAGATCAGTGTTTTAGTTTATATGGTTAATTTAGTTTAATAATTAGATTTATTTGGATATTTAGTTGAAAAATTTAGAAACATTTAGTGTCCCCAACTGAGCACGCCAAGCCAGAGGTAACAGTGGCAAGGAAACCAAAACCCCATCAGGTGACCTAATGGAGAAAAATAAACCTTGGGAGAAACCAGGCTCAGTCGGGGTGCCAGTTTTCCTCTGGCCAATTAACAAACAGTGTATGATTATTATTCTGGCAACTTTACAGGTCAGAGCTCATAATAGATCAGAATGTTCGAAGGATCGGAGGCAACACGCCGGAGACGGGTTTATTGAGGATGACATATCGATTTAAGAATTATTAAATTGTAATATTCGAACAATCAGAGTCATCACGCCGGAGACAGGTTTATTGAGGATACCGTGTCGATGATGCAATTTCAGGGGAGTCTAATTGACACGGTGTCTGCAGACACTTCAGGGTCCTGCGTTGGTCTTCTCTGGGCACAGGTCCACAATCTGATCTGGATAGGGCCCAGATCAGGCTGACTGCAGTAAACCTCGGGATAAAACAGAAAGACTATCATTAGCGTAGATGCCATTCTTCTGATGATGTAACGAGTACATCAGGTGTTATGGGACGTGTTCCCGGTTCCGGTTGACCTAGTTAATGCAGCTTAACAATTAATTCATTGAAAAAGTGTTTTATGTGTATGCCACAGAAAAGAGATGTGTTTTTAGTCTAGATTTAAACTGGCAGAGTGTGTCTGCTTCCCGTACAATGCTAGGAAAAGGATCGACCGCCTGCAGTTGATTTCGATATTCTCGCTATTATCAACTGGCCAGAATTTTGAGACCGCAGTAGACGTGATGGAGTATAATATGTTAAGAGCTTGCTCAAGTATTGGGGAGCTAAACCATTTAGTGCTTTGTAAGTAATAAGCAAGATTTTAAAATATATGCGATGTTTAATAGGCAGCCAGTGCAGTGTTGACAGAACTGGGCTAATATGGTCATACTTCCTGGTTCTAGTAAGAACTCGAGCTGCTGCATTTTGGGCCAGCTGGAGTTTATTTATTCAGCGAGCAGGGCAACCACCCAGTAGAGCATTACAATAATCTAACCTTGAGGTCATGAACGCATGAACTAACTGTTCAGCATTTTGCATTGAGTGCATGTGCCGTAATTTAAATATATTTTTAAGATGGTAGAATGCAGTTTTACAGATGCTAGAAATGTGGCTTTCAAATGAAAGATTGGTATCAAAGAGCACACCCAGGTTCCTCACTGACGACGAGGACTTGACAGAGCAGCCATCAAGTGTTAGACAGTATTCTAGGTTACTTCTTGTGGAGATTTTTTGTCCAATAATTAAAAATTCATTTTTTTCTGAATTGAGTTGCAGGAATTAGTAATTTCCTGCAACTCAATTCAGAAAAAAATTAATTTTTAATTATTTACTGGTCATCCAATATTTTATATCAGCTATGCATTCCGTTAATTTTGTGAATTGGTAAGTTTCGTCAGGGTGCAAAGAAATATATAGCTGAGTATTGTCAGCATAACAATCAAAACTAACTCCATGCTTCCTAATTATATCTCCCAGTGGTAGCATGTACAGGGTGAAGAGCAGCGATCCTAGCACTGAGCCTTGTGGTACTCCATACTGAACTTGTGATCGGTGTGACATCTCTTCATTTACTGCTACAAACTGATAACGGTCACATAGGTATGATTTAAACCATGACAAGGCAATCCACTACATAATTGCCTACATAATTTTCGAGTCTATTCAAAAGAATGTTGTGGTCGATAGTATCAAATGCAGCGCTAAGATCGAGTAACACTAATAGAGAGATACAGCCACGATCGGATGATAAGAGTAAATCATTTGTAACTCTGATGAGAGCAGTCTCAGTGCTATGATACGGTCTAAATCCGGACTGGAAATCCTCACAGATACCATTTATTTCTAAAAAGGAACATAATTGTGAAGACACTGCCTTTTCAAGTATTTTTGACATAAAGGGTAGATTTGAGATTGGCCTATAATTGACTAATTCTGTAGGATCAAGTTGCATTTTTTTAATAAATGGTTTAATAATAGCCAACTTAAAAGTTTTCGGTACATATCCTAATGACAAAGATTAATTAATGATATTACGAAGAGGATCTATGACCTCTGGTAGCATCTCTTTTAATAGCCTAGTCGGTACAGGGTCAAGCATACATGTTGTTGATTTTGATGATTTAATGAGTTTAGCCAATTCTTCTTCTCCTATAGCAGTGAATGGGTGTAATTTTTCCTCAGTGACACTACAATGCTCTGTCTGATGTGATACTGTAGTAGACGGCTGCATGGTTAAAATTTTCTTCCTAATATTATCAATCTTCGTAAAGAAGTTCATAAAGTCATTACTGCTGTGCTGTTTACCAACATCAGAAATTGAAGCTTTATTTTTGGTTAATTTAGCTACTGTATCGAATAAATACCTAGGGTTGTGTTTGTTTTCTTCCAAGAGAGTCGAGAAATAAGCAGATCTAGCAGTTTTTATGGCCTTTCTGTATGCGATCATGTGCTCTTTCTACGAATTACGAAAGACCTCTAGTTTTGTTTTCCATTTTTCTGGCTGCGGTTTTAAGGGCCTGGGTGTGCTCGTTGTACCACGGCATTGGACTATTTTCTTTAATCTTTTTTAAGCGCAGGGGAGAAACTGTGTCTAAAATACTGGAAAAGAGAGAGTCAATAGTTTCTGTTGAAACATAGAGTTCTTCTAAGCTATCTGGGATGCTGAGGAGATGATACTGATAAGGAAGATTATTTAAAAAGCTATTTTTAGTAGCGGCAGTGATTGTCCTGACATTTTTTAAGCGAGGGGGCGGCTTTGCAACCTTAGCTAAATTAAGTATACATGATACTAGGTAATGATCAGAGATGTCATCGTTCTGCTGCAGAATTTCAGTGGTATCAACATTTATTCCATGTGACAATATTAGGTCTAAAGTATGATTATGGCGATGAGTGGGTCCTGACACGTGTTGCATAACTCCAATAGTTTAGAATGTCTTTAAATGCTAATCCCAATGCGTCTTTTTCGTTATCTACATGGATATTAAAATCACCAACAATTAGTACTTTATCTACGGCCAGTACTAACTCTGATAGAAAATCAGCAAATTCTTTAATAAAGTCTGTATTATGCCCTGGTGGCCTGTATAGAGTAGCTAACACAAATGTTAAACAGGTTTTATCATGTACACTACATAACGTTACATAAAGCACCAAAACTTTGAAGGAATTATATTTGAAACTAGACTTCTGAGTAATACTGAAGATATTATTATAAATTACAGCAACCCCTCCCCCTTTACCTTTCAGACGCGGTTCATGTTTATAACAATAATCTTGGGGGGTGGACTCATTTAAAGTAATGTAGTCGTCAGGTTTTAGCCAGGTTTCTGTCAAACACAGCACATCTAGATTATTTTCTGTAATGATATAATTTACAATAAGCTTTTGGGGAAAGGGATCGAATATTCAGCAACCCAAGCTTTATCAATTGTTCATCTGTACTATATCTGTTGTTTATTTGTTGGACATCAATTACATTTTTACTGTTGAATGGTTTAGATTTTTTTTGTATTTACTAATTCAGGGAACAGACACAGTCTCTATATGATAATATCTAGGTGAAAGAGTGTGCTGGGATTTATCTGACTCTGGTGACTCTGGTGACAGCTAGCAGACGGTCGGTTTAGCCAGTTTGTCTGCTTCCTGACCTGGGCCCTAGTGAGTCAAGGTTCAGCTCTAAGACTATGTGCCAAATTACTAGAGAGAAGAGCGGAACCACCCCAGGAGGGATGGATGCCATCCTTCTTCAATAGGTCAGGTCTGCCCCAAAAACTTTTCCAATTGTCTATGAACCCTATGTTATTTTGCGGACACCACTTAGACAACCAGCCATTGAGTGATGATAGTCTACTAACTATCTCATCACTCCTTTTAACAGGGAGCAGTCCAGAACAATAAACAGCCTTTGACATCGTACTAGCGAGTTCACTGTGTCTCACTGTCACCCAATGTCCCTGCTGCGGGGGCCCTGCAGCCCGAACCGAAGAATGTACAGAGTTCACTAAGCTATTCGCATCCAAATCAGTATCTAAAGCTGTTACATCCTCACTACTCTCAGATAAAGTATGGATGCGTGTTTCTAATTCTGAAATCTTCTCCGTCAGACTAAATATCTCCTTACATTTATCACATGTGAAGCCCTGTTCGCCAGCGGAGAAGCCTATACTGAACATGCAGCATGCAGTGCAAATGACAACGACAGGAGATGACATGACTTACCGTGTTTGTTGATTAATCCAATTTACCACAATTGTTTGCTGGACACTATTTACTAATCCAACTAATGAACTCAGAGAGCAGGAGACCCGGGTGCAGAGATGACAAGCTAACAGGCTAGCGAAATGCTAACGTGTGATGGTGATTTAGATTAAAAGCTAGCGATGTCAAATTTAACGTGATAGGCAATATTTAAACAATGTATGGTGATGAGTAAGTTATATTTAGCAGTAGAACAAAGAAAATATATCAAAATAGAGATTCAAACGCAAGCAAGGCTGTACAGAGCTACAAACAATGCAGGAGGCAAACAGGAGACAGGAGCAATCGATGAGGAGCAATCGATCAGACAGGAGCAATCCGATCAGACAGGAGCCACTATATATACTCTATATACTATAGCATGATAGGAACGGCTCGCGCAAATCTTATCATCTTTTTGGACCGCGCTGGTGAACGCGCGCAAGGTATGCTACGCTGATTCACGCGCCACTAATAAACCGGGCTTCAGGCATGTTGCGCTGATAATCAGTCTTTTCAGTTCGTACAGGAACTTAGCGCTATTAAAAGCTTCGAACGCATGGTGCATATCATTCATTAATAGCCTCAATCACTCACCACCATATTTCTCATGTTGTGTCCCCTGCAGTGAGAGAACTGTGGTGCGCCACCGCTGAGTGAGCTCTGATTGGGTAACATCTTAAATATGTGCACAAGAACATTGTAGCATTCTGAATTAAAATATAAATAAATAAATAAAGTCGCAGCCTTATGCGATTTAGAAATTGCATGTGCTCAATTCGCAATTGCTATGCGATTGCGATTAATTGCACAGCCATCCAAGTCAAACTGCCCAACTAAATGAAACACTGATCATCATAATGGTAACCAAACCTTAAAAAAAAAAAACATCAACATCTAAACCTCTGTTAATTCTCAATAAGAGCGTATATAGGTGTTTTTCAGGGTTGGAGCCAAACTCTGCAGGACAGCGACTCACTTGGACCGAACTTGCCCACTTGCCTGCTCTAAGTAGAGGAAAACACTGGTATAATTGTACACTAAGGATCAATTGTGTACCTTTAAAGGTTTATATGTTTTGTTCCCCCTTTTTTTTTTGACAGTCTGTTGACAATATTTTATGATTTCTGGACTGATAAAAAGAGGAAAATCCAAAATCCCCTCTGTAAAAAAAACATTTGCCAAAACTTTAATATGCTTTATATGAAAATGAATTTAATATGAATTTCAGATTTCTGTTCTGATTTAGTGCAGTAGTGATTAGTGCATATTTAATTAGATATTGCATCGTTTGCATATTTAAACATATCAGTTCTCTTTTCACAGAACACTTTTCTTCATGTAATGAATTAACTGGGAAAGTTTGTTGATATCTATAAGTTAACTTTTGTATCCTATTCACCTGCAGTGTGTTGCCTTAGCAATCATGATAAATGTATCATTCTAAAAGGACGTTTTATTCGAATCTCAAAAAAGAGGCCTTTCAGCTCTAAAGAGCACTGCACCTCATCGATCTGTAAAAGTAAACTTGAGCGATTTTCTCGGTGGCTGCGGTTTCCTCAACTGCGTCTCTGGCTCTGACAATATAAAAGATGTGTGTTTGCCTGATATGGAATTCAAAATAGCGTTGAGAAATAAAATACAGTGCAGACAGGAGAGCGGGCCGCTGATGAAACAGAATGCAAATGGAACAGGTGAGGTGAGGAAGGCAGAGCGCGAGGACAGTGTACGCGCCTCTTCCCTCTCCCACCATCTGCCTCTCTTCAAACTTCCAGAAACATCCATCCAGAACAGACAACATATTCCCCTCATCAGCCGAGCGGTGACAAGCCTCTGTCACACTACAGCAGAGGGAAGGCAAATTAGAGTCGCCCACTGAGAGGTTGTAAATGGGAAATCGAGGGGAAAGTTGGAGCGCCGAATGTGAGCGATTCGCACAGACAGACACACTGACTCTACAGACGCAGGACAAATATTTGATAGCCATGCTGTCACTGGTTTTTAACAGAGCCGATGAAATCGGCTTGACAGCCACAGCGCAGATGGTGGCGCGCACGCGCTCACGACCGAACAATGGACAGGCGCCTGCTCTCCCGATTTTGGTAGCTTTTTTCAAGCAAGTCAGAGTGTGTGGTTTGAGTGACATCGCCGCTAACCTCCCAGGTTACACTAACAGACATCAAGGCACCAATCAAGGCTGCCAAAGAGGGCCTGTCTCACTGAGTTTGGATGGGAGCTTTCCGCTCGGCCGTCTCCGACTGACAAGCACCTTAAAAAGGCCTGTCAGTTCAACATGAATTGCAGTGACCTCCAGGGCCTCATCCAAGAAATTCAAAAATTAATGTAAATGTACTTGAAGGGTGAGCCATTCTTCTGTGAAGCATTGCCAAAAATGAAATATTCAAAGGTGAGAGTTAATACCAAGGAACCTGGCAGTGCTACATGGTGGACACATCTCCTTGCTTCCTTTTGCGGAAATATTTTAGAGGAATATATTTCAGCCTCTTCTGATTTGAGAGACAATTTTCAACTATTGAATTATTCAGATGGGGAGAGTTTTGAAAATGATACGGTCCTTTATCTGAGCATGAATGTAATAGGTCGTTCTGTGCCGCTTTGGGGTTCAGAGCTTTAATGCTAAATGAAACACTAATTCACTTCTCCTTTGTGATTCTCCCAGTGAATTCTTTTGATTTACTGCAAATTCTTGCCACAGTGAATGGAATGCCTTAAAAGGACCCAAAACATGAAAAAGTGTCCCTCTTTTCCATGCAGTTACAAAAAGAAGTATTCTAAATGTATTGTGAATCCATACATCATATGTGCAAGATTCCAAGGGCCTATACCATGAAGCCAGTTTAGCTGGCTAGCCAGATATGTTTAAACTTAGTTTGTGCCAATCCTGGGTTTTAGGTACCATTAAAGTGGTTTGGTTTTAGGCAATGTTCATCTCCATGGTAACTTACGCTCCAAGGCTAACCTGCTCAAACTGAAATTAGACCAATCAGCTGTGAGCAAATTGACACACCTCTGATGCAATAAAGTCACTGCCCTTTTTTCTACTCCAAATGAAAGGTCACTACATAGCAAATGTTTTTTCAAGACTAAAGCGTCTGGCTTTTAACGATGCTTATTTATAATAATAATATTTTTGAATGGTTTAGATATCATTTATGTAATCATTATACACTTAATCAATTACACATGTATAATTTTAGTTAAACAATCATTAATAGACACTTAGTTAAAATTAATATAAATAGCCTATATAAAGGTCATACAAATAAGCCTTAAAATCAATAAATAAAGCTATAAAAGTGACTACATGTGAGCTTAAATGTTCAATTATCTCCATATATCAACTAAACTAACTTCATAACTTTTACTTGCATTGACGTAGTAAGATTTTTCTTAAAGTTGTCCTCTTTCATAGGCAGCTCATGGGACCGACAAAGCCTGAATAGATTGGTTTGGTTTTGTCAACTCGAAACTAATCCTGTAACCCTGAGTTTGTTAAACTACCATCGTGGTACAGTCTTCTTGATAGCCAACCAATTTTGTGAGCAACAAACCAAAGTTTAAGTCACTGTTCACTGCAAATCCTCTTGAACTCTAAACATAAGTCAATGTTCTGAGTCAAAAGACAAAAATAAGACCGGATCAACACATTCACTCAAAAGATAATTTAATTTGTTTAGTATTAAGACATTGTTATTTATCTCATAAACACCCATTTTCAGTGAATAATGACAATTTTGCTCAATTGCTCACACAAAGCTTAAAATCTGTTATGAATATTTTTTTTCTAAAGTGATTTACAGTACTTATTATGTATTTCCTGGGGATTGAACCCATGACCTTAGTTCAATGCTTTATCATTTGAGCTAAAGGGAAGCTGTCGATGCTGTGAACTCATGTTTGAAACTATGCGTTTTTTAAGTTTAATTTTAAACGTTCATGACTTTTTTTTTAAGGATTGTGAATAAATGATTTATTAATTTTTATTCCCATGATATTTTTGTGCAAATATTTGTCAAATCTATTTATAAAATAATATAATTATATTTTGTGTTGGGGAAAGTTACTTTTAAAAGTATTAGGTTACAATATTGAATTCCTCCCTTTAAAAAGTAAGTAATTACATATTTTTTTAATGTAAAGTAATACACTCTTTTACTTTTGTGTTACTTGTTCTCACCTGGCTGAGGCTCGGTCTCTTCTAGGCCTTTTTTTACTGAGTGTTTAACTCAGTAATGCATTCAACAACACAGCCTATTTAACATACACCAGGGGTGCCCAATCCTGTTCCTGGAGATCTACCTTCCTGGAAAGTTCAGCTCCAACCCTGATCAAACACAAATGAAGCAGCTGATTAAGATCTTCAGGACAGATAATAGGCTTGTTTGAGATGAGCAAACTAGTACGAGCACTAGTGCGGGCTCGGCAGAAGTGCGCATCGAGGGCGCATATCAACCTCAAAGGGGGCACTTGCAAGAAACCTAAAATGACAATGGCCATTGTAAGTCCACAAGACCGAAAGTGCAAATGAAGTGTGCCATTTGGGACAGGGCCTTATAGGGAGATGAGAGGGTCTGTATCTCTTACCATTGGAAAAAGTGTAACGGCTAACTTGGATCATGTGAGGCACCTCAGCCAATCATGTAATGGCAGTGACATCAGTGGCCGCTGTTCAAAGTCTTATGACAGTCAGTTACAGTTTATGTTAATCAGTTTCTTGTGGATTAGCGCGTTGGTCTTGTGAATAAATGTTTTATATTTGGTGTTATATCACTAGTAAATGTACTGTAGGACTGCATTGTTTGTGGATTGTGCCATACTTCGCAGAAATAAGGGCGTGAATATTTTTATTAGCTGCAAATGGGCCTATAAAACTACATTTAAGATTACACTAAAAACTTAATTGTAATTTAATACATATTTCATTTATTAAAATTGTATGTATATTTGTACCACATTGTCTGTGAGTTGCTTTGCAATTACAAATGGAAAATATGTCCACAATGAGCACATTTGAACTAGTTTTTAACCTTGAGGTTCCATGAACGTCTGTATCGGACGTGCAGAATCATAAAAACTTTCATTCTGGCTCCTCATTGGACGTCTTTTCAATGTACGCCTCTAGTGGCAAAGACATTGAAAAGACGTCTTTTGGACATAACTTTGCTCAGTGGGTTCATCCATTCAAAAGCGTTATCTCATCATAAGGCACAGAGCAGTCATAATTCATTACAATACAAGTCCAACCTGGCAGCGATAGAAAGAAAATGTATTTTCTTTACATTTACATTTATGCATTTAGCAAACGCTTTTATCCAAAGCGACTTACAACTGAGGAGTACAGGAAGCGATCCATCATGAGGAGGCAGCAAAACGAAAGTGCCTGAAGTACTAAGTTTTGGATATCGCACAGAGCATCACACACTAGGGCAGGGAAGAAGTAGTGGAAAATAGAAGGACATTTTTTTAAAAGATAAGTTTAAGTGCTCGCGGAAGAGGTGAGTTTTCAGCTGTCGTTTGAATGTTGTCAGTGATTCTGCAATTCGGATGGAGGTGGGAAGATCGTTCCACCAGCAGGGAACGGTGAATGTGAATGTTCTGGAGAGGGATTTTCTGCCTCTCTGTGATGGTACCACAAGCCGTTGCTCCTTAGCGGAGTTCTGGTGGGGGTGTAGACTTGTAGGAGCGAGTCAAAGTATGCAGGAGCGGAGCTCGTGGTGGATCTGTAAGCGAGCGTAAGTGCCTTGAACTTGATGCGAGCAGCGAGTGGTAGCCAGTGCAGAGAGATGAAGAGTGGTGTGACGTGGGCCCTTTTGGGTTAGTTGAAGATAAGACGTGCTGCTGCATTCTGGATCATTTGGAGCGTTTTGATCACACATGTTGGAAGTCCAGCCAGAAGCGCATTGCAGTAGTCAAGCCTAGAAATGACCAGGGCATGGATGAGAAGTTGTGTTGCATGCTCTGTTAGAAAAGGTCTGATCTTCCTGATGTTGTGGAGCGCAAACCTGCATGAGCGAGCTGTCTTTGAAATGTGGTCTTTGAAGGACAACTGGTCATCAAAGATTACGCCAAGGTTTCTGACCGACCCTGAAGAGGTGATCCAAGAAGAACCTAGCTGGATGGTGACGTCATGTTGTATTGTGGGATTGGCTGGGAAGACGAGCAGTTCAGTCTTTGCCAGGTTGAGCTGCAGGTGATGTTTTTTCATCCATGCCGAGATGTCCGCCAAACAGCTGGAGATTTGTGCAGCTACTGTGGGGTCGTCTGGTTAGAATGAAAGGTAGAGTTAAGTATCATCCGCATAGCAGTGGAATGAGAGGCCATGTGCCTGTATGATGGGTCCTAATGATGTAGTGTAAATGGAGAAGAGGAGAGGTCCAAGCACTGAACCCTGAGTAACCCCTGTGTTTAGCTGATGTGCTTTGGATACCTCCCCTCTCCAGGCAACCTTGAAAGACCTACCTGTGATGTAGGACTCAAACCAGTGGAGTGGAATCCCTGTGATGCCCAGTGATGAAAGGGTGGACCGAAGAATCTGATGATTGACCATGTCAAAGGCAGCAGATAGATCGAGGAGGACAAAGGACTGATGATTTGGAGTCAGCTTTAGCTATCTGCAGGGCTTCAGTGACCGACAGCAATGCAGTCTCTGTGGAGTGGCCGCTTTTGAAACCTGATTGGTTGATGTCCAACTGATTATTCTGTGAGAGGAAGGATGAAACCTGATTGAAAACCACTCGTTCAAGTGTTTTCGCTATGAATGGTAGCAGAGAGACAGGTCTGTAGTTATCTATGAGTGAAGAGTTTAATGTGGGTTTCTTAAGCAGTGGAGTTATCCGAGCCTGCTTGAATGTGGTAGGGAAGATGCCGGTGCTGAGAGATGTGTTGATGATGTGTGTGAGTGCTGGTAGGAGTGTAGGAGAGATGGTTTGAAGGAGATGTGAAGGGATGGGATCTAGAGGACAGGTGGTAGGATGGCTGGAGAGGACAAGTTTAGATACTTCTGCCTCAGTGAGTGTAGTGAATGAGGAGAGATGATGATCGGCTGTGGGTTTGGCTGATGTAAAATCATGTGTGTGGGGGGATGAGAACTGACTGCTGATGGATGTTGTTTTGTTTGTGAAGAAATGGGCAAAGTCATCGGCAGATAAGATAAGGAGGTGGTGGGAGGAGTTGGAGGAGGACAGAGCAGAGAGTTGAAAGTTCTGAAGAGTGTGCGTGAGTTTGAGGTGATGTTGATTTTGTTGTGGAAGTATGAAGATTTAGCCGCATGGACTCACCTGAAAAGAATGAGAGCAGAGACTAATACTTACTTAGGTCAGACGGGTTGGTTGATTTAAGCCATTTCCTCTCTGCTGCCCTGACTTTGATCCGGTGTTCAAAGGACATCAGATAGCCAGGGACTAGAGGGAGTAGCACGTGCTGGCCTAGAAGACAGAGGACAGATACTATCTAGACAAGAAGTTAAAGTGGAGCATAAAGTGTCTGTAGCGGTGTTAATGTCCATAGTGGAGAATTGTGTGCATGAAGGAAGAGAAAATGACACAGCAGAGGAGAGATGAGAAGGAGAAAGTGAGCGCAGGTTTCGCCTGAAAGTAACTGGTAGAGGGGGCTGGTGGTGCCTGAGTAGTAAATTGTATATTAAATGTGATGTAGAGATAGTGAAGTAGTGATCTGAGATGTGAAGTGGTTTGACCACAATGTTATCTGTAGTGCAGTTGCGTGTGTAGATGAGGTCAAGTTGGTTGCCAGATTTGTGGGCATGTGTGGTGTTGAGGTGGGTGAGATCAAATGAGTGGAAGTCTGCAGCATACGGTTTGTTGATGTGAATGTTAAAGTCACCGAGGATTATAAGTGGACTGCCATCCTCTGGGAATGAAGACAGCAGCGCATCCAACTCGTCAACAAAGGTGCCTAATTGGCCAGGAGGGCGGTAAATGACTATAATATGGGTTGTAATGGGAGATGTAACTGTAATCGCATGGTATTCAAATGAGTTGTTGTTGCATAGAGAGGTGTGTGTTGAGTATTTCCAATTGTTAGAAATGAGAAGACCTGTGCCTCCACCCTTCCCAGTGTGGCGAGGGGTGTGAGAGAAAAAGAAGTTGTTAGAGAGAGCAGCAGGGGTTGCTGAGTTTTCTGGACGGATCCAAGTCTCAGTTAAGGCCAAGATATTAAGAGCGGATTGAGTGGCAAAGACTGGAATGAAGTCAGCTTTGTTGACAGCTGACTGACAATTCCATAAACCCACAGAAAAAGAGGAAGGAGCATTAACAAAGAAGGGAATAGGACGCAGATTAGCAGTGTTGCGATGCCTTCGGCGTGTAGTAGAGGAACGTGGTCAAGAGACAACGGGAATGTACTGAAAGCACATGGTAAGAGAGAGGAAAGAGAAAGGGTAAACTAGGGTGCCTTACCAGTGGCCTCTTCGGGGGAGTCGCAGGGAGAGTCGATGTCTTTACCCAACTTGGTCTTCAAACGAAGAGGCTGAACGCTGGCGCGGGAGCATATTAAATAGATGCTAATCACTATAGTCAGAACAGGTGAGGACGCTTTTGTAATTCACCCAAACAATCAAGGGAATAGCCTGTCAATGGCTCAGCTCAAAAGCGAAACTATGACTCACTAGCAGTGCGAATATCCAGCAATAGCAATAACAATTGAGTGCGGGCAGGCGGCAAAAACAGCCCTTGTTATAATTCAAATACAATTATCTTAACCAGTAAAATTATAAATAGAAAAATAACTACAGAATCGAAATGTATCCACTTGTTAGCGTGTATAATGCTGAGCAAATCCAACAAACTGAGTAATCAGAAAAAACTGTAAGAAACTTTGTAATTCGCCCAAACAATCAAGGGAACAGCAACATTCCCTTCTCTGCCTTCTCTTAAAAAATAACCTTTGTATCATAAAATCTACATATCGTTCCCAACAAAAGTTGTTTAATGTAAAACACATTGAAGATTAGAGGACAGGCTGTCGATGCATTAAATGATAAGGTATTTCCTCACAAAAGCAGTTTAATCAGTGTAGTGAAGCCTCTTCTCCATTGACATTCATTTAAAAAAAGGCCTCTTGTCTCTTTCCCTGTGTACCAGCACTTGCATTAGCCGTTACGCTTTTTTGGAAAGTTTGCCTTCCAGTGGTTTTGTTCAGATTTGATTGTTGACGATTTAGCAGGATCTTGGATTATTTGGTTCTTCGACGCTCATCCTGGACTTGCTGTCAAGGCAACAGGTCTGTAATCTTAAACCTGCTCACGAGCAGTCTTATTTCATGTAAACAGGATTAGATTGCCTCTTTTTAAGCACCATTGATACTTAAAATATGTCCCAACCACAGCTACTTTATTACAAGCGTTCCTTACTGAACCAGGGGTAATGATAATTTTAAATAATAATAATAATATAAACATTTATTTGAAAATAATATTTATATAGATCTGTGGTGACAGATATTATGGGAGTGGCTTGATGCAGCGCATGAGATGCAGATAACTTGATCTGATCCTTAAGAAACTTTAGTTATATGTTTTTAGTATGTTAATAATAATTAAAAAAAATGTTTTACATTTATATAGCGCTTTTCTGGGTACTCAAAGTGCTTTACATATAGAAGGGGGGAATCTCCTCAACCACCACCAATGTGCAGCATCCACCCAGATGATGCAACGGCAGCCATATTGCGCCAGAACGCCCACCACACACCAACTGATTGGTGGAGAGGAGGCCGAGTGATGAAGCCAATCAGTATATGGGGATTATTAAGAGGTCATGATGGACAGGGTCCAATGGGCAAATTTGGCCAGGATGCCAGGGTTACACCCCTACTCTTTATCAAAGGACATTTTGGGATTTTTTTATGATCACAGAGAGTCAGGACCTCGGTTTAACATCTCATTCGAAGGATGCTGTCACGTAACAAATCTGCTTCAAAGGTAAAATTACATGAATTGTTAATTACAACATTGAAATACAAATGTAAAGCCTGTACAAATACTAGAAAGCATTAATACAAATGCTTGGGAAAATATAATAAAAAATAAATAAATAAAAAACAGTGCACATTTCATTTATATTATAACTTTTATATAATTTTGGTTACTTGGCTCATTCCTTATAAAGGAATCCAGAAAATTATGATTATTCAGAAATTTATAAATTATCCAGATATTTAATTATAGGATGTTTAATTATATTTATGATTTTAATTATATGATGGCATTATGTTCCTGTCTAGCCGCCAGCAAATCGCTCCAATATTAATGTGTAAATTTAAAAAAAGTGTTAGGCTACTTGCTACACCCGCAACGCTGATTATATTAGTAGTGTATGTAAAATGTATATATAATAAAACATATAGTTGAAGCCAGATGGGTTTTATATCTTTGAACATGATGCTATCAGAAGATTGAGGTTTGACGAAACCTGCAAACTGAAGTGAGAATGTCACAAAAACAACTTTTATTTATCAGGATTACAGTCACTACAGTTATGTTTACCTTATGAGCAAAATATACTCAAGTATGGATACTCACATTTTACTCAATTAAAAGCCCAAGTATCTATGTAACCACTGCAAAAAATGTAATTAAGTAAGAGCAAAATTTTAGAGTTTAAACTGCACTTGAGTGAAGTACAAATGCCTCCAAATATTACTCAATTATCATAATCCAGTAAAATTATATTCAAGCATTATCACCCCTGCTTATGAATCTTTCCTGGAACAGGTTTGTCATGAAACATGTCTTGTTTCTCCCTTTCAGATCACCATGACTAATATTTCTGAAGATATGAGACTGCTGGTAGATCAGGTTCTAGTTCAGCGCACACATTTATATTCCTTACACCTGGTCCGTCGACTCTGTTCACATTTCCTCTACAGACTTCAGCACTCAAACTTTAGAATGAGCAGCGCTGTCGTTTAATCTCGTCAAACAAAGCAGCTTGTACACGTGTCTCGTCTTCCAGGGTGGGCTGAAGCTGTCCTGTGGTTTTCAACATCTCAGCTCCACGTCCGGATGAATAAAACAAGATATTAATGAATTTTGGATGAAAGCTTCACAGAGGGGGCCGGTGTGGCTCATTAGCAACTATATTATTGATCACAGGATTCCTCTGCGCTCAGGAACGTGGCGCTCTTCAAAAATGCAAATAACTGGCAAATTGAGTAATACCCCTTTGACTGAACATATTATAAACAAATCAGCGTCAACAGTCGTGACTGAAATCGACGTGATTAATGCAGCAGAGATTGTCACGCTTGATTAATGTTTCACTGTGTTTCGGAATTATAGGTCATGCAAAATACAACAGGAGCAGAGAAGGCGTGTTTCGTCTCCTGTGATGTTTTCTTTAGCTCTGTGTTGGATTTCGGTATTACAGCCAGAGCTTGGAGGGTTAGTTCACCCAAAAATGAAAATTAGTCCATGATTTACTCACCCTCAAGTCATCCGAGGTGTATATGACGTTCTTCCTTTAGACGAATAAAATCGGAGTTATATTAAAACATTCGTGGCTAATCTTGATGGGTAGTTTTTGAAGTTCATAAAAGTGCATCTATCCATCATAAAAGATATCCACATGACTCCAGGGGGTTAAGAAAGGCCTTCTGAAGTGAAGCCATGCATTTTCGTAAGAAAAATATCCATATTTAAAACTTTATAGAGTAAAATAGCTAACTTCCGGAGGTAAGCAGTGCGCGAGTAAACATGCGCTAAAAGAGTAACCCACGACGTTACATTTTGTTTTGCTCTATCCAGATTCAGAGCCTTGATTCATCCTTGATTCAGAGCCAAAAACTTTAAGAGGCCCAGAAACATGAGTAACTTTATGAACTGAGTGTACATGTGTGCCACAAAACATGTTCCTTTTCCTGTCATATTCCAATTTCTGTGCTAATATGTAAACTTGCTGTTCAATGCCTCCTCAAACCGAATTAAATGGACAGTTCACCCCAAAAAAAGAAAATGATGTCATTTACTCACCCTTGTGTAATTCTGAACCTGTGGGTTTCTTTCTTCTGGAAGCTCATTTTCTGGATGATTTATTTTTATTCGCAGCTATCCGTCTTGAAAAAACATTTTGCTTAATACAGCTTAATATACTCAACAACAAAAAAAATAATGTCTAAACATAAGATTTATGCATTTTAATTGCATATAAATGTTCCATGCATTTGGATTACATAATTTTAACATAAACAAATTAATAAACTTAATGTGATTCATATTTAACATTTATGTAATTGTATTGTATTGATAAACTGAATGTGATTCATATATACCAGTTATATGTGAATGAAACAGGTAAGATTTATGTAAAAGTGCACAGAAAAACACCCATGTTAAATTAACACTTTCTAGTGTTCATGTGTGTGCTCATTAGTGGGTTAAAGTACCATTGAAGCGGTGTTAAAGTTAATGAGATAATTGAGTGATGATTGAGCATTAATGATGAACACCTGATGATAATGAGCAGAATCACTGAAGGAAAGAGAAACACAAGAACAACAACTGACTTCAGCCACAGCCTTAGATGAAATCAACTGAAGATAAAAGAAGACATTACATCTCTGAAGATATCAGTAGATGAGGATTAAACAACTTCACAAACAGCATCATCAGCTGCACGCATTACTAACCAGATTGACTTTATTTCTGTCATTTCTGTTTTAATGAAAATAATAGTTTTGTTGGAAGTCACCATGCTGGAGATTAGTGTCTGCTTTAGTTGGGCTCTTGACCTTAACTTTTTAACTTTAGTTTTTCTCTGGCTCCTTTAACTGTGTGTTTATAAAGCACATTTGTTATTTGCTTATTGCTTGTTTATTATGTCCAAGAGACAAAATTATCAGGTGATGTTGGCTTTTTGTAGCGGCCTTAATCACTGCTCTCATTCAGTAGCTAATTTGCTAGTTATAGAGGTAATGTTTTATTAATTGTGTTGTATTTATAATAATAGCCATGTGAGTCTACAGTACAAGATCCAGGATGGTTGTGTTAATTGAATAGTATCCAGATAAAAAATAAAAAAAAGTGCATAAAAGGTTTTAATCGCCTCCTTACTTAGACACACACAGACATCATGAATCAGCATATGAATCTTTACAATGGTGACAATAAAAAAATTCAGATAAACAGATCAAAACAAAAGCAACTAAAATGTCACAACAAAAACAGCAAAAGTAAAAGCAATTAGTAAGTATCAAAGAAAATTTGTCACAAATCAGATGCATAATTTATTCATAGTGAGCACACACATGAACACTACGAAGTGTTAATTTAACATGGGCATTTTTTTCTGTGCACTTTTACATAAATCTTAGCTGTTTCATTTATTTAAAACTGGCATATATGAATCACATTCAGTTTATCAATACAATTACATAAATCTTACCTGTTACATTTATGTATGATTTACATATAAGAATCACATAAAATCTATTATTTTTTTATGTTAAAATGATGTATTCTAAATGCATGGAAAATTTATTAAAATAAAAAAATCTTATGTTTAGACAAGATTTCTTTTTGAGTGTATTACCTAATTTGATGTTCATCATGATAACTTTCCATCATGTTTTTTAAATATATTTTTCAAATTATAAATAATGTATCAGCTTCAATATTCTTATGAAAATAACAAACGCAGTCAAATGTCAAATGTTTAGGTTTTAATGACAAAAAGAAATATTCAAAATGTATCACTTAACTTACAATGTGGAAACATTATGTTCAAATACTCTTTACATAAATATAAATAATTTAAGCTTCATAAATAAATAAGCTTTTTTTCCACAAAATATGTAATTTTCTGCCTCTCTTTGAATGTAGTAAACCACCCTCAGATGTAGCAGAAAACATCTGGGTCATGTTTGCATTTTCTGTCACTGGCCATAATTCTAACCTTGAAATCTGAATATAAGATAGCAATCATGACTTTAGCCGCGCTTCCACCGAAATTACCCGGAACTATTTGTACCAGGAACTTTTTTCCCAGGAACTTTTTCTCCCCCAGACCTGCTACTGTCTGCGTTTCCACCGCGGTCTAAAGTACCGGGAAGATTAGGCAAATTAGTCCGGTGACGTGGTAATGCGCGCGACTGCTCCTCCGAGTCACAGACGGACAGTAATCACTTTTGTGCGACACTGTCTGCCACAATAACAAGTATGGAGGAGATGCAAGCAGTGCTGTTTTTGCTGGTTATATATTGGTTTACTACAGAGGTAATTAACAAAACGGCGGAAAAGAGACGAGCACTGACACTAAAGCGTATTCTGAAAGCTTGTAAAGCTAGATTTAAAATTACACTAATGTGTCCTTGTGACAACACACATAACCAAGGTATCAGACTCAGAATTGTAGACTGACTGTTAATATGATAGAAATGTACAAATACATAAATATTACACATTTGTATATAAGGAACCTAAAGCCAAGTTGTATTTTTTAGCATTGTTATTTTTACATGGCTTTGCCATAAATATAAAACGTCATAAGTGACTTATCAGGTTGTTAAACACATTACCAACACTGCTTTTTGTCTCTACATGTTGTTTACATCTTTACAAGCTTGTGTTGAAGGTTAACTTCTAACCGGTACTTCAAACTTTACCGTCAGTGCTAAAATTACCATGGAAATGAAAAGACACAGTGACATTTTACACATTTGACTTTATTTTAAACAGATTAGCTCTTACAAAATTAAAATAAATTAAATAAAAGTGCACAAAGACAAATAAATTACTAGAACAATAAAATGAAAATATAAAATGTGAAAACAATATATAAAAAAAAAAGTGTATTTTCCAGTAATCTGTCCAAGAGCTGTGCAATATATAAACTACAAATGTGGTAGTGCAAATGCTTCATTCAAGCGGCTGGTCGTTGTGGCTACTTCTTCAACGACTGGACAACGACTGGACAAACTGTCCAAGAACAGACAGAAACCCGGTCTGAAAGTCCGTCTGCTGCCGTCTGCTTTCTTCCGCTTCTGCCTGGTGGAATGCCAGCTCTTGCCTCCTCATCTCTCTCTCCTCAGCCTGGCTCTCCAGTAACAGCTGCATATATTGATCACGCTGTTCTTGTCCATGCTGCAGGACGGCCCGGTTAGCATCCTCCATGTCCCTCAGTGCATCAAGAATCAGAATCACAGTCCCTTTTCCCTAAGTAGAAAAATTGCACAGAAACACATGGAAATTAATACACAAGGCAACCATGAAACAATAGAAACCATCAATTAATTATTTTAAAGTGTTTTCACCACAAATAATGAACAATTGTTTGCCCAGTTTGAACAATGCCCAGTGTGCAATTTTTATCATGGGCAATTTAAGTTTACAATTCAAAACAACAAAACTACTCAAAACCATTAAGGATTACGAATCAGTTTTTAAATATATACACATTTTTGTCAGCTTCATACCTCGGCGTGTGTGTGTTTCGGCAGGAGACACGGGACGCGGGCTACTGGTGACCGCGGGGGAAAACACGCTGGTCTCCGTTGCCTGCAATTCATTGGGACCACTCGTTACGTCTGGAAAAGCACGTTGAAAAAAAGAGTTACTGCAACGTGTTCAAACACTGCAACGAGTTTAATAGATGATACCAAGATGAGATATTTACCTTCAACCCACTCGGATTCCTGGATGGTTTCCAACAACGCACTAGCCGAGTCTTTAGTCACCGCTGCACCAGAAAAGGATGGTCTGTGTCGTTTGTACGCCGGTCGGAACCGCTCCGGTTGTTACGATCCTTTAATTTCTTGTAATCTTGTTTTAATTTCTTTAACTTCTCTCTGCATTGTTTTCCAGTGTGAAGAATGCCCAGCTCGCATAACCGACTCGAAATCTTCAGGTATACCTTTTCATTGCGGGTCGCCGTTTCCAGTTCCCGCTGGATGTCCTCCTCCGCGTATATACTCAATAAAGCCTGAACCTCGTCGTCGGTCCATCGGTCGTATTTTTTGTTGAACTCCATTTGAATGCAAAACCCACCTCGCAAAAGACTTTTAAAAATGGCGGTCGAAATAAAATGCTGCGAGAGCTCAACCAATCAGCATGTTCAGCGCCCAAGTCCCACCCCCGAACGTTCGGGAACTTTTCAAAAGTACCACCTCGCAAGCAGGGCCGTTTGGAGGGGGAAATATTTACCCGGAACTTCATTTAGACCCTGGTTCCTGCGGTCGGAACACACCGAGTACCACCCCAAAGTTCCTGGTTCCGGGGTAAAGTTCCTGCGGTGGAAACGCGGCTTTTGTGGCAGTTTTTCTGCTGATAAGGAATACAAGCCATCTACGCCTTACAAATGGTCGTTGAAAGCAGAATTTTAAAAAAAGATGTGAAAAGCACATCATATTTTGTGAGAAAGTGTGACGCGCTAGAGCGCCTCAAAATTAGTAAGAAACAAGTAGCCTATTGAATTTCATTCAGCAAATATGACGCAGGGTCAGTCCATCCATATGATGTTTCATCTGAGGAACAGACTGAAATTTAAATCATTGTTCATTCATAGTCTTTGAAGTTGTCTGTAATCAGTAAAACAAGCCCTATCATACACCCGGCACAATGCGGCACCAGGCGCGATGCAAGTGTTTTTTGCTAGTTTCAACCAGACACGGTTATCATTTTCATGCCCTGCACCACGTTGTTTAAATAGCAAATGCATTTGTGCCCAATTGTGCACCCATGGGCGTGTTAGCAATATGCACATAAAGGTGGGTACACAACTCACATACACTCTGCTTATTACACACACAGGGATGTGCAGCAGACCAAATATTAAAAATAAAAGGATTACAATGTAAAAGATTATTATTGTGAACATAAAGATAAAAATGCCTACATGTCATAATGGTTAGTCATCACATGTATCAGAATTACCTATTTACAGTAATGACAAAAGAAAATGTCTACTTATTTAACCAAACACGGCAAGACACATATGTATTTAAACTGACTCGTCAGGATGAGGGTGTCTATATTCCGCCATGTAAATAACGAATCCGCCATGGTGCAAGCAAGTGCAATTATGGGAGATGAGATTCTGATTGGGCACGCTATGCCCAAAACACACCCATTACTCATTAAGAGATTAGGGACAACCCTTGGTGCGCTGACCATTTATCCCGTCGTTAAACTAGCAAAATTGGATCGGACGCGTCCTATAAGTGCACCTGTCCATGCGCTTTAGACCATAGATCATTAAAATAGGGTCCAATGAGTGATTATTAACTTTACTTTCGGCCTCTTCATCACACAAAGCTTTAGAAGATTTTTATGCACAAATTCTGGGCATTACTTTTAAGGTTCTTTTATGCTGTGCTTGTTTTATGGTACATTTTATAGCTTTACAGCCTCAGTACTCATTTACTTTAATATGGAAAAGAAGAGGACATGATATTCTTTAATATATATATATCCGGAAGTTATACTGGTTTGCATGTACATGAATCATCCATTTAAGGTGGATATCATATCCCACTGTGTCTATACAACTGATTCTATTTTGCTGTAAATTTTTGGTCAATCATTAATAATGTATTGCCATCAGTGGTAAACTATGAAACCTCTCGATCGTACTTGTCACGTGAGTGTATATCTGCCCACACAGACGCTGATGAATACTGTATAAATGGGGTAGTGACATCCACTATAAACATAAATCTCCTGAGAGACTTCAGCCCATCAATAGGCCCCTCGTCTCCACCCGTCTGATGAGTAAAAAGCACGTAGCCTCAGGCGAAGCAGGGAAATATCACCATCACCAAGCCCCCAGTCATAGAAAAACACATCTGCTTTGTCATTTTTGGGAGCTTGAGCATTCACAACACACAAAGCTTCCCTCATGATGCTCAAACAAGCATGTTATTGTGCATCATGCTCTGATGTCTTTATGATGGAATGAAGTGGGAGGGATAAATGACAGTAATACTAATTACAGCATATCTAATGTGTTTTTGTGCACATAAAGCCTTTTTTAATCATCGAAAGCTAAGAGGATTTCTCAGGATCTCGCTTTGCATTTGAGCAGAATCAGTTCATTCCATGAGGGTTATTTCTTTCTTTTAGTAGTGATTTATTACCTGCGAGGGTTCAAAATGCAGCACACATTCACATAATCACTTTACAGTCAGATTATATCCGTTAACATTTTTTAAATTAGAACCAACAATGAACTATTTTTATTTACTTATTAATCTTGATCCTTAACACCACTTGGTCACTTAACACCAGCTCCATCACCAAGAAAGCCCAGCAGCGTCTCTACTTCCTGAGAAGGCTGAGGAAAGCTCATCTCCCTCCCCCATCCTGACCATGTTCTACAGAGGGACCATCGAGAGCATCTTGAGCAGCTGCATCACTGCCTGGTTTGGGAATTGCACCGTCTCGGATCGCAAGACCCTACAGAGGATAGTGAGGACAGCTGAGAAGATCATCGGAGTCTCTCTCCCCTCTACCATGGACATTTACACCACACGCTGCATCCGCAAAGCACACAGCATTGTGGATGACCACACACACCCGTCACACACACTCTTCACCCTCCTACCATCAGGGAAACGGTTCCGAAGCATTCGGGCCGTCACATCAAGACTGTGCAACAGTTTTTTCCCGCAAGCCATCAGGCTCCTCAACAAAAAACTGAAACTGAACTCTCTCTCACACACACACACACACACACACACAACTGTGTGACTGATCTGTACAAACCGGACTCAACACACATCATACACTTCGCACACCCAGGTTTCAATACCAATCACACTTAAAATGTTTACATGCCGTTTGTTGCTGATCTTCCGGGACTTGTTATTTTGCACAATATTCTGTCCGAATCCTTTGGTCACTGTTCACTTTATTTTGATTGCTGCTACTGCTGAATTGCACAAATTCTGTTTACATTTTTCTGTTTACATTGCACCTTATTCTGTCACGACAGGTTTTACTGGCGGAGCTATTTCTATTTTTATTTTTATATTTTGTGTATTGTGTATTGTCTTGCACTGTCCTGTGTTGTCTTGCACTGTCTTGTGTTGTCCTTTGCACTGTTAGCACCAGCTGCACACATGCACTTTATGTGGCGAGGATCTTAGTTCTTGCCCCTGTGTTTTTCTGTTCTGTGACTGTTTGCTTTATGTTGTCTTATGTAGCACCTGGGTTCAGGAGGAACGTTGTTTCATTTCACTGTGTACTGCATCAGCTCTATATGGTTGAAATGACAATAAAAGCTTCTTGACTTGATCCTTTACTGTATACATGTACTATTGCTAATTGCTGCTTTATGCTAGTTTGTAATGTCAATGTGTAACTTTTACTGTTAGAAAAGTAGCCTATATATGTAGAAATAAACATGAAGCAAAATTAATGCATGCTGTGAAAGTATTGTTGGTTATTGTTAAATATTGCATTAATGTTGACTTGTTTAACAATGTTTACTCTGAGATTTTGAAAAATACTGGCTGCAGATTTGTTGGACACAGATAGAGTTGATGTCATGTGGATTTATTGGTGGAAAATCCCCGGTTCTACCTTTTTTTATTTTTAAAAACATCTTCACACAGCTCTCACACACACAGCTCCACACCTGTGCCCCATACAGCAAGTGTTTTTTTATTCTCCAGTACTTTCCATGCTCTTTCCATGCACTTTCAATACAACAGGCCGAGTTTTTAATTATATTGATATAGTCTAGTTCTACTTCATATAAACCAGTGAAATTCTTCAACAACACCCGGTATTAAGATGCGTTTTGGTCGATCACAAGTGGACACCGCTGCAAACAGGATCTAAAACGTTTTGAGCTTCTCCACTCTCGATCACTTCCAGAGGTAGTTGCAAACACATCTGAGTGGATTGCTTTCGTAGTGTAGACGTTCATGTGGTCAAATGTGTTGGAACAGCCACAAAAGATCATCTACTCTCTGCCTACTGACCTTATGCATAAACATTATGGGAAGCATGCTAGCCAGACGGGATTTAAACTTTGTCAGCTGAAGACCCAAGTTTGGTTTGGAGATGAAAAACGTACCAAGCACATTGTTCTCACACCGTTCCTGATTTCTAACACGTTCGGTGTGGTCTTGCGGCTATCAGAGCAGAAACGAATGTATTAAAGTGTATTTTGACCATTAAATCAAAATATGTGGGTGTAAAAAGCCATACATTTACCTGCCCAAAGACCGCCCCCTCGAATAAAACAGGACAGAAGTGGTTGAAAGTGGACAAAAAGACTTTTAACACCAGGTGTAAACGGCATGTGTCTCCCTCTCCACTTGTGATCCAGTCGACCAAAATGCATCTTAATAACCGGGGGGTATTCCAGAAAGCAAGGTTAACTTCTTAACTTCTAATCGTCACATATACCTTGAACTCCCAATAGATTAACCCAAATCTTGCTTAAGGTATGCTGGTTCCAAAAACGAGTCCAAGTTCAGCCAACTCAGAGTATGTTCCCAGTGAACACACAATACATTCTCAACAGAGCGACAAATCGATGATTCACCATGGAAACAGACGCTAAGGAAAAGCGTGCCTTTTCTTCTTTTGTTTAATGGCGATTTACATAACCTACACCACCTATTTACAATCAAGTAATCTTTATTTACTGGGAATAAGGATTATATTGTTTGTTAGATGCTAATTAATTGAATGCAGATCCATGTGTGAAATGACAATAAAATAAATAATAAATATATTTTAATTGAATTTAACGTTTATAAATTACCTTGTTGTAATAGTGCTTTAGAATTAATATATAATATAACTATAACAAATTTAAAATAAAAAAATAAAACAAATTTAGTTATATTAATATAACTATATTAATTATATAACATGCATCTGAATACCTCTTAAGCAAACTAACCCTGGACTAGAACCGAAAGCTGAGGTTATCTGCTTAGTTACCCTTAAACATACCCAGGTATGTCATATAACCTTGCTTTCTCCCCCTCATAGAAGTCGCTGTTTAAGCAAAAACACTGAACTCATAGCATGTGATAGCATGTGTGTGTGGTGTTTTTTGCTAGGCTATTTTGTTTTTCTTGAGAACAGCTTGCCATGAAAAATTTAGCGAATGCTAAGTGACTAATGCATTTTCTCAGTCTTGGATAAGAGCAATGAAAAATTAACAATGGAAATAATTAATTTTGATTGCTGCCTACAGAACTAAAAACTCGTGTTGTGCTGGATTACTTATTCATGCCAATGCAAATTCCTCACTCAGCAACACCCAAAATAACGTAAGAGCTTGTTCTATAAATTCTGGAGGACTCTTAACTTATGTTCCTGCGTGTAGCGATTACCACATGCTCCCCTGCACATTGCAATGCTGAAAATTTAATTGTTTTTATTTTCAATTCAGCCCAGGCATTTAAAATGCATATAACCAGAGGTAAACAAGCATTCCTAGCAGTGTTTCATTTTGTAACTATTAATGCTTACCTTATTTCTGCCATGTCTCAGTGTCACACTAACATGCTGCTTTGTTCTCCTCTGGCTGCTTGACTTGACGCTGACATAGATCAACATTACATTGTTATTTGCTTTAATATAACACCTGCTTCAGATTTCAATGAGGTGTCCTTTTCAAAATGCAATTTGATTGATTAGTGGAATAACACATTACTGCAATAAAACAACAAAGTCTGGCCTATGTTTATAGACTATAAAACACCTTTGAGAAGTTGACATGTACTTTAAACAGCATTGTGTCCTGATCTTTTTTTTAAAAAAAATTGTTATTATGCTATACATGCAGCTTTAATGAGCTCATATTAAAAGTTTTGTATTAACCAAATTTGTACAAACAAATTTTGTTATACTGGTTAAAACTCTCTTCACATCCTGATGGCAATCAATAATATAAGTGGTCTAAATATAAAAAGAATTACATATATCACACGTTATCAGTGTGTTTCATGGCGCTATACAGCAGCCACCTTTTACAGTTTGTCCTGAACCAAAACAATGAGCTTATGCTGCATTCACGGCATGTTGTAACTACCATTATTATGACAACAAGTGACTTTCTATTCGGAGCTGTTCACATCCTCGAATTATGTGTTTTAGTGGCAACACTATCAACGCCGAAATGAATCTGCAGCAGCAGGTGACAAGTAAGAGCTCTGTAAGTTGTTTACGTTCATTAATATTGTAATGTTATGTGCTTTAAGACATAAGGTAAATTAACACCATTTCTCATGACACTTTGCAGACCTTTGGAGGAGGCATGGCTTTGAGCGCTCTGAAGTGAGGGTGGGATCTTATGCTTGCAAAGCTATTGTTAGTCTCTCTGAAAATTGCCTATCTTTAATGGAAAGACTACATGCACAAAGGCATGCAGACTGCTTCTACAAACATTTGTGAAAGAATGGGTCGCTTTCACCAACACTGTAAAACCCAACAAGTTTCATTTGAGGACACAGATTACCTCAAGCCATTTAGGTTTATAAAAAACAATAGTTATGAGTACTCTGCACTTATTTTAATCAAGTCCACTAAAAAGGATATTTCTTAATATACAATTAAACTTTACACTGCATTCAAATACTTGATATAGCTGAACCATCCCTGTATTGAGTAAAACAGCTGAAATTACAAACTTTAAATTAACTCAGTGATTGCAGTTAATGCTAGCTCACAATAGCACACACAAAGTCAAATCTAGTAAATTAAGCTAACTCGTTAAATTTGAGGACACTGATTACCTTAAAGGGTTAATTCACCCAAAAATGAAAATTATGTCATTAATTACTCTCATGTCGTTTGACACCTGTACGACCTCCGTTCATCTTCGAAACACAAATGAAGATATTTTTGTTGAAAGCTGATGGTTGAGAAAGGCCTCAGAGATAGGCCTCCATTGGCATTCAGTACATTCACACTCACAAGACCCATAAAAGGCGCAAAAAACGTAGTTACAAAGTCCATCTCGCTACCGTGGCTCTACAATAATTTTACGAAGCGCCGACAATAATTTTTGTGCGCAAAAAAAAAATCAAAATAACGACTTTATTCCACAAGTGAACTAACCCTTTAATTCTTTTAATTTTAGAAAACCAATAGTTATGAGTACTTTTAACTTATTTTAATTGAGTTCACTAAAATAAGACACTCATTGCAATCAAGAAATTAAGTGATTAATTAAGTGATGATTGAGCATTAGTGATGAACACCTGATGATAATGAGCAGAATCACAAAAGGAAAGAGAAACACAATAACTACAACTTACTTAAGCCACAGCTTTAGATAAAATAACAGAAGATAAAATAAGACATTAAATCTCTGAAGATCTCAGCAGAGGAGGATTAAACAACTCCACAAACAGCACTACCAGCTCCACACATTACTAACCAGACTGACTTTATTTCTGTCATTTCTGTTTTAATGAAAATAATAGTTTAATTGAAGTCACCATGATGGAGATGAGTGTTTGCTTTAGTTAGGCTCTTGACCCTTAAAACTTTAACATTAGTTTTTTTCTCTGGTTGCTTTAACTGTGTGTTTAGAAAGCACATTTGTTGTAGTAAGTAATGTCAAGAGAACTTGTGATTAGGTGATACTGGCTATACAATGATGTTGGTATAATTGTCATGTAGTGGCTCAAGTCACTCAGAGTCTTATGCTCTGGTTATAGTGGTATTGTGATGTTAATTTTTTGTATTATTCATAATGGTGGCTGCATGATTCAACAGCACAAGATCCAGCACTGTTGTGGTCATTGAATAAAATGCAAGATTTTAAAATCATGTAGTGCTCAAAAGGTTTTAATCTTTGGCACTACTTAGACACACACAGGCATCAAGAATCTGCGTATGAATCTCAACAATGGTGACAATCAATGAAAAGCTTCATGCTGCAGTGCATGCTGGGTACCACCAATCAAAACTCCCTCATGGGTCCCAGCATGCATTGCGGCATGAATAAATAATGCATCTGAATTACGACTAATTTTCTTTGATTCTTACTATTTGCTTTTACTTTTGCTGTGTTTGTTGTGATGTTTTTGTAGCTTGTTTAACGTTCAAAGTTGATCTGTTTATCTGAATAATTATTTTGATTGTCACCATTGTTGAGATTCATATTTAGATTTTTTAGATTAAAATCTTTTGTGCATTAATTTTATTCATTTAAATCCTGCATATTGTTTGTTTACCACAAACATCCTGGATCTGGTGCTGTAAAATCACATAGGTTCTATTATGAATAATCCAAAAAAAAATAACACAAAACCTCTATAACCAAAGTATTAGACTCTGAATGAGATCAGTGATTCAGTCACTACATGTCGATAAGATCATCAGTAAAAAACAACCAACGTCAGCTGATCACATTTTTCCTTGGCTTTTCTTACCATAACAAATGTGCTTCGTTAAAGCAGCCAGAGCAAAACACGTTTTGTCAAGGGTCAAGATCCCAACCAAAGCAAACACTGAACACCATCATGGTGAATTCAAACAAAACTATTATTTTCAATATAACAGAAATGAAAGAAATAAAGTTAGTCTGGTTAGTAATGTGTGAGACTGGTAATGCTGTTTGTGGAGTTGTTTAATTCTCCTCTGCTGAGATCTTCAGAGATTGAATGTCTTCTTTTATCCTTCAGTTGATTTTCTCTAAAGCTGTGGCTGAAGTCAGTTGTAGTTCTTGTGTTTCTCTTTTCTTCAGTGATTCTGCTCATTACCATCATCAGGTGTCACCACCAATACACAATTATCACTTATTTAATCACTTAACAATACAATTAGTATCCAATTATCATGATGGGAACTAGAAATGTTCTAGAACTCATTCTGTTTGAGTTCTGTTTCAGTCATTGTGTCCACACAACATTCGGTAATATTTGAGTGCAGTGAACTTTTTTGTTAGTCAGTGAATTTTTATTTAGTGCATACAACTGTTAGGTTTTACAGTGAAGTGCAATGCAAGGTGTCGGATGCAGTGGTGTAAAGCAAGCCGCTACTGGACTCTAAAGCAGTGGAGACGTTCTCTAGAGTGACAAATCGCATTTCTCTGTCTGGCAAGCCGATAGACGAGTCTGGGTTTTGCGGTTGCCAGGAGAATGGTACTTGCCTGACTGCATTGTGCCACAAATGTTAGGTTTGGTGGAGGGGGGATTATGGTGTGGGGTTGTTTTTCAGAGGTTGGGCTTGGCCCCTTAGTTCCATTGAAAGGAACAGCATGCCAAGACATTTTGGACAATTTCATGCTCCCAACTTTGTGGGAACATTTTGGGGATGGCCCCTTCCTGTTCCAACATGACTACGCACCAGTGCACAAAGTAAGGTCCATAAAGACATGGATGAGCGAGTTTGGTGTGGAGGAACTTGACTGGCCTGCAGAGTCCTGACCTCAACCTGATAGAACAACTTTGAGATTAATTAGAGCGGAGACTGCGAGCCAGGTCTTCTCGTCCAACATCAGTGCCTGACCTCACAATTGCGCTTCTAGAAGAATGGTCAAAAATTCCCATAAACACACTCCCAAACCTTGTGGAAAGCCTTCCCAGAAGAGTTGAAGCTGTTATAGCTGCAGGCAAACTCCATATTAAACCCTAAGGATTAAGAATGGGATGTCATTAAAGTTTATGTGCATATAAAGGTAGGCGTCCCAAAACCTTTGACAATATGGTGTATGTGCTTTTGAATTGCCCCTATTATGCTTTTTCGAATATTACAGTTCATGCAGAGTGTAATATAAGCTGTTTGTGAATGGTTGGTTTGCAAAGTTTCACAGATAAAAGTGAATGACAAATAAAGTTATTGTCTCTTAAAAGAAAGAATAGATTCTGAACTGCCAAAACGAGTTGTCAGTCCACTTCCGTTTTGTAATCAAAAGGATTAGGATTCATGTTGGAATTTATGTGGTAAATCCAGCACCATTGTTTATGTTCATATCACTGTGTATACAAGCCCTGAGGAAGTCTCCAGAGCTGAAATTCAGGTATGGTAATGGGCTTTTCATTTCTGAAACGCATTGTAAGTGATAGACCCATCACAACAGACTGGGCCGCCTGACCAATCGGACCAGAGGAAGCTCTCGGAATGGAGGGGTTTAGAGAGACTTTATCGAGCTGTTTCAGACACTGTGAAAAAAATGAGGTGATGTGCAATGTATATTATGAAAAAATAAAGTGTTTTTCTGACCTTGAATGCATGTAAACTTCTTGTAGGAGACCTCCAAAAAACAAAACTTTTAAAATAGCATAATCGTGGCACTTTGTCACAGCAGAATCATTTAAAATTAACCAGTGATTAACAAAAGTGAAAACTGTGACAATTTACAGTACATATACACTTTCGCTGAAATATTTTTTTTTTTATTAAACACTTTACAATAAGATTCCATTTGTTAAAATTAGTTAAACTCTTTAGTAAACTAACAATGAAAAGTGTTTCTTAAGCATTTATTAATCTTAGTAAATGTTAATATCAGCATTCACTAATACATTCTGTTAGTATTATTTAATGGAGCTGAGATAACACAAACTAACAATGAACAGTTGTATTTTTATTAACTAACAAAGATTTTGTCAAAGTAATGTTAATTGGACCTTATTGTAAAGTGTTACCAGAAGACAATACTAAACATCTTGATATTGATTAAAAAAAAAGTAGTGCACGTTGTGTTACATACATACTGTATGAAATATAGAAACTTTGAGCCGCAGCAATGAGAGACTTTCTCCATCTCAGTCTCGACCTTAGAGCCCAATGCATCTTGACAACAAATGGATATAAGCAAGAGAATATGTTTCTCTTCACCCCACATGTATTACTAATACATATTCTGTTGGTTGCATCGCATAAATACTTGAATAGATCTCCATTTGTAACGTGCAGCAAACATTTCGGGAGATATGAAATATATATTGTCGTTTGTAATGGTCCTTTGTGTCACGGTCTACAGGGACGATATTGTTCTGTGCAAGACAGAGTAAATTGAAATGCTTTCTGTGGGGAGTTAGCTGAGTACAAAGAAAATACATTTCATCTGACACTGTCACTGTAATTATCCTCTCCTATTATCTATTACTGAACAGAAAACGAATCTCGCCTAGTCTCCGCATGTCACTGTGCTTACTGAGGCGACCGCATGGTTTGCACTAGGGATGTGATCTTTTAAAAGCAGGTAACATCCAATGGGGTGGATAGGTGTGTGTGTAAAGACGTAAAGATCGGCGAGGTCTGATGTTCGTCTCCACATCCTGGAAGCCCAGAGGAAAAGGACACTGAATGCCACAGAATGTCTCGAAAACCAACAAATGGAGTACATCTTCACCACAAGCAAGACGGTTTTAGCAAGCTTGTACTACATCTCCCGTACAACTACAAACTAGAATCCATGGCTGCTTGTGGTTCTTGAAACATCTGCTCTGCTTGTCTGAACCTTCAGGAACACAGCAAATAGATTAGAGTTACACAGCAGCTCACAATGAACTGGAGCAGTGTGTCACAATTTAAACCTGTTTGCACAGATGTGTGCTTTTACACTATTAGTTACAGCCTTTTCTTTTTGCCTTTATGGACTGAGATCAGAATCAAAAGCCAGACTCGAACCCGGACCGCTGTGTGAAGAGCACTGCTTTAAAAGGATCGTTCACCCAAAAATGAAAGAAAAATTTGTGTAAGAAAAATATCCATATTTAAAACTTTATAAAGTAAACTTTCGGCTGACAGCCTTCCCTGTTCAATATATGGAAAAACTGTTGAAAGTTCCCCTGCCGATCTAAAGACTAACGCGACCAGGTAGGCTCGTCATGACGTCACGTACGCATCTTGAGTTTCACTTTCAACATTCAACACTTTTCCACAGAAGGCGGTCGGCCAAAAGTTTACTTGATAAAGTTTCTAAATATGGATATTTTTCTTACACAAACGCGTCGATTCGCTTCAGAAGACCTTTATTAACACCCCGGAGCCGCGTGGAGCACGTTATTTGATGGACAGATGCACTTTTTATGGACTTCAAAAACAGAGAAACTATAAATCCAATTCTAATGCTTGGATTAGCCTGGACTTTTGTAATATAACTCCGATTTTATTAGTCTGAAAGAAGAATGTCATATACACCTAGGATGACTTGAGGGTGAGTAAATTATGGGCTAATATTCATTTTTGGGTGAACTATCCCTTTAACATGTTACAATCTGCACCATGACTCAAACATGGATTTGGGGTTTTTAAAACAACATTTTCTTTGCAATATTAAAGGAATAGTTCACTCACAAATGTGTTCTATCATTTATTCTCTGCCATATCTCTGATCTTAAGTGTACTGAAAAGAAAATGGTGTAGTTTTCACTCAGAAATTGCTAGTACATTTCACAAGTAATTACACTTAGGGCCAGATTTACTAACAGCTTACGCCAACGCAAAACCTCTTTTGGTGTTAAAAAACTACTGTCACAGAGACACGCCGTGAAAAATTAGCGCTGAAAAGGTGTGGACAGGGTTATTTTTGCAGCTGACCTTATTGCATATACATTTGTAGGAGTTTCCCTTTCAGGCGCAAAATTTATGGGAGGAGAGTATTTAAATGAATAACGCAAGGGGATTTACAAAGTTTTGCACTGTGTTAGCGGCATTATTTACCGTCCAAAAAGCGCGTCTTAAACCAGACGATAACTGGTAGATTGCACTAAGCATTATGGAAATGATCCGGCTGCATCTGTGTTCATTAATTTGTTCACCATAAGTACACTCTCAGAAAAAAAGGTACAGTGGAGGTACAATTTTGTTCCTTGAAGAACAAAACGTATAACTGTACCTTTAAAGGTACACAATTGGTCCTTAGGGTACAATTAAACCATTGGCAGGCAAGTTCGGTCCCAATGAGTCGCTTTCCTGCAGAGTTTGACTCCAACCCTGAAAGATATCTATAGAAGCTCTTATTGAGAATTAACAGAGGTTTAGATGTTGGTTTTATTGAAAATATTTGGTCACCATTGTGTTGATGAGGGGTTTCTTTAGTTGGGCAGTTTGACTCTTAAATTCAAGTTTGTGGTTTTTGTTACAGTGTTAACAAAACACAAAATCTGTTCAAATCAAACGAAGCCATAAACAAAAATTTTCATGAAGAAAAATGGTTGACTAAACTCATCACTGACTAAAATATATCAATAAATAATATTCACCAACAATACTTTCTTGCCACAGATCAGGCATTCTGAATTTTTTTTTTTTTTTTAGGGAGAAAATGTTTAAACGCACACAGATATCAAGAATTAGCATATGAATCTCAACAATGGTGACATACTTAATGCTGAAATGCATGCTGGGAGCCATGGGTTTTATACTGTGGTGGCTTAGTAGGGTTGGAGCTAAACTCTCCAGGACATCAGCTCTCTAGGACAATTTTGTACTCTTTTTTTTTGACAGTGTAGATCACACGCAGAACTGTCCACTCCCATTGGCTCTTTTATGGAATTGCACTCTCACGCTAATGTACCCTGTTTAGTAAATCTGGCCCTAAATTAGACGAGTCATTTTGAAGTAGGAAGACTGAAATACAATTTTCTTCATACATCAAAAGTAGGCCTAAGGACATAGGCTCTTAAACTGTGTAGGCCTATATATTTTCCAATATGGGACAAGACACCATCATGACGCATCAAACCTGGCTTCATAGCTTGAGACTGAGACTGCTTTTGTGATGTTTTGTTTTTGGGAGCTTCTCCAAAATATCTTCTTTTTTGTGCCACTGGAGAATGAAAGTTATATGCATTTGGAACGACACGAGGGCAAGTAAATGATTTTCATTATTGTTTGTATTAATCTCAGTTTGTTTGTTTATAACGATCAACAGATTGTCATTCAAAGGTTTGAAGCTGTTAATATCTAAACATCATCCGTACGTGTTTCCACTCGGGTCGATCCAATCTTCCTTGTAACCCCTGCCGGCTGCAGACAGACTGACAGCGGGTGGGGGGAATTCGAGCATCTGACCCCTATTTTGGAAAGGCCAAGCGCTATGTGTTCTGGACTCAGGCTACAGCGTAGAAGGAGGTCAACACTGTCACTCAGCCAGTCCACACACACACATACAGCTGGTAATACACAGAGGCCCACGCACACAAACACACACACAGTTTGCTGTGGGCCTCATTACCTCCGCGTCTTAAACACACAGTGGCCGTGACCTGGGCAGACGGGAATGAAAGCAGCCTGACACTGTGTCCGAACGTCATCAGCCTATCCAGATCCTCTGCTCTGCTCTCTCTACTCTAGAAGAGCCGACAGCTACAGCCAAAACACACACAAATACACACAGACACAGAATCGTTCTATAGTGGACCTTTATATCCCTCATTCACATACGCACATAAAAAAAACATTAACACTTTAAGGTTAGGTTAAAGTGTATATTTGGTGCACTTTGGGTAACCCAAGTTTGAGTCTTGGCTCAAGGTCTTTTCCCGGTCCAATTCCCCTCTCCAAAACACAAGGTTTGGTTAATTCAGAAAGACAATGATCAATACTTTCCCTGCATATATTATTCCAGGTTAATGTTCATTTATAAATATAATTTTGCTCATCCTTTATTCATGTATTGCATGTTCAATGTTTATAATACATTAGCATTAAATATAACTTTAAATATTAAAAAAGAAGAAATTAACATGACACTGTCGATTGTCACAAACAGTGTCGGGGGCAACGCATTACAAGTAACTACGTAATCAAATAACTTTTGCAAGTAACTAGTAAAGTAACACATTTCTTTTAAAATTTACAACAAAATATCTGAGTTACTTTTTCACATTTATTTGACTGACAGCTCTCCTGTCCCCATGTTGCGAAAAATCGAGAGTAAGTGCAGGGGCATTGTGTGCAAACTATTATTGCAGTTCTAGACTAAATGTGAGCATTTATTCATCTCACTTGCACAATAAAGATTCAGTACTCCTCAAAATGAATAAAATTAGTAAAATGCTAAATCAGAATCCTATTCTTGCATTATCCAGAGCATAGCTCTCTGTACATGTGTGAATTAGCATTTTTACTTCAGCCTAAGGCTTATTATTTCAATTCTGTTGTGAATAGATAATTACATTTGAACAAAAATAGAGGTTTTTTGTTATTTAAAAAAAAAAAACTAAAAAGAAAAAGAAGCGCAAAAGTAATGCAACGCATTACTTTTCTTAAAAAGTAACTAGGTAACTCAATTAGTTACTTTTTAAGGGAGTGACGCAATATTGTAATGCATCACTTTTCAAAGTAACTGTCCCCAACACTGTTCACTAATGCAGAATAACAAAATGACAATAGCTATAGCCAGATTTTCATCAACATATCTCTATGCACATTTTGGGATATTGCATAAAAATGTTGGATGGAAACACCAAGATGCAATTAAATCTACAAAATGCACACCAAATGTATATGCTTGATATATAGTTTATAATACAATATGAATCATATATAACATTATATATAATCTGTAAGGTCATAATGTAATCATATTTTCTTCTGGATAAATTGATGCACAGAAAAGGCATGTGACGTCACCAAATTATTTAGGCTACTCATAGAAAAAAAAAATCATCACATTTTGATGAAAACAAAATATGTAAGGGGCAATATGCACCAGTCATTACACAAAATAAGCTCTGTTGGGCTGATTTTGTGATACTGACCTGGACATTATCACACTTATTACTTGACTAATTACCAAAATACATCCTTTGATGTGAAAATTTTGTTTTTTTGTTTATGTATTTATTTGTATTATTTGAGAAGAGACTGTTGATAGATACAAGAGACAAACTAGCACAGACAACAATTTGTTACCAGTTAAAAATTAAATTTGAAGGGCCCTGTGAATTTTTTTCTTCTCGGTTTTAATATTTCTTGTTCCCGAATTAATGGTTCAATTAAATTTAATAATCAAAAAGCATGTCTAATCAATTGAATTCACAAAACTATTTAATGATTTATAAATTAAAAAGATTACAGTAGGGTCCTATGAAATGTTTTATCTTTTCAGAAAGCCTGTTGTCTTTTTTTGTTCATTTTTCAATAAAACATCAATGGCATAAAACATCAATGTAACAATTCCTTTTATTTTATGGCAAACAAAGTGCTGCAAAGTTTACTATTAAAATGAAACCATGGAAGACAATTGTGACAGTCCTTAAAAAAATAAGTTTGAAAACTTTTTTTTATTGTTTTATTATTTATATATAATTGTATTATTATTGTTACTTTGAGTAGTACATTATACTGCACAATAATAATATATTTGGGTCAAAATTTCTTCAAGTTAAAATAAACTTTTATTTTGGCAGGTGGTCCTAAAGAGCTTTCTGTGTGTATCTGATGATAGTTTTCTCAAATAAAATGGTGAAATACTAGTGAAGTGACTTCCAGAGCAGTGAAGTTCATGTTTTCATGTCCTCAAATAGTGCTTGTGCTTGAGTATGTTTAGTAGACCAAACTGAGACATGCTGAACATGCAGACTTCAGATTTCGCTTCTGATCTTTTTGCACATTAAAGAAGAATGACTACATTTTGATTCATTGTACAATCAGCGTATATAAAACTGGTAAAGGAACCCATCACGAACACTAGCACACACACACACACTCAAACACATACACTGTCAGGACCTCTTACAAGCTCTTTCATCATTTGACAAGAATCAGATTGAGCAGAGGCTGCAGAGAGCCGCTCTGATCGGACGAAGGCCAGTGAGAGGTTATCTGGCACCTCCTCTCCCTCTGGACCTTTATCTAAAGCCTCTTTGATTGGAGGCCCAAACTCAGTTTATAGGGCAGAGAGAAGCAAAGCGAGCGGACAGGCAACGGGCCGCTGATAAATGAGGCCGGTTGCTGTAAAGAGCAGCAGCACTGAGAGTGACGTCTACCCTGCGGGTGGATTTCTGTCCCAAAAACATTCACTGACCCCTGTAGATCTGCTGTGACCTTCATGGCAGGACTGCGGCACAGGTACAGTATTTGATAAGGCGATCTAGTGTCCGAAAGCCCAGCAGATTAAGGCATAGAGAGAGCGTGGCAGGAGAGATAGAAGCGCCATCCTTCGATCCGTCCAGATAATCTCTTTATCCTGCTGTGATAAGTATATATTGGATGGTCTGGTCTGACTGGAGGCTGTCTGCTGAAACACACAGGGGATGGATAACGTTACAGTTAAACACTTAGTGCCAGCCGTCAGGACGAATGCGTCCCGCTGATGGATATTGGGCTAATGGAGAGGAGAGGGGGCGAATGCTCGCTCGCTAAAGGTTAATACGTCTTGGAGGGAATATTGTATGGCAGGGATGGTGATCTCTTCATAACTATCCCGTCTGTTTCCATTAAGCCATTTCACCCACTGGCACGGCACAGGAGAGAAAGTGAGAGGCATTGAGAGACTTAATCGTTTTAAGATCCCTCCCTGGCAGGAACGTTTATCACACGCCATTGAACTTTCTTTTTATTTGATGAGTTAATGGACTGGCATAATGTTAACAGTGGGAAAGATGCTGCGCTTTACATCTGAATGTATTAATGAAAGGGGTGAATATTTCACCAGTGCAAATGGATTCAGACTTCGAGAGATTAGCACTATATATTTGCATTCACGGGCACACCAACATTTTATAAATCGATTAGAATTGCTGGTTAAATTAAGCCACTTAAATAAGAAACTGGAAGCTGATTCTGTGTATCGTGTGTTTCTAATATTCTCATGAATGGTCACACTGTAATTGTACCCGTCTTTTGATAAAAGGGTGGTATATATGCTCTCAAAGAAAACAAAATTTGACCTTTTAAGGTACAAGTGGCCGTCACTGGGGTGGCATCAATTTTGTACCTCTAAGTCAGGGGTAAGCAAGTTCAAACTGCCCAACTAAAGGAAACACTGATCACCATAATGGTAACATTTTTCAATAAAACATCAACATCTAAACCTCTGTTAATTCTCAATAAGAGCTTATATAGGTGTTTTTCAGGGTTGGAGCCAAACTCTGCAGGACAGCAGCTCACTAGGACCGAACTTGCCTATCCCTGCTCTAAGTAGAGGAAAACAATGGTATAATTGTAGGACCAATTGTGTGCCTTTAAATGTAGTTATACGTTTTGTTCCCCAAGGAACAAAATTGTACCTCCACTGTACCTTTTTTTCTGAGAGTGTACAGCCTACTGATTATTCCGTGAAAATAATGTCCTAGGACTGTGAATTGAAAATCATGCCCATTTACATGTAGTTTTTCAGAACTTCTCTTATAAATCTAAATGAAACTTTGGAATATTGAAATACACAGTCAGATTTTAAATATACAATGTAAATGCCACCTCATTAAATATACATATTTGCATTTTATAACAAAAGTTTTTAAAAAATCAATAAATAAAAATAATGCAATTGATGTGGTTGGTAATTGAAAATTTAAATTATGTCAAGAAAAGAACCATGAGATATGCCAGTTTATGCTAACTGAGTCCCTAAGTGGACATGGTGATGGAAAATAAAATGAGTTGAGTGGAAAAATGATATTTATGTAATATTAATATTGTGACAAAATTGTTACTGTCATGTTATGTCTGAGTTTAGTTTGAGCTTAGGCCATATTTACACTGCAGGTCTTGATGCCCAATTCCGATTTGTTGACTATATTCAACTTTTTGATGACCGACTTACATCATCTTTTAAAAGTTACCCATATGCGATATCTGCATTTACACTATACATTTGGCAAAACAACCCAAGGAACCTAGAAAAGCTTAGGCTGAAAAGGAAGTAAAAACAGTGCAATTTACAATGGACGCAGACAAAATAATAATGCAAGCTTTTGTTTTCAGCAAAACATTGAGTTAAAAGTTCAGCAAAACATTGAGTCGAGCCTTCATCCTCCAATGCACCATTGAAAAGAGTCATGTGATTTCAGTTGAGCTAATCATTCGCCACCGTCGTTTTTTCAAGTATTGATTGATCTGTCCGCATACATGGCAGACCCAAATGCAAGTCTCCAATTCAGATTAATTATTATAAATACATGAGACCTGAAACCGATCTGATAATATCAGAATCTAGGGCTGGGCGATATATATCGTGAGATTGTTATGCGCATCTCATCAGTAAAGCCGGTTCCTTGATTAGTAGTAAATCGCCTTCACCTGCTTTCAGATGGAGCGGCATTTACTACAAAGCTAAAACTCGAGTGTTAAATTAAGAAAGAAGTTAGAGAAGTTAATGAGATAATTAAGTGATTAATTTAGTGATGATTGAGCATTATTGAAGACACCTGATGTTAACAAGCAGAATCACTGAAGGAGAAAATCATAAATTGTAAGCCACCGTTATGGGGATGGGTGTGTGCATTATTTGGGCTCTTGACCCTTATGTTATTAACTTTCGATTTTGTTTGTCTGCTGTTATTGATTTATAACAGTCAAATGAACAAAGAAAAGTGTGATTTTACAGCATGTAATTATCATATTTTTCTTATAATCCAAAATATTTAATAAACATTTTTCTGATCAAAAGACTTTCAAATAAATTTATTTAGAAACACAGACATCAATAATCAGCCTGTGAGTCTCAACAATGGTGACAATAATAAAGCATGTTGCAGTGGCTACCACCAATCACAACTCATTAATGGCTCCCATCATGCATTGCGGTATGAATAAATTATGATCTGAATTGTCTATGTAATTTACTTTTCCTAATTGAATATTCTGCTCGTCACCATTGTTGAGATGCATAGACTGAATCTTGACGTCTGTGTGTGCCTATAAGAAAGTTTTTTTTTTTTAAACAACTTTTAAGAAATCCTTAATATTTTATCTAAAGTTGTGTATATTTATTCAGAATCACAGTTATGCTGTAAACAACAACATAAATCAAAAACATAGTTCAAATGATGATTGTCATAATATAACCAACAGATCACTTTTTGTCTTTGTTCTTCTGGCAGTTATAACTCAGATACAGCAGCCAGCCAAAATCTAAAGTTAATAACATAAGGGTCAAGAGCCCAACTAAAGCAAACACCCATCCCCATAACGGTGGCTAACAATTTGAGATTTTCTCCTTCAGAGATTCTGCTTGTTAACATCAGGTGTCTTCAATAATGATCAATCATCACTAAATTAATCACTTAATTATCTCATTACCTTCAACACTCTTGAGTGGACTCATATACACTCCCAGGAGTGTTCATTTAACACTGGAGTTTTTGCTGTGTACAAAGAGCCGTAGTTAACTGACAAGCTGAGCCATATCGCATTAATTATCGCTGGCGATACGTCCCCGATATTAATGCGATATGGCTCAGCTTGTCAGTTAACTACGGCTCTTTGTAGTAAATGCCGCTCCATCTGAAAGCAGGTGAAGGCGATTTACTACTAATCAATTAACCGGCTTTACTGATGAGATGCGGATAACAATCTCACGATATATATCGCCCAGCCCTATCAGAATCCATGTGCTTTTTTCATGCTTACACATTACACATACACGTCTTTAATTTTGATGAAGAAGAAAAAAAAAAAGCATATGAGAGCAGATTAGAACCCGGAACCTTTGACACTATTTACAAAAATCGTACCACCAGACCACTAGGGAATTTGAACGTCAGTAGCGAAATCTATGTATTTATTTACTAATGCAAAGAATCTCGGGGCTAGTAATATATTTGACGCAAATTAATGCAAATATTGTTTGCAAATAGTCCCAAAAGGATTATTCCCCAACTAGAATTAGACCTAGAATTTTGTTCACAGTTTTTTTATGCTTTATAAAAATAAAATAAACCAATGTTCAAGACATGGTTACGGCCTTGGTGTGAATTAATTCTACCTGTCAGCATCTCTCTACTAATAGTGAAGCTATGGGTTTAGTTACTAAGAAACATATGCTATAACTTTTCTTTTTCTAAGCTGTTGATATCATAGAATAGTGTTGACAGTGCATTTCTGCATTTCAACACTTCGTTACAATGCAGCAGCACATTCGCTTAGAACGGCGATTAACTTACGTCTGCATTAAGCTGTTTAAAACGTGCCTTCTCTCGATCAATTTTGAACATCCAGAAGGTATAATCAAACATATTTTGTGGAGCGCTCTCGGAGTATGCATTTTAATCATTATATAATTTTAACTGTTGGAAATGCCACGTAAGTGGACTTCAACGATTTCTTATCCTGTTGCGCCCTCTGTAGGCCATGACCATCGACTAGTCGAAAAAGCTTTGACAATCGCAAAGTCAACTGTGCAACCACTAAAATATAGAGCTCGTTTTCACTTATTTCATTCGTTCCCTTTTCGTCTGAGTTAAGTGGTTGTTCTGTTGCTTCGTGTTTATATAGTGAAACTCCACGCCATGACAGTTACATGTATGTCATAAATCATGGATGCTAAATTCTTTAATTATCCAAATGTTTTGTATTTTCCACCTTTTTTAATAATAATAATAATAAAATAATAAACTTTGTTTTCTATAGCGCCTTTAAAGTTACATCTCAAAACGCCTCACATAAACATTATGGACAGTATAGAATGCAATGAAACAATATAAAATACATTAAAAATAAACATTAAAAAAACATACATTTAAACAAGTTGAGTCATTTATATGCTATCCTAAAAAAGTGGGGATTTAAAAACACAAAGAGTTAGCCTGTCTAATCTCATTAGGAAGAGCATTCCATAGTTTTGGAGCATGCACTCAAAAAAAAAAATCTTGTCTAAACATAAGATTTATGTATTTGAATTGCATATACATTTTCCATGCATTTGGATTGCATAATTTTAACATAAACAAATTAATAAATGTAATGTGATCCATAATGGTGACCAAATATTTTCAATACAACATCAACCTCTAAACCTCTGTTAATTCTCAAAAAGAACTGTAGACAAATGACAGAAATAAAGTCAGTCTGGTTTATAATTTTATAAAGTCTGGTTTATAAAGTCAGTCTGGTTTATGTCAATTATCCTCCCCCTGCAACTGCCTCATCGACACGGCATCTAAATAAACCCGTCACCAGTGTGATGACTCAGATTGTTAGAATATTACAATTAAATAAATACTTACGCCCGTTTCACACATACTCCGTCTGCAGTGCGTATGCGGTGCGTGTTGCGGTGCGTATGCGGTGCAGGAGCAGCACGCGCTGTTGTTCTTTCATATATGCTGCGTTTGCAGCGCGCAACTGACCCGCGGTTGTATACCACAAACACAGCATTTATTCATTATTTTTATTTCAAATCCAAAAGTTGTTACTGAACATGGCTTGTCAGAATTGCAATTCTCTTTGTTTACACTTTCATAGATGTCACGTTTTAACGTAGTACATTTAAACAACGTTTTATTCAATTCATTACTTTATATTTATATAGCCTATATAACTTTATATAGCCTATACTTTAGCTCATTGAAATATAACTTATAGCCTATAAACATTTTGAATTAGAAACTTACAATAGAAACAGCCGACTCGTCTTTTCTTTCGTTTTTAAACCCTTTTAAAAGCAGGTCATAAAGACCTTTGTTTTTCCACCTCCAGGAACGTAACGTTACGTGCTCTCCATTATTTCAATTTTTTAACCTAAATACCAGGTAAGGTGTTGTTTCCTTGCTTTACCCGAGAAAAAATAGCCATGTGTTGACTTTGAAACAGAGTAGCCTATATTTTAAATTACATAGGCTACATCTGTGGTAAAATTACTAGATTTTCGTGTCAGTACATGTTTATTTTAACGCGAACAATGTGCTGTCACTTTAATTCCGCAGTGCAGCACAGCAAAAAATAGACTCGGTACGGAAACGATCGCCGGACTGCTGCAGACGCACCGCACCTGGAACGGACTGACGGACAGCATCCGCGTGCAGTGTGGAAGCTGTAATCCGTTAACATGGGTACGAAAAAAAATACGCACCGCATACGCACTGCAAACGGAGTATGTGTGAAACGGGCGTTAAATCGATATGTCATCCGCAATAAACCCGTCTCCAGCGTGTTGCCTCCGATCATTCGAATATTGCACTTTAATAATTATTTAATCAACATCATCCTCAATAAACCCGTCTCCAGCATGTGTTGCCTCCGGTCCTTTGAATATTCCGATCTATTATGACCTCTGACCTGTAAAGCAGCCAGAATAATAATAATAATAATAATAATAATAATAATACGCTGTTTGTTAATTGGCCAGAGGAGAACTGGCACCCCGACTGAGCCTGGTTTCTCCCAAGGTTTATTTTTCTCCATTAGGTCACCTAATGGGGTTTTGGTTTCCTTGCCACTGTTGCCTCTAGCTTGGCGTGCTCAGTTGGGGACACTATATTTTTCAACTAAACATCGAAATAAATCTAATTAATAAACTAATTTAACCATATAAACTAAATTACTGATCTAATTATTGATCTAAAGCCCACACTGTCACCGTATGGAAATTGAAATGAACTGATGACATCAAATGGCTATACAGCTGAATAAAATTAGGCTGCATTATTGTGCTGTTTAACACTGTAAAGCTGATTTGATACAATCTCCATTGTTAAAAGTGCTATATAAATAAAGTTGACTTGACTTGACTTAATAAGAGAGATTTAATGTCTTTTCAGTTGATGTCATCTTAAGCTGTGGCTGTAGTTGTGTTTCTCTGTCCTTCAGTGATTCTGCTCATTTTCATCAGGTGTATTCAATAATCAAACAATCATCACTCGATTAATCACTTAAGTATCTTATTAACTCTAACACTGCTTCAGTGTTACTTTAACACCCTGCTGGTGGTTCCCATATGAACACCGAGCGGTTTTAATTCAACACCGGGGAATTTACTGTGCAGTATTCACACTAAGATGATATTGTGTTCACTGGATACTGTGTTTATTTCCAGCCACTGTAATGTAAGCCATCAGTATGCGGCCCACGTCCGCTGTTCAATAAGTTTCCATGCAGATGCAGGCACACATTACAGTCACTGACAAATGAACTAACAGACAGTCCTCTTTATTTATTGGCTTGTTCTCTCTAATAAGAGATATTATTCACCCAAATGCAAATGTAGTCTCAATCAATTGGCGGCGTGTCTCACATAATAAAAGCTATCCATTTCACGCGGCTCCTTACGTGTATCTAACAAGGTCCTCAGTGAAACTACAGTCTTCACGCTCGGCTCGAGAGCCTGATAACACATGCAAAGGAGAGAATTAACCAATAGTCAAATTTAATTAATGACTTTCCCATATGCATCAGGAGGATAATTAAGCATTCGCAGGTGAAAGGGACCGATAGGAGTGGCCTTCCTGGACAAATCAAATGAGTCGTGATAGCATCGATGGCTCGTCTCGCTTTTTTCAGCCCTTTTTTCGAGCGTTTTCCTGCTAGTGTCCTTTGGTTATCAAATTATCAACAAAATTTGTCCACCGTCCTCTGGCGAGAAGAAGGGGGAAAACTTTAATTATGGTCCTGTCTGATGGCAGGTCATTAATAAAACCTAGTTATCTTCATTCAGAGTGCTGGGAAGGCCTCTCTCCGATCCCTCCCTTATCTCATAAAGAAATTTGGGATTTTCCACAAGAATAATTCAAGATGGTATCCGGCCGGATATTCAAAATGTTGTAACATGATAATCATTGTGTAATGGAAAACTTCCATGTGTGTGTTCTGTGGACAAATGTGCTGGAATTACATGGACCGGCTTCATAAACATTGATGGATCTTACCAACCTGCGAATGCAGATAAGGACCGAATCACGGCCAGGTTTAGTCCTGGCAAATTTATATTTAAGGGCCTATAGGTTACATATGCATTACTTATTCCTCTGCCACATACATCAATGCCATGGCAGAGAAAAATGAACGGCCAATAATAATGCTCTGCTTTGGCCGTGCATGTGTTATTGGCTGGACTATCACTCACAAATGGTTGGTAACAGTGATCTCATTTCCTTGACTGTAACCTTTATGGCCTGTGTGCTGCAAATAATCACAGATAGTCATAGAAGCATGTTGTATATCAACCCGTGGAGCACAGAAACACTGTTTAACCAGCTCTCATCTATCTTTCCCCGCTAAACTATAGTTTCTGTGAGGGGAAGCCATGCTGCATTCAGGAGGCACGTGTGAACATCAAATCAGTAATTTAGATCCAATTTGAGGAGACTATGCTTATATGTGCACCAATAATGTGATTATTTCCAATAATCAGAGCATACACTCTCAAAAAAAGAGTACAAAATTGTACCTTTTAAGGTACAAGTGGCCGTCACTGGGGTGGTACCCTTAAGGGTAGATTTTTGTATCTCTAAGTCAGGGGTAGGCAAGTTTGGTCCAAGAGAGCTGATGTCCTGCAGAGTTTAGCTCCAACCCTACTAAGCCAACACAGTATGAAACGCATGGCCAGAGGTGGGTAGTAACAAATTACATTTACTTCGTTACATTTACTTGAGTAAATTTTTTGTACTTTTAGAGTATATTTAAAGATGGGTACTTTGACTCATACTCAAGTACATTTCTTGTGAAAAAACTGTACTTTTACTTAGTTACATTCAGTGGCATTCCTCCGTTACTGTCAAATGGTAATAATTATATATATTTTTTAATAAGTTAATATGACTTTCGCAAGTCTCGTGAAACATTGGAGAGGCTGCTTCGCGAGAGGTGGCTCTACGCATCACCCGCTTATAATTAGAGCGCGTTTAGTCGGAAGATGATGGCCGAAGCAGAGGAAGATGTGTGTGAGCTATGGGAGGCAGATCACCCGTGGTATCAAGTTCAGTCTATGTTTTCACTCCAAGATGTCAAACAGAATACACTGTAAAAAAATTAGCTGTAAAATAACGGTAATCTACTGGCAGCTGTGGTTGCCAGCAATGTACTGTTAATTTACAGCCCTCTACTGTTTATTTACAGCTCTCCTTTTTTACAGTAAGTTACCATAATAATATCATGAAAGGTAACTCTTTTCATTTGAAAAACTGATTGCTTCAAACAGTTCTCATTTTAAAACTAGTATTTATACAGTGTTTGTACTGTAAACATTTAATTTGAGTCCACTGAAAAGGAACCTTTCTTAATATAAACTGCAAACACGTAATGTGTAATAATGAAAGTAGATGACTTTATCTTCAATTTTTACAGTACATCGTTAGCAATAGCACACATGTATGTGATAAATTACTCAACAAACAGCTCATAACTGCATCAGCAAACACAGTCACTGACTTTAAATAAAGTATCAGGCAGCATTTCATCAGTGTTTTTCTGCTCATCCAGGACTGAAGCACAGGCTCTACTCTCCTGCACAATGGTGACACACAAAACAAATTAATTAAACTAAAAGATCTCTTCTATATAATCTTGTGCAACAACACATAGAAACAGTTCATTTTAATATTTATTCTCCTTATCAGTTACTGACTTCGCACAACTTTTTTCTATTAACTTTCACTACTATTTCAGTGAAAATATCTTGATTCATCTGGTAAATCTGACTGTTACGTTTTACAGTATATTACTGTTTTTTCTTTGATTTTACGGTAATCTACTGGCAGCTCTGGTTGCCAGTAAATTGCTGTTTTTTTACAGTACTTTTCCGTAAATTAATTAACAGTTGTTTACCGCTAATTTACGTTTCACTCTGGGGGTTTTTTCATCTAATTCCATTAACCCTTTAAACCCCACAGCAAAATCTTCAGTTTTAAATGAACACTTATATGTATCCACACTACAGAGTGTTAGAGTAATTGAAGCATTGTTGAAGTTAATGAGACAATTAAGAGATTAGTTAAGTGATAATTGAGAATTAGTGATGAGCACCAGCTGTTAACAAGCAGAAGCACTCAAGGAAAGAGAAGTACAACTGACTTCAGCCACAGCCTTAGATGAAATCAACTGAAAATAAAAGAAGACATTAAAGCAGAGGAGGATTAAACAACTCCACAAACAGCATTACCAGCTTCACTTATTACTAAGCAGATTGACCTTATTTCTGTCAGACATCTACAGAAGCTCTTGTAGAAAATGAACAGATCAAATTAACGTTTGATGTTTAATTGAAAATGTTTGGTCACCATTATGGTGATTAGTGTTTGCTTCAGTAGGGCTCTTGATCCTTGATTTTGTAACTGTAGTTTTTCTTTGGTTTCTACAACTGTGTTTCTTAGACACATTTGTTGTAGCAAAACACCTCTGATCAGGTGTTATTGATTATAATATAAACGTAATGGAATGCTTGGTTTGCTCATCTCATCCATTATCTATTCCCTAAACAAAACTTCTTTTTTTTTACATATACATATAATATTACCTAGGGCTGGGCGATATATATCGTGAGATTGTTATGCGCATCTCATCAGTAAAGCCGGTTAATTGATTAGTAGTATATCGCCTTCACCTGCTTTCAGATGGAGCGGCATTTACTACAAAGAGCCGTAGTTAACTGACAAGCTGAGCCATATCGCATTAATATCGCGGACGTATCGCCAGCGATAATTAATGCGATATGGCTCAGCTTGTCAGTTAACTACGGCTCTTTGTACACAGCAAACACTCCAGTGTTAAATTAACACTCCTGGGAGTGTATATGAGTCCACTCAAGAGTGTTGAAGGTAATGAGATAATTAAGTGATTAATTTAGTGATTATTGATCATTATTGAAGACACCTGATGATAACAAGCAGAATCTCTGAAGGAGAAAATCTCAAATTGTAAGCCACGGTTATGGGGATGGGTGTTTGCTTTAGTTGGGCTCTTGACCCTTATGTTATTAACTTTAGATTTTGTCTGGCTGATGTATCTGAGTTATAACTGCCAGAAGAACAAAGCTAAAAAGTGATCTGTTGGTTATATTATGACAATCATCATTTGAACTATGATTTTGGTTTATGTTGCTGTTTACAGCATAACTGTGATTCTGCATAAATATACACAATTTTAGATATAATATAAAGGATTTCTTAAAAGATGTTTAAAAAAAAAAAGTCTTTCTTTTAGGCACACACAGACGTCAAGATTCAGTCTATGCATCTCAACAATGGTGACGAGCAGAACATTACATAGACAATTCAGATCATAATTTATTCATACCGCAATGCATGATGGGAGCCATTAATGAGTTGTGATGGGTGGTAGCCACTGCAACATGCTTTATTATTGTCACCATTGTTGAGACTCACAGGCTGATTATTGATGTCTGTGTTTATAAATAAATTAATTTGAAAGTCTTTTTGATCAGAACAATGTTTATTAAATATTTTGGATTATAAGTAAAAAAGTATAATCACATGCTGTAAAATCACAAAGCTGTTGCTAACAAGTTAAACCAAACTATCTCAAAAAGTTTCGTTTTTCTGATATCAGCATGATTATGTCAAAACATAGCCAACACTATCCGATCACACTTTTCTTTGTTAATTTGACTGTTATAAATCAATAACAGCAGACAAACAAAATCTAAAGTTAAGAATGTAAGGGTCAAGATCCCAACTAATGCAAACACCCATCCCCATAACGGTGGCTTACAATTTATGATTTTCTCCTTCAGTGATTCTGCTTGTTAACATCAGGTGTCTTCAATAATGCTCAATCATCACTAAATTAATCACTTAATTATCTCATTAACTTCTCTAACTTCTTTCTTAATTTAACACTGGAGTTTTAGCTTTGTAGTAAATGCCGCTCCATCTGAAAGCAGGTGAAGGCGATTTACTACTAATCAAGGAACCGGCTTTACTGATGAGATGCGCATAACAATCTCACGATATATATCGCCCAGCCCTAATATTACCCCTATTTAACATTACCAAAACTGTGACACTTTGTAAAATATCAAGCAGTGATTAGGATTCAGTTCTGAAAGACTTTTAAACTCATGATATACAAAAATGGTTTGTACTATGGTGCCATTTAGACATGAAGAATCCGCATATGAATCTCAACAATGGTGACAGTCAAAAAAAAGATGTACAGATAAACTCTGAACATCACAAACACTACCAAAAGTCAACACAAAAACAACACCAAAAATAAAGGTAAATATAAAAAATTTAAGAAAATAACCAGGCTATTCATCAGCATAATTTATTCATGCCGCAATGCATGCTGGGAGTCATGGATGATTTGCATTGCAGAATGAAGCTTTTGATTGTCACCATTCTTGAGATTCATACGCCGATTCTTGATGTCTACTTGAGTCTGAATGATTCTGGTATTCAAAATGTTTTGACCACAAGCTGTTTTCCTGTTCTTCAAATTATCTGGTTGTTGCAACACTGATGGTCTCATGCTGTAAAATTATTAGATTACCAAAATATAAAACGTCATCTATAGATAGACAGAGCTCAGTGAATCAGACCACTAATAAATAGTCAACATCATCTGTTTACTTTTTCTTTGAGCTTTGCATGCTATTACAAATTTATTTAAAACACACAGTTAGAGCAGCTAGAGAAAAACTAATGTTATTATGTCAAGGTTCAAGAGCCCAACTAAAGCAAACACTGATCACCATAATGGTAACGTCAAAATAAGTTCTGTAGATGTCTGACAGAAATAAAGTCAGTCTGGTTAGTAATGTGTGAAGCTGGTAATGCTGTTTGTGGAGTTGTTTAATCCTCTTCTGCTGAGATCTTCAGAGATTTAATGTCTTCTTTTATCTTCAGTTGATGAAAGCAACTTTTTTCTGTTCATGTATCTCTTTCCTTTGGTGATAACAGCAGGTGTTCATCAGTGTTTGAATTCACTCACTTATTTTCGCTCACTATCAGTAAACTAGTGTAGGGAATAGTGAATGAGGGTATAGGGTGTGATTTGGAGCACAGCCTCTGAGTGTCGACTTTGAGCACTGTTAATTCACGGTATATTCCTGTTGGCTATTTTCTCGAAAATTACAAATATTACCCAGAATGCATTGTTTTCTACGGTATATTACTGTTTTAATGGAAAACAGCATTTTACTGTCAAAATGTGGCCTTTTTTTACATATTTTTTTTACAGTGTAATAATACAATGTAGCTCCTTGCCAGCTTTGTGGTTTCATCTAAGTAATACAATAACTACATATTAATTTGGTTTGCCATGGTTATCCTAATTTGTGTTTAAAATCATTAAACTAGTCATAAAAAATATCTAAATTTAAAATAATAATAATAATAAACAACATTAATAAGTTTACAATATTTTATGAATTTAGGCTATAGATATCAGTATCTTGAACTCGTTTTGCACTATTACAAAATAATAATGCGCTTATTAGCCTTTCTCGACTGTTTGGATGATTTTACGAATACATACCTCGTTTATTTAACTCTTTAATAATAACTATTTTTCTTTTGACTTTTCCTTCTTTAAAATTAGGCATTGGCAACAATTAGGAAACAATGGTGATACTCATTTCAAGGTATGGACTAATTTGACCTGTCATGCTAAAAGTGTTTAAAAAGGGAGTTTTAGGCTTTGTGTGAGAAAAAAAAGATTAGCCAACATTTAGTGTGTAATAATGACACAATCTTGTATTCTTATTGCTGACCCAGTTTTGACTTAAGGTAAATGGAGTAAATTGAGTCGATTCTGGGAGTTGATTCCATCGATTCCTACACGGGAGTCGGGAATTGGATTTGACTCCCAAAAACCTGTATAATCATGACATTGTTTAGTAATTAATCAAATAGAATAATAGTTCTGCTTATTTACCACAGATACACTGACAATTTCTATCATTTTTTTTTACTTATTGCCATATGAAATAAATGTTATACAAGAAAAGGAATGATAGAGAAAAGGGGATATAAATAAACTGGTAACACTTCACAATAAGGTCCCATTCGTTAACATTAATTAATGCATTAGCTAACATGAATTAACAATGAGCCAGACCTTTTTACACCATGTATTAATCATTGTTAATGTGAGTTAATAAAAAATGCAATTCTTCATTGCTCGTTCATGCTAGTTCACAGTACATTAACTAATGTTAACAGATAATACTTTTGAAAAAAATAAATTATATATATATATATATATATATATATATATATATATATATATATATATATATATATATATATATATATATATATACACACAATATGTGTATTATTACAACTCCCCATCTTCCAACATGACAATGACCCGAAGCACACAGCCAGGATAACCAAGGAGTGGCTCTGTAAGAAGAATATCAAGGTTCTGGCGTGGCCTAGCCAGTCTCCAGACCTAAACCCAATAGAGAATCTTTGGAGGGAGCTCAAACTTCGTGTTTTTCAGCGACAGGCCAGAAACCTGATTGATCTAGAGAAGATCTGTGTGGAGGAGTGGGCCAAAATCCCTCCTGCAGTGTGTGCAAACCTGGTGAAAAACTACAGGAAACGTTTGACCTCTGTAATTGCAAACAAAGACTTCTGTACCAAATATTAACATTGATTTTCTCAGGTGTTCAAATACTTATTTGCAGCTGTATCATACAAATAAATAGTTAAAAAATCATACATTGTGATTTTTGGATTTTTTTTTTTTAGATTATGTCTCTCTCAGTGGACATGCACCTATGATGACAATTTCAGACCCCTCCATGATTTCTAAGTGGGAGAACTTGCAAAATAGAAGGGTGTTCAAATACTTATTTTCCTCACTGTATATATATATATATATATATATATATATATATATATATATATATATATATATATATATATATATATATATATATATATATATATATATATATATATATATATATATATATATATATACAGTATATATGCATTGTATATACCCAATGTGTCAAGTAATGTCAGAACTAGTCAGTACACTCTTGATCTGAACCAAAGCACTGCATTCAGCTGTGTTTGTGAATATGAGGCTCTTGTGACTGAACACTCGTCCTCTTGATGGACTGTAGGGCAGAGGGACAGTGTAGACAGGGACATCAGGAGAACTAACAGCTGCCTTATGCTTCCCTTTTTATCTACATCTCTGTCAAGCGTCGGTGACGTGATCTGAGGAGAGATGTTAAGCTGGACCCCAGGGCTCAACAGGTGCACATGTGCCCTACACAAGATAATTCACACTGTTATCACAACATAGCGACTATATGTGTGCCATTTCACTCATGTTTTCTTTCACACAAACACACACAGTTTCCAGGTCAATATCTGACATGTATTAACACTCACTTGAATCAGGCTTGGATTTTTCTTCAGCAAATCACTAAGTAGCTATTGTGTTCAATGTGTGTGATTGACTACTTATTATGTTCGAGTATGGAAGTTTTCCATGGAATCTTCCAACTTTCACACTTGGTTCGATTGCATGCCGAACCCGAGTTCGATTGCTCCCCCCTCCCCCTGCCCCCACTGGACTGTGATCATATTATATTATTTGGGTCCGAACCGAGGTGTGTTTGCTTCATCAAAGTAGCATCTGTTTACCCGGTTGCTTAGTAACGGCAGCGAGCGTGAAGCCAGCAAAATGCATAGCGTTGTTTCCAAAGCTTCAGTATGTAATGGCAGCGAATGTACTGAAAATGCTCTAAAGAACGCTGCAGATGAGCAGAAATTAGATCTACAGTTCTCTGCTTGCAGTATGTCAGTCACACTCGCCAGGAAAATGAGTGAAACAGAAACACACACAAACATGCATTTTTATCAAATCATACATCATTAACAGTGGTTCACTTCCACGATTTAGTACGATTGCGTTCACATCATAGACTAAAAAAATATGGACGGTCCGTGATGTCACCCATAGGATTCTGAAGAGCAGTTTTGAACATAGACTGTAAAAAAAATATGGACGTAGTGTCCGTGACGTCACCCATAGGATTCTGAAGAGCAGTTTTGAAGCGTAAAGTATAAGGATGAGCTGGCCATTGCCATCTTGGGCGCGCGTCACACCCGGATGACTGAAAATGAGACGTGGGTGGAGATGAGGTGACGTGATGATTAACAGACAGCAGACAAACGACAATACACCCGTCACTCAAAGTGGCCACACCCTTAATAGTGCAGAACTTCAAGGCTTTATATAATGTAAATGAATGAGTTATAAAAAAAATATACCTCCCCTCACAGTTGTCATAAAGGGCAAAATTAGCCGTATAGACCAAAACCACACTTTGTACCAGGCTGTAAACGTGTTTTTTCTGCTGTAAAGTTTGGCATTTTAACATGGGGCTCAATGAGATTCTGCTCCCTTTTGGAGCCTGTCCCTTGTGGCCAGTCGATGAATTGCAGTTTAAGTCACTTCCGTATTGGCTTCAAGAGAAACTGGGGGAGGTTGCCGCTTGGTTCACATCAAGAGGTTCATGGTTCACACCGGAGTTCACATGAGCCGTACCCCAGACCACTCTTTTTAAGCGGACTCGGGTACGGTTCGCAGGTGGTCACCTGAGTTCGGAAGACAGCGTTCACATCATCCAAACGTACCAAACTCTGACCTCAATCGAACCCGGGTGCGCACCAAAACTGCTAGTGTGAAAGCACCCTCACAGTAAATCAAATCAAATCAAATCAAATCACTTTATTTGTCACTCTACCATATGCACAAGTGCAACAGTAGGTGAAATTCCCCGGTGAATTAACACTGCTCGGTGTTCATATGGGAACCACCAGCAGGGTGTTAAAGTAACACTGAAGCAGTGTTAGAGTTGATAAGATACTTAAGTGATTCATTGAGTGATGATTGTTTGATTATTGAAGACACCTGATGATAATGAGCAGAATCACTGAAACACAAGAACTATAACTGACTTCAGCCACAGCTTTAGATGAAATCAACTGAAGACATTAAATTTATCTTATTACAAACCAGATTGACTTTATTTCTGACATCTACAGAAGTTCTTATTGATAATTAACAGTGGTTTAGAGGTTGATGTTGTATTGAAAATATTTGGTCACCAAAATTTAGGATGACTGATCTGTGGCAGTAAAGCATTTATGGTGAAAATCTATTAAAAACAACTTTTGTTAACATTTCTCAAAGATTAATTTGGTCAATAAAAGAAAACATCTTTATGATGATAACTATTTCACCTGATAATTTATGTTTATGGCTTCCTTTGCAACAAAGTATGTGGTGTTGGTTCCTGTAAACTCTGTTACAAAGACCACAAACTGACATAAAAGCCAAGTCAAACTGTCCAACTAAAATAAACACTGATCTCCATAACAGTGTTTTCCCATAAAACATCAACCTCTAAATCTCTGTTAATTCTCAAAAAGAACTGTAGACAAATGACAGAAATAAAATCAGTCTGGTTTATAATACGAGAGATTTAATGTCTTTTCAGTTGATGTCATCTGCTTCAGTGTTACTTTAACACCCTGCTGGTGGTTCCCATATGAACACTGAGTGGTGTTAATTCAACACCGGGAAATTTACTGTGCTGAGGAATACTCCTGATACAGAATGCAATTTCAACTGAGGGGGACCGGACTCAACACTCCATCATGTCCTGATTTTGAGTTCCTGGGTCAACCTATTTAACACATTTATGCTTGGGAAATTATACAGTAGGTGAATAACACTGATGTAGAAGCACCTAACCCTGGTTGTAAGGCTAAATTTAACATAAACACTAAACTTGTGAAAAACATAAACACTCAAATCTGATTGGTTGATCGGAATGTTTTTCAGAATCAACAAAGATGTTGATCCAGGAACATGCTGCACTTCAGATAAAATCAGATAAAATCCCTGTTTAATATTGCACATCAGTATACAGCTCTGTGAACAAGCTCCTCTTATAATACTCAGCAGTTTCAATACAGTCTTTAGGCTTGTGCAGCACTTAAAGTAAACTAACCTCATTTGAGTTATTAGTTTCAGGCCTCAGTAAGACTCCAAGTGGAAAATTCTTCAAGTGGAAAATGTGTTTGCTGGTGAGAAGGGATATTTTGGTTCTTTTTTTGTCTGGAGTGTAACTTATGTCATCTCTTCAACTCCAGTGTTAACGTAATAAAAACCAAACGCACCGGTGCACAGACACAAATGCACAGACTGGCATTCTTTAGAGCTGATGTGCATTTAACTTCAAGCTACTTTTTTAACTTATTGTACACATTTATAAGGTATTATTGTTTATATTCAAACAAACCCCTACACAAATTATTAAAATTTAGCAGGTAACTCGTCCTGCAGACATGAATGACACCTTTAAATGTATGGCTTGTTGAGGAAGAGGCCCGGTTAACCCATGCTGGTATTAAACCATTTTCCAATTGTATTTATTCCATTTAAACAGTTAAATTACATGTACAGTCATAGTATATTCCTGTCATAATTTCTTCAAGTAAAATCACATTTTTATTTTGTCAGGTTGTAGTGAAGACCTTTGAGTTTCTGTGTGTATATGATATAGATTTTTAAATGAATGATAAGATTTTTAAATGTTTTTAAATTAAATGATGAAATGCTGGTGAAAGGACTCTTGGAGATTAAATTTAAAGGGGTGGTTGACTGCCCCTTTTTACAAGATGTAATATAAGTCTCTGATGTCCCCAGGGTGTATGTGAAGTTTTAGCTCAAAGGCTCAAAAGCTCTGATAACCTCATGCAGACAGGCAATGAAACTGTTCAGTCTTTTATGTTCAAACCGGAGTTGGACAATGAAGGAGAGACTCAAAAAGAAGTGACAACATATAGTAGAATGCAACAAGATTCCTGAATCAACCTGATCTCACATAATTCAGTGAAATGAACACGGGCCCCTTAACTCAAAATCCGTGGCAGTTTAAAAGAATAATTGTAAATAAAATTATGCTGGCTGATTAAATCAAGAATCACACTCCATGTCATAATGGCAAAATCATAGTTCCGTAGTTCCGTGGACCCATCACGGAATTTCCGGCAATTCCGTGATGGGTCCACGGAAGTGATGCCTATGTAAGTAAATGACAGTATACAGATGCGTTGGGCATGTTGGTTATCGTCATGAAACTATGATTTTGCCATTATGACATGGAGTGTGATTCTTGATTTAATCAGCCAGCATAATTTTATTTACAATTATTCTTTTTTTTTAATAAAAAACGGTATTTAGACACGTTTTGAACACGTAACCCAATCCCTTCCCTAAACCTACCCATTTGTGTATTATAAAAAACAGGATATAACAGGCAGGCATAATTTAATCAAAAAGTACAAATATTCCAAGTGTTCTGAGGCCAAACGTTTGATTTGTGTGACGAAAATCCCCAAAAGTGATCAGCAGCGTCGAGTCCATCCGCCAAAGATCATAAACACATTTCAAATTTTACCGCCGGAAGAAACGTTACGTCAGGTTTGACAGCATTGGCTGTCGTATGTCTCGTGACCAATTGCGTCATTACGTCGGCTTTGATTGTAAAATGCCATTGGCTCTCGTGTGTCTCGTGACAGATTGCGTCATGCAAAAGAGTCGTGTGTATTATTTGAATGAGATATGAATTAGTGTGTTCACGGAGCGGCGGGATCATCATTTTAGCGATTAAAACATTAAGATCAACTCTGTTCTTTCCATGAAGACATCGTGTGGCTTCAGAAGACTTGGAATGCAACATGAGTTAATACTTTTATACTGTTTTTGGTCAGTTTTTGCAATAAATACCTGTGACTGTTATGTGTTTTATATTGTTGAGAGTGGGTAGTTTTAAGGTAGGAGTGGAGTTAGTTGCTCCAAAATATAAAAGTAGCCTATAAATATTAATAAAATCATGTCTAATTTTTAATGTCATTGACTTATATAGGAATCACTTCCGTGGACCCATCACGGAATTTTCGGCGATTATGTGAAACTGCCACGGATTTTAAGTTAAGGGGAATTCTGTGAGACCAGGTTGTCCTGAATGGTTAGTTAATGAATTTATGTAGCTGATGCGGAGTTAACTACACTCAAAAAAATATTTTGGTCTAAATATAAGTTTTATGTATTTGAATTACATTACAATTTTCCATCCATTTGGACTACATAGTTTTAACATAAACAAACAAATAAACTTAATGTGATTCATATTTGTCAGTCAAACGTAAATGAAATAGGTACGTTTTATGTAATGGTACACAGAAAAATGCCCATGATAAATTAACACAGCCTAGTGCACACTACTGAGATAAAGTACCATTGAAGCAGTGTTCAAGTTAATGAGATAATTGAGTGATGATTGAGAATTAATTATGAACACCTGATGATAATGAGCAGAATCACAGACGGAAAGAGAAACACAAGAACTACAACTGACTTCAGCCACAGCCTTAGATGAAATCAACTGAATATAAAGAAGACATTTAATCTGAAGATCTTGGCAGAAGAGGATTAAACAACTCCACAAACAGCATTACCAGCTTCACACATTATTAACCAGACTGACTATATTTCTGTAATTTTCTGTTTATAGTTTTGTTTGAAGTCACCATGCTGGAGATCAGTGTCTGCTTTAGTTGCGCTCTTAACTCTTTAACTTTTTTCTCTAGCTCCTTTAACTGTGTGTTTATAAAGCACATTTGTTATGACAGGGGAATCCAAGAGAATATCTGGTGATGTTGGCTCTTTATATATTGTTAATGACATCGTGTGGCCAAATCACTGATCTCATTCGGAGTCTAATACTCTGGTTATTGTGGTACTGTGTTAATAGTTTTGTTTTATTCATAATAGTTGCCATGTGATTCTACAGCATGAGTTACAGCACCGTTGTGGTATTCGAATAATATGCAGGATTTAAATCTATGGCATTGCTTAGATATACACAGACATCAAGAATCAATGTATGAATCTCAACAATGGTGACAATCAATTAAAATCTTCAAGCTTCAGTGCATGTTGGGTACCACCAATCAACCCCCCCCCCCCCCATGTGTCCCAGCATGCATTGCGGCATGAATAAATTATGCATCTGAATTGACAAATTTTCTTTGATACTTACTAATTGCTTTTACTTTTGCTGTTTTTGTCGTGACATTTTAGTTGCTTGTTTTATGTTCAAAGTTGATCTGTTTATCTTAATTTTTTTTGATTGTCACCATTGTAGAGATTCAAACGCTGATTCATGATGTCTGTGTGTGTCTAAGTAATGCCATAGATTAAAACCTTTTGTGCACTTTTTTCTGGATATTATTCAATTAACACAACCGTCCTGTATCTTGTGCTGCATAATCCCATGGCTAATACTATGAATACAACACAATTAATAACACATTACCTCTATAACCAGCAAATTGGCCTCTAAATTAGAGAAGTGATTCAGGCCTAAACAAATAGCCAACATCACCTGATAATATTTTCTCTTGGATTCCCTTGAAATAACAAATGTGCTTTATAAACACCCAGTTAAAGGAGCCAGAGAAAAACTAAAGCTAAACAAATTAAGGGTCAAGAGCCCAACTAAAGCAGACACTCATCTCCAGTATGGTGACTTCCATACTATGAAACTATTATTTTCATTAAAACAGAAATTACAGAAATAAAGTCAGTCTGGTTAGTAATGTCTTCAGAGATTTAATGTCTTCTTTTATCTTCAGTTGATTTCATCTAAGGCTGTGGCTGAAGTCAGTTGTAGTTCTTGTGTTTCTCTTTCCGTCAGTGATTCTGCTCATTATCATCAGGTGTTCATAATTAATTCTCAATCATCACTCAATTATCTCATTAACTTGAACACTGCTTCAATGGTACTTTATCTCAGTAGTGTGCACTAGGCTGTGTTAATTTATCATGGGCATTTTTCTGTGTACCATTACATAAAACGTACCTATTTCATTTACGTTTGACTGACAAATATGAATCACATTAAGTTTATTTGTTTGTTTATGTTAAAACTATGTAGTCCAAATGGATGGAAAATTGTAATGTAATTCAAATACATAAAACTTATATTTAGACCAAAATATTTTTTTGAGTGTATTCTGTCATGATATCTCACCCCCTTTGTTGTGTGTTCCCGGGGGCAGGATTTATGTAAATGTCAGGGTTAGGGATGTCACTAACCTGGGAGGAAGCTTGTGTAGTCCCTATACCAGCCGTTTGTAGTAGTCCTTAAAAAGTAATTTCTTTAAAAGAAAATATCTCCTTTTGCTTTGAACTTTGAGCGTCGTAACTTTACAGATATTGTTTATGCTCAAACAGCAACATTACACACTAACTAAAAGTTTAAAAAGTGAAATCATAATCAACCACCCCTTTAATAATAAACATCATCATAGTTTCCTTATGAGACCATGTTGACCATTACCTGTGGGACGACGTTCCCGACACAGTAATGATGTTGCTTCCAGTTCCCAGGTCTGATTTATTCTCCACATTAAAGCTACATCAAAGAACCCATATCAGAGAACAAGGACAGGAGCCGCCTGTGAGCAGAGTGAGAGCTCGATGCTGATTAAAGGATCAATAGCGAGTTCTGTCGAGTCATTGAACAGCCCAGATGTGCCTGTTGTTCAAACTTCCCAATCTATAGCCGGTGTCGCTTCTCAAGGCTATCGAGTAAGCCAGAGTTTGTTTAAAAAGGGACCCGAATCCAACATCTCACGTAAAACTGTCATCTCAGGATTCTGATATAGAGAATTAAAATCACAACAAGACTGCCCACAGGTTCTCAGAACTTTTGCTAATGTTCTGGCAAGGTTCTCTTAAAGTTATGAACAAATGTTCTTCCAGTAACGTTAAAGGGATAGTTCACCCAAAAAAATCTAATTTAGCCCATGACTTACTCACCCTCAAGTCATCCTAGGTGTATATGACATTCTTCTGATGAATACAATCATAGTTATATTATACAGGGGCGGCAGTGGCTCAGTGGTTCATGTAGGAAGGTTGGTGGTTCAATCCCTGGTTCCACCTGACCAAGTGTCGAGGTGTCCATGAGCAAGGCACCGAACCCCAGCTGCTCCTGACAAGCTGGATGGTGCCTTGCATGGCTGACACCGCTGTCGATATATGAATGGGTGAATGTGAGGCAATATGTGCAGCGCTTTGGATGGTTGAAAGCGCTATATAAATGCAGTCCATTTACCATTTATATAAAAAAAATGTACTGGCTCTTCCAAGCTTTATAATGGCAGTGAATGGCTTTTTCTGTTTTGAAGTCTATAAAAATGCATCTATCCATCATCAAAGTAATTGACATGGCTCTGGGGAAGAGATGCGTTTGTGTAAGAAAAATGTCCATATTCTATGCTTTACAAACTGTAATCTCAAACTTCCGCTAACTGTCGCAGTTGCGTCCATGAGAGACTGGCGTTCCACGCTAAGCAGGCAAACCTTGACCCACATGTCCTACCCTGGCATATTAATTTCCCGTTCAAATGATGGATTAAATGATCTGCCGTTCAGGTCCAAATCCTGAAGTATTGGGGGGAAACACATTCAGGCCCTGATAAGAACGTGACCACAGCAGTGTCTCTGGAGAGGCCCTATCAGCTTTTAAACAGAGACGTTGTATGCAAGTGAGATTGATGATTAGCATTTGTGGCCCTGGAGAAGAGGGTTGCCTGTGCCTGCGATAACCAGGAACAGAGAGAGAGAAGAAAGATGGACTAAACCTTACCAGCATGCAATTATTTCCTGCTTCCTCTCTGGCAAACAAACAGCCGGAATAAGCTTGTATGCCATTGTCTCACAGTCTGTGTAATCTGTAAGAAGTGGACAACAGCGAATCCCTCGTGTCACAGCCTTAGACTTGTAGCAGCAAGCCAGATACAAGCTGCTATGACACACATCACAGACAGGATAAGTCTTCAGTGAGTGTGAGCTCTTACATTCACACCACAAACACACAGTTACTTCTTGTGTTTCATCTGAGGGCTTTTGATTTTGATGGGGGGTTTTTCACGGGGGTCGAGCATTTCCTCTATGTGACCCTGGACCTCAAAACCAGTCATAAGGGGCAATTTTTTTAAATTGAGATTTATACATCATCTGAAAGTCATACTTTCCATTTATGTATGGTTTGTTAGGATAGGAAAATATTTGGCTGAGATACAACTATTTGAAAATCTGGAATCTGAGGGTGCAAAAAAAGTCCTTAGCAATGCATATTACTAATAATAATATTTCTTATATATATTTACGGTAGGAAATTTACAAAATATCTTCATAGAACATGATCTTTACTTAATAGCCTAATGATTTTGGCAAAGGAAAATCTATATTTTGACTCGTACAATGTATTGTTGGCTATTGCCACAAATATACCCGTGTGACTTATGACTGGTTTTGTGGTCCAGTGTGCGTGTGCGTGTGTGTGTGCGTGTGCGTGTGCGTGTGCGTGTGTGTGTGTGTGTGTGTGTGTGTGTGTGTGTGTGTGTGTGTGTAGTAGTAGTAGTAGTAGTTGTTTTGCAGGTGATGATGATGAATACTGACAAAAAAGTTTGGGGCCGGTAACATTTATTTTTTTTCTCAAAATATTATGCTCACCCATGCAGCATTTATTTAATTAAAAATTCAGTAAAAACAATAATATTTTGAATTATTTTCAATTCAATTTAAAATAGCTAATAATAATGATAATGGTCACACTTTAGATTATAGTCCAATTATCACTATTAACTATTAACTAAGAATTTTGCTTATTATTACTAATTAATAAGCAACTAATGTACTACTTATTAATAGTTAGTTGTTAAGTTTAGGTATTGGGTGAGATTAATGGAAGTAGTACAAGATCATGCAGAATAAGGCATTAATATGTACTTTATAAGTAATAAACAGCCAATATCCTCGTAATATGCATGCTAATAACCAATAATCAATAATGAGAATTGGACCCTAAACAAAAGTGTTGCCATAATAATAATTTAAAAAAAAAAAAAAAAAAAAAAAATGTATTGCATTTTTCTGGGTACTCAGCGCACTTTACAATCTCCTCAACCATCGAGCGGCATATCAAGCGGCAGCCTCCCCAAGTTTCACTTGAAGCCAATATGGAAGTGACTTAAACTGCAATTCATCGACTGGCCGCTAGGAACAGGCTCCAGAAGGGAGCAGAATCTCATTGAGCCTCATGTTAAAATGCCCAACTTTACAGCAGAAAAAACATGTTTACAGCCTGGTACAAATTGTACAAATTGTGGTTTTGGTCTATTTAGCTAATTTTGCCCTTCATGACAACTGTGAGGGGGGTGAATTTTTTTATAACTCATTCTGTTTTTAACATTGATAATAATAAGAAAGGTTTGTTGAGCACCAAATCAGCATATTAGAATTATTTATAAAGGCTCATGTGACACTGAAGACTGGAGTAATGATGCTGAAAATTCAGCTTTGCATCACATTAATAAATTACATTGAAATTAAAAAACTAAAATATTAAATATTAAACGTGCAGTATGTATTTTTTGGCCACTAGGGGTCACTCATTCAAAATAATAACAACAGACGTACTTTGATGACGTCGGGAAAGTGCGTGGGCTCATGGGAGTTGTTGTCATTGTCACTGTCAACCAGCGAATCTGGCATCTCCAGCAGAAAACATGTTCACTGACAAGGTAATGTATTGTTATATTACATCTCTATTGTTGTTACGTTTAGTTATGGCTTTTCACTTTATGTAATCAATCTAATGAAATAGCAGCGAGCTACCGTTAGCTCATCAGTAACTTATCAGTAACGTTAGCTAATGTGTGAGACAGAATGTTGTGCGGGCGGTCGCTATGTCAACATACCTATAAGTTGAGTGACTTATAGGTATGTTGACATATTAACCGCGTATCATAATTTAAGTGACTCAAATTATAGGTATGTTGACATGGCATCCGCGCTTGTCGAACATTCTGTCTATCAACTTGAGTTGCTGCTACTAACGTTTAGATCAGGCATCTACTACCCTCGTCCTGGAGAGATGTTGTCCAGACTCTTTTCGCTACAAAACATGTTTCATCACATGTAATTGTAATAATTATAGGTTTCATAAGTCGAATCAGGTGTCATTGTGTGTGTTTGAAACGCCAATACAATACAAAATGTATACGTATTCAGCAAAACGCGTCTCAATGTGGTCAAGATCGCTATGCAATATGCAAACATACAGCATGCTATGATTATATGAATATTATGTTAGCTGAATGGTTACTTAACTTACCTGTTTATTAAAACGCAAGCGAGATCAGCATCTCTCTGCAGTCCGAGCTTGTCACAAAGATTTCGCCATCTTTCAAAGGCTTCTCCAAGGTTTACACGTCTCTTGCTTCTTCTACTGTCCCAAAATCTTCTCGGGTCATTTTTTTCACCCGTACGTTTGCGCTTTGTTGAGCTGGCAGAACGTACAGGCAAAGAGTAGTCATGATCCATTATCGTACGGCTGTCATGGTTCCTCTTTGAGTTTGGCGGTTCCGCCGAGTTCCGAAGGAAGACGCAAACGCGGATATGACGTGATAGACGGGCGACATAACGGAAATAAACACACGGTCCGTGTCTTCGAATTAAAATATTAATTTCTCTGGATTTAGAAGTTAATTGGAACTGTCGGGATAATGTAAACACACAACTTTAAAAAATATATAACATAGATATAGTGATTTTTTATATTTTTAATGCTGAAACATTACATATTGTGCCTTTAAAATACAAAACAGATATTTAAATTTGTAATAACAGGCTACTTCCCAATATTACTGTTTTCACTGTATTTTTTGATCAAATAAATTTTGATGAGAATAAGACTTTAAAAACAAAATCTCAAAAAAGATTCTTACCAACCCCAAACTTTTGAACATTGGCATTGAAAACATGTTCTTTTTACTTCTTGTAAGAAAATATGCTATTACTTTTTACTCTATGACATTCTTTATAATAAAATGTATATTTCCAACATAAAAAAAATGATCTGATGGATGGCAGACTCCTGCTTTGTTGATCAACTGGTTTTGGATTTCCACTGTCCTCAGAAGCCTAACTTTAGTCTCACCCATGAGGAGAAAAAACTTGACATGTGATGCCTGGATGAGATATTTGGTCTTTCACTGTCTCCATCTGTGGCTCTTACTCTCACTCACTCACCCACATGATGGTAAAAACATCACTAGAGCTCCTCCATCTGGTGTCTGGCAGCACTGCAGCTGCATTATAGAAGATATTTTGCTTTTAAAACAAATGTCTTCCATTCGAATGCAGAGCTAATACCATTCTAAAGTTCAAAGAAAGACTAAATCTGCTTTTAAAGTGAATGACAGTTCTTCCAAAAACCCTATATTCCTCTATATGGCTCATTTTGCACACATTTTGCTAATTCAGTGATTTAACAGTGCTGTTCGACGTAAAACGCTGATATATGAATAACCCTTGTGTGTTTATCATTCCGGTCTCATTGACTTACCAATTACAAGGGTGTTTGGGGTTTGAAGGGGCTTTTGGGTCACTGATCTTTACTGGTCTGAGTGGCTGAGAGAGAAAAAACAAAAAGTGTGATACGGCCCTTGAGAGCCATATAAAAGGGGGGTTTTGTTTGAGACACTTGAGCCTGCAGGAGGAAATGCACAAGGAATTTCATCACTTTGATACGGCACTCATCACCACAGATGCTTTCCGCATTAGACCAAACAGCATCTGCCTCTAGCAGGCATTCTTTGTGTGAGATGGTTCGGTCAGAGTACACTGCTGTTCAGTTCCAGCAGCACGCATTTGTCGCCATGTTGACGGACAAAGTGATGTGAAAGGGCACCTTCCTACGTTTCCTGGAAACATAAGAAGGAACAAATAGGGCAGTGAGACCCACCCGGCCAATCAAAGGCACTGATTTGGTTGCAAGTCTTTTTGATCTGGCTTGTCGAGCAAGCATTTGTGGTTGTTCATACTTTCTTCTGTCGTGTTTGACATTGGGCCGTCTGCTGACAGACGCGGCCGCTCGCCTTTGATGCAAGGGTTTAATTATGGCAAAGCTGCCCACGCTGACTGATTGTGTTGCTTACGGTGTTGTTAATTGTGCTTGTAGTTGCGCATTTGAGCTCTGCTAAATCGGCGCATGACGTTCAGATCAAATCGCCCAGCAGAGAGCAACTGAAACAATTAGCCCGACACCACACTAAGACGATAACGGCATCCACGATAATTGTTTTATTTCAAGAGCTCCGTTTCTGAGCCCTTCTAATCTTTTCGAAAGCTAATTAAACTCTATGAAGTCACCATCAGCAGATAAGATGCCATACAAAACAACCAAACAAGAGCTATTCTGACCATTTCAAATCAAGCACTCCACAGAAACACTGGAGGACGCGGCGAAGGCGAGTCAGGGATGGCGAGAGGAGATGCGTTCAAGAGCTTCGTCAAGGACTAAAACTCCAGATAACCTTAAAATAACAAATGATGCTCGGGTCAATTGCTGAGACTCTTATCGGCTTTAGACGGAGGTGGAGATCCATGCTCACTGTCAGCTAACACTCGGCTCTGTCGATACCTTGCGAGTGTTGAACATTCACACCGGCTCTCCATTTGCATTCTGCGTTCGTGAGCCAATGCTCTCAAATCAGACTTTCTGTCGTGAAGAAAACTTGACCAATGAAAACTTGACAATTCTTGTTTTTTAATGCAATATTTCTGCATTTATTCAAAATTAATTTATCAGTGCACATCATGTTATAAATGTAATGTGCCTCGTAATCTTCAATCAAAATAACTTCCCCTCCCTCTTGCAGCAACATCTCTTCTCTGATGAAGTGTTTACTGGCACATGGGCAGGACAACAGGTGCGTGAATGAAATTACTGTCCACAAAGAGAAAATTCTTGAACTCCAGTCATGGTGCATCCACAATATCGTATTCCCCAACCAATTATGCCTATTGTTAATATACAAATGTGTAAATGTAACTGTATTTAGAACAAAATACAGCAAAACAATTGTAAAAACAAGGTAAAACACATACAGACCCATAAGTTAACTACCATCAAGAAATCTTTAATCTCTTGAAAATATTCAATTACATGCACGTTTTTTTGTTTTAACATTTTAACTGAAATATGTATTTTTTTAAAACGTAAAAACGATATACACTCGAAACCAGCAGCCTACAGGATCAGACTTTTTTTTTTTTTCTCAGGAAAAAAAATATTGTGTTTCCCTGAGAACAGATTACTCAAATGTATTACAATTACGAGAATAACCATGGTTAGAGAGTTGTTTAGATAAAATATCCCGTAAACACAATTTTCACATTTACATTTAGTCTACCATTGACTAAACTCATTGACTAAACTCACAAAAAAATATTAATAGATAATATCCACCAACAATACTTTCTTGCCACAGATCAGACATTCTAAATTTAGATTTTTAAATACATCCTAACGGGAACGTTTAGATGCACAAAGATATCAAGAATCAGCATATGAATCTGATATGAATGCAGTGCACCCACCCCAATGATGGCCACTTGTTTGGTAACAATTAAAAGGTACAATTTTGTACTATTTTTGTACTCGCTGGGGTGGTACCCTTAAGGGTTCATTTTTGTACCTCTAGGTCAGGGGTAGGCAAGTTCGGTCCTAGAGAACCGCTGTCCTGCAGAGTTTAGCTCCAACCCTACTAAGCCACCACAGTATGAAACTCATGACTCCCAGCATGCATTGCAACATTAAGTATGTCACCATTGTTGAGATTCATGCCGATTCTTGATATCTGTGTGTGTCTAAACTTTCCCATTAGAATGTAGTTTAAAATCAAAATTCAGAATGTCTGATCTGTGGCAAGAAAGTATTATTGGTGGATATTCTTTATTAATATTTTTTGGGTCAAAACATTTTCTTCATGACAATTGTGTTTATGGCTTCTTTAGATTTGAACAGATTGTGTTTTGTTAACACTGTATCAAAAACCGCAAACTCACATAAAAAGCCCAGTGTCAAACTGCCCAACTAAAGGAAACACGCCAAACATTTTCAATAAAACATCAACATTTAAACCTCTGTTAATTCTCAATAAGAGCTTCTATAGACATCCTTCAAGGTTGGAGCCAGACTCTGCAGTACAGCAACTCACTAGGACCAAACTTGCCCTGCTCTAAGTAGAGGAAAACAATGGTATAATTGTACCCCAAGGACCAATTGTGTACCTTTAAAGGTACATTTATACATTTTGTTCCCCAAGGAACAAAATTGTACCTCCACTGTAGGCCTAGCTTTTTTTCTGAGAGTGTAGACACCAGACTGATGATGTTTTATGCATCAGATGCTCTTTACTGAGTAATTAGTAATTAGAAACACACAGGGGAAATACAATTAAATGCAAACCTATAATAATTAAAGCAAGCGTGTTTCAAGTTTTTATGGATATATTTTATATACTCAAGTACGGTGGCCCAGGATTTGCACAACACAACGCAATATAAAAAGCAAACATAAGTTTACAACACAACAAAATCAAGCCACAACAAAAAGAAAAAGTCACAATACAGGCCTGATTGGTGGAGTGCTGCAGAGATGGTTGTAACCAGAGCCCGTCTACGGAGAGCCTGCCCACTCCCTATTAAGCCCTGTTGTACAGAATTTTGGTTGTAGTACCACCAGAGTTCCACTGGGGGCGATCGCCATGAGTGCAAAATGAATGGAAGTCAATGGGGCTTGACGGCTAAATTTGTCTCTTTCACCCGATTGCCGTTGAGAAATCTCAGAAATGATTGTAGATTTTGCAAGTTCAACATGGGTTTTAGGTCGAAAGTTGAATGAACGAGTACTTATGTCCTTTTGATTTCTTACAGGTTGAGTTGTTGTTGTCCATAACACGCTAGCATTCTGCTAATGAACGCTGATTGGTCAGTGAAGGACTGATTACGACCAGAGATCCCGCTTGATGGCATCGTGTCATCTGAAGCGGGACCAGAAACAAACAAAACAAAAACTCTTCTAGCACGTGTATTTACCTGTGTCAGCTGTGTTGTCGATGCCTCGAGAGAAAAGAAAGTGCAGAGCGCGAAAGCACCAGAGCGACTGAAGGATTGCCGTTAAGCAGTATCTCTGGTCGTACATGTGTATGACGTCATTGACACTTTAAAAGACTTTTTAAAGCAAATAAGTGACTCTAAAAAATCTAACACCCAGCAATGTGTAATTTATTTGCATTTCCTTTCGAATACAACATTCAAATTACTAGATAAAAAATTATATCCTGAGAAAAGTGGATTTTTATTGGTATAGCGCCATAGACCTCCATTCATTCTGCACTCGTCCTGTGAGCGCCCTCATATGGAATCAGAGAGGAACTGCAACCAGTTCAGAAGCCGGAAGTTCAGTGAGAGTGAAACTTCTCGCCATATTAGACATTCTCTGGTTGTAACCATCGGGTTCTTGGTCACCTCCCTGACTAAGGCCCTTCCCTCCGATCGCTCAGTTTGGCCAGCTGGCCAGCTCTAGGAAGAGTCCTGGTGGTTCCAAATTTCTTCCATTTATGGATGATGGAGGCCACTCTGCTCATTGGTACCTTCAATGCTGCAGAAATATTTATGTAGCCTTCCCCAGATCTGTGCCTCGATACAATCCTGTCTCGGAGGTCTACAGACAATTCCTTGAACTTCATGGCTTGGTTTGTGCTCTGACATGCACTGTTAACTGTGGGACCTTATATAGACAGATGTGTGCCTTTCCAAATCATGTCAAATGAACTGAATTTACCACAGGTGGACTCCAATCAAGTTGTAGAAACATCTCAAGGATGATCAGTGGAAACAGGATGCACCTGAGCTCAATTTTGAGTGTCATGGCAAAGGCTGTGAATACTTGTACATGTGATTTTTTGTTTTGTTTTTTATTAGTAATACATTTGCAAATATTTCAAACAAACTTCTTTCATGTTGTCATTATGGGGTATTGTTTGTAGAATTTTGAGGAAAATAACTAATCCATTTTGGAATAAGGCTGTAACATAACAAAATGTGGAAAAAGTGAAGCGCTGGGAATACTTTCCGGATACACTGTATATTTAAATAGTTTATTAATAATTTCCTTACACTTTCTAAATAATCTCATGAACCTCTGACAACTCCTAAATAACTGGTTTGTAAATAATGTAATACTTCATTTAGAAATGATAAGCTGATAATTAATAAAGTATGAAAATACAATTATTAAAACACATTATAGATATGCTTATAAATCAAGTATAAAGCATTTATAGCTGTATTTATGAATGGCTTATAAATGTGTATAATGCTTTATAAATGATGAATTAACTATCTACTAATGCTTAACTAATGATTCATAGCATGCCGTTATAATAAAACGTTACCAATATGTTTTTTTTTTTTCTTTCTTTGAAAATAGTACCAAATAGTATCTATGTTCTAGATAAAAAGATAGCTTTTTGATATGTTATCTCGTTATCTCTGATATCTCGGTCAAATGTTTGTCAAAACCTTTTGCAGTATCCCCAGTTTCGCACTGTCAGAAAAAAAAAAGGTGAAGAAGAAAAAAAAAAAACAGAATACCACATCACAAAAACTGAAGCATGAACCTAAGAGACACACAAAACACTGACACACAGCCGACCTCAGACGAGATGTTTCTCCATGACACCTGTGAGGCCTTCAAGAGACCTGCTGCCCCTTTTATCTGTCAGACTCACTTTGCCATTTCTAAGCAGGTTAAAATTACACAGCGCAGGTGTTTTGGAGGCACGATTGGGCTGACAGACGGGTATGTTACAGCACAGCCAACCACTTGTGTTCGCCACAAAGATCTCTCTTGTCCAACAACAGCCTCGCCACTGTAACATCATGGCTCTGGTTACTGAACCGCCCTGCATCACATTTATCGCGGCAGAGCAGACTGAGTTTCAAAGCAAGCAGCTAGTTTTTAGGGGGTCTGTTTGAAACGCAGAGCACCTGTCACTGATGGGACCCGTGCTTGGATTACTTCAATCTTTAAAGGACTGCAGATAAATGTTTAAACAGTCTCATCCTCAGATGCTTTTCATGAAATGGAGGTAAAAGACATGAGCTTGGTCCTGATGAGGGTGTCAAAAGCAGAAAATGTATTACGTGCGGACCGTCGTCTGTTGACTATACTCTCTTTGTAGCAACTCATAATGTAATAACTGCACATCATGTAATATGTATTACATTATTATTGTAATAAAATGTTCATAATGTAATAATTTTCTCCAAATGTAATAAAATCTTGAACAAACATGATAAAATTTTTTACATTATGAGAAATGTATTACAGTATAAACTCACCAAAAACATATCGCCATACTGTCATAATTGTAATTGATTTTAAAACATAAACAAAATATTAGTGTTCCTTTACAGTACATTTAAAACGTACATTAAATTACATGTAAAATGCAACATTTAAATATTCATGTAATTATTATTATATTTTTATTAAACATAAAGCATGGTATTCCTTTACACTACATTTCAAAAATCTAAATCCGGTCTTAAAGGTCCCAAAAATGAAAATTAGCCCATGATTTACTCATCCTCAAGTCATCCTAGGTGTATATGATATTCATCTTTCAATCGGAGCTATATTAAAAAATGTCCTGACTCTTCAAAGCTTTATAGTGGCAGTGAACGGCTGTTTCTGTTTTGAAGTCCATAAAAGTGCCTCTATTCATCATAAAAGTAATCCACACGGCTCCAGGGGGTTAATAAAGGCCTTCTGAAGTGAAGCAATGCGTTTGTGTAAGAAACATATTCATATTTTAAACTTTACAAACTGTAATCTCCAACTTCCATAAACTGTCGTTCCAGCGTAAACATACTAAACAATGTTTTATTAAAAATGTAAAAATGCAGAATGTTTCCTGTGATGGGTTTAGGGGTAGGGAGGAGGATATAATGTACCATTTGTACAGTATAAAAACCATTATGCCTATGGAATGTCCTCACTTGTGTATGTGTGTGTCTGTGCGTGTGTGTGCGTGTGTGTGTGTGTGTGTGTGTGTGTGTGTGTGTGTGTGTGTGTGTGTGTGTGTGTGTGTGTGTGTGTGTGTGTGTGTGTGTGTGTGTGTGTGTGTGTGTGTGTGTGTGTGTGTGTGTGTGTGTGTGTGTGTGTGTGTGTGTGTGTGTGTGATAGATCATGCTATCTGCTTCAGCCAACGGCAGCACAGAGCGCAAGTAAAGCAGTTCTTCACTTCAATACAAGTTACAGCAAAATAAAGCCTAAATGTACATCAGAGGGCATGTTGAAAAATACAGTACAACTTACAATCATGTACAGTGGTTATAAAACGTCCACACACCCCTGTTAAAACTGCTGGTTTTATAAATATACTATATTGCGTTTTTTTGACGCCTGCCTTTACATGCACATCCCATTCTTAATCCGTAGGGTATAATATGGAGTTGGCCCACCATTTGCAGCTATAACAGCTTCAACTCTTCTGGCTTTCCACAAAGTTTAGGAGTGTGTTTATGGGAATTTTTAAATCATTCTTATAGAAGCGCATTTGTGAGGTCAGGCACTGATGTTGGACGAGAAGTCCTGGTTCGCAGTCTCCGCTATAATTCATCCCAAAGGTGTTATATCTGGTTGTGTGTCCATGCCTTTATGGACCTGACTTTGTGCACTGGTGGAACAGGAAGGGGCCATCCCCAAACTGTTCCCACAAAGTTGGGAGCATGAAATTGTCCAAAATGTCTTGGTATGCTGAAGCATTAAGAGTTCCTTTCACTGGAATTAAGGGGCCAAGCCCAACCCCTGAAAAACAACCCCACACCATAATCCCCCCTCCACCTAACTTTAAACTTGGCACAATGCAGTCAGGCAAGTACCGTTCTCCTAGAAACTGCCAAACCCAGACTCATCCATCGGATTGCCAGACAGAGAAGCGTGATTTGTGCATCCGACGCTTTGCATTGCACTTGGTGATGTAAGGCTTGGATGCAGCTGCTCAGCCATGGAAACCCATTCCATGAAGCTCTCTCTGCACTGTTCTTGAGCTAATCTGAAGGCCACACGCTGACCCCGCTCTGTGATTTTACGTGCCTTACCACTTTGTGGTTGAGTTGCTGTTGTTCCCAATTGCTTCCACTTTGTTATAATACCACTAACAGTTGCCTGAAGAATATTTAGTGAAGAAATTTCACCAATGGTCTTATTGCACAGGTGACAACCTATCACGGTACCACGCTTGAATTCACTGAGCTCCTGAGAGCGACCCATTCTTTCACAAATGTTTGTAGAAGCGTCTGCATGCCTAGGTGTTTGATTTTATACACCAGTGGCAATGGAAGGGATTGAAACACCTGAATTCAATCATTTGGAGGGGTGTCCCAATACTTTGGCAATATAGTGTATATTAGACCCTACAATTACTTGCAATCTGCAAGCAATCACATCTTTACCGCATGACACAAGCTGATCAACATTTAAATAGTCTGGTTCATCATTTGATGTAAGCTAGTCCTGCAGCGCACTATCAGAGTTCCTCTGAACCCCTCCACTTCCCCCAGCTCCGCCTGCCTAGATCTGCTATGGGATTTATATGTCTTTTTTTCAGCAGAAGCATATCTTACATTCAGAGCAGTGTATTTGTGTATCTATTAGCAGTAGCAAGTCTACACTTGCTCTGCAGCAGCAGCGTAGCAGATATAGTCTAAAACTATTTAGAGTTGTCATGATTGAAATATATATTGCATACACACACACACACACACTGTATATCACACCTAATTCTCCCACAGCTCCAGAGTGATACAGGAATTTTAACATCAGAAAGTGACACACTTCACCTCTACATTCAATTACAATTTTAGTTTGTTTTGTACTTTTTACATCTACATTTTCCCATGCTTAACTTTATTGTGTGAGAACATTATTTGTCAACACACACGTGTGAAACTACTGCACAAAAGCAGGAAACACACGCCATTCAACATGCACCCTCGAGGCTGCATTTCTTGCAGCTAATGCATGTTCATATTTGTGTTTGGATATGTTGGGAACACGGCAGTGTTTGATTGACATCCAGCTGCGCCTGGTAAAAACATTCTGTTGTGAAACAACATCAGTCCTTCTGTCACTGGTGCTCCACTGTGGCCTGCGGCTTCAATATAATGCAACTGAAGCAGAAATATATCAGAAAATACAGCTCTCAAACATCCCCACAGACTGGAACTTCTGTTTCTACTATTACTGTTTCTCCCATTTATGTTATCAATGGAGTTGTTGGATCAGTGGCTTTATAAAACCAATACACTAATAAAAAAATTAACTTAAATTTACTTTATGTAAATTTTGGAAACAGTACAATTGCAATACCTTGTGTTTTTCTACTTTCCACTTTTGCAATTTAATGTGCCATATTGTGAAATTTGTAATTTGTTGGTCTATTATGAATCTTGAATATTGAAATAAAAATATGCAACATATGATCATGTGAGAGAGGTAAATATTTAATACTGAATAATCTATAAATATATATTTTTTTAAATACCACAAAAAGTTTCATAGTAGAACCTTAAGGTACGTATTTCCACCGTTTAGGAGTAAAAAAGATACAAAGATGTCCATTTAAGGGTATTGCCCCAGTGACATTTTGACAACCTTTTTCTGCCTTTCATCACTCTCAAACATTTAACACTCTCTAAAGCAAGATCCCAGAGCAATGCCAAATACAATCACAACCTTTAAAACAGACTCTAACAGATTACAGTGCTCTCATCAGCCAGCTGAACATATGCATATTTGCATTGTCAAACAGAGAAGCCTCTATAAACACAGCTTTTCTTTCTCTTTCATATATATGATTAAATATATTTAAGATGAAATATCTATGTATAAAATTATATCACAATTATAAGGCCACTCAGAGTAGGCCTGGGTGACTTTTTGGTACGTGTGGTTCCAGCATTTTTTTTTAAATAATACATTAGCATTAAAATTATAGTGGATCATGATTTGCTTGCAATACACACACATAGTGAATGAGTTCCATTGTTCTTTTTTCCTGACCATACATTTCTATGGAAGCTTGTTTTTTTTGTTTTTTGTTTTTTTTTTGCGATTGAGAGTTTAGATATAAATTTAGAATTGCAAGATAGAAAACAAGTGAGAATTGCAACATATAAACAGTAAACAAGCTTCCATACATTTCTCTTTCACTTTTGCTGCTTTTATCAGTAACATCAGAGCCTGAAATCATGTGACATGAATTTATGGCAACACACCAAAAATATGATCATGTTAACAGAGACTTCCTAGCGAAATAGCTATACAACAACCTAATTTTTCAGTCACATCAGCACTTGCAGAATAGATCACTCAAATACACTCTAGATCACGGTATTCTCGGAAGTGCTTCAGATCACAATGATAAAGGTAATCATTCAGTACCAGATTATAAGTCAAAGTACACTGTTACAAATATACCGGTAAACTCAAATGGTTGCCAGAAATTCAAAGTAAAAAATTGTTTTTTCCAGTTTGATGCCTGTATATTTTGCAACTTATAACTACATACACTCACCTAAAGGATTATTAGGAGCACCATACTAATACTGTGTTTGACCCCCTTTCACCTTCAGAACTGCTTTAATTCTACCTGGCATTGATTCAACAAGGTGCTGAAAGCATTCTTTAGAAATTTTGGCCCATATTGATAGGATAGCATCTTGCAGTTGATGGAGATTTGTGGGATGTACATCCAGGACACAAAGCTCCCGTTCCACCACATCCCAAAGATGCTCTATTGGGTTGAGATCTGGTGACTGTGGGGGGCATTTTAGTACAGTGAACTCATTGTCATGTTCAAGAAACCAATTTGAAATGATTCGAGCTTTGTGACGGTGCATTATCCTGCTGGAAATAGCCATCAGAGGATGGGTACATGGTGGTTATAAAGGGATGGACATGGTCAGAAACAATGCTCAGGTAGGCCGTGGCATTTAAACGATGCCCAATTGGCACTAAGGGGCCTAAAGTGTGTCAAGAAAACATCCCCCACACCATTACACCACCACCACCAGCCTGCACAGTGGTAACAAGGCATGATGGATCCATGTTCTCATTCTGTTTACGCCAAATTCTGACTCTACCATCTGAATATCTCAACAGAAATCAAGACTCATCAGACCAGGCAACATTTTTCCAGTCTTCAACTGTCCAATTTTGGTGAGCTCATGCAAATTGTAGCCTCTTTTTCCTATTTGTAGTGTAGATGAGTACCTCGTTGTAACGAGTGGTTATTTCAGTCAAAGTTGCTCTTCTATCAGCTTGAATCAGTCGGCCCATTCTCCTCTGACCTCTAGCATCAACAAGGCATTTTCGCCCACAGGACTGCCGCATACTGGATGTTTTTCCCTTTTCATACCATTCTTTGTAAACCCTAGAAATGGTTGTGCGTGAAAATCCCAGTAACTGAGCAGATTGTGAAATACTCAGTCTGGCCTGTCTGGCACCAACAACCATGCCATGCTCAAAATTGCTTAAATCACCTTTCTTTCCCATTCTGACATTCAGTTTGGAGTTCAGGAGATTATCTTGACCAGGACCACACCCCTAAATGCATTGAAGCAACTGCCATGTGATTGGTTGATTAGATAATTGCATTAATGAGAAATTGAACAGGTGTTCCTAATAATCCTTTAGGTGAGTGTATGTCATTAAGTGATATATGTTAATATACCCACTTTAACTACCAAAATCTGCATTTTTTACCTTAAAATGTACCGATCAGAGTTCATCGTAAGTGGCTTGTTCATAAAACATGGCTAATACTCATATATAGAAGTTGCGCAGGGTCATACACATAAATACAAAACACCATCAGGCCAAAACACATGACACTAAAATTATGCAATAAACATTAAAGGGCCATTTACACAACACCATTTTCAACTAAAAACATAAAACTTTTTATGTGTGTTGGCCATTCATTTACACGACAACAAAGTTTCGGGGTCCTGAAAATGGACATTTTTGAAAAAACGTATATAAAACTATATAAAACTATACCATTATTCTCACTGTGTAAACATCGAAAACGCGAATTTGTGAAAACGTTGATGTAATGCGTGTTCAGTCTATGGCACGTAGTGTATCTTTACAAAGTGACATCGCCATCTACTGGCCTGGCATGAATAAAACAGTGAACATGTGAACATGGATCATTTTGACAATGTTATCATCTGTACATGATAAACGCAAAGGAAAAACTTTTTATTTTAGTACATTGTTGTTGTGTAAATGTTTTACTTGCAAAAAACATAAACTTGGCAGTTTTTTTCTGTAAAATTACGTTTAATGAGATGATAAACCATTAAAAAATGTTCACCATATATGTTAAGGTACCTTACTGTAAACCAATTAACATGTTTTTACTGTAGAAATTATATAGTATTTTTCTGTAAAAATTTCAAAAATGGCATGACCATCTCATACTACGATACGACCTTCATATTTGCAAAGGTAGTTATGAGAATTTACTCCAAAATGCCCAATCCATTTAAACATTCATTGGCAAAAGGTTTTTGCACCTTACTGACAAAGTGACGTTTATATGGCTTGTCTTTTTTTCTGTAATGCAGTTGCACAGTTAGGCTTAAAAGTTCATATTGTCTTTCTTTATGAAACAAATGTTTTTATTATTTGTGTTCAGTAAACTATAGATAATACATCACAGCTAAATTTAGACTTTAATTTATGGGACAAGCATGGCAAATACAACATCTTTGAGACACTGCTTGCTGTGTTGCACAAGTAGTAATTGTCTCCCGTCTCTTGTAATTGTGTTGCAATGCATCTGATTTGCAAAGAGAGACTTTGGGTTTGTTTTTAAGAGGGAAACAGAAGTGCTGCAGTATATAAAACACAATGTTTGATTGTGTGAAATGTCATAGGGATTGATTCTGCTCCCGCATTACCATTCTAATCAGTGGTGTAGAACCACATGTAAAAAAACACACGGCGCCCCGGGCTACGATGGAATTGGACAAGGCCCGGGAAATTGTGTCCGTGCTTGAAACAAGTGTTAGGTGATTGTTTACTTCATGTCTTTAAATTGCATTTCTTCCGTTTTAATTCCTGCGGCGTCAGGAGAGGGACGGAGGGGGTCTTTTTTTCACAGTCGTCCTCTTGCAACGTGAACGCAGCCTCTTGGATGCTTACCAAATGCAAATGTCACGACCTGAGGGCAGGAGCGACAGCACTGTCTCCACGGAAATTCAAGGCAAAGTTGAGGGATACGGTATGGCAGGTGACTGCTGTTGACACACACAATTACAAACATGGGCCGAGAACATGCCGCGGCGCTCCGACCCAATGACTTGTGCGCGTATGAGCGAGTACAGTCTGTTGTATATGGTATTATAACTCAATATAGCGCCGTGTTTTCCACTTCAGCAACTGAGAACACGGTTTTAGCAAGGCTGTCCGATCCGCTTCTCATTTACAAGAGTAAAGAAAAATGGTCTGCAGTAATATTTCCATGGCTCAGAGAGATGCCAATCACGGCGGTCACTGCACCACTGCGGCACGAAATTCACAACTGCAAGAGTATGCCTGCGTATATGCACAATACGACTGTAATAAAATGCCCTCAAGTAGTTGTTTCATGGCCACAGTTCCTCTCTTATCATAATCATCACAACATGTAAAAAGGGCAGTTACATTTGTGCCATGACCATGATGAACCACAGTAAGCAATAAATTCTACACAAGAAAAGTTTGCAAAATTTGTTGAGAAATTTCTTTCTTGAGAATATAACACCCTGCTATTTTGCAGGTTCTCCCACTTGGAAATCATGGAGGGGTCTGAAATTGTCATCGTAGGTGCATGTCCACTGTGAGAGACATAATCTAAAAAATAAAAAATCCAGAAATCACAATATATGGGTTTTTAACTATTTATTTGTCTGATACAGCTGCAAATAAGTATTTGAACACCTGTCTATCAGCTAGAATTCTGACCCTCAAAGACCTGTTAGTCTGCTTTTAAAATGTCCACCTCCACTCCATTTATTATACTAAATTAGATGCACCTGTATGAGGTCGTTAGCTGCATGAAAACACCTGTCCACCCCATACAATCAGTAAGAATCCAACTACTAACATGGCCAAGACCAAAGAGCTGTCCAAAGACACTAGAGACAAAATTGTACATCTCCACAAGGCTGGAAAGGTCTACGGGGAAATTGCCAAGCAGCTTGGTGAAAAAAGCTCCACTGTTGGAGCAATCATTAGAAAATGGAAGAAGCTAAACATGACTGTCAATCTCCCTCGGACTGGGGCTCCATGCAAGATCTCACCTTGTGGGGTCTCAATGATCCTAAGAAAGGTGAGAAATCAGCCCAGAACTACACGGGAGGAGCTGGTCAATGACCTGAAAAGAGCTGCGACCACCGTTTTCCAAGGTTACTGTTGGTAATACACAAAGACGTCATGGTTTGAAATCATGCATGGCACGGAAGGTTCCCCTGCTTAAACCAGCACATGTCAAGGTCCGTCTTAAGTTTGCCAATGACCATTTGGATGATCCAGAGGATTCATGGGAGAAAGTCATGTGGTCAGATGAGACCAAAATAGAACTTTTTGGTCATAATTCAACTAAACGTGTTTGGAGGAAGAAGAATGATGAGTACCATCCCAAGAACACCATCCCTACTGCGAAGCATGGGGGAGGTAGCATCATACTTTGGGGGTGTTTTTCTGCACATGGGACAGGGCGACTGCACTGTATTAAGGAGAGGATGACCGGGGCCATGTATTGCGAGATTTTGGGGAACAACCTCCTTCCCTCAGTTAGAGCATTGAAGATGGGTCGAGGCTGGGTCTTCCAACATGACAACGACCCGAAGCACACAGCCAGGATAACCAAGGAGTGGCTCTGTAAGAAGCATATCAAGGTTCTGGCGTGGCCTAGCCAGTCTCCAGACCTAAACCCAATAGAGAATCTTTGGAGGGAGCTCAAACTCTGTGTTTCTCAGTGACAGGCCAGAAACCTGACTGATCAAGAGAAGATCTGTGTGGAGGAGTGGGCCAAAATCCCTCCTGCAGTGTGTGCAAACCTGGTGAAAAACTACAGGAAACGTTTGACCTCTGTAATTGCAAACAAAGGCTACTGTACCAAATATTAGCATTGATTTTCTCAGGTGTTCAAATACTTATTTGCAGCTGTATCATACAAATAAATAGTTAAAAAATCATACATTGGTGATTTCTGGATTTTTTTTTTTTTTTTGATTATGTCTCTCACAGTGGACATGCACCTACGATGACAATTTCAGACCCTTCCATGATTTCTAAGTGAAGAGAACTTGCAAAATAGCAAGGTGTATATATATATATATATATATATATATATATATATATATATATATATATATATATATATATATATATATATATATATATATATATATATATATATATATATATATATATATATGTATACATACCGTTGAGGCATGGACTCCTCTAGATCCCCTGAAGGTGTGCTGTGGTATCTGGCACCAAGATGTTAGCAGCAGATCGTTTAATTCCTGTAAGTTCCGAGGTAGGGCCTCCATGGATTGGACTTGATTGTTTAGCACATCCCTCAGATGCTCGATTGGATTGAGATTTGGGGACTTTGGAGGCCAAGTCAACACCTCAAACTCGTTGTTGTGCTCCTCAAACAATTACTGAACCATTATTGCTTTGTGGCAGGGTGCATTATCCTGCTGAAAGAGGCCACAGCCACCAGGGAATACCGTTTCCATGAAAGGGTGTACATGGTCTGCAACAATGCTTAGGTAGGTAGTTTGTGTCAAAGTAACATCAATTTGGATGGCAGGACCCAAGGTGTCCCAGCAGAACATTGCCCAAAGCATCACACTGCCTCCGCCGGCTTGACTTCTTCCCATAGTGCATCCTGGTGCCACGTGTTCCCCAGGTAAGCGACACATGCACCCGGCCATCCACGTGATGTAAAAACAAAACGTGATTCATCAGACCAGGCCACCTTCATCCACTGCTCTGTGGTCCAGTTCTGATGCTCTGATGCACTGTTGCTGCTTTCGGGGGTCAGTTTTCAGGGGTCAGCATGGGCACCCTGACTGGTCTGCGGCTATGCAGCCCCATACATAACAAACTGTGATGCACTGTCTATTCTGACACCTTTCTATCAGAACCAGCATTTATTTCTTGAGCAATTTGAGCCAAACAGGCCAGCCTTCGCTCCCCATGTGCATCAATGAGCCTTGGCTGCCCATGACCCTGTCGCCGGTTTACCACTGTTCCTTCCTTGGACCACTTTTTTCATACTGACCACTGCAGACCAGGAACATCCCACAAGAGCTGCAGTTTTGGAGATGCTCTGACCCAGTCGTCTAGCCATGGGTCTAGTCAAACTTGCTCAAATCCTTACACTTGCCCATTTTTCCTGCTTCTAACACATCAATTTTGAGGACAAAATGTTCACTTGCTGCCTAATATCCCACCCACTAACAGGTGCCGTGATGAAAAGATAGTCAATACCTATAAATTTGTGAGTAATATTATTTCAGTCATGACTCTCGGAGTGGATACATTTCAACCAGTAATTATTGGCAAGGGACATGAAATATACATAGGCTTGATTTTGGCAGACAAGATCTGATACGCTGCTGCTGCTGCTGCTGCTGCTGCTGCTGAGCAAATAAAATAATTAGTTCAGCTTAGTCAAAATAACAAACAAAGGAAATGCTGCTGCGAGAATGGTAGAACCCCCATAGCAGATCTCTACAGGTGGCACTGGGGAGGAGGATGGATAACAGAAGCCATGGAAACAAACTCAAAACATAACAATATGTACGTTTTAATATTTAGAACACTTCTATTATTGATTGCAATCAGGATGTGAAAAGAGTTTCAACTAGCAAAAATAAAAAAAACATTGCCTGTAAAGTGCAAAACGCATCCATGTCAATGAAGATCATTTGTTCAGAAGTTCCTGATACAGATAAATAACACATAAAGTTCACCAAATTAAAATTCTGCCCTGATTTACTCACATTGTTTCAGACCCGTATGGTATTCTCTTTTCTGTAAAATAAAATTCTGGATTTTTCCACCAGTGTTAAGTGTAATTGTGATACTATTATAGTTTTTGTTAATGTTTTGAATTTGTTTTTTATTTTATATTTTCCACTTTGTTTAATTTAGTTAATTAGTCATTTTGTGGTGAGTTTTTTATTTGTATTTTTTATGAGCATTTGCATTTATGCATTTGGCTGATGCTTTTATCTAAAGCAACCTAGATTGCATTCAAGGTGCAAATTTGATCAGTTCTTGCTGTCCCTTGGAAATTGAACCTGCTAGCACCATGTTCGAGCTATAGGAATGTCTACATACATTTTTCATAAATACTTTTTATTCATTTTTATTTTGTTTTTATTTCTAGTACATAAGGTAAACTAAAAAAGATGAGAAATGTTGTCTTTTGTTATGGTTTTAGTTTTAGTTATATCCTGTTTTCTGCACAACAAAAGTGCTCCAAAAGAACAGAAAAGCACAATAAAAGTATCGTAAAAGTAGTTCCTATGACCTTTGCACTGTATTTCAAGTACTCTGAAGTCATATAATAGCTCTGTGAGACCCATATTTATCACGAGTCTTGTGATGTGGTGAAGTTGTGGTACCTTTACATTTTTTTAACTGCAGCATGAGACTTTCAGCAAAAATAAATAAATAGGCTAAAAATATTAATAATTGAGAAAAACATATGGTGCTGTCAGAATGTTTCTTCTTCTTCTTCTTCTTCTTCTTCTTCTTCTTCTTCTTCTTCTTCTTCTTCTTCTTCTTCTTCTTGTTTAGCTTGACAGGCCCCAAAAAATTCACTGCACAGGAAACACTGCGTGCATTTAGGAGAAAGAAAGGCACACGAGTCTGGAACAACATGAAGGTCAGTAAATAATGACAGGGTCCTTTCAAATGAGATTAAAAAAAAAAAAAAATCGATAACACCATGGCACTAATGGGCAGTTTGATAAGACAACCATAAATCTTACAACTGCATATCGTAATGAATTAAGTGCTTTAAAATATATATAGAATATATATAAAAATATATAATATATATATAAAAGATTAAAATATATCTTGTAAATATTTTAATAAATGCTTCCATAAATTCCATAAATCCTCCATATTTTTCTAAATATTTTGTAGAGAAATTAAGAGAAAATTCTTATGTATTTAAATGTACATTTACAACTGTTAAAAACATGCATAATTTATTTTTAGTTTATTTTACAAACACAGGGCATAAAAACAAATGATGTAATTCACTCCTCCACCACAAGATACTTCGGCGCTCTCTTGTGGCTGATATTATTGAACTGTAATATTGTCAATGCCAATGAACAGCCACAAAAGGGCGCCAAAGCCTGTGCAAACAACATTACTGACCAAAGCGGTCTTTTGCGCATTCAGGCCGCAAAACCAAGCTTGAAAATACAAAATGATATAAAACTGACATTTGGTAAAATATTATTTATTTACAGTTTCTACCCAGAGATGCAACATCATCTAGACGTCTCAGAGAGATCAACGTCAGGCTTCCTGTCTCAAAGGCTCCCTTCTTTCAATTCAAACACATGACATGTGCAAGAGGTCTGTTCATTCCTGTCAAGTTACAGAGCAGACAGACAGATGTTGATGTCCTCATGACGAGAGCTACTGGAAAAAAACCTCTATGGGAGTTTTTTTTCTCAATGTTATCACTAGAGGTCGCTCTTTACACTGTAAAAAAATTAAGGCCTCTCCAAGTCCACATTTTCTAGTGAGCAATCACATCTACATTTTTCAGTTGGCCAAATTGAATTTCTGTGAATTGATACAATTTAATTAACAGAAATTCAATTTGGCACACTAAAAAAATGTAGATGTGATCGATCACTAGAAAATTTTGAATTGGAGAAATGTTTTACAGTGAAACTGTGATTAGTCAAATTAAATGTTTTAAACTGTAGTCACAATTGTTTATTTCTCACTGCCCAAAAGACAAAAATGACTAAAAACATAGCCTAAATATATTAAGCAAAATACAGAACACAGACAACAGGGTTGACATTTTATCACATTACTTTATTAACAAGTAAATTCCAACAGGATATTTGGTGAAAATACCTTATTTTCAATAAGAAAAAACTCTGAATATTCAATAAGTCTTCTGCATAACAGGATGTCTTAATGTGGTGAAGAAAACGCGGCACTGCATAGGCTAAAAACCTGCAAATAAAAATAAAAACTAACATTAATGACAAAGTTCCCCTGCATCACATCTGGCAAATGACAGAACAGAAGTTACTTCATTATATAATGAGGATGAGACGAATGAATGGATGAATAAGAAAATCACGAGCTTGACGTTTGATATTAAAGGGGTGGTAAAACACATTCTTTCGAAGGCTTGATTGTGTTTGTGGAGTGCACTGTAACATATGTTCATGCTTCTTTTTTTTAAAAAATCATTATTTTTCATATATTTTACCTTTATTCTGAACTGCTCTCTCCCTCCTTGTAAAAACGGTCTGATGGTTTCCGGGTTGTATGAAGCCAGTACCTCAAAAATACGCGATGGGTTCAGATTGGTTAGCTGGCCCAGTGTGTTGTGATTCACTAACCGCCTAGTGCATGTTTGTCGGCTACAGGGTGATATGGCTGCTGGTATTACATTTTACCGGATACAACTGAGTTCCCACGGGACTTCAGCGAGACTACTGCTTGCCGTCTAAAACACTCTCTCTGTGAGTTTAAATAATGGCTAAGTTGCTAAACGCATCTCATTGTCATGTAAGGGCCCTGTTCATGTTGGACAGACATTTTAATTGCATTTTGTCTGTTAAGAGGCACAAAGACACTCTTTATGTATATGCCCCCATAGCTGCCATGTTAGCTGAGTGGGAGCTCTGGGCATTAACTGTAACAGCTCCGTGTTGCAAGCACCAATCCGGTTCGTTTTTTTTCTATAGACAGTACTTACAAAGGTATAACAATCAAGATTGACTTAAAAATTCACCGGAGTTCTCCTTAAATTTGAATGTTTCTGAATCCTTTGGGAATAAAACCTATATGAAATGACTTGGCCATGATTAAAGAGATTTAGTCATTTAGTCACCCTCAAGTTGTTCCAAACCTGTTCTGCTGAACACAAAGGAAGATATTTGGAAGAATGTTTGTCACCAAGCAGAGAGAGCAACCATTGACTACCATAGAATATAGACTAAAAAAGAAGTCTATACAGGTTTGGAACAACTTGAGGGTGACTAAATGATGAACTGACAATCTCAAGTATGAAGAAGCACAACATTTAGTACAGAGAAATATATATACACGTGTGTCTCTTCTATAGTTGTGAGATTGGCTGACTAACAGTTTGAAGCTGGGTTAGGAGTTCTTCAGTCACACGGCACTGGAAGCACAATGTCATTGCATGGCTGGTCATGGATGATGGTAGTGTTCCAGTCAGTGTCTTCTTTTATTTTAAAGGTGCCCTAGAATGAAAAATTGAATTAACCTTGCCATAGTTAAATAACAGGAGTTCAGTACATGTAAATCACATACAGTGAGTCTCAAACACCTTGCCTCCTCCTTCATATGTAGATCTCGTTTGTGAAAAACACCACGGAAAAATAGGCAAATCTCAACGTAACACAGAGAATGATGCAATCGTTGGGATCATTAATATGTACGCCCCCCAACATTTGCAAGCACATGTTCACTGTCAGGCAAAACTGCGCAGCCGTTTTATCTCTACAGGTAAACAAGCGTCACGCGAGGATAGCGAGCATGGCAGATCATGGAAACAAATGTTATGTTCCAGGCTGTGCAGGGGATGTGAAGACGTTTCATACTCTTCCCACAGATAAAACATGTCAACAGGCATGGTTGATGTTTATTTATAATCGGATATCGCAACAATTTAATTCAAAGTTGTTAGTTTGCTCAGCCCATTTCACCATAGAGTTTTACAAACCTGGGACATTATCAAGCAGGCTTTGCTCAGCGTCCGACACTGAAGAAAGGGGCAATTCCAACCATATACCTGCAAGCAGTAAGTGATTTTATCCACTTCTTTACTGTCTAAACAATTTTTGATTAAATTGAAAGTTTCTTAGAGAGACAACATTAACGATAATATCCCCATTGTTGTCTAGATCCAGCAAGATGCTAGTACAGTAACAATAGGATAATCCAAGTAGCTTACTGTGGCGGGCAGCGAGGCTGAGGGACTGTGAGAACGGGACGAGGCCACACTCATCAGGTGGATGGGCGCCAGCTGCGCACTGCAGTGGTCTCGTGTCTCACGGAGGAGTGACGGAGCATAAAGGAGGAGCGACAACAGTGAAGGACGAGAGAGCACCAGGCCTGGATTTGGTGTTTTGTTTTTGTATGTAGGCGGCAGTCGGCCGCCGGGGGGCTGCCGCCGCCATTTTATTTTGTATTAAATTTGTTGAATGTTCGCCGGTTCCCGCCTCATTCTTCCCATACGATCGCACTCCGTTACACTTACATAACTAAATGGCTAAATAAACCGACTTTTAAATCAGTACTCTACTGTCAAACTCAAACTGTACAAACAACATATTTAAGTGCTACCCAGTTCAGTTTGTGATTCAAAGTGAAAAAGCTATCATTGTAAAATCATACAGGGACACATTACAATAATTAAAATGTTTTTACAATGCTAAATAAATTGTGACTGCTGATGTGTATATGTAATGCTATATGCTAGTTATCGTTTAGGCTGAAGTTCTGGTATGGACGTAATGATTTTGCAGGTTCCTAATTAAAATAAAAACTTAACTTACCATTCAGAAGCGTTCATTTCCAATCTCAAAACATGTTGTTGTTCCTCAAACTCTGCATCTTCGTCAGAAACAGGCTCAAACATATAAGGTTGAATGCCTAATCTCTCCTTCGTCATGACGGTCAGTATACACGTGCCTGCTATCGTTGAGCCGCGCAGTGAAACAGCCAATCAGAGTAGAACTCTGCATAAATATTCATGACCCTTCCAAATAAGGCAAAAACAGACCATTTCATCCTGGGGAAGATTTCTAGAGTTGTAAACGGACCTGTAAAACCGTATCTGGACAATGATTGACCTTAAATAAGCCATATACCAGAGAACAATTTAAAATGTTGTTTCAAATCATTCTAGGGCACCTTTAAAGTAGATAAATGTTTAAGTACAATACATCAGGTGGAATGTTAACAAATGAAATGTGTTCAGTCTAGTGATCACTAGCCCTTTCTCTGTCAGAACACTGTTACGTGGAAATAAGGCAGGATACAAATGCAAGTCAAAAGTTAGTTTATTAGACAGTATGTCGTTGGTAGTCACCAGAAGACATAAATAGATGATCGGAGCGTAGACAGCAGCCGAACTCAATGATCGTAGTAAGGCGAGGAATGTAGTCAGCAGACACGAGGATCAGCGTGTGCAGGCGGATGCGTGGCAGAAAAGTGCAGGTAGCACAGGGACGCTGCAGACAACCCAGTCTGGTGAGGATGGTGTGGAAGAATGACGATGATTCCAGAGTGACAACGAATCCAGGGTGAAACACGGAACACAGGAAGACAGGCAGGGCAGGAACACGAAAGGCACAAGCAGGAGACACGCGACACCCATCCAAAACAACGCTCTGACAAATGACAAAGGGAACAAAGACAGACTAAATAGGGTGCGCTGATGATCTGCAGCTGGAGCGCTGATCAGCTGCGACAGGTGTAATAATCGTCAGCCAACCAGCGGCTCCGCCCCAAACAAACACACATACACACGCACCAGAGTGAGATGATGAATTCATGAACCGTGACAGTACCCCTCCCCCTAGGAGCGCCTCCTGACGCTCCCAGGAGAACCTACCTGTTGATTGTAATCATCAATAAGGGAGTGGTCCAAAATGTCCCTAGCAGGAACCCAACTTCTCTCCTCCGGACCATAACCTTCCCAGTCCACCAAGTACTGGAAACCTCGTCCCCTCCGTCTCGAGTCCAGAATACGATTTACCGAATATGTTGGTTCCCCATCTACGAGTCGCGGCGGTGGGGGAACCGGGACTGGCGGATTAAGATGGGAATGAAAAACGGGCTTCAATTTGGAAACATGAAAGGCGGGGTGAATTCTCCTGTACGCCGGAGGAAGTTTGAGGTGGACTGTCACCGGACTAATGATCTTGGTGACAGTGAACGGGCCGATAAATTTGGGAGCAAGCTTATTAGACACGGAACGGAGCGGAATGTTCTTGGTAGAAAGCCACACTTTTTGACCCACGACGTATACGGGAGGCTTCGACCGGTGGCGATCGGCCTTAGCCTTAGTGCGCGCCCCCACCTGGAGCAGAGTCTCACGGGCTCTGGTCCAAGTGCGGTGGCACCTCTGGACAAAAGCGTGAGCGGAGGGGACCGCGACTTCAGATTCCAGACTAGGAAAAACAGGTGGCTGGTAACCTAAACTACACTCAAAAGGAGAAAGGCCCGTGGATGACACTGGTAACGTATTGTGAGCGTACTCCACCATAGAGAGCTGTTGGCTCCAGGATGAAGGATTCCTGGAAACCAAACATCGCAACACTCTCTCCAGATCCTGATTGGCTCGCTCAGTTTGACCATTGCTCTGGGGGTGGTAACCCGAAGATAGACTGACTGTCGCCCCTAGCAATTTACAAAATTCTCTCCAAAATTTGGACACAAATTGGGGACCTCTGTCGGAGACCACGTCCATCGGGAGGCCATGTAACCGAAAGACGTGGTCTATAACAGACACCGCTGTCTCCTTGGCTGAGGGTAATTTGGGCAAGGGAATAAAATGTGCAGCCTTCGAGAACCGGTCCACTACGGTTAAAACAACCGTCATGCCATTAGAGGGCGGGAGGGCGGTAACAAAATCTAGCGCAATGTGGGACCAGGGTCTCGAAGGAACTGCCAGCGGCTGTAGTAACCCATCCGGGGGTCGATTAGACGTCTTACCAACGGCACAAACTGAACAAGCCAACACGAAACTGCGAATGTCGCAAGCCATACCTGGCCACCAGAATCGTTGCTTTATTAAACTGCAAGTACGGTTTACTCCTGGATGGCAAGCGATCTTGGAACAGTGACCCCATTGAATGACTTCGGACCTCAAACTCTCCGGTACAAATAAACGACTCGGTGGACAGCCGGGCGGAGGCGTTACCCCTTCTAAGGCCAATTTGACCTTCGACTCGACCTCCCATGTGAGTGTAGAGATAACTATCTTCTCTGGCAAAATGCACTCGGGAGTAACCGGGCGTTCGGAAGGATCAAAAATACGAGATAAAGAGTCGGGTTTGATGTTCTTGGACCCGGGGCGGTACGAGAGAGAAAAATCAAAACGTCCGAAAAAAAGTGCCCACCGAGCCTGCCTGGAATTTAGTCTTTTAGCAGATCTAATATATTCAAGGTTCTTATGGTCCGTCCATACTATAAAAGGTACCCCCGACCCTTCTAACCAATGACGCCACTCTTCCAAAGCCATCTTAACTGCCAACAACTCTCTGTTACCAATGTCATAGTTACGTTCAGCAGGTGTTAACCGGTGGGAAAAAAACGCGCAAGGATGCATCTTATCATCCGAAGCAGAGCGTTGGGAAAGAACCGCACCTACCCCCACCTCTGACGCATCGACCTCCACCACGAACTGACGTGCTGGATCAGGGGCGACTAAGATGGGAGCCGAAACAAAGCGGCTTTTGAGGTTGGCGAATACAGCCTCAGCTGTCTCGGACCACCTGAACGTCACTCGGGGAGAGGTCAAGGCAGTCAGAGGCGCGGCTAGCTGGCTGAAGTTGCGAATAAAACGCCGGTAGAAATTGGCGAATCCCAGAAACCTCTGTAGGGCCTTACGGGAATCTGGACTTGGCCACTCTACCACAGCCTTAACCCTGTCAGGATCCATACGCACTCCCTCGGATGAGACGATGAACCCTAGGAAGGGAACCGACTGTGCATGGAACGCGCATTTCTCCGCCTTGACAAAAAGCCCATTCTCTAGCAACCTCTGAAGCACTCGTCTGACGTGTTGAATGTGTTCCTGGAGAGACGAAGAAAAAATCAATATGTCATCCAGGTAAACATATATGAACTGATCTACCATGTCTCTCAACACATCATTGACGAGTGCCTGGAAAACCGCTGGGGAGTTGGACAGCCCGAAGGGCATCACCAAATATTCAAAATGGCCCCTGGGGGTATTAAAAGCAGTTTTCCATTCATCCCCCTTCCTGATGCGAACCAAATGATAAGCGTTACGCAAGTCCAATTTTGTGAAAACGGATGCTCCCTGCAACCTCTCAAAGGCTGAAGACATCAACGGCAAAGGATAGGTATTCTTTACCGTGATGTTATTCAGCCCTCGGTAATCAATGCAAGGTCGCAGAGAACCATCCTTCTTCCCCACAAAAAAGAACCCCGCCCCCGCTGGAGAAGAGGAAGGACGGATGAACTTGGAAGCTAGAGAATCAGAAATGTATTTCTCCATGACCTCCCTCTCAGGAACAGAAAGAGAGTAAAGTTTGCCTCTAGGCGGAGACTTACCTGGGAGTAAATCTATGGCACAGTCATAGGGACGATGCGGAGGAAGAGAAGCAGCGCGAGACTTACTGAACACTTCCTTCAGGTCGAGGTACTCAGGGGGCACGTTAGACAAATTCACCACCTCCTTCTGAAAAACAGGACGAGAAACAGACGAACAGGCAGAAACAAGACAAGACTGATAACAGCTTTCACTCCACGAAGAGACAGTGTGATGTCCCCAGTCGACCCGAGGATTATGTTGGACCAGCCAGGGGTGACCGAGGACAACCGGAGCCAGAGGGGAATCCAGGAGCAGGAATGAAATCTGTTCGGTGTGATTGCCAGAGGTGATAAGTGTCAGAGGTCTGGTGGTGAACGTGATGGGTGGTAAATCCTGACCATTAAGTGCATTGACGGATAACGTGTCCGGGAGTGAAATGATGGGAATGTCAAGTGAACGTGCCAGAGTAATATCCATGAAGTTACCTTCTGCCCCAGAATCCAAAAGCGCTTCACAGTTGTGAGACCGGGCCGTCCACAGCAATCTTACCGGGAGGAGAGTTGAGGATGAGGTCTTATTCACGGAGATCCCGCCCGACAGTAGCCTTCCTCTTACCGCCGGGCGTGGTCTTTTACCGGGCAGTTGTTCAGGAAGTGGCCCTCTCCACCACAATAGAGGCAAAGACCACGGGATCTCCGTCTCTCTCTCTCCCCCCGGGAAAGCCGAGCTCGACCCACCTGCATGGGCTCGGGATCGAAGTGAGGACTGACCGCATCGCTCCCGCTGACTTGGCTGTCCTCGGCGCCGACCGACTGGAGCGGTGGTCTGAAACGACGTTCCAGCCGACTCAGATTGGCGTCCATACGAAGTGCCAAGTCAATAAGTGCGTTGAGTCCTACCGGAAGATCCAGCGGCAACATCTCTCTTTGGATGCGGTCAGCCAGCCCATGCAGGAACATGTCCCACTGTGCCTCCTCGTTCCAGTGGCACTCGGCAGCCAGGGTCCTGAACTCAATCGAATAATCCGAGACCGAGCGGTTACCCTGACGAAGGTCAGCGAGTTGACGAGCTGCCTCCCTGCCAGCCACCGCCCGGTCAAACACCCGCTTCATCTCATCCGAGAGTGCCTGGAACGAGGAGCAGCATTGATGTTGGTTCTCCCACACCGCCGTTCCCCATAGCGCAGCCCGTCCAGAAAGTAGCGTGAGCACGAACGCCACCTTACTCTGCTCAGTACTGAACGTAGATGGTTGGAGAGCAAAAAACATCGAACACTTAGTTAGGAAAGCTCTACAGTAGTTTGTCTCACCCGCATAACTCTCAGGAGTGGGTAGTCGCGGTTCACGCTGGTGGCTGGTGGTAGATGGTGTGGGGGGAATCGGCGGTGGGCTGGGCACAGCGGGACAGACGAGACGTTGTATCTGTTGGGTCAGCTCGGACACCTGTGCTACCAATACCTGCACCGCACGTCCTGTAGTGGCCAAGTTCTCCTCCTGCCGGTCCATACGGGAACTGCTGTGAGTCAGGTACTCGGTAATATCCTCCGAACTTGCTGTATCCATAGTGGTCAGAGCGTTTTGTTACGTGGAAATAAGGCAGGATACAAATGCAAGTCAAAAGTTAGTTTATTAGACAGTATGTCGTTGGTAGTCACCAGAAGACATAAATAGATGATCGGAGCGTAGACAGCAGCCGGACTCAATGATCGTAGTAAGGCGAGGAATGTAGTCAGCAGACACGAGGATCAGCGTGTGCAGGCGGATGCGTGGCAGAAAAGTGCAGGTAGCACAGGGACGCTGCAGACAACCCAGTCTGGTGAGGATGGTGTGGAAGAATGACGATGATTCCAGAGTGACAACGAATCCAGGGTGAAACACGGAACACAGGAAGACAGGCAGGGCAGGAACACGAAAGGCACAAGCAGGAGACACGCGACACCCATCCAAAACAACGCTCTGACAAATGACAAAGGGAACAAAGACAGACTAAATAGGGTTCGCTGATGATCTGCAGCTGGAGCGCTGATCAGCTGCGACAGGTGTAATAATCGTCAGCCAACCAGCGGCTCCGCCCCAAACAAACACACATACACACGCACCAGAGTGAGATGATGAATTCATGAACCGTGACAAACACGTCAGATTTTGGTTTGATATTTAAAGCAGTCAGCAGCACGTAGTACAAGAGTTGCGGGCAGAGGAAGAGCAGGAAGCAGGAGATGAAGTGATGGTAAAATAATTTAATATAGTTTACTGAGTAATCTTAGTTGCATGATGTTAATTGCATCTCTGTGATCAGTATGCCTTTGTCTGATCAGAAAAATAAATAAATAAAATAAATGCTTCTCACTATGTAAAAATCTCGATGAGGCCAGTGCTAAGTGGGAGCTATTGGCCATGCAGATTATTGCTTTGCAGTCATTTGCGAGATCGTAACAGAGAGCTGTCTGAGGGGCTCTGGATCTGCAGCTAAAATACAACAAAACAAGCATAATTTTCCTCTTCATATGGGAAATCTGATTACCACAGTTGCTTACATCTGTTAATATTTAATAAACTATCGCTTCTACTGATCTCTAACAAACTGATCTCTTAGTTTCAGTAAACACCGAAATGAACCGATCAAACTACTACATACCGCTTATTCATCTTCTTCTTCTTTAAAATTATTGGCGGTTGGCATCTACTGTTTGGGGTGTGGAGCTTCAATGCGGATTTATATGCTTAAAAAAAAAAAGGTGTATTGTTGTTCTTAAATTCTATCAATAAACCTGTTTCTTTTAGGTACCTCATGAGAACTGGCCATACTGATGGTTTTGATGTAGAAAAAGAAAGTAAACCCTCTACTGATAATTGTGTATAACCTAATTCTTTGACTTGTTCTAACAGTATAGTTCTTTCTGTGCTGTATGCTTCACACTCTAATAATACATACAGTTTCTCTCTTGTCACAGTTAATGCATAGTTCTGTTGCGTGTTTCCCTTAACGACTTGAGATGTCCAATTCTTAACCTTGTGATCACCGTTTCTCCCCTTCGCTTCCAACCACCCTGCCTCCTTGTTGTCACTTGTTTCTGTACTTTATATAAAAAACGACCTTTGGTCTCCTTATCCCATTGTTCTTGCTATAACCTATTGATTCCTGATTTAATGACACTTTTCATTTCCATTTTACTCAATGGAACTATCCATTGCAGATCTGACTTAAGACTCTTTTTAGCCAAACGATCAACTGCTTCATTGCCCTCTATTTCAACGTGAGATGGGACCCACATAAAACACACTACAATATTAAGATTTTGTAATCTATATAGACTATGAAAGATTTCATAAATCAAGTCAGGCCTACAAACAGATTTGCAGTTTGCAATACTTATTAATGATGCCATTGAGTCTGAGCAGATAATATATTGATTAGGTCCAACCTCCTCTATCCACGTGAGTGCTAGTAAAATAGCTAAACGTTCCACAGTGTAAACTGCTAAATGATCTGAAGTTCTTTTAAGTATGGATTTCTGAAAGTGTGGTGTATATATACTGCTGCTCCCGTATTTTCCTGTATTTGGGTCTTTTGAGCCGTCTGTAAATATTTGAATACTATTATTATACTTGAGACCTAGATATTGTTTTACCAGATCGTTCATCCCACCATATTCATTGCATTGTTTTAATATCTTTGAGATTTCAAGGTCCACAACTGGTAATGGAAACATCCAAGGAGGAATAGTAGGTAATGCCACTGTACAGCTGTTAGTTAATTTAACTAGTCCCAGTTTCTCGGCTTGTCTATTTCCCACCCATCCAAAAATATTAAATTGCTTCCTTCCATGCTCCCAACATGCATTCAACACTGGTTTGGTTGCATGACCCTGCTTATGCCCCTGTAAATTTACCCAATATACCATGGCAAGCTGAAGACGTCTCAGAGATAAAGGCATCTCCCCAACCTCCACTTGTAGAGCTGGGATTGAAGAAGTCTTGGAGGGCTTGTGTTTGGACTAAGTCAAGCTTTTGGAAATGAGATTTTGCAGCTGAACTAAATGAAATGCATACATAATCCAATGTTGATCTAATTAACGCAATATAAATATGTTTAAGAGAGTTCATACTAGCACCCCAACCACTTCCTACCAGGCATCTCATAACATTGACTGCCTTCTTAGATTTGGTAAAAAAAATGTGTATATGTTCTCCAAATGTCAGCTTATGGTCCATCCACACACCTAAAAACCTTATACTTTGAACCTGCTTGACTGATTGCCTATAAAAAGTAACTTGTATTGCAGGATTATTACGCTTCTTAGAAAAAAAAATAACCTGTGTCTTGTCCACAGAAAACCGAAAACCCCACCTGTTTCCCCAGTTCTCAACAATGCTGACTGTTGTCTGTAGCTTCTTTCCAACAAATGCTGCATTACGACCCCTTACCCATTGCCCCATCATCTGCATATAAAGACCTCCCAAGGCTAGCATCAACCTTTGAAAAAAACTCATTAATCATGATATCAAATAAAATAGGACAACATACACTTCCTTGTGGCACCCCATTTTCTATAGAATAAACTTTGGAGTAAGATACTCCAACTCTTACCTCTATAGTCCTGTCCTTCAGAAAATTCATAATCCAGTTGAACATTCTTCCATCAATTCCCATAGATTCTAATTTAATAAGAAGACCGTCTTTCCACAACATATCATAGGCCTTCTCCACATCAAAGAAGACAGCAGCTACCAGTTCCTTTTTACCAGAGCCTTCCTAATTTCATCCTCCAAACATATCACCGGATCCATAGTTGACCTCCCTCTACGGAAACCACTCTGTTGTGGTATTAGCAAATTCCTACTCTCTAATATGTAAGTTAACCTGTCAGTGACCATACGTTCCATTATTTTACATAAATTAGATGTTAGTGCGATATGTCTATAACTGTAACGCACTGCTCTGAGACAGAAGGTAGAAGATCCAAATGCAGCTTTATTTAAAGGGTAATCCACACTCGTAGTCAACAAACAGGCAACAGGTCATACACAGGTAATCAGTCCAATCCGGCAAACAAAACAGGAGAGACAGGCAAACGGGTAATCCACGGAATAGGCAAGAAATCCAAAACCAGAGACATGAAACCAGGGAAACGCTCAGAAATGCAGTGATACAACGTACAAGACTTCGCAGTTAATGACAGAGTGAACATGGTTTATATAGGCTGGGGTAATCGGGTAATGAAACACAGGTGCAAACAATGAGTGATGATGAGTCCGGGTAAAGGATTATGGGTAATGTAGTTTGTGATGGAGTGACAGTCCGGGGTGGAGTGCCCTCAGGTGGTAATCAGGGACACTCTCACTGGTGATTGTGACATAGTCCCCCCTCAAAGGAGCGGCTTCCAGACGCTCCTAAAATTGTCAAGGAGGGAGGTGGAGCAGAGGCGGACCTGGGGGCGGGATGGAGGGCCAGGCCCGTGGAGTGGAAGAGGGCCTGGAGACTGAGGCAGACCAGGAGGCCAGGATGGAGCAGGCTGGGCAGATAACCACAGCAGCGCAGGCGAGGTTGAAGACCCCCACGGTGGAGCAGATGACCACCACAGCAGTGTAGATGGTCTTGAAGACCCCCACGGCGGAGCAGATGAACACCACAGCAGAGTAGACGAGGTTGAAGACCCCCACGGCGGAGCAGACCACCACCACAGCAGCGCAGATGGTCTTGGAGACCCCCACGGCGGAGCAGACGACCACCACAGCAGTGCAGGTGAGGTTGAAAACCCCCACGGCGGAGCAGACGACCACCACAGCAGTGCAGGTGAGGTTGAAGACCCCCACGGCGGAGCAGATGACCACCACAGCAGCGGAGACGGGTTTGAAGACCCCCACGGCGGAGCAGACGACCACCATAGCAGCGCAGACGGTCTTGGAGACCCCCACGACGGTGCAGGCTGAGCAGGTGGCCCGGTTAGAGTCCTCTTTGGACTCGTGACAGGAGGCGGAGCCCTCTCTAGACTCGTGACTGGAGGCGGAGCCCTCTCTGGACTCGTGACTGGAGGCGGAGCCCTCTCTGGACTCGTGACTGGAGGCGGAGCCCTCTCTGGACTCGGGACACGGGCCGGAGCACTCTCTGGACTCGGGACACGGGCCGGAGCACTCTCTGGACTCGGGACACGGGCCGGAGCACTCTCTGGACTCGGGACACGGGCCGGAGCACTCTCTGGACTCGGGACATGGACCGGAGCCCTCTCTGGACTCGGGACACGGGCCGGAGCCCTCTCTGGACTCGGGACAGTGGCTGGAGCCATTTCTGGACGCTGGTCAGTGGCGGGAGCCATCTCTGGACGCAGGTCTGTGGCGGGAGCCATCTCTGGACGCAGGTCTGTGGCGGGAGCCATCTCTGGACGCAGGTCTGTGGCGGGAGCCATCTCTGGACGCAGGTCTGTGGCGGGAACCATCACTGGACGCAGGTCTGTGGCGGGAGCCATCTCTGGACGCAGGTCTGTGGCGGGAGCCATCTCTGGACGCAGGTCTGTGGCTGGAGCCATCTCTGGACGCTGGTCAGTGGCGGGAGCCATCTCTGGACCCAGGTCTGTGGCGGGAGCCATCTCTGGACGCAGGTCTGTGGCGGGAGCCATCTCTGGACGCAGGTCTGTGGAGGGAGCCATCTCTGGCGTGGCGGCGGCCATCTTGGCAGAGGACTCTGGCATGGCGGCGGCCATCTTGGCAGAGGGTTTTGGTATGGTGAATACAGGACAAGGAGGCACAGAAAACCTAGGACTAGCGATCCTCAGCACCGGACATGGCGAACACTGTGTTGGGTTTTGTTCACAGCGCCTCGCTGGAGCTTGATACATGGTACCCCCTCCCAAAAACCGTTTAGGGGAAATGTCCTCCTCTATTTCTCCAACAGTGTAGGAGGAACCACTTAACGACAGTGCATAGTCCAGAAACTGACTGAGTGATCCACGAGGACCATCACGGATCAACTTAGATTGATATTGTTCATTAAGACCATAACAAAAGAAATCAATGAGTGCACAGTCCGGGAGATCAGAGAAATTAGCAATAGCTAAAAAGTCCTGAATGTGTTTCTCGAGTGACTGGTTACCTTGACGTAGACGGATTATTTGAAGTGCTGGATCCATGATGGCTAAGTCTTCTGTTACGTACTGCTCTGAGTCAGAAGGTAGAAGATCCAAATGCAGCTTTATTTAAAGGGTAATCCACACTCGTAGTCAACAAACAGGCAACAGGTCATACACAGGTAATCAGTCCAATCCGGCAAACAAAACAGGAGAGACAGGCAAACGGGTAATCCACGGAATAGGCAAGAAATCCAAAACCAGAGACATGAAACCAGGGAAACGCTCAGAAATGCAGTGATACAACGTACAAGACTTCGCAGTTAATGACAGAGTGAACATGGTTTATATAGGCTGGGGTAATCGGGTAATGAAACACAGGTGCAAACAATGAGTGATGATGAGTCCGGGTAAAGGATTATGGGTAATGTAGTTTGTGATGGAGTGACAGTCCGGGGTGGAGTGCCCTCAGGTGGTAATCAGGGACACTCTCACTGGTGATTGTGACAATAACTAGTTGTTTCACCTTTATCTTTCCCTGGTTTCCCAATTGGGATAACAACAGAGTGTTTCCATGCTGACGGCAATACCCCTAACTCCCATAACTTATTATATAGCTGCAGGATCACCAACTGCGTTTGATGATTTAAATTTTCAACCATTTTATAATATATATCATCCTTACCAGGAGACGTTTCTCTGGCTCCTACCAACGCTCTTTTCAGATCAAAAAAAGAATAGAAAACATTTACTGTTCCATTAAAGTCTCCCTTTTCCATTATGATGTTAGAGTGCTCTCATTACTTCATCTCTACCTTTCCTTGCATCAGGTGTCAGATTTGTAGAACTATGAACTTTTACAAATGTTTTTGCCAGAGCCTCTGCTTTATCTTTATTTGTTATCATAATTGTGTTATTATATAATAGCTGGCAATGTATGCTCCATCCTAATTCCTCCCATCCTTCTTATCATGCCCCATACTTGACTAATATGCGTTTCTCTCCCTATGTTATTGCAAAATTGCTTCCAGTAATTTCGTTTAGCTTTTCTAATCGCCCGTCTAACTTCTGCTTGTGTCTTTTTGTATTCTATTAGGTCATTAAAAGAGAAGGATCCTTTAACTTTCCTAAAAGCTCTATTTCTTGTCTTAATTGCTTTATTGCATTCGTCTGACCACCAGGGAACTGTCTTATGTTGTTTTAATCCACTTCCTTTACCAATAACTTATTTTGCTGTGGAATGCATGATTTCTACTACGTTTGCATTAAAATCATCTATACTATCATACCTGTTTTGACTAATTCCTTCTAACCTCATACTACATATCGTATTATAAAGTGCCCAGTTAGCGTTTTTTAATTTCCATCTAGGGAAACCTATTTCCTCCAACTGAATTGGTCCCACTCCTATTTCACAGACTATTGGATAATGGTCACTACCTACTGTGGTATTGTGTACAACATCCCACTTACTAATTCTTGCTATTTGTTTAGATACCAATGTTAGATCAATTGGAGATTCCGACCCTCTTGCTACATCTACTCTAGTTACTCTTCAATCATTCAAACAAACTATATCTTGCACCTCTATAAATTCTTCCACCACACCTCCATTATAATCAGTGTGTGTACCACCCCAAAGTGTGCTGTGAGCATTACAATCCCCACACCAAACTGTCTTATATGTTTCTTCACCAATTATCTTTTCTAATGTTTCTCTACTTAGTTTATGGATTATAATAGTTCACTATCCATATGTTCATTTTTTCCTATCTATACTTCAACTACAATCGCCTCAGAATCTTTACTTATATTTACAATATCCTATTCCCTGTTGAACAAACATAGCTACACCACCTCCAGTACCACTTTCCCTGTCCCTGCGTACAGCCACATATCCATGTAGTATAAAAGCTAAGTGAGGCCTAAACCATGTTTCTTGCACGCAAATAACATTTGGTTTCTCACTCCTTTCTTCAATATACTTTTTAAATTCCTGCCCAGTAGAACAAAGACTCTGAGCATTCCATTGCAGAATTGCAATAACCATTACGATGCTCCACATGATGACTGAATTTCCTGTGTCCCTGCTATGAGTGTTTCATTTATTGCATCTACTGTTAATTCCCCCAGATTAAGGTATTTTTTTGTGCTGCCTTTATGATAATTTTAATCCTCTCTGTTCTGCTTTGCGTTTGAGCTGAACAATTGACTACTTCTGCCAGAAATGCTATAAAACACAACACTATCCACTCCAATACTTGGTTTGGTTGCTGTAGGTCTATCATCTCTTCTTGTCCTGTTAGAATTCTGATCCTGTCTCTGTTCAGCCACTCTCGCTATTGGTGATGTTATCTCACTTCTTTTTGCATTAGTTACTTTTATGGCTTCACCATATCATCTTTCCTTCAACTCTGATTCTCTGCACTTCCGCCACTCGTTTATGCGCCTCACATCCTTTATACATAATTGCAGCAATTGTTTTTTGTACCTTCGTTGCATTTGCCATATTCATGATCTTCTCCTCCACATTTACCACACCTCTGTTTGCCTCTACACACCTCTGCTACATGACCATATCGTTGGCATTTAAAACACCGTAGGGGAGGCGGAACATATGTTCGTACCTGAAAACTCATGAATCCTACTTTAACTCTTCTTGGAAGCACTTCCTCCTGAAATTGCAATAGTATAGATAAACTCTCCTGTTTTGTTTCATTCTTGAAATACATCAATCTCCTACCCTTCACTACTTTAGCTCCTGATACATTCTCCAAGATTTCTTCATACGTTAAATCAGTTGAAATCAATAGGTTACTGTCGTAACCCCGGTTCTCTGAAACATCGAGTGGAGAGATCCACCTATGGGAAGGGCATCCGTACCTGACCTCTGCAGAAGCATCCAATTGCACCAAGTCTGACAAGACAGGCAGGAGCGCGCAGCCAATGCCCGGTAAGGCCCCGCCCCTTACCTGCGGGCATATATAGCCTGCACGCGCTACTGTACTCCAGTAAGAATATTCGCTTCTCGTGCGGCAAGCGGGGCAAGGCTGGTGGATCTCTCCACTCGATGTTTCAGAGAACCGGGGTTACGACAGTAACCTATTGTTCTCTTTCATCATCTCGTGTTCGAGATCCACCTATGGGAGAGACATGGACAGCTCCCCGATTGCCCAATATACTCACAGTGAGGTCCTGTTAGCCAGAAAAAGACGGTCACCCCCAAGGGGGCGGTGCTTGACACGTCTCATAATCATGAACCCGCCAAACGGACGCACACACGTAACTGCGGTGTGCAAGCAGGACATGAAACGTGTGTGGCACACACAAAAGAAGGCAGGGTCAGGAAGACCCCACCCCCAAGACCGAATGTGCTACCGAGGTTCTGGTGACATCCAGCCTATAGTAACGCACAAACGTATGGGGAAAAACCCAACTGGCAGCAGAGCAGATATCCTGCAGTGGTACTCCCCTGAACAGAGCCCAAGAGGCGGCTAAGCCCCTCGTGGAATGAGCTCTGATGCCCCCTGGGGGGTTGCACTCCCTTCAATTTGTAAGCCAAAACTATAGCGTCCACAAACCAATGCGAAAGGCATTGTTTAGACAGGGGATCCCCTTTGTGGGGAGGAGCCCATGAAACAAAGAGTTGGTCACTCTTCCGGAAAGCACTGGTCCTAGCCAAATACGTCTGTAACGCACGGACCGGACACAGAGCATTCAGCCTTTGATCCTCCGCGGAGGAAAAAGGGCGGAGGGTGAAAAGCGGAAAGCTCCAACACCTCCGATGTGAACGCAGGAAAACATTTCGGCATGAAGGCTGGATTAGGCTTAAGGAAAACCTTATTTCCGCCCAGAGAGAATTTAATGCACGAGGGGTGAACCGAGAGTTCATGTAACTCACTGACACGTTTGGCTGACGCCAAAGCCAAGAGCAAGGCTGTCTTGAAGGACAGCAACTTTAGGGAAATATTCCCCAGAGGCTCAAAAGGGAATTGAGACAGGGCTTCCAGCACCATGGAGAGGTCCCATTCAGGGATCGTTCCCCTAATGACTGGCAACGAAAGACGGGCACCCTTCATAAATCTGCGGATTAGAAGATGCTGCCCAACCGTTGAGCCCTCAAAACCCACATGACAAGCAGAAATAGCTGCCAGATAGACCTTAACAGTGGAAAAGGACCTTCCTTTATCCATGAGGTCTTGGAGGAAACACAAAATATCAGAAACTGAGCACTGATATGACGTGAGACCCCGCCCATCACACCACTCATCGAACACTTGCCACATACAGCCATATAAGGACCGTGTAGAAATGGCCCTGGCATTCTGTATAGTAGCCACCACGCGCGGGGGAAGCCCTGACGCGCTCAGGTTCGCGCTCTCACGGGCCAAGCCCAGAGAGCTACCCTGTCCGGGTGTGGGTGATAAATCTCCCCGTTCGCTTGAGACAATAGGTCTGTGCGGAGGGGGAGGCGCCACGGCTAGGCATGTAACAGAGGAATTATCTCCGCCAGCCAGGGCGCTTTGGGCCACCTGGGAGCTAATCAGGATGAGAGACAGGTGCCCCTCTTTCACCCTGGCCAGTGTTGGAATTATCAAGCACAGGGGAGGAAAGGCATACAGCAGCACTTTGGGCCACGGGTGGGCCAGTGCATCTACCCCGAGGGGCACGTCCAAGTCCTTTAGCGAGAAGAAAATAGGACAACGGCTGTTTTCGCGCGAGGCGAATAGATCTACGGACGCCTGTCCGAATCTCATCCAAATCATGTCTGCTATCTGAGGATGGAGGCGCCAATCTCCGAAGAGCGGGTTCCCCCTCGATAGAAGATCCGCGCCTCTGTTCAGAATGCCCAGAACATGAGTCGCGCGTAACGACAGGAAAAATCGACTGCTCCATACCAAAAGCTTGTAAGCTAGAGCATGGAGTTTCGACAAGCGCACGCCGCCTTGACGATTGATATAAGCCACTGCCGTGGTATTGTCTCAGCGTACGAGCACATGATGTCCCTGCAGACGGGGCAGAAAATTATTCAGAGCCTTCCAAATAGTCAGAAGCTCTAAATAATTTATGTGCTCTGAACGTAGTTTGCTCGGCCACAAACCGTTCACAGTTCTGCCCTCTTGGGTGGCACCCCAGCCTGTTAAGGACACATCCGTCGTCACAACTTTCCGCAACATAACCGTCCCGAGAGGGGCGCCCTGTGCGTAAAAGTCCACGCTCTTCCAGTGGCGCAGAGCTGCAGAGCTGCAGCGCCGGTGCGCGTCACTGTCACAGAACGGCAAAGATCGTGTAACGGGCTGAAATGTAGTGACAAAACCCACTTCATGAACGCCCTCATTCTCAGGAGTCCTAGTGGCAAAACCTGGATAGATGGAGCCATAAGACCCTGTAGCCTGAGACATGTGCGATATTGCACCCTCGCCCCTTCTCTGAACTGCGACAGACAGTTCATCAGAGAGAGAACGCGCTCCTGAGAGAGACGCGCTCGCATGGAGACTGAGTTCAGCTCCAGGCCCAGGAATATCACATTCTGGCTGGGTGTAAAATTGCTTTTGTTCACATTCACCCTGAAGCCCAGAGATGTAATGTGCGCGAGCACGCGGCAGGTGTCCTGCAACACCTTTCCCCTCGAATCGGCTATGATGAGCCAATCGTCTATGTATGTCAGGATCCGTAGACCAGACATTCTCAGGGGAGTCAAGCCCGCTTCCGCACACAGACAGGAGCTGCGAGGGCTTAGACTCATCAAACGGCAGGATCGTGAATTCGTAACAAATGCCTTGATAGGCGAAACGAAGACACTTCCTATGAGGTGGATAAATGCTTATGTGGAAAAAAGCATCTTTCAGATCGACCGATGTGAACCAGTCGTTCCGTTTTATGGCGCGGGCGAGCGAACCATGAGTTAACATTCTGATATTTTATTTCCTCAAATGTTTGTTCAACACCCTGATGTTCAGAATAGGACGGGGGCAACCGTCCCTCTTTGGAACCAGGAAAAAACGAGAATGAAAACCCTGGTTTATCAGATTGGGGGGTACCACCTGAATCGCACCTTTGCTCAGCAGAGAGGAGATTTCCTCTTTCAGAACGCGCGCCGTGTTTTCCTCTGTGTGAGAAAAACGAACGCTGCTGAAAAGTGGGGGTTTCATTGCAAACTGCAGACGATAACCCTGCGATATTGTACACAATACCCATACGGGTGGTTACACGGCTCACGAGCGTGCCCACTCGCGCCGTGCTGGCTTCGTGTTTGCCCAGCTGGCTTAGTGTTTGCCCAGCTGGCTTATTTGTGATGCAATGACGCCCTCTAGTGGAGAAACTAGGGACGGCATGCGTGGGTTCAGAGAGCTGTCCACTCTTTGCAGAGAAAAGTGCTTTCCCTGCAGAGAGAGGGTATCTCTCTGTAACGAATTAATATGATTCGTCTGATTTAACGTGTTTTTGTGTGTTTTGTTTTAGGGAAAACACTGGGGTTTGGGAAAACTGGGGCCGAAGCCTTTATTAGCTGAGTGAGGGGACACAGTATGTGCGGTGTGGTGACACTGCTTTTGCACTTTCCCTCACAACAGACCCCCTGAATGGGGGGGAGACACACCCCATCCACTAAACACATAGGCTGGGCAGCCACGGGAGGGGGGCACCCTCCAGAAGAAACCCTCCGTCTTTTGGACAGGGTTACTGCAGAAAGAGAGTTCAAAGAGCTTGTCGCTCGAGACACACCCCATCCACTAAACACATAGGCTGGGCAGCCACGGGAGGGGGGCACCCTCCAGAAGAAACCCTCCGTCTTTTAGACAGGGTTACTGCAGAAAGAGAGTTCAAAGAGCTTTATTAGGCAAATTAGGCAAACGCGCCTGGCTAGGAGCCGCCTTCCTAAGAAGGCACAACTTGAAGGCCTCGTCCTCCTCCTGGTCACATCCTACAAAGCAAAGCGCCATGGAGCGCCCAAAGGTTTGAAAGGCCTGACGAGCGTTATGGAGAAACGAGGTTGTAAACCGTGATGATATACTTCCATAATGCAGGAGAGGAAGATCCCTAGCTGTTGGCCCAGGTCGTCCAAAATTTCCGCCTGGTAAGCGGAGAGGAGGAGACATTTTAGGGCCCTAACAGCCAAGGCCGAGGATTGGCCTGGTGCACCGAAGCAGAAAACGGTTCATCAGGGCGAGCAGCCCTCCCTGGACTGGGTTGAGGTGCCTGGCGATCGCTCAATAGCGGGCGGTTAACCCATGCCGAGAGCCGCCATATTTTAACCTCCAGACCCGCGAGACCGTGTTTAAGGTCGAGCGGGTCGCTCCAGTAATGCCGTGTGTGCTTAGCGCACGCTAGGAGAACGTGAAAGTTACCTCAGGCCGAGGGGAGCTCCCAGCATTTTACCGTCGTAAATATCCCTCTCCTGGTCGGTGGCGCTCTGTGGAGCCGATGTTGAGAAAAGCGGCCGCTCGCTCACACATCCAGGAAGATGGGTTGAGGCAAGGCTGCGGGGGCGCTAGCCTGGGGAATGCCAGAGGGCGGGATGGCCTCCTCGTCCTCTGATGGTGCGTTCACACCGGACGCGAATGAAACGTTTCGCGCGAGTGATTTACATGTTAAGTTACATTTCATGTTAAGTCAATGCAAAGACGCGAATAGGCATTCTGCAGCGCAATTCGCGTGAATGAGAAGTCCCGCACGTCGTCATCACCGGACCCTGCCGGATCGTCGGCGAGCGGGGGGTTTCCCGCAAAGATGTCCTCTTCGGGGAACTCAGGATTGGGCTGGTCAGCCCAGACAAGAGCAGTCACGCCCCGGGAGGTCCCCGGTGGCGGGCTGTCGTCACTATGTCCCACTGGGTAGCAGCACCTTATGGTGGCGTCACAGGAGTAACTAGGCAGCACCAGGCAGTGACTGCAGTTCTCCGGATTCTCTATGGCCTCTTCCGCGTGCTTGAGGCCCAAGCAGACCGCGCAGAAAGGGTGAATATCATAGCAGCAAGAGCACCACACGCGGCCGGGCAGGCCCGTGATAAACTAGCGCCGGAAAGAAGCAGGAATAGAGAGCAACATACCGGCGAAGAACTCAGAACAAATCTGTGGCGGCAGCCGTGGAACAGGAATGACGAGGAAGAGCGTGGGCGGCTCCGAGAGCAGACACAGAGAAACTGGCAGAATAGGAACTGTCACGCCCGGCGGAGGCTGATCCGAAGATATTTCCTCCTGCAGGCAATAAGTGAGCAGCGCAAATTCGACCGAGCTGTATCAGTGCAGAGATCGCGAGAAGCGAATGTCAACTGGAGTACAGTAGCGCGTGCAGGCTATATATGCCCGCAGGTAAGGGGCGGGGCCTTACCGGGCATTGGCTGCGCGCTCCTGCCTGTCTTGTCAGACTTGGTGCAATTGGATGCTTCTGCAGAGGTCAGGTACGGATGCCCTTCCCATAGGTGGATCTCGAACACGAGATGATGAAAGAGAACCCTGTAATTACTCCTTGCACTGTTTTCTTTTGTCCCCAAACAAAACATCTAACTTTCTTTCCTGCCAAAGTTGTCATTTTAATCATATCATCTCTCTGTTTGGCGTCAGAACAGGTAATCATCAAGCTACCATCTCTAAGTGGTTTAACATTCACAGTACCTACTTGTCATGTAAGGCTTTCGTCAGTTTCAATGGGTTAACAGAACCAGGAGAATCAAACTGAAGTTTTACCTTAAACTCTTCCCCTCTAGTTTGAGATGTTACTGACAATACTCTCCACATCCGAATCCCAACGATTATCATCATTAAGGTTTTTATTTTTATTTCTCCTTTTGAAATTTCGCACTATTGTATACCATTCTCCACTGTTAGTTTCTCCCGCGTCCTCTTCTCCCATCTCCACCTCACCTCCCACTCCTACGTTACTTCCTGCCATCTCTGCTCCACACCCCCCTCCAGAAGCCAACCACTCGATGACCCACCGACCCACTTCCTCTGTCTGAGCTGCACTGTTACAGGAAAGCTCTACACATACCTATCTGCTTAGCTTTAACTGTGGTCGAAAGCTGATGACGTAACACCGAGGTGACGCTGAAGCTGATGACGTAACACTCCCGCCCTTACGTGGTTATGATTGGCCAATTGATAAGGTTAAATCTGATTGGCTAAAGAGTACGGATGATCTGGGTGGGAGGAGAGCGCTGCCAGGAAAGTCTCAAAAACACACACGCACAAATCCAAAGCAATTCACACGTGAATGACGATTTGCACATTCACATTCAAGGATGAACTTGTAAATTTTAAACATTCAAAAGTTTTTGTGCACAGTTGTAAATCTACGAATTGTGTTTTGCATTTATGAAATGTATTTAATGAATATATCATTTTATTTTGCGCACGTGAATTGTTTTTTGTGCACGTGGATTTGGTTTTATGCATGTGAAATTGGCCACACATGTGTGAATCTTGTTTTTTGCGTGAATTATTAATGAGTCTATTCTGTCTCCATATTAATGGTAAGTAGTGTTAAATTCATTTGTATTTATGTATATTGACACACCGTTTACTATTTCATGAAACTATCAAAGTTAACAAAACCCAAGTGCCACCGGCACCTACAGGCCTATTATGTGAAGTGTAGGCTGGCGAAATGGTGACATGAAAGGACTTTATTATATTACCATTTTTTAATATTATGCAGCATTATGAAAGAAGTATCTTATGTTAAGCATTTACATTTATTTGATAAAAATAAATGCATTTATTTGATAAAAAACAGCAATATTGTAGAAGAAGAAGTTAAGCAGTGCCCTCTGCTGGACACCATTATCCATTCAACAACCATATATGACAAGCTTACGTAGCGATCATGCACTGATCACGCGAACGGACAGCCAATCAAAACACAACATTGGTCATGCACAGAACTGTTTAGTTTGTTTTCGCTCATCATAGAGAGATGGTCCCTGTGTTGTTTCCTCCAAATTCCTTGTGTGCGTCAATGATACAAAAGGAAGAGTTAATTTATCTTACATTGCCGTTGCTGCTGAGCAAGATTATTTACAGAGACGTTCATATGTAGAATGATGCACGGAAGACCCGCGGCGCTGCGCGAACAAATTTTTCTATAAACATAAGCTATTTAAACTTAGTATGTATATTCAGAGTCATCTTATGTGAGCTTGTTAATGCCATAGTGATATTTCCGCCTAAATTCAAATGATAAGTTAATTTGTAAGTATGATTAACCTGTCACATGTACACTTAATGTATACCTATGCATATAGATGTGTATTTGGTTCATGAAGCAAAAAGTTTAAGGGTGCACAGTATTTATGTATATTGTATTACAGTGCTGTGTACAGCTTTACATTTGTAATGTTATCTGGCCACATATATATGTGGTAATGTTATCCTGTTTATTCTAGAATCACTTAATTTATGTATTTTATTTCTCCTTTCCTTTGTATTGACCACACACACACACACACACACACACACAGACACCAATGTAACCAGCAAACTTGATGGACATTAAAGTCATTTAAATGGGGTTCCTGTCTCCGTGTCCTTAACAACACACCATGGCGATGACCAAATCTATCTAGAACCAATCCAACTTCACTACTTCATTGGTCCTTCGAGCCGGATCCGGGTCATTACCATGGCAACCCCAGAGTCTGTAATGTCAAAGTCTGCCCCTGCCCCTGCCTCATCCCGACGTCCACGCAGAGCAATTCAAAGACCTGTTTACCTAGATGACTACATGGTTGACTATGTTGGGAACCCATCAGGGCAGACTGTTAGACCAAAGGCAATTGTGACTTCAACCCCCATCTCCTCTCACCACCCATTTGGAACAGCTGGTTCATCAGAGGACTTTATGCTGCAGATAATGGAAATTACCAAGCAACAGAGCGAGACTGCTAGGCGCCAAACAGAACTCTTGGAGAAAGTCCTGCAACACAGCACTCCTCAAACTTCTGCCCACTCCTCACAAGCATCATCCCGGGCATCAGACACCTAAGACCCAGATCCTGAAATCAGTGGAGAAGGGACAGCTTAAATCCGATGCTAGCCTTGATGATGTCAGTTTGGACCATCATCCTTGGCCACAGCCTGCCAAACCCCAAACCCCAAACCCCTTTCGTTGAGGAGCTTTCACGAGTACCGAGGAAAACCCAAATCAGTGACACTCATTTCCAGTCACCACCTCCTGTGAGCAGAGAGACTTCCCTGTTGGCACACCAGTACGCCTCACCATGCTGCAGCCCTCTGTCAGACCCAACCAGAACCCAAGCTGGCTACAGAGCAGAGCCCTGGATGAAACCATTGCCTCCTCTCCCTGAACAGAGACCAAGCCAAACTACCCAGCATCCTTTCTATCAAGTATCACCCCCGCGGCTTATCCAGCACACAGTCAGTTTGCTTCAGAGACTGAGCCAATGCCAAGAACTTTGTTCCCAGTTACAACATCGCAGCTTAGGCCTGATGCTGTACCTTACACACCCCATCCATCATCATGCTGGCTTCCAACAGTAGAAGGCCCCACCTTCCCAGATTTCATTAAAGAGGACAGAGCCCAGTATGTGGAACTTAGGATCACTTTGGACAACCTGCTCCACCCCCAATTACCAGAGCATTATAAGTACTCCATCCTTCTTAAGCATGTGAAGGTGCCTAATGCTCACAGACTGGTGTTAGCACATGCAGAGTCCATCATGCCCTACACTAATGCCATGCAAGCCCTTGATAGAAGGTATGGTCGGCCCTACCACTTTGTGCTGAAGGAAATAGAGACTTTAGAGAGCCTGCCACCTATCCATGCCGGTGACGAGCGGGCATTTGATGACTTTTCCCTCAGAGTTCAAGCCATAGTCGGCATGCTCAAAGCTCTAAAGGGGGATGGGATTGAAGAACTGCACAGTGGGTCAAATGTGAAACGCCTTCTGAACCGTCTTCCTCGTTCACAACAAACCCAGTTCAGGAGGCATCACCTCAAGAGAAACCCAGATAAGACTAAGTTCTCCCTCCTCGAGTTTGCAGATTGGCTGCAGCTAGAAGCTAACTGTATGGAATTTGACCCAACTGACAAGACAAGATCCACAAAGCGAGATCAAAGGGCAGCAATTCGGGGACAAAGCAAACACTCCACCATACTGCATGGCGTGGAGCACAGACAGGTTATGGAACCACTAACCAAACCCAAGGCAGTTCATCCCAAAGTACTGACCAAGCCCAAAGCTATCTGCCCATACTGCAGTGCAGAACATTACCTCAGTCAGTGTACTGCATTCACAGCATTAACCAATGAGCAAATGGTTGTCTGGATCAAAGACAATAAACAGTGCTGGAAAGGTGCACGCTCTCACATGGCCAAAGACTGTGACCTAAAGAGGCCTTGTCACCTTTGCCAAGCCAAACATCTCTCCATACTCCACGACATCAACCAAAGGAAAGGTGAGGTTACCAGTGAGAGCAATAGCCTATACTACACCACAGAAACTCTTTACTTAGACCAACCTCGCTGCGGTGGGAAAGTGTTCCTGAAAGTTGTCAAGGTTACCATCCATCACCAGCACAAAGCTTTAAACACATTTTCTGTACTTGATGATGGCTCTGAGCGCACCATTTTGCTTGCCACAGCTGCAAAACACCGGTTTAAAGGGCAAACCAGAGTAACTGAATTTACGGACGGTGCATCAAGACATCAGGACACTGCATGGCACTTCCGTGAACTTCAGCTTATCCACCCCAAGTAACCCAAGTAAAAGGTTCAGCATTCAGGAGCCATTTACAGCAGATCAATTTGGACTAGCAGAATATACCTACCCGGTGAGTACCCTGCAGGAAAGGTACAGACACCTCAGAGGGATACCAATACCCACTCTGGTCAAAGCTTGTTCCCTACTGCTTATTGGTTCAGATCACACTGAGCTCATCACCCCAATTGAACCTGTGCGATTGGGTCCACCTGGGGGACCAGCCGCTGTCAGAACTCATCTTGGCTGGACATTGCAAGGCCCCTCCAAACTTCTGCAGGATAAACTCCCAGTCTCGCAGTGTCTGTTCACGTCTAACTGCTCCCCATCTGCAGAACTATTTCGTCAAGTTGAAAGGTTGTGGCAGATGGACCTTCTGCCGTATCGCAGTGAAAAGATGGTGATAAGGTCACAACAAGACCAAGAAGCACTGAACATGCTGGAGGCACAAACAGTGCGAGTAAAAGTGGATGGAGTTGAACGATACGCCACCCTGCTTTTGAGATTTAAAACCATGCCTCTGTTACATGCTCCAAAGGATGCCATGATGGGTCACCTCCATAACACTGAACGTCGGTTAGCTAAGGACACGCCATTAGCTAACAAGTACCAAGAAGAGATCCAAAAGCTGGAGAAAGCAGGTTATGCCACTAAAATACCACCTCAAGAAGCAGCCGTGTCTACAGAATCGTGGTATCTGCCCCACCATATTGTCACCCACAATGGGAAACACAGAGTGGTATTCAATTGCTTGTACACCAACAATGTGGAAAATCTGAACAAGCAGCTGTTACCTGGACCTACGCTGGGCCCCTCTCTCCTTGGAGTGTTAATCTCACATAAATGGTGAGATGGTGGTCCAGTTAAACCGTAGAACTGATATGCAGAAGGTTGCTGGTTCGATCCCAGCGGTCACCACCAGTGAGTCCTTGAGCAAGGCACTTTACTCCATGTTGCTGCAGGGGGATTGTCCCTGTAATAAGGTCCCTGTAAGTCGCTTTGGATAAAAGCGTCTGCCAAATGCATAAATGTAAATGTAAATGTAAATGTAATCCGCTTTAGAGAACATCGAGTAGCCATTAGTGGAGACATAAAGGGGATGTTCCACCAGGTCTGCCTGCTCCCCAAGGACAAACCCCTTCTAAGGTTCTTGTGGCGGGACCTACAGCCTGAGAACCCACCAGACGTATACGAGTGGCAGGTCCTTCCATTCGGCACAATCTGTAGCCCCTGTTGTGCGACATTTGCAGTACAGCAACACGTTTTCACCCATTGCCAGCAGGGTAATAAGATACGACAGTCAATTGAACGCTGCTTTTATGTCGACAACTGTTTACAGAGCACTGCATCCTCGGTTGAAGCCCATGAGCTAATCGATGGATTAAGGTCCCTACTGGCTTCAGGTGGGTTTGAAATTCGTCAGTGGGCGAGCAACGAGACCTCAGTGATTAGCCATCTCCCCAAAGAGGCTAGATCAGAGAACACTGAGTTATGGATTTCCCGCAGTCAATCAGACCCTCAAGAAATGACCCTTGGATTAAACTGCATTGTGTACCAGACACCCTCCATTACCGCCATCGTTCGATATCCTACCACGAGGTAACAATGAGAAACATCTACAGAGTCCTCGCCAGCCAGTACGACCCCTTGGGTTACATAATACCTTGCACAACCAGGGCTAAAATTCTGGTAAGACAATTGTGGGAGAAAGAAAGAGAATGGGATGACCCTCTTCTTCCTTCTGAGCTGTTGCAGGCCCGGCAAAAATGGGAAGCAGAACTGGAACATCTACCACTAATCACCATACCTCGGTGTTATGTGTCAGCCACGCTAGATGTCCCAGAGGTGGAACAAGAACTTAACATCTTCTGCAACGCCTCTGAGGCAGCCTATGGGTCAGTAGCATACCTACGAACTGAACACCAAGGTCAAGTTGAGCTGGCATTTGTCCATGCCAGATCTAGAGTATCTCCAAAAAGGCAACAATCAATGCCTATGCTCGAACTTTGTGCCACTCTCACTGGAGCACAGATAGCCAAGCTACTCAATAATGAGCTCTCACTGGAGATCAAGAACACATACTTGTGGAGCGACTCAACAACAGTACTCACCTGGCTGAAATCAGAGTCCTGCAGATTCAAAGTTTTTGTAGGGACCAGAGTAACTGAAATACAAGAACTTACCGAAGGTCATTGTTGGCGCTATGTAGATTCAGAAAATAACTCTGCAGATGACATAACACGTGGCAAAACCTTGCTTGAGTTATCCAAACCCAGTCGATGGTGTAATGGGCCGAACTTCCTCTACCTACAACCTGAATCATGGCCAGAATGTCCTGCCATTAGACTGAATGAGGACCCTACTGAGCTTCGTAAAACCAAGTTTTGTGGCCTCATGTTGACTGATCCTGAATCACCACTGCCAGACGTTACACAGTTCCCAACCTTTGAAGAACTCCTTGAAGCTACCTACATATCCATGCACGGGGCGGCAGGGAAAGCAGGTGACCCAGGAGCACCGGAGTACCAGCAGGCTGAAACAAGTCTATTGAGGCAAGCCCAATTAGACAGTTTTCAAGAATATCAAGCTCTTACAACTGGTAAGCCGATCCATTCCTCTAGCCGTTTGCTCACACTGTCACCAGAGCTGGAGGAAATGACTGGACTCATCCGTGTAGGAGGACGACTACGCCGGGCTGCCCAATTGAGTTACAGTACTGTACATCCCATAGTCCTGGACCCAAAACACTCGCCTCCTCATAAAGCAATATGATACCAAACTCTGCCATCCTGGGCCAGAAAGGGTCTTTGCAGAAATGCGAAGATATTACTGGATCCTTAGAGGGAGAGAAGCAATACGGCGCCACCATTCCTGTGTTGAATGCCAAAGGTGGAGAGCTAAACCCAACATCCCAAAGATGGCAGAACTTCCTCCTGCCAGACTTTGCATAAGGAAACCAGCCTTCTACTCCACAGGGGTAGATTGCTTCGGCCCATTCATGGTAAAACGAGGAAGGAGCAATGAAAAGAGGTGGGGAATAATTTTTAAGTGCATGACTACCCGCTGTGTCCACTTAGATCTACTGAGTAACATGGATACAGACTCGTTTCTGATGGCGCTCAGGCGTATGGTTGCTCAACATGGAACTCCTTCTGAAATCCTGGCGGATCAAGGCACCAATTTTCGAGGAGGTGATAAAGAGCTACAGACAGCTTTCGCTTCCATGAGTTCACATCTCCAGCAGTTAAAACTGCTCTACATACCATAGTTAGGGTCTCCGATTCTTTCAGAGGATGTTCTCCGAACGGTTCATCCGATTTGCACGAAAATTGAGCCAGATCATCTTCAGACCATGTTGACAAAAAATCTTGCAAATCAAGTTGATTCGTTAAATCGTTTTTAATAAACGCGCAAAAAATTTTATGTAGCGGTTGCAAAAACACACTTAAGGCAATATCTCTGCAACACTTTATCGTATTTAAACCAAACTTGGTACATGTCATCACAAGCATGACCTGAGGCAACATGCAGCGTTTCGGCGCAGCGCCACCTACTGGTCCGGAGATACAAAAAATGGCTCTTTTTGCTTATAACTTCTGAACTGTTTGTCCAAAAATCATAAAAGTGGTCTCGTTAGATTCGGGACGGCATGCCGAGTCGTCTGATATTTAATGTTACCATATCGGCCATTTTGGCAGTCGGCCATTTTGAATTATGTGCTAAAATACTGTATTTTATAAACACATGAATGGATTGTTACGAAACTCGGTTTGGGTCATCAACACAATGCCCTGAATGAGCCCAAGAAGTTTGGAAACAGCGCTACCTAGTGGAGATTTTTTTTTTCAAATGCTTATAACTTTGAGTGAACTTGATTTATTTTCATGGGAGTAACTTTTTTTGTCTCCTGAATCCGCGCCAAGTCCAACAATACTAGACTTGCTAGGTTTCGGCATATGGTTTGTGCAGCGTTGTAATTTAGCGCTTTAAAAACATTAGCTGATATCTTCGAAACCGCTAGTCCGATTGAGACGAAACCAGTGTCAGAAGTTCGGAAACATAAGTCGATAGTTGTAATCTATTGCCCAAATGTCAAAATATTGATAGTAAGGGGGTGTAAAATCCAATCAAAGTCAGGTGTCAGTCATTTTTCATGTGTTTTTTCATATAAATGTCTATAACTCAAAACTAAACGAGATATTTTCACCAAAATTGACACAGACATGTATCCACTCCGAGGACACATACAAAATGGTAAGATTGTGCCACTTGGTGGCGCTATAATAGAACAAAACATGAAATTCCCATTGACTACAATGCAGTATTATGATATAAAATGCTATACTTTACAAATGAATTGGTGTATCATTACGAAACTTGGTATGTGCCATCAGCACCATGCCTTTAAGGTACTTAAAAGGTTTCAAAACAGCACCGCCATGTGGTCCATACTTATAATGAAAAGGCCTCTTGAGGCTAGATCTCTGCAATGACATTTGACACTATACTGTATTGACACCCTGCTTTGATATATTGACACCAATCTTTGTCATCAGTGGCATTGTTCCTTTATTCTGACCACACCATATCAATTTCGTAACTGTGCCACCTATTGGTTGAAAGTGATAAATCATTAAATCATTATTATTCATGCATTATATGTATTAATGTATTAATAATTTTACAGCTATATTGCCTAAAATCACCTTAATAGGTCTTTAATTGCTCATTGCTGCGGTTGATCTGACACTGCCAGCCATTCTGGCACGTCTTGTCTTCTTCTTTGCGCTTGTTATTGACTGTATTTATAATTTTACAGCTATTTTGCCTAAAATCACCTTCATAGGTCTTTAATTGCTCATTGCTGCAGTTGATCTGACATTGCCAGCCATTTTGGCATGTCTTGTCTTCTTCTTTGCGCTTGGCCCCGGTATGGCTGCTTGCAGCTATATTTTAAAATATAATTTATTCCTGTGATCACAGCTGGATTTTCAGCATCATTACTCTTCAGTGTCACATGATCATTCAGAAATCATTCTAATATGAGGATTTAATGTCAATGATGGAAACTGTGATACTCTTTTCAAGATTCTTTGATTAATAAAAAGTTAAAAAGAACATAATGTAATAATATTTCACAATATTAGGCTACTGTTTTTTCTGTATTTTTGATTAAATAAATGCAGGCTTGATGAACATAAGGATATATATACTGTGAGGAAAATAAGTATTTGAACACCCTGCTATTTTGCAAGTTCTCCCACTTGGAAATCATGGAGGGGTCTGAAATTGTCATCGTAGGTGCATGTCCACTGTGAGAGACATAATCTAAAAAAAAAAATCCAGAAATCACAATGTATGATTTTTTAACTATTTATCTCAATGATGTCTCAGAGTTTGATGGCTACCCGATGCCTCGCGTCAATGAGTTGTTGGAACGTCTAGGGAGGGCCCGGTACATCTCAACCCTAGACCTCACCAAAGGCTACTGGCAGGTCCCCCTGACTGACTCCGCCAAGGAGAAGACGGCGTTCACCTCTCGCAGTGGGCACTGGCAATACCGGACCCTCCCCTTCGGCCTGCACGGGGCCCACGCAACATTCCAGAGGATGATAGACATTCTTCTCCGTGGGTAGAGGACTGATCCAGCCCCAGCAGAAAAAGGTAGACGCCATCCTGTCGACACCCCGCCCGGAGACCAAAACTCAGGTATGAGCCTTTTTGGGGTTGGCGGGGTATTATCGCTGCTTTATCCCTGACTTCTCCACCTTAGCATCTCCCATGACAGACCTGACCAGGAAGGGGAAGCCGGAGAAGGTGCAGTGGAACAGCGCGTTGGACAGGACCTTTCGGGACATCAAGGCCGCCCTGACCACGGAGCCGGTCTTGCGGGCGCCTGAGTTCAACTGCCCCTTCCTGCTGTAGAGAGACGCCTCGGATACGGGCCTGGGGGCGGTCCCCTCCCTGTCACTTACATCAGCCGTAAGCTGACCCCAGCCGAAACCAGGTGTGCGGCGGTGGAGAAGGAAGCCCTGGCCATCAAGTGGGCAGTCCTGGAGCTCCGCTACTACCTGCTGGGACGCCACTTCACTCTGATGACAGACCACGCCCCGCTGCAGTGGATGGCCCGCACCAAGGATACCAACGCCAGAGTGATGCGGTGGTTCCTGGCGCTCCAGGACTTCAACTTCACGGTGGTACATCGGGCCAGGACGGCCAACTCCAACGCCGACAGACTCTCCAGGCTGTGGTCAGCTTACGCAGGTCTGTCAGGGCGCACTCCCCGCCCACCCCTATGTTCCCCAGTGTATGTGGCTAACTATCGTTACAGGACCAGAGCGACGCTTAAGGGGGGGGGTGTGACAAGTCTCCCGAGCTCTCGTCAGCGTCGCCCTGGCAACAGACAAGGATCACCTGCCAGCACTCAGCACAGACCGGATCGTCACAGCTGCAGGCGATCAACACACCACATAAAACACAGCACCTTGGGACTCCAGTTTGAGCACTACACTCCATGCAGCGCACGCTAACACTTCTCTCTCTCTCACTCAGACAGCAGCCTGTGACACTCCGGCCACACCGTCCCACTGACGTCACCGTGAGGCACCCTGCACTGAAGGAAGAAGGAAGCACAGCGCACCTGCACATCACCGTCTATATTTATACACCTGTTCACATTAAAACCCACCCTCCGGGGGCTTTTAACTTTATCCTGTGTTGTGTGATTCTTCACCCTGCCACAATATATATATGCCAAAAAAATGTAAACGACTAGTTTTTCCCAAGTCGTGTTGCAGCACTAACGTTTAATTGACTAGTCTCGCACATCCCTAAGTGTCACACATTGTAGATGGAAACGGCTCATAGCTGATAATGCAGAGAAGCTTCTTTTCATCAAAAATAACCTGCCTCTCACTTTTCTCGAAAAGCGCTGTATGGCTATGATAACATAAATGAATTCAGTTGTTCTACTACTATGTTGTGTGGTACTGGAATCCACTGAATGTTACAGGTTACATTTATGTGAAATGGGCAGCATTGCCATGTTTGTTTAGGAAAACACCAAGTTGAATGTTAAAATGTCAGCAACAGCATCAATTTGTGTATTTACTTTGTTACAGTCAGAAAGTGAAAAACATCTGATGAAAATAAAACATTGTTATAAGAACTGTATTATTAAGTACTCGTATCAGTACTCGGTATCGGCAAGTACCCAAATGTAAGTACTTGTACTTGTACTTGGTCCGAAAAAAAGTGGTATCGGTGCATCCCTAGTACATGGTGGTCATAAAGGGATGGACATGGTCAGAAACAATGTTCAGGTAGGCCGTGGCATTTAAACGATGCCCAATTGGCACTAAGGGGCCTAAAGTGTGCCAATAAAACATCCCCCACACCATTACACCACCACCACCAGCCTGCACAGTGGTAACAAGGCATGATGGATCCATGTTCTCATTCTGTTTACACCAAATTCTGACTCTACCATCTGAATGTCTCAACAGAAATCGAGACTCATCAGACCAGGCAACATTTTTCCAGTCTTCAACTGTCCAATTTTGGTGAGCTTGTGCAAATTGTAGCCTCTTTTTCCTATTTGTAGTGGAGATGAGTGGTACCCGGTGGGGTCTTCTGCTGTTGTAGCCCATTCGCCTCAAGGTTGTGCGTGTTGTGGCTTCACAAATGCTTTGCTGTATACCTCGGTTGTAACGAGTGGTTATTTCAGTCAAAGTTGTTCTTCTATCAGCTTGAATCAGTCGGCCCATTGTCCTCTGACCTCTAGCATCAACAAGTCATTTTCGCCCACAGGACTGCCGCATACTGGATGTTTTTCCCTTTTCACACCATTCTTTGTAAACCCTAGAAATAGTTGTGCGTGAAAATCCCAGTAACTGAGCAGATTGTGAAATACTCAGACCGGCCCGTCTGGCACCAACAACCATGCCACGCTCAAAATTGCTTAAATCACCTTTCTTATCCATTCTGACATTCAGTTTGGAGTTCAGGAGATTGTCTTGACCAGGACCACACCTCTAAATGCATTGAAGCAACTGCCATGTGATTGGTTGATTAGATAATTGCATTAATGAGAAATTGAACAGGTGTTCCTAATAATCCTTTAGGTTAGTGTGTATATATATTTACATATTGCCCCTTTTTTACATTTGAACCCCTGCCCCTGAAGAACTCTCTGCACGGTCCTGTTAAAAGGCAATAACTCAGCCCTGAAAGAGGCCGACTCCAAATGCAATCTAACGGCACTGGGTCGCATGGCACACATATTACACAAATGACTTAATTTACTTATTACCTATTGTTTTAGACATATAAGACATGAGGAAAATAAAACTATTGGCTACCATTAGAGTAAACAATGTAAACGAGAACACATGCATGAAACCAATGAATGCATGAACTTGTGACTCTACAAAATGTCTTTTAAACTTCATACTGGGTCATAAAGCAAAACTCTGGAGAATAATTTCAGTGCTAAATACTCACCAACGTCTTTGTGAGATGAATATCTCTATTCTCTTGGGAATGTCTGTTTCGGTCTTCAGCACCTGCTGGTTCGGCTCCGCTCGCGCTGCCGCTCCCACGCTCCGCATTTTGAAATCTCCACACGAACGGTTTTCTCCAAGCGCATTTTGCGCATTCGTATACCGTTTTTCAGACGTAGGACTTGTTCAGCCAACATGAATTTTTCACTTCGACTTCATAGATTGACTGAGCACAATTAAATATGTTTGGTGATTATACAATTTTAATTTTGAGTGAAGACCTTAAGCTATGATTAGTACAATGCATCTTTTTGCATGGGGATAATTATTTGGAAGTCATTTATTGGGCCAATATGTAATGATACATTTTCACAATTCCCCCCCCCCCCCCCCCCCCCCCAATTTATTTTTACAGTGTAGAACAAATGAGAAACAATTTCAGAGAAGACCTAAAACAATCAAATTCCACTATAAACCCCTTGGAGATGAATTTACGCAGTTTTGTTTATGCATATAAAATTTTGCCAGCAATATAAATAAATTAACAATGTATTCAAGACCTCATAATACACATTAATATCCTTTAATGTAAAATAGTATTTAATTGATTAAATTAAAAATAAAATCTGCCAATTCCCTTCAAAAATTTGGATGATTTTAATTGAGTCAAGAACTCTTTCTCACTTTTACAAAAAAAAATAAAAAAAAGAAATCAAAGAATCTTGGAAATAGCCTAATGATTTAGCAGATGGTATGCAACATTTTAAAATGTATTTCTTTAGTTTTAGACCAAATTAATATATGCTACTATTTTCATTACATGATGTCTTAACCCAGACTCTTTCATTGCACTAACAATAATATGTAGCACTTACTTTCGCTCTTTTGAATTGATTTGCAAAAAAACACGGCCAAACCATGTCCATATAAGAGCTTTCCGAACGCACCATTTCCTTTCCACACTCATAGCAAAGATGACGCTTTTGGCTTAGAGCACGTGCAGCATGATCCTCGAGCAATGCCAAGCGTGCCATCCTCAAAATAAGTTCAAACACAATAAACACCTTTTATGCAGACTCAAATTTCAGACCTCTGATTAGCCAGCAGTTACTATGTAGATTTGCGAATGTAGCTACAGCTGAGGTTACTATAGGCTTTCTTAGGCCTAGGCCTACTCTTTTAATACAGTAGTATTAACTGATTACAACTGATTTACATCTGATTACATTAACTAATTACATAATCTAGATTACATAGTCAGATTCCAAAAAATATGTACTTGTAATTAGATTGTTACATTTTAAAATCATAATCATAATCGTAATCAGACATGTTATTCTCACAGTGGCAAAAATATCCATAATTCATTGCTTCTCACTATTATACTTTTTTATCTTTTAAATTCTCCTTTCTAAAACAGCCTATATGTTCAGAAAGTCTTCCTGGTTTGTGGAATTGACCCTTTCACATTTCCGGGTTTCTCAGAAGTAGTTGGGTGAACTTCTATAGCAGTGAATGAGAGAGTAAAAAAAAATATGTGTTCCTATTTGCTCAAATAGAAAAAGAAAAACTCCTGCATAACAGACATTGATAATGGCAGTCAGAAGAAAGATGTACATTTTACTGTTACTCCCATAGCAGCTGCATAGCAGCTGTATTAGAAACACCCTCACAGTAGTGTTAACTAAGATAATATATTATACAGATAATATCAAATTATTTATCGTATTTTACATTTTTACAATTTAGATTTACAATTAATAGCTTTAAACTCACTATCCCCCTGCAGTTCCACCACAAACCCCAGTCTGGGAAACCCTGATGTAATGTAATATTTAATGCACTTTATTTTGTTGATAAAGAATGAAATATGAGGATTGTGTGTGGATAGCCAAGAATGTCCTAGGACGACTAGGGTTAGTGCAGTTCAGAGTGATTACTGGAGATGATAAGACTTAAGGTGGTGGTGCAGTGAGTTATTTCAGTGAGTTGAGTGTTGCATGTCAACCAGAATCTTAACGTCAAGGGGGATGTGGGAATCTTGAGTGCTTGGACCAGGCAAGTGTCAATTAAGTTAGTTTCGGCTCCAGAGTCAACTAAGGCTTGACAGAAGAGATTATTAGAACCCCACTGCAGTCGTGCTGGGAGGAGGGTGGACGATGAGGATTTTACTCACCAGTAAACTCTTACCGGTGGACCCTCTCTTTTACCAGACGTGAAATCCACTACAGTATTCTTTGGCTGAGTCCGACTATAGCCCGGGCTGCCTCTGCCCTGCGATGAGTGGTCAAAAACCTTCTGAAGCTCATCAGCGAAGGACTGGAATGAGGCATAACATGGATGTTTATGATGAAATGAAATTTCAGTGAAATTACATAGGCCACCTTAGATTGCTCTGTGGGACAGGGTGTAGACGGCTGCAGGAAAAAGGCCATAGAGCACTGAGACAAAAAGCCTCTGCAGTGATTTGGCTAATCCAAATAGGATGCTGGAGGGTTGATCCGAGGTTTGGATAGTGACATGTTGAGTGGAGTAGACTCAAGTGGGTATGGCAGTAGCGGTGTGGGTGAAGGGAACTCATCTCAATATGATTTTTGCTGGACAAGGGAGGTGAGTTTGGAAAATTGCGCTGCCAAGACTTCGATCGCTCGCCCAGTCGATCTGGTGACCTCCTCTTGTTGAGCGAGATGGGAATCCTGACGAGCAAGGAACTGCTGGATTTTGGTGATTGCTGGGTCCATGTTGAATGTTGGACCGTTATGTTACGGCAGATAGTGGACCCAGATGCAGGCAATGGAAATAATGAAGTTGAATAATGAAACTAGGAATCAATACAGACAGAACAGAAAAGGTAATCCAAAGGTCTTGATGATGATGAAGATGATGATGAAGTTTGGCAGGCAGTAACTGCAGTGGGGTAAATAGATGACAGCAGAGATGAAGGTAGGGTGACCAAAAGGATGATGGCTTGGAGCATGGGAACATCAAGACTGGAAAGGGCTGCTTATAAAGGAGAGGAAATAGCATGCAGGTGTCGCGTCAATCAGGCGGCGGGAAATAAGCGTTTCTGAGCAACACCACAGAGTGATAAAAGCCACACCCACAAAACACAAGAGGAAACGAGAATAAATCCTCTCATGACAATTACAGCTTACATGGAAATGATGATAAGAATGTTCCTATAAGAATTCCTGTCTCCACGGTTAACAAATAGGCTATGCTAACTTTTGATTAAATTTTAGAGGCAAAAATGTTCAGTGTGGTGAAAAAACACACGATAGGAATCCTATTCACATAATACACATTTTGCAATGCTTTGTTTATTTTACTCTTTGTTTTATTTTATATTTCAATAATTTAGTCCACAATCCCTTGCTGTATGGACTCACAAATTCTTGCCTGGTATCATGGAAATTCATATACAGTATATTTAATCTATAATCCATCTCCCTATACATGTGGTCTTCATGGAGATGAATTGTGGATTAAGTCATAATTTACTTACACCTTGCAGAATCTGCAAAATGAGAATAATAATTTTTTTTAAAAATTACATTTGGAACAGGATGATTAAGTACTTTTGTTCTTCTTCTGCGAAATATGTAAATATCTTAAACATAAGATCTGTGTCCATGGTTTTTAATCCACTGTTTCTTTCTTGAGTATCAGTGAATGTTTGCAGCTTTAGCAATAGTTGTGCATGTTTCCCTCATTGTGAAAAGATGGATTTCAAACATCATACAGTCACCAGGTTTTCATTACAGATTTGTGCAAAACTTCTGGGATATTTTCTAAATGTTGATAAAAAACTATTGCAAAATGATGCTGTTTCCAATAATGGATGTCATACGACTAAAACTTAATTTTGTCCTCTCGCAAAAGGACATTCCAAAAATCATGGCAACGGATGTTAGTTAGCCATGAGCCATTATTTTTAATCAAAGGAGAAGCGAATACTGCATTCCATATTCAACTTACAGAAAAAGCGCGACTGGCGCGATGATGACGTTGTACGTAGTGTAAGCATTTTGAACTTCGAGAGGTGCTACACTTTCTTTGTAAGTTGAATACAGAAGGCGGTCCACCAGAAGGTATTTTTCTTACACAAACCCATTGATTCACTTCAGAAGGCCTTTATTAACCCCCTGGAGCCATATGGATTACTTTTATAATGGATGGATGCACTTTTTTGGCCTTCAAATTTTGGGCTGCCCATGCACTGCCATTATAATGCTTGGAAGAGCCAGGACATTTTTTTATATAACTCTAAATCCAGTATTCCCGTAATTCTTTTGTCTTTTATGAGTTTAATAAATAACTCTCGTCTCGTCTTCTGTCCAAACATACCGTGCCATCTTTAAAGAATGATGACTTTTACATACACCAGGTGACCTGTACATGCAAAATATTCCTTTTTCAAATTGCTTGAAAAACCATCTCATGCGAGTATAACAACTTTTTTTGTGATATATGAGAGTTTTGTGCGAAATTGACACGTTTCCATTGGGCATATTTTCATTTCGCAATTTCACTGGAAACACAACTAAGGGGTCAAGTCTGCAGAATGCAGCTTTGTAATGTACTATCAGTCTGTCCATATAGTGGGGATTTTATAGTGAGTCTTTTAAGGGTTAATTCAAATTAGCCCATGATTTAGGCCCTGTCCACACGAACACGGGTATTTTCAAAACCGTAGCTTTTTTTACGCGGTTTGGCTGTTCGTCCACACGCAAACGCAGTATCCAGCTACTGAAACCTGACTTTTTTGAAAACTCCGGCCAGAGTGAAATTTTTTTAGAAACTCTGGATACAGCGGTGGTGTGTAGATAGTTAATCCGGAGATTTCGGCTTGTTAAGTCGAAATGTGTGCCGTTCTCTCCTTTGTTTGACGTCAGTTTGTGCGCCGTTATCGCTTTTGTTTACATGAGTGGAGTCTATGCAATGGCGGACGTAGCTTTTAATAACTCTGCTAATAGCGCTTATCACATATACAGATACATGCGCAGTTATCTCACTGTATTGCAGAACAGAGGCGCCAGAATGCAATAATACAACATAGTAAGGCAAGTGTGTGAAGCTTCAGTCCACTTGGGCCCTGCCCCTGTATACACCTGACCTGTCACTGAGTCCAAAGTAAACTTGTAGAAGGGTTTCACTGAGCCCATAGCATAATGGATGTGGAAATCAAGCAGCCAATCATAGTGCGGTTTTGCGTTTTCATGTGGACGGAGATTTTTTTTAAACCGTGCTTGTGTGGACGCAATTGTTTTTTAAAACGGAGGAGGAAAACTCCGGTTATAAAAATACCTGTGTACGTGTGGACTAGGCCTTACTCACCCTCAAGCCATCCTAGATGTATATTACATTCTTCTTTCTTTATAATGGCAGTGAATGGTGCTCTGTTCTTGAAGTCCATAAAAGTGCATCTATATTCATCATAACTTTGACTCTCTAACCATTTTGCAGGCTTTATGAAAATGAAAAAATGAGCTTTATTTGTCAAGAGAACACAAACACACACAATTTTTTGTTGTGGTTTTCAGAAGCTGTGGGCACATTCAAATATATACATATGACACGAGTGACAAGAATTGAAATTTAAATTGCATAAAGTGAACATTACAGCCTTCATCTGTCAGTAGACTAAATTAAAATATTGATGGAAGTATATATACTGTACATTTTGTTGAGCTTGACTCAAGAAATGCTTCAGTTTTGGACCAAAACGCATGACTTATTATTATAGCGTCACCTAGGGTTTGTTAAAAACCTGCCTGAAAATACCATGCCAGTTTGTTGACAGTGCAACCTATATTGGACAAATTTTAAAATCATCATTGGAATGATTTATTAAGTGCACTTTTTTGCCATTTGTGTAATGACCCTGTAATTGCTGCCTGCAGCTGTAGTTGTATTTTTGTTTGTTTGTTTTATTTTTCCACCACATATCAAATTATTTGTGATTGTGTTTGATAGTGTTCTGTGATGTTGTAATGATTTTAAAAGGTTTACTTTTAACATAGTCTAATTTACACTTTGATTTGAAATGACGCACAATAAAAATAAAAGTTACATTTACCTTGATTTTGTTGTTTTCTTCTCGCTGACATTGCTATGTATGTATGTATGTATGTATGTATGTGTGTATGTATTTACACAGTGCTGGGAAGTAACTGATTACAATCCGGATTATATAATCAGATTCCAAAAATGTAGAACTTGTATTAGATTATATTACGTTTAAAAATGCTCATAATTAGATTACAGTTACTTTTAAATGGATTACACGATTATATTATTCACACAATGGTAGTAAATTATTCATAATTTATTGATTCTCTCTAATTCTTATTTTCATTCTTACATTTTCCTTTCTTAAAAAAAAATATTTATTACAATTTTACATTTTTATGATTAATAATCCTTAGCTTTTCATCAACTCACAACCCCCCTGTTCTTTCATTAACTCCAGTTTGGGAAACCCTGACATAAAGCTAATGCTTAATGCATTTCATGTTGTTGATATCAAAGAATGGAAAATATTTTCTCTCTCTCTCTGAATGATAAATGAGTAAGGTCGAACGTAATCAAAAAGAAGTCCGAATAAATTACCTAAAATTAGTAAAATTTTCATAATTTCCATCGTAATTTGTATTCAGACAACAATTAGCAAGTAATCTACTTGCTGACATACAAATATTATATATGTCAGATACTAATTCTCAGAAAGAATAGATTTAAACTGTTTAAATTAGACTAATTAACAGATTAATGAATACAAATGTGTAATTAATACAACTTAGTTATCAGTCTATTAAAAATATTAAATTAGATTTAAATAAATAAATACATTTAACAGTACATTACTACAGTGAGCATAACACATATAATGTAACTTCATAGAAACTAATTGCAGATTTATAATTTTTTTGTAAAAAAGTTTTATAAATTGGGTGTTTATAAAAGATAGATGCCTTTTCAATTTTAGGATGGGGTCCCTCATATTTGGAAACTGTTAGCCATCAACCTTTTTCGGCCATTGAAGCGGATGCAGGATCTGCGCATGCGTAGTCACATCACAGCGGAGCAAGCATCTTATGGCGTGAGCGAAGGAGGAGCGGGCCCGCGCATGCGCAACACCGGCAGGATTCTGTCCCTCCATGACATCCAGCGGGACTGACTGCTGCTGTTGCGCACACGGAAAGAGGAGCGATCGTCAAATACATGATCCGCCTAATCCTTCAACCCTCCTCGAGCTCCAGGACTGCTAGATAATAACGCGCTCAAGTGGAATCCGCAGGCCTAAAGGACACAGATACGGATATCACGGGCGGTTTGGTGACTGTAATTGATTGGGATTTGGTCGAGGATGAGGCTGATCAAGAGCACACATGCGGATGGAGAGCAGAAGCGCGAGCTGCCTCCTCCATTCAGAAACCCGTTCGTGCATGACTTAAGATTCACATCTGCCCAGAAGCTCCAGGTATGTGTTGCGTTTGTGTGTGGGGATGTGAATGGGGATGTAGGCCACGAGATGTTCCTCTCTGGCCTGCTCAGATGAGAGTTTCCTTCCTGTGCTACATGTTGCACTCTGTCTCGAGGAGCCTATCAGCATTCAGGAATCATGCATGTTCAGCTGCTGCAGCAGAAACGCTCCTTAGCACATGTGAAGCTACAACGGGCTTTTGTCTTATTCGCGGATCTGCGCCATCAGATGGAGTTTAAAACGTACATTTGTGCCACATCCATACAGTTCACTTGGAAAAGTATCTGTCTAAATATGTCTATTCTTCTGTCTGTCTGTGTATTGTTTTGTCTAACGTATTGTCTGTCTCTATATGTGTCTGTTTTTTATCTGTCTGTCTGTCCTGTGTGTGTGTGTGGTAGGGTGATATCTGAAGAGAGATGGCAGCTGCTTGACAGATAATCAGCTTTGCAGGGTGAAGATGAGCCCATGTGTTTATGGACGTCTCTATCAATAAACTTCCAAGTTACAGTTTTTTAAGCAAGGACCACTAGTTAAACTGTTGCATTTTTCTAATTGATTGCATACTTTTGTGATATCATTTTCAGCATTACAATTCGAGTGAAAGTGGAGCATGAATGAGAGGCTGTCTCTTTTTTTTTTTTTTTGGTCAGCAGCACTGGAGTCACATGAACTAAAGCTGATGATCATGTTCTCTAGCATGATCTGAGATGATCCAAAGAGCTTCAATGAGAGTCACGTTATTGGTGACTCATTTGTTTATTGATTAGTGGGCTATCAGTTATGCAGTTTTAAAGGTCCCGTTCTTCGTGATCCCATTGTTCAAACTTTAGTTAGTGTGTAATGTTGCTGTTAGAGCATAAATAATACCTGTACAATTATAAAGCTCAAAGTTCAATGCCAAGCGAGATATTTTATTTAACAGAAGTTCCCTTTCAAAGCCTACAGCGAACGGCCGGTTTGGACTACATCCTGGTACTTCCTTCATTAATTACGTCAGTAGAACAGACTAACCTCCGCCCACAAGAATACGCAAAAAAAGGGGGTGTGGTCTTGTTGCTGTCCCACGTGGAGAAGAGGAAATGTCGCGTGGAGAAAAGGAAGTGTTGCGTTTCAGTGTGTTTGTCGCCATGTCGTCGAGACGCTGTTATTTTCATCCCGGAGTCAAATCACCTTTGTTTGGCTTTCCCAGGGACGCTGTAGAGATCATTAAGCGCATACATCTCCCGTTAAGAGGCGTGACCTTTCCGTGCAAGTTACTTACGCCAAGCTGCTGTCTAATCACCACACAGGAGCCGTGCCACGTTCGCTAAGCTGCGGTCAAATCACAACACGGGAACCGCTGGCACAATCAGAACTCGTTACGTATTTCTGAAGGAGGGACTTCATAGAATAAAGGAAGTCATCAGCCGTTTTTAGGACAGTGAGAACAGCGGTATACAGATAAGTAAATTGTGTGAAAAATACTGTTTTTTTTTACACGCGAAACATGAACATTAAAAAAAAAAAAACGAAGAACGGGACCTTTAAAAGGATATTCGTTTCCTCACACATTTCACATTTCTCACAGCGGAATTCGTCATAGTTGGGTTAACTTTTAAAGCGGTGAATGAGAGTATACATTAAATATATTTGTTGTGTCCCCATTTGATCAAATAGCAAAAGGAAAAACTCCAGAATAGTGATTTCACAACTTTCAAAAAGAAGGAAAAAATAGAGAGATTGATAACGACAGTGAAAAGAGATAAAAATGTAAATTTTTACCATCACTCCCAGACGCTGTATTAGAAACACCCTCACAGCAGCGGTAACTTGTTTTTTGTAATTTGATGCAAAAGTAATATAATACAAAGTATTAGTGTTATAAATGTACATTCATAAAATAAAATAAAAATACAAAAATGTTGCAGGATTTACGATATTGATGACCGTTAAAATGCGTCATCACAGTCTGTGAAAAGATTTAAAGACATACCCCAAGTTCCTGAATTTATATATCCATCCATACATGCATACATGCACAGAACTGGGAAAACAATTTGTTCATTCCACTGACAAGAATGAAGGTAGATTTCAGAAAGTTTATGTTCGTCATTTAATAAAGAAAAACAATTTTTATTTAGTTATTTTTATTGCATGAACTATAACCCTAAAAACATCTGATGATTCTCATGGTAATGTGTGAGTTCATCAGCACATGTAAAGGTGTGTGACAAGCGGCCTTTTCAGGGACTGCCAAGCAATTAACATGAACTGAATTGACCTCTTTAGGATGCTTTAGCATCTCAATGTTAAAGGCTTTGGTTCTCGGGTCTATGCCTCTGAAATCCTTTAATTCTTCAGCTCTCTAATTAAAAGAGAGATCTTGAAGCCTCAGGTAATGGGCCATTGAAGGCAAGTTTCTTATTTGTCAGACACCAATGTTGAATAATCAGTCTTCATTGCGATGGATCATCTTGTCTGTTTTCCCGCTTGCTTTGTTTTTATCTGTCTGTAAAGTTTTGTAACGCTTCATATTTTGTGACGTAACTGATATCACTGTGGCCAGAGCACTTTTAGTATTATCATGTGCAGACTCTTGGCTGTTCTTTCTTGTGCAGTGAAGAATATCCCATGAATTATTCCACTGAAATGCACATGAAATCTCTGCTTTCTCCTCAGTTGGTCCGTTTTCGCAAGGGCCACTTTAAAATGTACTCTCATCCCTTTTCTTCACTTCTAATCCCTATTAGCACCCTTTCCTGTGAGAATGTTAGTAGGGAAATATAATTGTTGAGAAGCATTTTGAATTATCCATCCGTGTTATCTTGAGTATTTCAAGTCTTCTGAGTCTTTTTTTTGTGTTGGACAGTCTCCTGCCGAGACCTTGTCAGTCATTCAGAGATTAGCCCTGGCTTGTCTAGTAATGCGTCATATCAGTTTATAACCACAGAATCATACACTTGAAAACCAGTTTATGTTTGAAAAGCAATATATACTGCCTGGGCCAAAAAATCGCTGTTTTGATCTAAATAGGCAAATGCTTAAGAGTCTGTGATTGGATCATTATTGCAGTGATTATGTTTCTAGAGTGTTATATGTTTGGCAACAGTTCCTCTAACCCTACTTAATTGTTTTTAATTTCTTAAACAACTATGTAGGAAGACACATCATTGCCATATTCCAGAATGACATTGTCAAGATTCATCAGGCTCAAATTGTGAAAAAATGGTTGGGAGGGAGCATGATGAATAATAATTTTCACACATGAATTGGATGTGTCCAGACCTTAAATTCATTTAAAATCTTTGTGCTGGAAGAGATTTTACAGAGTGCTGGACTCTTGCATTGTCAATACAAGATCTTGACCAAAAACTGATGCACCTCTGGAAGTAGGTAACCTCTGGAAGGCAACCCGAGGCAACCTCTGGAAGTAGCCTAATAATTACAATTTCCTTTAGGAATTCCTGTGTGATTGGATGCATTGATGGCACGCATATCTCCATCGCACCTTCCAAAAATGAAACCGATTACTGAGTTATTGGGATGCCAGATGGAAGGGTAGTCAGAGATATATGCCGTAACCACCACCACAGCTGTTAAATACACTCCAATTATTCACAATTTATCTTTTGATTCTTCTTTTTCCTGGTGGATTTTAAAATTCTTCCAATACTTGGTATTGTGTCCATGATCTCCTCTTCATCTGTCAGTGGTGCTGGTGTTTTGTGAGCCTCTACCTTCTTGCTGTTGGCTGAGTAGAAGTCAAATGTTAATTTCATTACCCTAATTAAGAAATGTAACAGGTTGGATTAGAGAGCATTTAATTATGTGAAAAGAGCATTAGACTATGTGGGAAAAGCTGCTGCACATTGAAATTAGGGTTGCAAAGGGGTGGAACATTTTCTGAAAATTAAGATCCCATGGAAAGTTGGGATTCCAAATTCCAAAGGAATTTTGGAAATATTCCAATTTGGAAACTATAGGAATTTATGGGAATAAACTGGAATTTATGGGAATTAATTGGACATTTTTGTAAATTTATATAAACTGTGTCATATACAAGAATATATATATATATATATATATATATATATATATATATATATATATTAGTGGTGGACCGTTATCAGCTTCAACGTGCTGCGTTAATGCGAGACTCTTATCGGGCGATTAAAAAAAAATCTCCATTAATCTATTCTCAAAGTTGGGTTGGAAGCTGGGTCTATACTACGCAAGCTATGATGACTTTCACCTTGATATTTTAGCGCGAATGTACACCTAGCCGAATTGCACTGTAGGGGGCGAGAGAACGAGTCTTCGAACCTGTGTGTATGCCTACTAGTGTTGTCAAAAATATCCATATTTCGTTATGTATCGATACTGAAATATCTGAAACGATACTCATTTTCTACAGTATGGATATCAGCTGCGCTCTCCTCTCCGACCGACAGCGAGTGACACGCACCCGCCTCCTCTCATTCAGTCCGTTTAATCCTCTGAACATTGAGAACGGGTGTTCTGCTGGACTTTTGTTAGTATTGGTGTGACCGGTCTGAATTTCGTGCAGGGTTGCTCATAACGTTAATTCTACTAATTTCCGCAGATTTCGCGCTCGCATCTGAAGCGCACACACACATACCGTAATAAAGTCGCCTCTGACATACAAGTGCAAAAATGAGCTCCTTTTTTCAGCTTATTAATGGTCAAATACACTCAAAAATGTCTCAATGCCCATCTTGGTAAGTTTTAACATAAACACAGTCATAGCCAGCTCACAGGAACAGTGTTTGGATATGCGTGCGTCAGGTCTTAAAGGGACAGAAGTTAATTATTAATTAAAATACAAAAAGACAAACGATCACTTACGAGCGCACATTCTGAATGCGTTCGGCAGAATTCAAATGAGCCATTTTATTCGGCGTTTTTTTTGTTGCATTTTTGGCATATTGATATATTTTCCAATTACTTTTAATGTAGTAAATATGTAAAATATATTTCTATTGCAGCGATTGTTATGCATGTTATTTATTTCAGTGTCACATGATCCTTCAGAAATAATTCTAATATGGTGATTTAATACTCATTTATCAATGTTGGAAACTACGGAGCCCCCCTAGTCCCACTTTGTCAAAAACATTTCTTATAACTATCTTGTGGCCTCAAGATAGTAACTCGTGGCCTCAAGATAGTAAAGTGTCTGACACATGCACCCTTTGTTATTAAACTGGACCCTGTAGTGCAATACTTCACATTCTGTGCAATATTCTCCGTTTTAATATTCAGTGTGCAATATAGTTTGCTGCAGTTCTGCTTCTATTTATTTACTAGTACTGTTCATCACAATTATGTTAATACAGTAATGTAAATCTTGTAGGCTGCATATCCATAGTTCTTTATAATTATTCTTCATATTTTATAGCCTATATTTATACTTTTTACATGTGTATATACTTGTTTATTTAAATTTGTCAATCGCTATGACAAATTTGTCAACACTTTTAACAAATTTCCAAAACTCTTAACGCACCAACACACCTACAACACACAATTGGCAAAACGGTTAATTTCATGCTCAAAATCACATACTGTAAACTAAACTCTAACACAAATTTTCTGAATAAAATAATACACTAACACAATACACATAAACTGCATTATTTTATGTGTCAGGTCTGCCCTTATACAATAGACAGTGTATTTTATTGATCATAGATTGTGTCTTTTGAAGCATCTCTATATATATTTTTTGTTGAGTTTTGTAAATGCATGCATTTAGTTTATTTTGCTGCAGAAATTTGATACAAAAAATGAATGTCCCATCTCAGAGTAGCTTTATAGAATGCCCTTCAGTTTTATTTCATTGTCAGCAATCACCATGTTAACAATCACCATAGTTCCTGATCTTCATTTAGGAGCTTTCCTCTGCCCCCTGAGGGAGAGAGGTGTTGAATCCTTAGATAGACAAAATGCAGTTACATATAGAGACTAGGGGTGGTTAATCTGTCTGATTTCCCGATTCGATTCGATTACGATTATTGAAGTCCCGATTCGATTACAGTCGATTTTCGATTATTAACGATTCTCGATTAGCGATTATTGATTTTCCATTTCACAACAGTAAACGAAAATACACTACAAAGTGATTGCAGTATAAAAAAAAAGTCAGCTACTGAATTACTTAACTCTTTTATTGAGTAACAACAACTCAAAGCACTTGTCGTGTAGTGTAGAAATGAATACATCACATTGTGTTGTGACTCATCAAGTTGAACTAAACAATAACAAATAAATGAAAGGCTTATTTCCTTTAGGAAGTAGATCAGAACCAACATACTGTAGAAATTGGACAATTTTCTTCTAGAAAGACAACGTGTTCAGGTGGAGGAAGACTGCAGGTTGCAGTCGAAACATGTCAAGGTAAAGAAGAAGTTTTCTCCACCTAAACACCTTGTCTTTCTAGAAGAAAATTGTCCAATTTAATCATTAAGAAGACAAAATGAACATTTTTGAACAACTTACTGTAGCTTCAGCTTATATACTGTACTGTAGAACACAGTGAGAAAATGTCAAGAGTGATGGATGCGTGCGCGCGTGAGGGGGGCGGGAACGCGACGCGTGGAACGATCGAGCTCCTCTCGTTCGTTTCCTGACGTGAGAAAGACAAAAGGGGAAAAAACGACAGAAGAAACGACAGTTCGTGTCGGAGGAGTGTCGAGGCCCGTTCGGTTCCGTGAGCGGGAGCCGCGAGTCGGAGCGGCGGTGTTTCCAGCATCAGTCCGGCTGTGTGTGTGTGTGTGTGTGTGTGTGTGTGTGTGTGAGATCCGCTCATCGCGTCCTCAGGATCGCCTTAATTCCCGCGAATGTGCGCGTCGATGTGTGTCGCTCATAAATCTGCGGATTGAAGGCGTTTATTCGGTGTTTGTGCGCAAATCTGAGCCGTGCTAACGCGCTAATGTGCCTGAGCTCCAAAGGAGGCGAGGCAGGAGGATTTCTAGAGTGTTCCCTCAGAATCATCTCAGCATTAAAGCATTAACGACAGATTTACATTCATCTAATGAACACACACACACACACACACACACACACACACACACACACACACACACACACACACACGGTGGTAGAGTCAGGTTTAGATAAATAAAAAAATCGATTTTTGAAAATGTAATGATCGATTCATGCTCGTCCATAACATACTCGCGATTAATCGATAATCGATTTTTTTCACCACCCCTAATAGAGACCAGAGGCATACAGTCACTGTAATAAATGGTAAAAGTATTTACACTTTGCAGTAGAAGCCCTTATACAATATCATACATGTTGGTTTCTAGAAAAAATCTGGATGATGGATGCCACTGTGTCCCGGCTGAGATTTGGCTGTACTCGTTCACCAGCCTCACTGTATGATAGCTTGTGGTTTATGACATGGTCTATGATATTAGCTCTTATTTCATCAGTTACCCTAATTCTGGCCCTTCTTTGAGCGCCGCCATGCATTCTAACTCCTCAATCTCTACCTTGTCCTTTTCCAGGCATTCCTCTCCCTTGCTCTTGTCCCACTCCTCTCCCTTGTCCTGGTACTCATATTCCTCTCCCTCATGAAGGCATTTTTCTTACTTTCTTTTTGTTGCTCTATATTGTTCCTTTTCCACAAGATAATACCAAAGATGTCCTCTTTTATACCATATGGCCATGTGAATGAAAGAACATCAACACCACCTGAACAATTCCTAGATGGGAATCAGCTGTGATTTATATATTTGCATAACTTCAATCGGCTGTTTCTCAGTATCAATGGAATAAAATACAGGGGATATAGTTGTGTTTCAATTCACAGTATAGACAGCTGTTCACTTTTACTTTAGCCTATAAGGTTATGTTTAGAACATGATGTTATCTGTTCTGACATACAGTGTTAAAGCATTGGTAAATTTGGCAGTACAAATTCATTGTTTTGGTCTTGGTTGAGCTTGTGTGTAAGTAGAATATCCTAGACACTGTGTCAGAAATGTTGATTTATGGCTTTATTTATGGCCATAATTATGTCCACGTGTCACTCAAACTGACAGGTCACTGGCTGTCAATGGATGTATTTATTGGTGAATTTATGAGGGGCGTCACCCTGATTGGCTGGTCACGAGTGTCAATCAGATATAGGGTCAGTTGGATTTATAGTTAGATATATGGGTATATTTATGGGGGTTACATATCACCTAGGGCTGTACGATTAATCGAAAAATAATCGAAACCGAAATTCAGAACCTCTAACCGACGTATTTTTCCCATGTCGGTTATTTCGGTTTTAGTCACGTGACTCCGCCCCGTCAGTCACATCAAGTGCAGTTTGCAGGCACACAGAGAGATGCAGGAGCAGTTATCTTTGTTTATAGATGTCCAGAATCACTATAGTAACTGCATGTTTTACAAAGTTTATACAGGTCTGTTAATTGCCGTTCTTATGCGCTGACACACACACACACACGGGGCGCGCGCAAGCCCCGAAGCCAGATCGCTTTCACTTTCGTCCTCATAAATTTTGTCAAGTAAATGCGTTTAAAGGCTTGAACATTTAACGCAATTGTGCACTATTCAAAAACAACAATACGGAAAACTTCTCCGTTCAGTGCTCAGCTTTTTTTGTGTGACACAGAGCCGAGCCGTATCGCGCCCTGAAGCAGACCTCTTTCACCTGCGTCCTCCAAGTCTTTGTCATTTGTATGTGTTTTAGGTCCTGCCAGTTTGAACATTGAAGCGATTTAAGACCATCAGATGTGTGTTATGTTGAACTAATGCCTGATATATTGTGACAAACGAACAATCACACAGTAGCTCGCACATCACGTGAAGATCGCGCAGAGAGCAGCTCAGAAACGCAGTCCTGTGACTAAAGTAAAGTCACTAAAGTAGCTTATAAACTCAACCATTATAGGCATATATTTTAAAACCTTTGAAGTAAAACCACATCTTCATAATGAATAGAGATGGTATGACTAATTCACACACACAATCACTCTCTCGTTAATGCATTCAAATAAATGTAATGTAGCCTAGGCCTACTGTGTTAATGTATCTGTATCTGATGTACAACAAGCAGAAATCCCCGTTGACAATAACTGCTGAAATCACAAAGAAATGCACTTTTTCATTAGAAAAAAATTCCACCTTTAATAGTAAAAACCTTATCAGGTACTTACTCAAAAACCTTAAGAGGGCAAAAAATGGAAAGCAAAAAAAAAGAAAAAAAAGAAAAGAAAAATAACCGTTCATTAATCGTAATCGAGGTAAAATGTTCAATTAATCGAGGTTTTTATTTTTGGTCAAATCGTTACAGCCCTAATATCACCCCAGATGGGCGTTTTTACAACATTTGTTGAACCCTAGCTCTCTGGCTCCTTTCAGTCTGTAGGAAGCTGTTTGTGATTGTGTTTCCTTTGATTGTTGGAGGGTGAAATTCACACAATCAGGTTTTTAACTTTATGTTGACATCTCAGCAGGAGATGTGTTTCCAGCGTGCGTGCGTTGCAAAAGAACAAATACACTTTTGACTTCTGAGTAAAATAAGACAAACACGATTTAAAAAATATATATCGTTAGTTTGCCACAAAAGCAAAGCATGTTGTCTATTTTCTTTTAATAAAACTTTGACTTTTACTATTTTTATTCTTTAAATTCTTATAAAACAGTCTGGTGGCATGTATTTTTTTCTTCAGGAGTGGTTAAAGTAAAGTCGAGTAAAAACTCTTTGGATGTGTATTTGGCAAACACATAATTTTCACTTAGAAAACGTTTGGACTGAACCTTTTTCTTTTGACAAACTTATATTTCAGATTTATTTACCTGAGGTGTTTAACAACCACAAGGGATACATGATGATCTCTATGTTTCAGGTAGTGCAAACATGTGATGTTCAAGAAAGCTAATCTTGGTTTAATCTTTGTCTTTGTGAGGCCAGAACACAAAATTTAGTGTTAGGTGATCCAGACAAAGGTTCACTAAAAGTTAATGAGTTTGTTTGCCCATATAATCTTAAGATATTAGGTTAAACCTATTTGGCTTGCTGTCCACTGATGAGGGTGGTTGATGAAACAGCTTCAACTCGAGCTCTGATATACCCCCACATACCCCTTTTCCACCAAGGCAGTGCTAGAGCTAGATCGGAGCCAGAGCTAGTCCCAGTTCATAGTTGGTTCAACTGAGGAGCCTGCTAAGAACCGTTTGCGTTTCCACATGCTAAAGAGCCACAACAGAGCCAGGTCTTACGTCACTGTATACGTCTCCTCTTTCTCAGCAACGCTAGCGGGAAACACACACACCAGGCTTGTTTGAGATGCATCGGCGCTGCGCAGACCGATCCACGTATAATATTTAAAAAAACGCATGAGTGAATCAAAAGCATAAGGAGTCATGTGCTCTCGCTGGACTCGTTATCATACGGAGATCGGTCTCTGCACAGCACCGCTGCCAACAAGCCTTCCATCAACAACTATTGATTAACGTGGCTTTACGATCCTACATCGGCATTAAAACACAACGAAAACACAGCGAATCCAACGCATTCGTGCAGTTCGCCGTAATTAGCATAGACGGAGATTACAAACGAGCAGCAGCTGTTAGCTCCATTAGCTGCTATTTCAACAATGGCGGATCTCAAGTCTGTGTTCGTCTTGTTGACCCCGCCCCCAGCGCCTGACGTAATCGGTTCTTACTTATAGCCCTGTTCTAGCCCAGCTATGTTTTGGTGCTACTTAAGAACCACTTTTCCTGGCTCGGAGCTGGAGCTTTGGGTGTGGAAACACAAAGAACCGATTTGGAACTAGGCTCTGGCTCCAATCTAGCTCTGGCTCTGCTTTGGTGGAAAAGGGGTAACAGTGACTAAATATAGGATGTGATTATGTAGGGCAAGGTACCTAAGATGTCTGTTGATTGGAAGATTAGATGGGCTAGCTCCTCCCTAAATTACGTTTAGGAACTTCACAAAATATTCTGGAAGTCATTTTCACACCGTGAGTATGCTTCAACATGTAAATATACAATATATTGCATATTATGGTTTCATGTTGCTTTAAAGTTTTTGTTTGTTTGTTTTTTTACTAACATCCAGCAGAAAATGAAAGAGATGAGTTTAGGATGTTTCAACTATTACCATCTTCTTTGACCCCCAAATAAACAGGTAATGGGATGTTTTATCAATGCGACACAATACACAGTTAGATATTTTTTCTTGGTGTGTGTGTGTGTGTGTGTGTGTGTGTGTGTGTGTGTGTGTGTGTGTGTGTGTTTAGTAGTAGTAGTAGTAGTAGTAGTAGTAGTAGTAGTAGTAGTAGTAGTAGTAGTAGTAGTGCTAAAAATCTTTGTGTGCATTTTTATATTTTATATTTATATTTTTTCAGGGGTTATGTCACACCGCTGTTATGCAAAGTTCCACACTCTTGTAAAGGCTATGGATAACTTTCAAACATAATCTTTATATAGGAATTATGTGTCCAAAACACCTATGTCAAATTCAAAAGACCAAGAATGACCTTACTAAGAAAAGACAACATACATTGAAAAGTATAATTTATAATAAATACAAAAATACATTTGTGAGCAATTGTGAAAATTTGTAAATTTGGTTTTGTAAGTTGTTTTTATATCTTACATTGGAAAGTGTGTGTGATGAATACAGACCTTTTATGTGCAATTTGTAAGTTTGTTACAAGTTTGTAAATGTGTTTTTACATTTTACTTTTATTCTTCTATTACTCTATTACTAGATTTAGTCATCTTGTTCAGATAGCAGATTACATATCGTCGCTGTCCGATGAAAACCACGTATGTCCATTTTGCCGATTTTGAGATTTTTCGACGGATTGAATGTCCAGGTTCATTTCCGTATACAGTATGCGTCACATATCTAAATGGCCAATGAAAAGTTGTGAAATCATGTCATCTGATTTTCATGTATATCCATTTGGTGTCAAAGCTGTCAATCACGCCGCGTATCTCCCGCCCTGTGGAAGCATCTCGCCGGTCTCGCTGGTATCGTGAAGTTGTTTCATCGAAGCTCAGCACTGGATAGCCGATAGTACGACATTGAAGCTCTCCGCAGTTTAGTTCTAATCTAGTTCTTCACAGATTAGTTTGCTTGCTAGTATGTAAATAAACTCGGTCTCTTTGATAAGATTCAGCCTTTTTTTCTCAGTCAAACTGATCAAATTATAGCCTGTAATGCTACTGTCATGATTGTCACTAGAACATGCCTCACTCATACTGCTATCACCGCTTGCCAGAGGCTGAGAATATCCAGCATGTATTCCTCTGTATTCCTCACGTATTCCTCTGCTGAAACGCGACTTTGCCATTCTAATTAATGATCGGAAGAACGCGTATCGACCACCGTTACTGTAAAATATGCACGTATGTCCATTTAAACTCAATTTTGGTCAAATGTGGATTATATCATTACACTGGCAAGAATATGGTTACATGTAAAGATGCTGTACCAAGTATGACAACGCTACATTCAACTGCTTTTGAAATACAGTGTTTTTTTCACTTCCTGAAAAGTAAGCGTTTTGGACATACGTGAGTTTCATCGGACAGCGACGATATATATATATATATATATATATATATAGGTATTGGGTAAGTTTGTATGAAAGAAAAATGTAAGCATTTTAAAATCGTATTAACTGACTGCATATTGCGTGAATAAAACATGAATTGTGTTAATGGTATGGTCACAACAGACGGATGTTGTGGTAATTGTTTAGAGTTTTGAAAATGTGACAACAGTTTGGACAAAAGGCATTGAGGCAATTGCTAGAAATTGAAAAAACAACAACTGTTAAGTCGCGATCGAACAGAAATAGCCACATGTAAAAGTACTACATATGTCACCAGAGAGAAGTTTATAATTTTAACTCAATCCAGTTATGATATTTAGATTAAATATTACGAGGTCAAAAACAAACAAAATCATATGCACATGGTGGATTGTTCGGAATCATAACATGCATTTAGAAAGTAGATAGGATGGAATTTATTTTGTGCAGCCTTTAAGTTAACTTTTACTAAAGAAAATGTTAAGATGTTCCATTAGTGACATCATCATATTCAATTGTCTCAAGTAAAATTAAAACACAATGTATTGCGTATAACACATCGATAATAATTGGAATGTTTTTTTTTTCCAAAAATATATAAACACTTTTAAACAATTTTCAACAATCTAAATAAACTATTATTATGTCAGTAACATACATACTCTTAAAGGTGTGGGAAATTGGATCCAATCACTGTTAAACAAAAAACAAATAAAATGTAAACTTATAGCAAGGAACGCGGATAATGTCAAGTAACACAAAAACAGAAGCAAGAACTCAATACATTATCATTGGGAGTAGCCATTTTAACGTTAGTGTTGTAGAATGCCTTCTGTGTTTTAATTACTGTATCCTAAACCTTTTTTAAATACCAGATTCATGAGGTAGGGCCAGTAGGTGTGAAACATCCAAGAATGGGACACCCAAAGAATGTGACAGCTTCAGTAGGCTAGTCATAAAACACCACAGTTGTTGAGGTAATTCAGAAACGCAACCCTTTTCTTTAAACAAAAGTGATAAAGTAATTTGCTTGTAAATCGATGGGCACTGTATTTTGTTTTACACCATAGATTGTGAGGGTTGCTGATAAAATATTTCCTAGTTCCTTGCTGCTTTCAATATCCACATACCGCCCCACAAATCTATTTCAACGTTATTCAAAAACTAGGATAGCAATAGCATAATAATATAATGTACATTTCTCTAGTGATGACGATGGTTTAAAACCATAATTTTATTAAAGCAAACAAATTCACAGGAACACTTGTATATGAACAAAGAGAAGACGATAACAGAGTTCCCTAACATTACAGCAGATTCTACGAAACACTGTTGTTGTTTTGCAAAGTGTAAGGAAAACAGACACACACACACACACACACAAGACATTGCAATCACACAGAGAGAATCAGTGTGTTTCAGGAGAAATGCAAACAAAATAAAAGAACGCATAAAAACACAAATGTCTCCATACGGTTACATGCTAATATTTTGTCTGTTTCAGAGTCAGATGACCGCTAAGAAAGACCTTGTGACTTATGTGAACTTTGATGAGGGCCAAGAACACTAACACTGTTAAACGTGCGGTACAATAACAAACGTTCAATATAAATTAGAATCTAACTCTGATGTGACTGATTTTGTTTCACATATAACTGTTAATGATCTCAGCTAGCAAATGCAACAGAACTATTGAACTAACTATTTATTACTACATATTTACAGTATGTTAAAACATTTTGGTATAACAAAATATTGAGACACAACGTCTGTTTTCTGCATCAGATCTATAAGACAGATATCACTGCTGTCAAAGTATTGGTGTGAACAGAATAAAAAAAGGCAAGAATCATCTCACCTTTCACTTAAAATTACTACTTAACTGTATTACATTTACTTAACGCTTTTTTAGAGACATACACAAAATAACTGTATCTGTGACTGTGCCGTGAAATTCACAGATTTAAATGCAATAGTTTAAAGTGTAATAGTTGTACAGGTAGAAAACAGGAAGACTCACTTTTCATGTCGATGTTTCAGACTACCCAGAAAGATGACCTCAAATAAAAATAATTTGTTTAGTCTTAAACAGTGTCATGTAGAAGGACTGTCACCTATTCTCTCTATGCTGTATTTGTTCATGCTTTCATTACCTATGAACATGTTTGACCACACTCAGAGAGTAGTCTTTACAAACTGTACAAAAACAAAGAAACAAAAATGTAATTCATCGACTAGTGGAATTTTATTTACAAAATAAACATCAACTTTCACAAAAGATCAGAAGAAAGGATTTCTGTATTCTTTATAGCTAAATGACTCTTTTCCTATATGCCTTACACACATTCCTAATAAAGTGACCTCTTGAATTTACTTTTGTGCAAAATGAATACTTGTATAAAGATGATGTTTAAATGTATCCATAGCCTTTACAACTTTATAGTTCTTAATGTGTTTGCATAACAACCGTGTGGCATAGTTCTGATAGAAGAGCAAAACATGTTCAAATATTTAAGCACATGTAGTTAGTAGCTTTATTTGAGTCAAAGAAGATGGTGATAATAGCTGAAAACATACTATAATCTTTAATGTCAAGCGGGGGCGTTGAAAGAAATGATTCTGAAATGTTAAACACCTTAGGAAAATCATTTGAAATGCTGGTTTGTCAAAAGAGAATGTTTAAGACAAAAAACTTTTCGTAAATGAAAGTTCTGTGTTCATCACACACACTTTCCAATGTGAGAATTATGATCTTACTCTGATTTGATCATGTTTTGTTGACAACATTCAAAGAGGCGTCTTCACGTAAAATGAAACAGCCCAACAGAAGAAGAAACATGAAAAGTGTGATCTGCTATCTGAACAAGATGACTAAATCTAGTAATAGAGTAATAGAAGAATAAAAGTAAAATGTAAAAACACATTTACAAACTTGTAACAAACTTACAAATTGCACATAAAGGTCTGTATTCATCACACACACTTTCCAATGTAAGATATAAAAACATAACTTACAAAACCAAATTTACAAATTTTCACAATTGCTCACAAATGTATTTTTGTATTTATTATAAATTATACTTTTCAATGTATGTTGTCTTTTCTTAGTAAGGTCATTCTTGGTCTTTTGAATTTGACATAGGTGTTTTGGACACATAATTCCTATATAAAGATTATGTTTGAAAGTTATCCATAGCCTTTACAAGAGTGTGGAACTTTGCATAACAGCGGTGTGACATAACCCCTGAAAAAATATAAATATAAAATATAAAGTGCTGCATAGGGGTAATGGTATTCCTGTATGTCATGACACAATTAACATATACCCTATCAAACACTGCTGATCCTGCTGAGATGTCAACATAAAGTTAAAAACTTGCTTGTGTGAATTTCACCCTCCAACAATCAAAGGAAACACAATCACAAACAGCTTCCAACAGACTGAAAGGAGCCAGAGAGCTAGGGTTCAACAAATGTTGTAAAAACGCCAATCTGGGGTGATATGTAACCCCAATAAATATACCCATATATCTAACTATAAATCCAACTGACCCTATATCTGATTGACACTCGTGACCAGCCAATCAGGGTGACGCCTGTTGTGAACTTTTCTCTTCTAAAGTGTAGGAAACTCAGAAGTGAAGACCAGGAGACTTCGGGATTCAAACAGAAGTTATTCTTTTTAATGAGAACTCTCTGTGCTGCAGGTCGTCCGAAAACAGTCTGACTCAAACAGTCTACCTGAAAGGTTATATACACTCCAAAGGGGGAGGGATTTACATTGAGATTGAACAAAGCATGTTAATTAAATATACAGGTTTTGGGAAACCCGCCCAGACAGAGTATCACCAATTCTACTCTAATCAGCATAACTATTCAAAACGCATAGAGGTAACGACGGTGAGAGTCTGAAAACAAGTCCGGCAGGAATCTTCTGCTGGAAACTCAACAATCTTCCTTTATACCTCAAATGCTCACTGTAAAACAGGCCCAGCAGGAAATCTCCTGCTGGAAACCCCAGAATCATTATCTATACCTTAAATGCTAAATACAATGTACGTTCTTAAATTTGTAATCTTAACGCCCCTCATAAATTCACCAATAAATACATCCATGGACAGCCACCGACCTGTCAGTTTGAGTGACACGTGGACATAATTATGGCCATAAATAAAGCCATAAATCAACATTTCTGACACAGTGTCTAGGATATTCTAGTTGTGTATAAGAAGTTCAAGCATTTTAAATTTGTGTTAACTGTATGCATTTTGTGTAAAAGCAACAATAAATGTGTTAATTGTATTGCCTACAGAGACTAGGCTGTTGAGACTGTGCTAACTGTCTTAAGAGTTTAGGAAATTTGTTAAAATTAATGGAAAAAATTGTCATAGCGATTGTAAAAAAACTGTAATAACAGACGGAGGTCATATAAATGTATATAATTCTCATCTAAATATTTGATTATGCAGTGCATTTTTGTTTTTAAAGACAAATTTTCAGGTCTAACATTAGTATTGAGGTAAGAAATACTAAAGACATTTAATAAGAAATCAAATGTAAATTAATATTGGTCTTCCCTGAATAAATGAAATTAAATTAATTAGAGATGTTCCGATTCCCTTTTTCCCTTCCCAATACCGATTCCGAAACCTGGGCTCAGGGTATCGGCCGATACCGAGTACTGATCCGATACCTGGGTGTGTATTTGTATATACAGCTGTATACACTACTAGACCTGTATGAATTGCTAGAATTATTTTATGGTGTGCTTCAGACTTATCCCTTAATAAAACATGAACAAATACATGGTGAACTACTGTATTTATTTATTTATTTATTTATTACAGTATTTTTATTATCTGACATGCATTTGACAGTAATATTATTTATTTTTCTTAAGCGAAAAATAACTTCAAATGCAGTCACAAATCTAACACTGCAAACTGAAAAAGGTATTTTAGTTGTACAATATAACTGTATAAAAAACAGTGCAACAAATAAATGTAGGAATATATATCTCAGAATCAGAAAATAATCTCTACAACAAAACAAGTGAAAAATAAGCAACCATCTAGGCATTATTATTATTATTATTATTAGAGACATATTATTATTACATAGAGACGTAGCTAAATCTACTGTACAGCAGTAGCCTAATATATTCTGTCAATTTAAAATGTTTTAAACCGAACTTTTATTTTGACGGTTTGCCATAAAGATATTTCAGTGTCTGTGTTCCCAAATGAAACGGTAAATTCTCATGAAGTGACAGTTTATGCGTTCGTGTCCTCATATAGTGACCATAGACTGTGAATATGGACGTAGAGAAACTGGGGGAGGTTGCCGCTTGATAGTGACAAACAGCAGAGATTAGTGCATGCGTGCGTGCACGCTCACGGTCTCTTGCAGAGTGCTGAGCGGTTTGAACATTGGCAAGGCTTAAAAATGAATGCAAATGATAAACTTTAGTGACGATGCGACACTGCCTCGATTGTGCAAGTGGCAACTGTGTCAACTGTGCCGCTCGAGTTTAGTGCAGATGCGATGCGCTGATGTGAAGCCATTTGAGCATTTTGAAATCTTTAATAACAATATAATCTTTACTATCACTATCAGTATTAATTTATTTAAAAAAAAAGAAAGAAAAGAAAATACTGACCCCAAACTTTTGAACGGTAGCGCATATTGTTACAAAAGATTTCTATTTTAAACAAATGCTGTTCTTTTTTTTATTTATTTATTCATCAAGTTTCACAGGTTATAAAAAATATTAAGCAGCAACAATTGTTTCCAACATTGTTAATAAATCAGCATATTAAAATGATTTCTGAAGGATCATGATTCATGTGATAATGAAGACTTGAGCAATGATGCTGAAAATTATGCATCACAGAAATAAATTATATTTAAAAGTATATTAAAATAGAAAACCATTATTTTGAATTGTAATAATATTTCACAATATTTCTCTATATTTGATCAACTGTGCATGTTATGGAAGAATGCACAATACATGTAGGGGGTGTGGCCTCAATAGCCCTGCAATAAATAGTGTTGTGTGCATGTGATTGAGGAATGTGTAGGGTAGAAATTCAACTGGAATTGCATTGAATTTGGTTGTTTAACTAGGGCTGTGTGATATTGAAGAAAAATGCGATATCCTTGTTAAATAATGCGATATTTGATACAAAATTGCTTTAAGTGTGTCAAATCAATTTCTTTCCATCAACTGATATCTTTCACTTAAAGCATAACTGACTGTGTTTACATGAATACTCATCAAGACAGCTATTTTGACAGTTCGAGTGTGTAACAAGACATGGAAAAAAAGAACCGCTTGTGCGCACGTTCCGCTGTGTGTGTCAGACAGCAGATAGCGCGAGACTGCAAGGAGTTGTTTTTCGCAAGTTAAGGCGTTTAATAACTCTTTTTAACGTCAAGCAACAAGTCTATTCTCTGCTATATGCACTGACCTAAAACATACACTTTTCACAATGTTGAAGTAGCCTATTAAAATCATTCAGATATTGCGTTCCCTTGCGATATGCATATTGCGATATGCACATTCGCAATATTTCTATATATTGCGCAGCCCTAGTTTTAACCAAGATTATGCTGCAAGATTTATTTTCAACTACACTGAATTTCCCTGGTATTGGCTAACCTGTAATTTCGCAATTTTCCAGTTCATTCCCGTTAATAGTAATACCTAGCCTAGATATCAGCCAAACTTGGCCCTGCCCACAACATTTGAGGTTGGGAAGTTCGGTCTGGACTTGATCCGTTGTGGAGCAACTATGCTCGAACGAGTTCGGACCAATCAAATTGTCAGGGTGGGCTTTATATGCTGATGACATCCACGTCACCAAAGAGCGCTTGGGTTGAATTCGTTCTAATCCTAAACGGACAACTTGTTCGTATATGCATTCACCGTTACTATTTCTCTCAAAAATGATGATCGTGTTGGTAAGTAGTATCGTGTATCCTTAAATTCTTTTTTACAACACCAGCAAAGATTGTTTACACTCATTACATTTAATTTACATGTATGCATTTGGCAGACGCTTTTATCCAAAGCAACTTACAGTGCCCTTATTACAGGGACAATCCCCCTGGAGCAACATGGAGTAAAGTGCCTTGCTCAAGGACACACTGGTGGTGACAGCTGGGATCGAACCAGCAACCTTCTGCGTATCAGTTCCATGGTTTAACCCACTGGACCACCATCTCACCATCACCACACTTATCATCATCATCATCTTCTTCCAGTGTGCGTGCAGTTGAGTTCTGTTAGTTTTGATAGTCTCTCAACTATGCATCACTCCATTGTTCTGATTGGTTGTAGGTCTATCCAATTGATTGCAGAGGCATTTTCTTTCCTGTTTAGGTTGAAACACACTCCATAATCACAGCCCAATGGAGCAGTGTCAGACTCATATTCTGACTAGAATTGAGTATGACGACGTCAGGCTAGTTAATGCCCATATATTTCTGTTAATTCCCATGGAAAGTTTCCAGCCTTGAAAATTCCCGGAACTTTGCAACCCTAATTGAAATAGACACTGAATGATATTCATGTAATGTCAGGGCCTACACCAATGAACCGTTTATGCTTAAAGCTTTACTTGATTGAATTATGTTTTGATCCTTAATTTTTAGCTGCTGCCATGTTGTTGTTTTCCATGGGATACCATGAAAATTAATATTAGTTCAATAGCTTACCGGTCTGCCAGTTTTCACCTCTGATATTATAATAGCGATTAAAGGATTAGTTCACCCCAAAATGAAAATTTCCTGATATTTTACTCACCCCCATCTCATCCAAGATGTTCAGGTCTTTCTTTCTTCAGTCAGAAATAAATTAAGTTTTTTAAGAAAACAATCCAGGATTTTTCATCATTTAATGTTTTTCAATTTCAACCAAAATGCTGAAGATCCAAATCAATGCAGTTTCAAAGTGCTTCGATGGGCTTCAGAGGCTCTGCGCGATCCCAGCTGAGGAACAGGTGCTGTTGCCATGGTGAATCGTAATTTCGGACCTCCATTGATTATGGCTCTGCATAGTCGTGGTGCACGCACTTAACTCAGAGTGAGACTACTCGGTGTTAGTTGAACTAACTCAATTCAGCTGTTCTGAAACCGAAAACTCAGAATTTCAGGGTAAATCAACTTGGAGTTCAATTCATAACTCAGAGTTGGTGGAACCTCCTTATTGAAATGGGCCCTAGATGTCAAGTATACAGTTTTATTGCTTTATGTAATGATGATTGTATGAGTATATACAACCCACTTGTTTCTCAAAAGGTTTTTAAGTGAACTTCATGGGGAGCCATTAGTAGCACAAACACAGCAGTTTTGTCGATGCTGGGTGTAATTATGTGATGTTTTTTGCTGCTTACTCAGCTTTGTGGAATGTGTGCGTTAAATTATTATGTGAATTTAAATCGCTCTTGGCTCCTTGAGGAATCTTTATGATATAATAAACTAATGGTCATGTTTACAAAAGTTATGAGTGCATTAGATTTTTCCTACAGAAGCAATTGCGTTCTATGGTCCCCCAGTGGCTAGAAATGGAGATAGTTGTAAACCAAACCCTGGGTATTCTGCTCTGAGAAAATGAAAACTCAGATGGGCCAATCTGGAATCTTCCCTATATGTTGTCAAAGGTTATGCCCAGAGAATTTGGAGAAAATGGATTCAGATTTATTTTTTTACATTTAATTTAGTTGCAATGTCAGCACAGGCTTTACAAACAGACTTTTACGATATGGATTCGACAGCACTGCCACAAACAGTGAGTAACAGTGTTCATTAATGCCTGATCTGTGATCAGTGATTTCTGATGTGTATTATTCAAGTTCACACAGATTTTCTTTCTAAATAATACTGTTTATGCATCAGTGAATCAAGCAGTGACTAAACGATCAAACGATCTAAACTACAGAGAGCGATCAAAGAACGCTCTCTTTATAATGTTCGGCGCTGTCAATCACACATCGGGAGTACACTTGCCCAAACTCCCGTTATAATGAATGTTGATGTTATGCTGCACAACAAAGCTCTTACTGTATTCATATCGATAGTGTGTTTGCTGTTAGTTGTGGTGAAAGCATTTTGTGAGAAAAATAGCATTGCAATGACGAGATCACTGCATTCACGCGATAAACACACTGTCTGTCTACTCAATGCTCATCATTGCAGCCGTTCATGTGATGGGAAAATATCTAAAATAATGCTATAATCAACACTTTCACGATTCGTTAATCTCAACAGCTGTAATAGTAAAAAAACGTAGTAAAAGTATTAGAGAGTGATCCACATGTAATATGCATTTCAAATGCTAAGATGTTAGCCAATCACATCAGTGGGCGTTTACACTGAAGTCTCACAGCAGACACGCCCCTTCAAACAGAGCATTCAAGCCAGAGGGCTAAAATCAGGATAGAAAAATGCCTATTATTTCTAAATTATGACAGCATGCCTTCCAGACCGGAGAAAATAAAGTGAAGCTGGATTTGAAAGTGTGCACTGCAGTGATGCCTGACCATTGTGATCATGAAAAATAAAATTAGCAATCTGTCATGTACACTACAGGGGTGGAGCTAGGGGGGTGGCCGCAGCTTTATTTTGTAACAAGTTATGAAGATAAATGTTGGAATAATGACGCAGACATAGCCTGGCTACGCCATCTCATCTGACAGCGTTAGTCCCAGGCGCTTCTACTTCAACTGCGCCTGACAGAAGTATTTATTTTTCTGTGTTTCTTACAGCAACACCAGATCAGTTTAGATAACATCTCGTGTAAACTGTCCACAGAATCTTTCAATCGGAATGATTTTAATCAGAATGACATAAAAGTGTGCATGTAAACGGGGCTAGTGAAGCGCACACGCACGCACGCACACACACACACACACACACACACACGCGTGCGCGTCACTCGCATTCAGAGAGCAGAGATCGCGCCGCACATTCATGAGCACAGAAACTAGTAACGCCGCCCCGTGACTTTTAGCAATAAAATAGCTAAGTTACTGGATCACTACATTATAATTCTCAGCAACGATGGGGTTACATCGCTATTTTTCAGTAATAAACCCACATCTTCGTTAAGAGAGACGCTGAACAGACGCACACAGGTACGAATCTCTCTCTCTCTCTCTCTCTCTCTCTCCTCTCTCTCTCTCTCTCTCTCTCTCTCTCTCTCTCTCTCTCTCTCTCTCTCTCTCTCTCTCTCTCTCTCTCTCTCTCTCTCTCTCTCTCTCTCTCTCTCTCTCTCTCTCTCTCTCTCTCTCTCTCTCTCTCTCTCTCTCTCTCTCTCTCTCTCTCTCTCTCTCTCTCTCTCTCTCTCTCTCTCTCTCTCTCTCTCATATTAATCCAAATAAATGCTATAATCCATTCATTCAAATAAATATAATCTTACGCACTACTTTATCTCTGTGTCTGATTCAAAGAAGGCAGAATGCTAGATCTAACGAGCCGTAACTGACGAAAATAACTGATTAACATGCCCTGTTCACGTGAACGCATGTTTCTCTGAAACTCAGCATCGAGTATAAAGGAACGATATAACTTAAAAAGCAATATCGGCAGAAAAACTGTCTTTTAGTCTGCGATCGCTAAACAATTCCGATTAATCCAAGTAAAAAAAGAAAAAAAGCGCAATAAATCCGCGGGTCACGTGTGTGCCGAACCGTGGGTCGGGATCATAGACCGTAAAAAAATATGGACGACGCGACTTCATTGACTTCCGCTGACCAAAGTTGAAGCTTTCATAGGCCCTCTCACGGCGCTGACATCTTGGGACCGAGTCTGCGCAGTAGCGATCTCGGGACCGGAGTTGCGCAGTAGAGAACAGGAAGTAGAGGCGCGATTATCAAAAGCCCGCCCACACTCTCGCAGATGCAGAACAATTCATTATGTTGGTGTGAAATAAACAGTTATGGAAGTGTAGAAATTAAAGCTAAAGCTCCAATCTCCTCCCAAAAATCCAGAAAAAAGTCTGTTAGTGCCTCAGTGACAAGTTCACTCAGAGAAGCCGTCAATCTCAGCTGTCAAACATGACGTCACACCCCCCGTTTTTATAGCATCAAATAACTCACTAAAACTAAACTTATTTAAAAAACGAACACTTGAAATGAAATTATTGTAATAAAAACTGCCTAAAATGACAGAAACCATCTTTAGGAAACAATTATTTGAAGTGTAATTCAATTGTTTAGTGTGTCTCGCGCCCATTCAAATACATGGAGAGGCGGGGTTTAGGAGCTATACTGGGACCGGCCACCGGGGGGCGATCGAGGCGCGAAAGCTTCAATTTCTGACTGGAGCACTACAGGCTTGGTCGGGATCTGTACGGATCACGGATCAACTGTGATCCGTTACACCCCTAGAACGCGGTGCAGCACTGTTTGAGAGGGATCCCGTTTCACTGTTGCACTGTAGTGAGGACACCGCTGAGATTGCATTACAGCCTATGGCTGAATCCGAAATCACCCCCTAAAGCCTCATTTACTATTCCCTACGTAATCCACTTATATTGTTCACTTGAAGGAGTGAATGAAAATAATGCAGCGCAGACGATAGACGTGAAATGTGGGGAGAAATCCATTTGATTGCAGTTTAAATGAGAAATAATTGCAGTGCTCTGTTCTACCGCTATAGAGTTAGTATCGCTATCGTGTTAGAACCATTGGAGGCCGTTTACAGGTTTCATAGAAAGATAATGATGTCACATGTGAGCACGCAGCAGTGAGTTGTGTTTGCGGTCCAAATAGCTCAAAATGAGAGGCAACGAGAAACGCAGAGACGTGGATTAAAAACCTCATGTTTTAAAGAAGAGTGGCTTGATTAAGTGGTGGAAATAACAGATGATGGACACAGCACAGTCAAGTCAAGTCAACCTTATTTTTATAGCGCTTTTAACAATGCAGATTGTTTCAAAGCAGCTTTACAGTGTTAAACACGAAAATAATGCAACATAATTTTATTCAGCCGTATAGCCATTCTGGAGAAAACGGTTATGTCATCAGTTCATTTCAATTATCATACAGTGACAGTGTGGGCTTTAGATCAGTAATTAGATCAGTAATTTTTATATTTTAAATTTTTAATAATTATGGTTAATTTAGTTTAATAATTAGATTTATTTGGATATTTAGTTGAAAATTTTAGAACAATTTAGTGGTAACAAAGTGCATACCACAAGTGTAGCGTGCAAACTAAACACCAAAGTAGCACACATCAGTTATTTTAACAAATTGAAGCTTTTAAACTGATATAATATACTATCAGTTTAAATACTTCAATTAGTTTTTATATAATTTTATAGCTATTATAATTGTATTATAGTGTAAGCCTAATAAAGAATTGATCTCACAAGGGGATTGTTTAGGGATCCTTGCCATTTAAACGTTTGGAAACTCCATATATAGAAAATCTTGGAAATTCATAAGCAATAAACAAACATTTAATATAGATGGTTTAATGCTGCCTGTCGCCAATAAATGATAAATAAATGATTATATTATATTATATATTATATTATAGTATATTATATTATATTATATTATATTAATTATATATATTATATTATATTATATTGTAAAGAACTGTCCTGGGGGAGATTTTAATAGTATTTCTTGGTAAAGACTACAGTTAACAACACTGTAAAATGTGCTTAATTTAGTGACTTCTGAATTAACAGTTTTTTATTTATTTTTTTATTTAATATATCATTGTTATATCAATGGTTATATAAAATAGAAATGGCATATTAAAGTTAAAAGTTATAACTGCATGATGAAACCACTTTTTTTGTGTGTGTTTACATACGCTGTACAGGTAAAGAATGTTTTTGCTCAGGTGACCAAAATGTCCGCCCAATAGAGAAAAGTTTTGCTCAGCGAGAAAAGAAATTAGAGGGAACATTGCTGACAGTTCAAAGAATGGGCAAAAAAGTACTGTACTCTGTCTTTATTCTTTCTGTGTTAAACTGAAGTGTGTGGTTTGTTCAGAGACTGTAGTGCTCTTAAATTAACTGAAAATATCATTAGACCTTTTAAATGTTCTTCCACATTTCTCCCTCGTTTTTGGCAGTTTTCTGTTATATAGGGTTTGATTTTTAAAATGCTTAAGGTGCCCTCAACTCTTTTTTCTCTCTGTGGTCATGTTTTAATATTCATGTGTCTGTAATGAGTGTGTACTAGTCTTTGTTTTATTGGGTTTTGTCTCCCCACATCATTTTGTGGGGCTTTACAAACCTGTATTAGTTCTAGTGTGTAATTGTTCTACAATATTCACTCATCATGACAGTAAAATAGGGCATTCTAGTCAATCTACTGCAGTATTTCCTCTCAATTAGCAGAAAATGTGGTTAGCACCCGGTCATGCATAGGGAAATGCATAGGGAGCTTTCTTGCAGCTCAAACAGTAGAGTGTGGCGCTAGCAACGCCAAGGTCATGGGTTTGATTCCCAGGGAAAGCAAGAACTGACAAAATGTAAAATGTGTACCTTGAATGCAATGTAAGTCACTTTGGATAAATGCGTCTCCCAAATGCATAAATATAAATGTACATGTAAAAAAAAAAAATACTGTTATATACCACTGAACCGATATAATTGAGAAAAATACAGTGAAAAAAATTGTTGGTCATACCGCCCAGCATTAAGGCATATGTTCATGTTTTCATGTCATGCTTGTATTCGTCAGCTTAGTTCAGTTCTCATATAGTGTCAATGTGGGCAGATCAGTAATATAGTTGAATATTTAGTGTCCCCAACTGAGCAAGCCAAGAGCCAAAGGCAAAAGAGGCAAGGCGATGATGGCATATACAGTATACACGCACACAGAAATTATTTGTTTTACATTTACACCATGTCGGTCACTTCATGTGTGATGTAACTTCATGTAACTTTCTTTAACTAGGTTAATAAAGAGAATGTTATTTTAATCATGTTGTAGTTTCATATATATACATATTCACAGACTTTTATGTTAGATGCAATTAATCGTGATTAATCGATTTTACATCCCTCCTATTTGTTTAGCTTACGTTCTTTTGTTGCGTTAGAAAATCCCAGATGTAAGACTGAGAAAAGAATAAACTCTTTATGCTTGCTAGATGTGAACTTATTCTGAGGTCACTGAGAACCAAATGAACTCCAGTCTAGACCTGCTTTGCTTCCTGCTTTCTGTTGATTTTCAACAATTACTTTCCCCCTCTTCATGGCAAGTTCTCCAGAACAATGCTGTAATAGTGAATGGAAAAACTCAGTAAATGGAAATTGTGTGATCTCCTTGATCCAAAGGACAAGACTGCTGGTCTGAATATCCAGGACACTCTTTACAAATCTACTTCACTTTACACTTGAACTTGAAGCTGGGTGAAGAATAAATCATGGAGGAAGCATTTAGTACTAGTATATTAACTAAATGAATTTCTTCAAATGTGTGGAAATTGCTGAGACTCCAACACCAAGAATTTAGTTCTCAAAAAAAAAATTTCTTTTTTCTTTTTTCTGATGATCATGGGCGGCAGAAAAAATATGCGCTGCTTACACTCTGCTAACACATGCAGTGTGAAACTGGCCTCACTTTGCTTGTGTGGGTGTATGTGTGCACGTGTGTGTAATATGAAGCCTCTATCTAGTCTTAGCTTGGGTTGAACCTTAGTGTGTTCGGGAAGCTGCAGTAACGGAAACAGTGACAATTTAAGATTGTGTTTAGACTAGGGGTGTGCATTGGCACTGCCCTCACAATTCGATTCGATTACGATTCACCAGGTAACGATTCGATTCAATTCGATTCTACGATGTATTGCGATGCATCAAAATTCTACTGCACACAACAAGGCAAATTTTTAATCAGTCATGAGGCAATACAAGGAGTCAGATATTGAACAACAGATTTTATTGGCTGCTATGTGTGTATTATCACTCTCCTGTATCTTTGACATAAATGTCATTAAATAAAATAAAATTGAATGGTATAGGGTATTGGATATGGCATTTTCAAACCTGAAAAAGAAAACATAAATCACTGCTTTCAGTGCTTTGAATGAGAAATGTTTCTCTTCGCTCTGCTTTAGAACCATTTGAAATTATATAGAGCAATAATAACCAACTAAGCCAACTTTTTCCAGCAGTGAACACAGAGCTTTTTACTGTGTGTAAAAAAAACACTTAAGACAGGGCACTTCATGAACTCCTGTGCAAATATTAATCCGTAATTACAGTCACACTATTGTAACAACAACCACCACCCAGGCACCCAGCAATAAAAATATTCAGTGCAACACACACAGTAACGTTGACACTAGGGACTCGTCAATTCTCGTGCTTGATTTTAGTGTGGCAGGCGCGTTAGCAGGGCGTAAGCAGCGCATATTTTTTTCGGCGCCCATGTTAACAGATTAGAGCATTCACATCGCACGCAGAGGCGGCGCGGCAGCTCATCGCATCGCAGGAGCAGGAGCAGAAGCAGCAGTGCCGCGATCGTTTCGGCGCCGAGTCTATTTTTGCCGCGCTGCTCACGCTGATTTAAAGCCACAGTGGATTGTTCTTGATCAAAACTGACCAGATTAACATGGAAAATAACTAATTTCACCATGAAATCATGTAGTGAAGTGCCCCGTGTGTTTCACAATCACAGCATATGCTGCCCATCATAAATCAAAGCACGAGACAGGAAAATGTGACATAATGTTCAATATTTGTCTGTATTTGCAATATCTGCGCGAGACAAACGCTGCCAGTGTGAATCCACAATGGGGGCGCGGGCTCCCGCTCTCCACACCCACCGCTCCTGCCCTGCTAACGCGTGCGGTGTGAAGCCGGCGTCAGAATCCGAAATGTGCAGATGTCCGCTTTCCAAGCTTTGGGTGCGTTTTTAATTACCCGTCTATCGCGGTCATCTCCCTCCGCCTCAGCCATCTTGATTGTTGTTGTTATGACCCTGGAAGTAATTGAAACTTCACAACTTTATTGTTCAACTCAAGGCCAGAAAATAAACGGTGACATAATCGATTATGGCACTTTGCCGCATCGATGCTGAATCGTGCATGCCCCGCATTGCGATGCATCGCTGAATCGATTATTGTTGACACCACTAGTTTAGACTATTAAGGAAATGTAATTTTGCCAAATAACTTTTATTTTATTTAAAATTTATAACCGACTGTGTTTATGTGACTACTCACTAAAGATGGACATTTTTGACATAATTTTGTGTGTATTTAACTAAGGAAAACCCGCTTAATTTGGAATGTGTGAGCTCTTTAGGCTTGTGTGTTTGTTGTTGGTATGAGCGCAAAGAAAGCTCTCTCTTAAAGAGCTCCCATACCATGTATTATGAAATGCTATAAAATCGCTTGCATGTTCAAATTGGCAAGGTTTAAAAAGACAAGGTGATTTCCGTCAGCAAGAAAGTTTCCAAATGCCTGATTTGATGTGATGATCTTTGTTGGTTAATTTAATAATAAACATTTGCGGTAATTTCCCGTTTTATAAACCCCAAACTTGCAAGAGTGAGTAAAATGATGCGTAATACCCGCACAAAAATCCAGACCCTGTATGGTATCGATTTAAAATCGGTACTTCTGTAAGATTGTTGTGTTTAAAAGATAGATCAGGATAGAAATTCACAGACATTTCAGTTCAGTTAGAACCAAATACATGTGTGTTTGTTTTTGATTGACATTTCAACTCCATGCAGTCCTTTTTTTATTCTGCCTTGTTATATTCTTTTCGGGCTACCAAAATCTCAAGAGTGCCTGCCCGAAGGGCTACCAGGGATTTTAAAATTTTGCGAGCCCTGCAAAAGTATTTTGTTTTACATTTAGACCATGTTGGTCACTTCATGTGTGATATAACTTCATGTAACTTTCTTTAACCAGCTTAATAAAGAGAATGTTACTTTAATCATGTTGTAGTTACATTTTTAAGTTAAACATTTAATAGATCAAAATTAGTCTGCACAATATATCGAAATATCGCAGATGTACATATCGTGATATGCATACTGCAACGGCATGCAATATCTGAAGGATTTTAATAGGCTACTTCAACATTGTGAAAAGTGTACGTTTTAGGTCGATGCATATAGCAGAGAATAGACTGGACACACGACTGTTGCTTATGTGACTTGCTTGACGTTAAATAACTTGCGAAAAACAACTCCTTGCTGTCTGCTGTCTGACACACAAACCGAAACGTTCGCACAAGCCGCCTCTCTGAAAACGTGTGATCCCTTCAGTTCTGTTTGGTACCTTGTTACACACACAAACTGTAAAATACGCACACACAGTTATGTCAAAATGGCTGTCTTGATGAGTATTCATGTAAACACTTGAGTTAGTTATACTAAGTGAACAATATCAGTTGGGGAAAGAAACCGAATGTGTGTCAATAGTTCTTAAATAGGTCTTAAAGTGACAGCCTGCTAATACAGTAAACCTGTCGCTGTCAACAACAAGAGAAAGAGAAAATCGCTCCGTGCTCTTGGCTGAATAACCTTTGTAGCTTTATTATGTATCGGTGTATATTTAATTCCTGTGAAGACTATGGATTAAAGATAAATTAAATTAACAAAAATAATCGTCCACCCCTAGTTCAGGTGTCTTTGTTTACCTGAATGTTCTTGATGTTAAGTTTTAGGTTGTTATAACTATATAGTACCAAGTCAAGCAAAGAGTTTTTGGTATTTAAATATTGGCATTACATTTTTTTTGTTTACATTGATGTTAAAATTATATTGTCAGATTTGTGACACACATTTTTGCTAAAACACTGCTGGTCACTAGGCCTGTCACGATAAATTTAGCTGGACGATAAATTGGCCAAGAAATTATTGCAATAAACGATAATATTGTCGTTCTGAGACCATTTTCATCTAAAATAATGATAATGGCATAATAATGCAGGTACACCTTTTCAAAGATCAATAAACTTTTATTTCTAAAGACTATTTAACACTGAAAATGGAAAGCATTTGAAATATCCACAATAAATGAACAAAACAACCAAAACAAAAAAAGCAATGGGCTCTCAGTCTGTTAACAAACAAATGCACTTGAATAAACAGCTGGAAAACTGCAACGGATTATTGTGTATAAGGCCAGTATCACTGAAGTCTCTATGAAACATTAATGACGTTACATTACAGTATAACTGAAAGCTACCAATTTCAACATTTATTAGGCTTTAAAAAAACTACTTTTAATTTAAGTGAATTTAAAACAATCTTTACATAAACCCATTATAATAAATGTTATTTTTACCTGTGCCTTCCCTGTTAGACATATACAGAAATGTAATAGTTATCAAACACCTTTCTTTACTGCATAAATTATAAATTAATTATAGATTAATCATCATTAAAGCTACAATTTTCTCTGTTCCCGTTGTTCTGTGATGAACATTAATGACAGGCATCATCAGTGCTCCTGTCACTTTAAGAACGGCCGCTGACGAACATGACGCGGATCTCACGCGCTGTCCCGCGCATCTCAGTTCCTCACAACTCTTTAAGTTCATTTAAGACGTTATTTAACTAATTTAAGACTCCTAATATGAGAATACTCAAAATTATCTGTGTTATTATTTGTTCATGAACAAAAGAGAACTCGATGGGAGCAGGAGACTGCGTCGTGTGTGTGTGTGAGTGTGTGTGTGTGAGTGTGTGTGTGTGTGTGTGTGTGTGTGTGTCCAGAGAATGTCCCTCGATTAGCTGACATGAGACGCAGCCACAGAGACAGGACATTCACACACACACACACACACACACACACACACACACACACACACACACACACACACACACACACACACACACACACACACACACACACACACACACACACACACACACACACACACACACACACACACACACACACACACACACACACACACACACACAGACACAGACACAGACAGACAGACAGGACATTGACATACAGGGCATTCTCTTGTGTCTTGTCACGCTTAGAAGCATTTACATGTATAAGAGCGTGATCATATAATGTAACGCTCTGCAAAAATGGATTTAAAAACGGATGCTGGAAATTATCGTGTCCGGAAAAATTATCAAGCTCATTTTTTTTTATTGTGCGATTCATTGATTTATTGACTATCGCGACAGGCCTACTGGTCACTTTCAGAAACACATAAATGGTATCATTCTCTGTTTTTAAATATTTTTTTTTAATATAATTGAAATAGATTTTACACACTTAAAGCTTGTACATGTATCCACACTTGTATCGTGTATCGAATATCGCATTATTTAACAAGGTATTGCATATCACATTTTTCTTCAATATCTCACAGCCCTAATCAAAATTGTGAATCAGTCAAACATTCTAAAATGTTGCCAGTGTCACTGCAGCAAGCTTTATGGTCTTCCTGAGTGCTTAATTTATATTTTAAATGCTCATTATTATGATTAAGTATTTCTTCCTTGAGTAGTAGACCGCTAGTAGTAGTAGACATTTAAGCCATTTTCATTTTGGGGTGAAATGTACCTTTAATAGACATAGCTGTTGTCATTTAGGAATAAGATTGCATGTGTATTTGAGTTAAGATTGTGATCTTTTAATGATTAATCGTGCCACTCTAGTTTCTCTGTCTTTTTGGTATTCAGCTCCAGGTGGTTGATTCCACCTCATGACACCAGATGGTTCTTAATGTCGATATGTGGATCCATCGCAGTTTGAGGTGGCTTCAGCACAGGTGGCGTCACCTGCAGGCTTGACAGGTTTGACAGACTCACTTAGTAATGAGCATGAACTGAACAGGAGGATAAACTCCCAGCACTGTGTGACGTTGTGGAGGAAATGAATCATAGATTTCAGATGGTGCATAATGAGTCTTCACTTCAAGACAACTTCAAGACCTCTAGTCTGTAATGTCTTGGTTTTCTTGGGGACAAGGTTAATAAGGCAGTGGTCAGCCTAGTATGTATCTTAAAAGGGACTGTTCACCCAAAAATTACACATGCATTATTTACTGTCATCATTTACTCACCCTGTCCTGATGTTGTCCGTAACCTGTGTGAACTTTATTCTGTTGGACACAAAAGAAAATCCAAAAAATATTGGTTTCATTGTAAAGAAAAAAAAAATACATTTTCAAAATATCATCTGATATCATTATTGTATGACCACGGTACTTTTTATAAGAATTTTTTTAAGGGGAAAAAAATTATGTCTTCACCTTCAGTGAGTGCATTTATGTGCGTGTTCTTAACCTGATTATGCTTCAGCCATCAATTCATGTAAACGTGTTAACGCATTTTCCTTTATCAGAGTAAAGCCGGGTGCACACTGTGCGATTTTGGCCACGATTTGGCCGTCTGAGACAAATTCTAAAAGATTTCTCTGATCCTAGGCTAAAATCTGAAGTCTTTGATCCTTAGTTTGACATGTGCACCGACAACCGATTAATGACCGTTGCGATCAAATTTTACCTTGGACAAAATTCTGGCCGTGTCAGAAGATTTGAGGCGCAATCCTGCAGTGTGACTTCTCCTAGGACGACCGTCAAATCACAACAGGGAACATGTCGAAAAGAGTCAGGTGAATGAAAAATGCCAGCGCTTGTTTTTGTTGTCTGTGAATGCGGCTCACCGTTACCGTGCGTGTCACGGATTGATGACGTAAAACTCCGTACGGGTCTCTTGTTTGCGTCTGTTTTTCGCGTCTGACTGTCGTACACTGAGATCCTACAGTGTGACATGTATTACATCGGGGATCATGTTCGTACAGTCTGACAAGCAACATTCGCAGAGGATTTTGAAAAATCGCACATTGTGCAGGACCCTTAAGGTCATAAACAGCTTAAGCATAAACCGAACAATATTGTTATACCACAGCCGATGGAACAACAAAAGATAAAGAAATCTATGGAAGCTTATTTTCGCCACAGAATAAAACATTTTTAAAAGATAATTGTGACTTTTTATCCCACAATTGTTAGTTTACATTGTGAGTAGGGCTGTACGATTAATTTAAAAATAATCGAAACCGAAATTCAGAACCTCTAACCAATGTATTTTTTCCATGACGGTTATTTTGAGAGATGCCGAAGCAGTTATCTGTGTTTATAGATGGCCAGAATCACTATAGTAACTACACGTTTTACACAGTTTATACTGGTAAGTTAATTGCCGTCCTTATAGCCTACACACACACACACACACACACAGACGGCGTGCAAGCCCCGAAGACATTCACTTGCTTTCAATTGCTTTCACTTTCGTCCTCATAAAGTTTGTCAAGTAAATGCGTTTAAATTCTTGCCAGTTTGAACATTTAAAGCGATTGTGCACTATTAAAAAACAACAATACGGAAAACTTCAGTGCTCAGCTTTTTTGTGACACAAAGAGCCGAGCCGTGTCGTGTCTCTGAAGGCAGACCTCTTTCACTTGCGTCCTCACAAAGCTTTGTCATTTGTATATGTTTTAAGTCCTGCCAGTTTGAACATTAAAGCGGTTTTAGACCATCAGATGTGTTGAATTATGTTGAACTAATGCCTGACATATTGTGACAAACGAACACTCAGACAGAAGCTTGCACATCACGTGAAGATCGCGCGCAGAGAGCAGCGCAGAAACGCAGTGTCAACCTTGTTAGGAACTTGCTCAAAAACCTTATGAGGGAAAAAAATGGAAAGCAAAAAAAAGCAAAATCGTTCATTAATCGTAATCGAGGTAAAAATTTCAATTAATGTTTTTATTTTTGGTCAAATCATTACAGCCCTAATTATGAGTTACTTTTTTTTCTCAGCTTGCCGGTCGGGCAAGTGAAATTCTTTCACTTGCCCCTTCAAAAAATCCACTTGTCCCAGACAAGCAGACAAACATTAATGTCGAGCCCTGATATATATAAAACTTATATTATTGTGTTATGTTTTTAAAAAAAGTATCCATTTTAAAAACTATCAGTTGATTAATCGGTCCAACCTAGTTATCGGTATCAGTAAAATCCACTATCGTTCGGCCTCTAAAAAAAAGATTTACTTTTTTCTCCAAATTGCGACTTTATATCATGCAATTCCGACTTTATAACTCGCAATTGCGAGATAAAATGTGATAGAAAATGTCACAATGACCTTTTTTTTATTTCACTCACTGCTCTTGACTGAATATGTTTTGGGAACTTTAATAAGAATTAATTTCTATTTAATTTATACAGTGAAGATTATATGCAGTGTTATTTTTATTTTATTTTGATTTGATTCAATTTCTGTACCTGAAAACTACTTTTAGTAGTTACCCTAAAAGTACCCTTAAAAGTAACCCTAAAAAGAAGTTTAATGAATTTGTATCTTTGCTCTATTGTGTTTATTAGTGATGATGTCAGGAATTATGGCAGTAAACTTGTATGGGCCTGCAGTGTGAGATCACTGTTGATTGGATTCACCTGAACATGAAACCTCTCTTATCACTCATTCCAATCAAAGTCCCTTTCAAGGACAGTCAGTTCACTTGGCAGCCATATTGCCAGTGCCTCCAGGCAGATATTTTGGGCATGCAAGACCTACTCCTTTCTACTTGATACTACTTTATAGTTTTCCTGTAACACCAACCGTTGATAATGGCAATGCCAATGCTATGGGTTCAATTCCTATGGTATGCATGAACTGATAAAATTAATACCTTGAAAGCAATGCAGGTGTCTTTGGATAAAAGCATCTGCCAATGTACTGGAATGGGGAAATGCCAAAATCTCACTGCCAATCTCACATTTCAATATATCATTTGATACATAAAATCTGATATGAACAGGAATTGAAACCTTATTAAAGAGTGCCGAAACTACATACATGTTGTTTCTTAAGCTCCAATAGCATTAAATAAGCCTTTGTCTTAGGTCAAATCTACTTTTAGTTGCAAAGGTGAGTTTCACACCGTCAAGCCCTGGTATTCGACAACAACAGTGTTATATTGCTTTAAAGGAGTGGTAAAACACATTCTTTTGAAGGCTTGATTGTGTTTGTGGGGTACACTGTAACGTGTTCATGCTTCGTTTTTAAAAAATTGCATTATTATTCATATATTTTACCTTTATTCTACACTGCTCTGTCCCTCCTTGTAAAAATGGTCTGATGGTTTCCAGGTTGTATGAAGCCAGTCCCTCAAAAATACACAATGGGCTCAGATTGGTTAGCTGGCCCAGTGTGTTGTGATTTGCTAACCTCCTAGTGCACGTTTGTCGGGAAACGTCACGTCCCTTACCTTTACCGGTAGCCTGTGCTTTGGGTAGTACAATGGTGTCAATAAAACCATACCAATTTGAGCCCGAATCAGACCCAGACAATTTTAGTGAAGATGATCGAGCAGAACCTTTTCAGTCCTCAGGAATAAAGACTGCGGATCTATAGTGATCGCTACTGAATGGCACCGTTACTTTTGTATTTTTAGAACGATTTGCCAAATATCTGTCGCAAGAACGAACACTAAACATTGGCTTTACTATAGTATCCAAATCAAACACAGAACCATGTTTAGCATAGGGATGTTAACCGATGACCGTTTGACCGATGGTTGACCGTATCAACGTTAACCGATCAAAGTTGTCGGTAAAAAAAAAAAAAAAGTGATCTCTAAATTAGGCTATTTATAGACAGTGGACTAAACGCTACTACAGTTAGCCATCTCATTCCAAAATCTTTTTGTGTGAAGTGAACAAATCCCTCACACTCAATTTATCATAACTCGCCTGTTTGTACTTAATAAACCAATAAAAACATTTGGCGCGAAGTCACAGCGTTTGGGTTTGCGCGCTCACAAGGTTTGCAAAAAGTAAACAGGCTAAATAAAACACTCGAGGTTAGACGGCAGTATGAAGCGTGCAAAGAAAAGTAGTGTGTGGGACCATTTCACCAAAAAGAACGACACAGATGTAAGTTGCAACTTGTGTGATACAGTGCTTAAATACAGTAGTAGCACATCATCTAAATATATTACATCTACATTTCAGTGGTAACACATAAGGTGTTGATCATCATCTTTCTTTATTATTGTTAGCACTACCTCGAACTAAAGCGGCGTCTCTTCGGAGCTGTCATTATCTTAAATGAGTCGCGGCAATGTTTCAAATGAGCTTCTAACGCTAGACAATAGCCTTTATTTTCAACGCGATCACCTTGTGCCCAAACCATTTCGAAACTAAGGAGCCATTTGTCCTCCGATTACAAACAAGCTCCTCAGCGCCGCGTTTGCGGGACTCATGTTTCGCACTGTAGGGGATTTTAAAAAATTGACGTGAGTGGAAGGCAGGCGGCGGTGCCTGGACAGTGTGTGTGTGTGTGTGTGTGTGTGTGTGTGAGAGCGGGAGGCAGAGCGGCAGAGAGATGCGACAGAGTTGCGAAATTGCAGGCGCGGCTCGCGAGTTGCGGCTGTTATTTCAAATAGCGCAGCATATTTTTTTAACTAATCGGTTAACCGGTTTCAACCGGCTAATGAGGCTCGGTGGTCGGTCAAGAAAATGTTTAGTTTTCGCCATCCCTAGTTTAGCATGCCTGTAGATAAACAATACATAAAAGCTCTAATCAAAGAATAATTTACACTAATGCAAAGTTCGCTGTTGAAATTTTAAAAAGTTTGTAACGTTAGGTGTTTGTCGGATAACGTTAAGTATGAATGAGCATTTAACAAACTGGTTTGCAGAGCCAAGCAGCATTGTCATCTGTTTACTTCCTTGCTACAACATACAATTAACAATACAAACTATTACAGGAAAACACATTGATGAAAAATAAATCATAATTTACAGGTTGTGGCCCGTAAACAGCTTCTGTTTTTAAATCCATCTTTCAGGACAAGCCGTTGTAAGAATCCTGCATTGAACTCACGAAGATTGTGGAAGCTTTCCTCTGTGAAATGTGCAGCGGGAGCCGCGCGTGCCCGTCGTGCATTCTCACACTGGCAGTGTTTGTCTCGTGCAGCTGAACCGCGGCTCGTGTATTGCAAATACAGACGAATATTGCCCATTATGTCACATTTTCCGGTCTTCTCCTCCGACCCCTGTCTGTCTCGTGCTTTGATTTATGATGGGCAGCATATATCTGCTGCAAATGCGACCGTGTTCCCCTCTTTCTCATACACACATGCATATAAGGAGAGGATGACCGGGGCCATGTATTGCGAGATTTTGGGGAACAACCTCCTTCCCTCAGTTAAAGCATTGAAGATGGGTCGAGGCTGGGTCTTCCAACATGACAATGACCCGAAGCACACAGCCAGGATAACCAAGGAGTGGCTCTGTAAGAAGCATATCAAGGTTCTGGCGTGGCCTAGCCAGTCTCCAGACCTAAACCCAATAGAGAATCTTTGGAGGGAGCTCACACTCCGTGTTTCTCAGCGACAGGCCAGAAACCTGACTGATCTAGAGAAGATCTGTGTGGAGGAGTGGGCCAAAATCCCTCCTGCAGTGTGTGCAAACCTGGTGAAAAACTACAGGAAACGTTTGACCTCTGTAATTGCAAACAAAGGCTACTGTACCAAATATTAACATTGATTTTCTCAGGTGTTCAAATACTTATTTGCAGCTGTATCATACAAATAAATAGTTAAAAAATTATTGGATTTTTGGATGTTTTTTTTTTTTTTTTAGATTATGTCTCACAGTGGACATGCACCTACGATGACAATTTCAGACCCCTCCATGATTTCTAAGTGGGAGAACTTGCAAAATAGCAGGGTGTTCAAATACTTATTTTCACTGTAACGTTGTATGTTAAACGCACTGCAACACACCCCCGTCCCTAGGAAGGCTTAACAGAGTCGACCTGCAATCCTGATGAAAATAACAGCGTTTCGTCGGCATTGGCAATAACACTCCAGCCTACTAACTAGCCTACCACAACAACTATTCCCCGCGGTGATACAAAATGGCCTCGCCCCCCTAATTTCATATTCTCGGAGGGGTTTATGTAAATATTGGGGCTGTTGATGTCAGAGACCCTAGAGGAATGTCTAGTAGTCCCTACTGCCCGTTTGCTGTAGTCCTTAGAAATGTATTTCTTTAAAAGCAAATATCTCCCTTTGCTTTAAACTTTGAATGTTGTAACTTTGCAGATGTTGTTTATGCTCAAACAGCAACATTACACACTAGCTAAAGTTAGAAAAGTGAAATCTTGGTTTACCACCCCTTTAATGTTCAGCTTGAGCTGTTCGATTTATCTAAGACTCTCCTTTTGTGCTCAACAGAAAAACAAATACGAGTTATACGGCAACTAAATGACATCACGAAGGAGCTTATGGCTGGTCGGCATGTTTTTCTTTTCTTTTTCTTTTTTCAAGTTTCCAGCAAGAGCATGAAGCTGGTGGAGTCAGCAAAACCCTTGATTCCTGAGCTCTCGCCATGTATTTTTAGTGTATGCTTATCCCACACTTCTGCTCACTGATATGGGATTTGGCATCCTGTTGGTCTGTGATCAACTCAATTAAAGCGGCTCATTGGAAACCATTAACATCTTCCAGTGCTCACAGCACTAGTACTTTTAATTGGTCACTTTGAAAGCTATCAGTGTGCAAATGCAGCCGAGTGCTGATAAGAGCAAGATAAATATTGACTGGAGATATCCAATAATGCCCCTCCGCTGATAAGACATGCTTCTGTTTGATAAGGCAGTGGATCAGAATTTATTTATTTGTGTTCTAATCTTTTGAACGCCTCCCATGTCACACCTGCTCACAGATGATCTGTAAGACGTCTCAATGTCTCTGTCTTGTCTTGGCATCTATCTTGGCATGCTCCCTATCTCTTGCAGTGGAGATCAGGTCTGGATTGTGATTGCCATGACAGGGTCTTGATCTGGTGGTCCTCCATCCACACCATCCACACCTTGATTGCCTGGCTGTGTGGATTGGAGCATTGTCCTGTGGGAGAAACAAATCCTTTGAGCTGAATCCTTATTTCTTTCTGAGATCCACTTTTGATGTTAGTGAAGAATTTATTTTTGAATTATTTTTTTTTTACCCTCACTATGTGAAAGCAGTCGTCAGCGCTTGGCCAATGCGTGGTCTGGCTGGCTGTACTTCACATGTGCTCTTGCACTGGTCTTGTGTAGGGATGCTCATAATAAACCGTTAACCGACAGTAAGAATTTTGACCGAATAATACTATCGGTTAAACGGTTTAATAAGTACTTAGTCATTTTAAAGTAAGTTTAGAAAACATTTGCTGCATGATTAAACAATATGCTACACATTAAATTGAGCTTAATTAAAATCCTGAAAATAAATTCTGAAAACAAATATGTAAGCTTAAATAAAATAATTCACTATTTCACACAGTAGCAACAAGCAAGCAGCATAATAAAGTGCACACTGACTGTACTATACTTAATTTTAAAAGTTACCAATCATTTAATGCTTAGGTGCACTTAACTTAATCTCTTGTAGAGCAACACCAGCGGTAATTCAGGAAAAAATATCCCAATGCTCCACGTGAAACTTCGGTCTTCCAACCTTTTACCATTGTGTCAATTCTCAATTGATTTTGATTAATATGCGCGAGGGAGGGAGAGCAAGACAGTTTGAAGACGGTGAGTGCACGCGTGCGGCCGGAGGAGGGGCAGCGCACGCAGTCTCTGCTCGTTCTCTCAGCAACATGCAACCATAGACAGTAAAAGAAAGCATGCAACTCGTCACAAGCGCAGCTACATCACTCACCGATCAAATAAGGCTTTAGCGGGATAAAAAATTTGCTTTGGCGGCTGCCAAAAAACGCAATATGTGGCGGCCGGTGTTGATTCTGTCGCGCACATGTTATGTTGTGGGAAACACTGGAGAGACACACACACAGACGCATTCAAACCGCAGCCAGGTGGTTGCTGAATAAAACTCCCACAAATACCACGGAACAACGTCGGCATTACTTTATCCTATGACCAGTGTTCGTAACAGCTACCGTAGGCATACGGATAGCCTACAACTTAGCTATTTGCAGCTCCCTAAATACAATGGCAAGCAGTTTTATAGACGAGGCATCAGCATTTGCGTTTTCCATTTGGACGCACAGACTTTCTTAGCTATAGTTGCAAGCACATATAGAGCAACGTGTTTCCACTTTCAAAAGTGTATGGCAATATTTCAACTTAGTCAAACAGTAAAAAGATGCTTTGAAAGTTTAAAACTTATCGTTGTCTTGAAGAGAAGATTCCAGCACTGCACTGAGCACTCTGCTAGTGGGGGGGAGGGGCAGTGCATGAACTGCAGCCTCCAGCAGCACAGAGCTGCCTGTGGACACCTGTCTGTAAATAATGCTGGGAAACAACTATCGGCGAACGCAGCAGCCTTGTATCGGCCGATATATCGGTCATACACTACAGTAAATAAAGTGAAATCTTTACAAACACTATAAATATAGCTATAGGCTCTTTTAGTTCCCTCATTCCACAACAAATCCTTTAAATGTAACTATTCGGAACAGAACAATAATACAAAAAAATTATGGTTAATCTGGGTTTTTTTTTTCTGAATAAGCTTTTGGTTCATTTACCCATAAATAATAACCAATTATTTTTCAATAAATAACAACCATAACTAATCTACAGTGAGGAAAATAAGTATTTGAACACCCTGCTATTTTGCAAGTTCTCCCACTTGGAAATCATGGAGGGGTCTGAAATTGTCATCGTAGGTGCATGTCCACTGTGAGAGACATAATCTAAAAACAAAAATCCAGAAATCACAATATATGATTTTTTAACTATTTATTTGTATGATACAGCTGCAAATAAGTATTTGAACACCTGTCTATCAGCTAGAATTCTGACCCTCAAAGACCTGTTAGTTTGCCTTTAAAATGTCCACCTCCACTCCATTTATTATCCTAATTTAGATGCACCTGTTTGAGGTCGTTAGCTGCATAAAGACACCTGTCCACCCCATACAATCGGTAAGAATCCAACTACTAACATGGCCAAGCCCAAGACCAAAGAGCTGTCCAAAGACACTCGAGACAAAATTGTACACCTCCACAAGGCTGGAAAGGGCTACGGGGAAATTGCCAAGCAGCTTGGTGAAAAAAGGTCCACTGTTGGAGCAATCATTAGAAAATGGAAGAAGCTAAACATGACTGTCAATCTCCCTCGGACTGGGGCTCCATGCAAGATCTCACCTCGTGGGGTCTCAATGATCCTAAGAAAGGTGAGAAATCAGCCCAGAACTACACGGGAGGAGCTGGTCAATGACCTGAAAAGAGCTGGGACCACCGTTTCCAAGGTTACTGTTGGTAATACACTAAGACGTCATGATTTGAAATCATGCATGGCACGGAAGGTTCCCCTGCTTAAACCAGCACATGTCAAGGCCCGTCTTAAGTTTGCCAATGACCATTTGGATGACCAAGAGGAGTCATGGGAGAAAGTCATGTGGTCAGATGAGACCAAAATAGAACTTTTTGGTCATAATTCGACTAAACGTGTTTGGAGGAAGAGGAATGATGAGTACCATCCCAAGAACACCATCCCTACTGTGAAGCATGGGGGTGGTAGCATCATGCTTTGGGGGTGTTTTTCTGCACATGGGACAGGGCGACTGCACTGTATTAAGGAGAGGATGACCGGGGCCATGTATTGCGAGATTTTGGGGAACAACCTCCTTCCCTCAGTTAGAGCATTGAAGATGGGTTGAGGCTGGGTCTTCCAACATGACAATGACCCGAAGCACACAGCCAGGATAACCAAGGAGTGGCTCTGTAAGAAGCATATCAAGGTTCTGGCGTGGCCTAGCCAGTCTCCAGACCTAAACCCAATAGAGAATCTTTTGAGGGAGCTCAAACTCCGTGTTTCTCAGCGACAGGCCAGAAACCTGACTGATCTAGAGAAGATCTGTGTGGAGGAGTGGGCCAAAATCCCTCCTGCAGTGTGTGCAAACCTGGTGAAAAACTACAGGAAACGTTTGACCTCTGTAATTGCAAACAAAGGCTACTGTACCAAATATTAACACTTCCATGTACCAAATATTCTCAGGTGTTCAAATACTTTTTTGCAGCTGTATCATACAAAAAAATAGTTAAAAAATCATACATTGTGATTTCTGGATTTTTTTTTTTTTTTAGATTATGTCTCTCTCAGTGGACATGCACCTACGATGACAATTTCAGACCCCTCCATGATTTCTAAGTGGGAGAACTTGCAAAATAGCAGGGTGTTCAAATACTTATTTTCCTCACTGTATGTATGAACTTTTACCTAATGATATTATTCATCAGAAAAAAATAAGGTTTATGCAGTGTAGGCCTAATTAGGAAAGGTGTTTACTATAGCTGCGTTCACAGTCACCTTTTGGGTTTTACAGCAGCAGCTGCTTGTGCTTATTACAAGTGTGAATCCTGAAATGTTTTGTTCATTCATGATATTAAAGTAGCTGGTTGAATAAGTTCATTCAGCATGAATAATGATCAAACAGCCACAACCAATAGAACACGATTTTTTAACCGCAAAGGCTGCGATTACATTCTGGTCACATGACACGCGAGCGTTAAGCAGTCTGCAGAAGAAGCATCAACTTGGGCCTGGCCTAAAGGAAACTTTGTGTTTAATCAATCTAATATTGTGTTGGTCATGCTATTCAATAGGGGAGGGAGAAAAGATTCTCTCTCCAATGATTATGGACCAATTCTGAGCTTAGATTTTAACTATAGGTGCACAATCAATGGTGCTGTGTGTGTTTTAGAAACACCCGTATTCTGATTGCTTCCATTTCCTCTCTCACACACACAGACACACCACTCGAACCATAAAATAATGTTGTATAATGCTCGGAAAGGTTGAAGCGAATTACAGTGACATTCACAGGCTTCATTGCACAGGATATGTGCTGTGAGAAACTTTGCTTGATGTTACACTTAGTGTGTGTTCTCGCCCACCAGTATTTTCCTTACAAATGCTCAACGAAGTCTTCATTATTAAAAATAATGGGCTTATATATTAAAAATAGGAAACTCACTGACAGAGGGCTTTCAGTTTCATGCTCGTGCCGCACTTTGTGCGCTCCCAAAATGCTTTTATGACGCAAAATTAATATAATGTAAAAACAATATCGCAGTTAATTGATTTGACAGCACTAGTGATAATTATAACTTAGTATGTCATATGGCTATTAGTGTTGTCAAAAATATAGATATTTCGATATGTATCGATACTTGAATATATTTGAAACGATACGATACTCATTTTCAACAGTATCGATACCAGCTGCGCTCTCCTCTCTGACCGACAGCGAGTTAACATGCACCCGTCTTCTCTCATTCAGTCCGGTTAACCCTCTGAACACGACCAGAGTCTTATGGTGCTTTCACAGCGGAATGAAGCGAGTAAACTCAAAATGCTCTCATTATTCGCGTCCGGTGTGAATGCCACATTAGTGTTGGTGTGACCGGTCTGAATTTCGCACGGGATTGCACATCTACTCATTCCCGCAGATTTCTCGCTCGCATCTGAAGTGCGTGCACACATACCGTAATAAAGCCACCTCTGACATACAAGTGCAAAAATGAGCCCCTTTTCCCAGCTTATTAATGGTCAAATACACTCAAAAAATCAATACACTCAATGCCCATCTTGGTGAGTATTAACATAAACACAGTCGTAAACAGTTCAGGAAGAATGTGTAGCAGGAACAGTGTTTGGGATCCATGCGTGCGTCGGGACTTAAAGGGACAGCAGTTATTTGTTATTCACACTACAAAAAGACAAACGATCACTTGCTGCTCTTGACTGATTAACTTGTGTAACTCTAATGGATTCATCTGTATTACGTTTTTTACAATAAAGATTATCCAATGTTATTTTAAATTTGATTACTTTGTTTTGTTTTTAAATGCAGTTTCTTACCTGAATACTGTTAGACCTACAGTCTAATTTATTTGTGCTATTGTTTGTAATTTGTTTATTTGTTCTTATTTTATTACTGTTTACTCGTCTTTTTAAATTCGATTTGAAATCAAGCTTCCTTGTGCTTTATGTAAGCTATTGCAACAAAATTAGTTAACAAATATTTGTGAGATAATTGTAATGGTAATTGATCAATGTGTATATATGAGAAAAAGCTTAAAAGTGTTATCATATAAAGTGATCTCTTCTGAAGAAATTTGTAATGCCTAGACTTTCAATAGACGGACAAAAAACTAAATTATATTAAAAATATCTATTTGACAAGCGTTTTTTTTCCACGTGGTATCGAAAATGGTATTGAATATCAATACTTTTTTAGGTTTCGTATCGAAGTATCATGACAACACTAATGGCTATCACTTTATGTTCGAAAATCGATTGCACAATTGATCGGACCAACCAACACAAGTTTCGAAAACAAAAATAGGGAATCGATTTTAACCTAATATGTAGGCCTACACCAGGGGTGTCCAACCCTGGTCATTGAGAGCTACCACCCTGCAGATTTTAGCTCCAAACTCAATCAAACACACCTGAACCAGCTAATCATGGTTCAGCTAATTCAGGGTGCTAGATAATTACAGACAGGTGTGTTGGAGCAGGGTTGGAACTGAAATCTGCAGGACGGTAGCTCTCCAGGAGCAGTGTTGAACACCCTTGGCCTACACTATTAATTTTACTAACGAATTAAACAAATAAAAAATATAGATGTAACTACTCAAAAACAAGCAAAAAAAGATTTTTTTTTTTTTCAAAAGTGCAGTAGGCATTGCTAAAGCTAAAATACCCCCACCTTGCGCAGCTGACAATGAAGTACCTCAGTGTCCCTGGGACATCAGTGCGGTCGGTCTTCTCAACAGCTGGACATATCGTGAATAAAAAAAAGTGCTCTGATCTGGACCCCGAAAATGTTGACTGACTTGTTTTCCTGTCCAATAATTTGTAATAGGCGTAGCCTTATTTTCATTATACGCCTGCCTAGCCGAAGTGTCGGTTACGTTCAATTTAAATAAATAAATAAAAACATGGCCTGTTCTCAAGTAAGTCCATTTAAAGTTTCATTTTTGAACAGTTGTCTATAATGGATTGAATCATTACGTAAAATCATTTTGGAGATTTTTGAATAGCCTAAATCATAAATACTGCGACAGATGTTTCTAGTCCACTGTCTGATTTGGAGAATGTAGCCGCCCTGTGTGTTTACCCTACACAAACTTCCCATTCAATGTAGGCTAGTCCTGCAGTGAATTTTAAGTTTTATTTTCAACCTCTTTTCATGGGCTACAATCGCCTATGTTGGCGAAATGTGTTTGACATTTCTAATTGTGTAAACAGCCATTTTAAAGCCTGCAGTAATGTTTTTCATTGATGTTATGGCAGTCCACTGTGCACTTATTGTTTTTTGAGAATGTTGCATTCCTGTTTGTCATTGTGCACGAAACTTCACACCAATAAATCATTAGAAATATTGCCGACTTGTGCGTCTCAAGTGCCCTCTTTACGTTCGTCCTAATGCCTGTTAGTTGTCTGTGGATTTGGCGTTGAAAATGGAAACGTCTTTAGACATGGAAAATCTATTTTACAATCGATTCAATTAACACTTATGTCTCAAATCGAACAGGTTTTTTTTTTTTTTTTACAAAAGTGACAGCCGTAGTATGTCATAAATATGATTTACCAACACATGCTTTTTTTCTTATGTGGTGTAAATGGACTTCCATTAAAATGACTCTGATATCTGAAGATCTGACCCCTTGTGACCCCTTGTCTCTGCAGTTTAAAAATGGTTCCTTTTAAAGGTTTGTGTGTGTGTCATTTTTCTCTGCAGATTGGTTTGATGACTGTGACGCTCTTCCCCATCCGGCTCTTCATAGCTGCGTTCATGATGCTGTTGGCCTGGCCGTTTGCCTTCATCGCGTCCGTGAGCCGCTCCGACGCAACGGTGGAGCCACAGTGCTTATGGAGAAAGTAAAGTCCTCCTCTTCTTTATTTCAAAACACAAATAGACACTACAGCAAGAACAACTGAAGACAAACAGCTACAGCGTTTGCATAGTTATTACTAATTCAGAATTGAAAACACCCTCTTTGTATATTTTCTTCTCATATCTTCCTGTAGTGTTTATGATTTGACTGCGGTGAGATGAATTTGATTTCGGATCCTCCATTTCATAAATCAGGAAGTTGATGAAAGAACTGATGTTCAGTACACATGTGAGACCAGCATAACACAATCGCAGCAAAGGAGCTTCCCTGTTATGCTAGTACAAAAAAGTGCTATTCATATGAGTGTGAATGCATTAATAATTAATAATCGCATTATTAATTGGTAAGATTTTAAAGAAATGTAAAGTCTGTTATGCTTGACAAGGCTGCATTTATTTGATCAAATATACAGTGAACACAGTAATGTTGTGAAATATTATTGCAATTTAAAATAATTGGTATATGCAAATATATTTTAAAATGTAGCTAGTTTATTCCTGTGATCAAAGCTGAATTTTCACATGATCCTTCAAGAAATCAATCTAATATGCAGATTTGATGCTCAAGAGAAAATTATTATTTTTAATTTTGAAAACAGTTGTTTTGCTTCATATTTTTGTTAGGTAACCCCAAACCTTTGAACATTAGTGTATATTAAGTGTGTTTTATTCGGTGTGTAATGCAGATATGAGGCACAGTCACATAGATCTTATGTCACACTGAGCCTCAATGACACACACACACACATACTATTGTCCTTTTTTTAATGGCTATTTCAAGATTCCCACTGGGAAACATCCTCTTTCTGCACAGGAAATCCAGCATCTAATTAAACACTCTTTTTAAAGATGCAAATTACGTTCAGCAATGTTAATAACTACTAAAAACCTCACATGACCTCTAATTAATGAAGTGGTTGTGTCTTATTGAGCTGTGAGATGGTTAAGCACCCTCCTGTGGGCAGAACCTGATTCAGTAATGCTTTCCATTGAGCAGCTCCTCAGATTCGGCTCACAGATGTGTCTGAGCGTCTGCTCTGCAGTATAAAGTTTGCTCCCCATTTAACATGGTTTTAATAGTGATCAATAGTGATCTGAGCACTTAAGGCTGATTTATACTTCTGCGTCGGACCTGCTCCGTCACAGCGATTTTTCATTCATACTTCTGCGTCCTTGTCTGCGTCGACGTGCAGTTACACATGCAGAGGGAGCATGTGTACCCCTGAGGGAGGGGTTCTGGCAGACCAATCACAGCACTTGTGGTCCGCGTAGAATTGACGCGTTGTTAAATTTTTGGAGAGGTGCACGTCAGGGTACACGTGCAACACAGCCTACACGGAGCTATGGTGTACACTCCACGTAGAAGTATAAATTGGGCTTTAAACCACATTCATAGTAAGTCAGGGATGCATGTGTAGTGTACATGCTGATGCACACGTGTTGAGCACGTTACTTTAAAAAAGTAATTAGTTATAGTTACTAGTTACTTCTTACAAATAGTAACTGAGTTAGTAACGGAGTTACATCATTATAAAAGTAATTACCAAGGAAAGTAACTACTGTTATTTCTTTTTATTTATTTTTTTTCAAATGTTCAAATATGTCAAATAACTTGGATGCCCCCAATATTAAATATGTTAAATGAATGAATTACACTAAATGGAATAAATTATTATTATTATTATTATAAAACATTGTACATTAATGTAGGCTACACTATTGCTGTGGGACAATGTGAGAGACACCTATAAAATTCAATACATTATTGTAAATATTATCAGTAGACCTACTATAGTGTAAATATTGTGTAAATATTATCAATACTACTCCTTTGGTAGTGGAGCTCATGTTATCACCTGGGTTTTTAGCCACTCATTTTGTGGCGGCATGTGATGTGAGGCGCTTCATTAGATTAGAATTACTTGCCACCGACGTGGAGAGACTCTTTCTTCCTTGGCATAAGTTGCACGTTACATAAACACTCTTACCTTTCACCTCAACGAGGGTAAAGTAGCGCAAAAGCTACCTTTGAAGTCGTTGGACTTGCCATCGCTCTGACTCCTCCTTGTCGTTTGTGACTTTGCATATGCGTGTGTGTGTGTGTGTGTGTGTGAACTCAACCTATCAAGCTCAACCTTGTCTCATCATCATCATCATCAGTTATGTGTACCACCCCACCCACCCCCCAACACGCATGGTACACACACACACACACACACACACACACACACACACACACACACACACACACACACACACACACACACACACACACACGTTGCAGGTCCGACTGACAGAGAGCCTGTTCAGATGAAAACCACTTCAGTGAGCTCAATTATAGTAACGCAACATTTTTTTCTCAGTAACGCTAACGGCGTTGTAACGGGAGAAACAGTAATTGGTTTGATTACTCGTTACTGAAAAAAATACCGTTAGTAACGCCATTTATCTATAACACCGTTATTCCCATCACTGTGTGTGGCACATGATCATTGTGCCACAAGCCTTTGAACTTTGCCTGCTAGATATGTCCTTTTCTGACATATTTCAGAAAGCCTGATATCTATAGTTAACACTTTCCCTGACAGTGTTGTTTTTTTTTTGTTTTTTTAAGTTGCCAGCCACCACCAGCATTTTTTTTTTTTATAATTTTCACAAAATGTTCATGGCCCCCAGAATATTCTGTTGTATGAATATCTGAACATGCAATCAAAAGAAAGAACATACCCTGTGCTGTCATTTTATTTTTTTTATGTTTTATTCTACCTTAATGCATTCTTTTTTTATCAACACTTAAATGTGGGTTAATTTAATTAAAAAATAAACATTTTGAGCAAAAAGCTGAGAAACGCATTTCCGTAAAAAAAAAATTGTCTGAATGGGTCATCAGCATTTCATACTGTAACATTAGGCAGTTTTGATTTATATGCTTTTTAATGTTGATGACCATGTTATTTTACATATGAATTTGCTTGCATTGCTTGTTTTTGCTTCTTCGCATGTTTTGATCAGGAGATTCAGTACTCTTTTAGAAGATGTGTCATAGCGCCCCTTACCGTATAACAGTGAAAACCACAAATTTCTGTCAATGACGGGGAAAGAGTTAAGAAACTCAACTGTATACATTAGAGCCTTACGACATATCAAAATAAAATCAGTATCATCATATGGTGAATATGAAATTGCAAAGGCTATGATTTAATAAATAAAAAAATGCACTGCTGTGTAATGCGTATGTTACAATGTTCCATCATTTACTGTTCTGTACATCATTGGCAAAAAACACCAAAAGATAAGCTTTTTTTTTATAGTTCAACAAAAATACATGTATTATTAATTATTAGTATTTCTTATTCATTTTTCTTTTACAGTATAATAGAATGTTACTAAGTAAAAAAAAAAATAGCCTGTTCACTGTCCCGGTAATGCAACACATGGCACGCTTTTATTTTTTTTAAAATTATTATCACAATCACATTTTAATAACCATCATAAGGCATTATTTTGGTCATTGCATTTCCATGGTAATGGTACTTTAAAACCTTTTAGCAGGCTCAATTTTGAACACTCCTTGGTTACACATATGGCTTTGATTTTTAGCAATTTCCAGCAAACGTCCAAATTATTTTGTAAAATATATATTTTGTATAAAATAAATTTTTAAATCTTCATTTGTTTTACAGTAAACTTAGACTTCTATAACATTTTGCACTTTTATTTGAAGTGCTTTCACGTCTGCAAAAAAGAGACCAATATTAGATCTGGTAACACTTTATTTTGATTATCCCTTTTGAACAATCTGTTGACTATGAGTAACTTTGCAACTTCATGTCAACTAACTCTCATTAGAGTATTACTAGTCTGTCTGCTTAATATCTGCTAACTCTTTTTTGTGATGGTCTTCCAACAGACATTCTACTGACTATAAGCATGTTTGCAACTAAATGTAAACTTATTCTAACTCTAACCCTAACAGTCTACTAATAATCTACTAACACTCTAATGAGAGTTAGTAGACATGTAGTGCAACGTTACTTATAGTCAACAGAATGTGTTAAGGGGACCATCAAAATAAAGTGAAACCTTAGGTCTGTATTCCAAAGCATTCATGAACTACAATCAGTAAAGTTCAGATCCATGCTCAAAAAGAGGGGTGACAGTTAACAGGTTAATATATTTATCTAACAATAGTCACAACAAAAATCATAATAATTGGTCAAACGGGTCAAAAACAGTGGGAATGTGGCCTATGAACTCAAGTGGGAAAAGTTTTCCTAATAGAGCCACTCAAGTCATCTGGTGAAAAATCCTGTATTATTCCATATAGCAATATATATTGCAAAAAATCTAAATATCATAGGTTTTTTTATCTCAGTGTGCAGTTCACTTACAGCTCATTTGTGTTCAGGCAACACTCGCACTAATGAAACTAATCCACCTTCATGTTCCCTAACCTTTCGTCTGAATGACGCTGCATGTGGTCTGATCTCAGACTCGCTCTTCTTCTGTAGGGTGGTGGACCTGGCGCTGAAGACCATCATGCGGGTCATGTGGTTTGCGGGCGGCTTCCACTGGATCACCATAAAAGGCAGAAGGGCTCTGCCTGCCGAAGCGGCCATCCTCACCCTCGGCCCTCACTCGTCCTATTTCGACGCTATTCCTGTCACCATGACCATGGCGTCGATTGTGATGAAAGCGGAGAGCAAAGACATTCCTGTGTGGGGAAGTAAGTGTGTTATCTGTTATTATAAGGCAGTGAAACAAAACAGGACAGGAACACTTTTCACATTCATTCAGCTTGCTCTCATTATCATTGTCAACTACAGTTTATTGACTTGTCTATGTTGTCATTCTATTAAAGGATTATGAACTACAACAATATTTTTTTAGTAAGTGAAATATATAATTTTTAATAAAAAATACTATATAAATTAGTGGTCAACTGATATAGATCTTAGAAAAATAAAGCAGATATATGATATCGCAGTATTTCAACAATTACTGATATGAAATGTATATTTATTTGACATAATATTCACTAAATAAGAAATAAAAAATTATGTGAGACAAAATGTTATACTTGATAATAAAGAATAAATTGTAAAATTAAATATATTGGTATTTTAGAATGCAACTTCAAGATTTAATCCTACTATAGTATTTTTCACAAAAGAAATAGTTAAAATATTGAATAAAATGGAAATAAACACTAAAACTAACTGTATACCATACATCATTTACTTTATTTTAATTAATTAATTAATTTATTATTATTAATATATTTACAAATAATAGAACTGTTAATCCAAAACCGTAAACTATTGAAAACTGAGAATGGGAGCTCAGGGGCTGGCATTTTCATCGCTGTTAAAATAAAAGTCCCACTCCCGAAACATCGGCCAAAATTCAAATGATCGGCCTTGGTGATTTATATATTGGTCAATCATATAAATAGAAAATAAATCGTTTATACTCTTAATGATGCAATGCTGAGGGGGCCGCAGAGACGAGCAGCAACAACAAATAGAGGAAGAATTGAAGTGACATCGAGGGATTGCATCTGAATTGTGCAAGTGCAGATCATAGATACACATCCAGTTATGCCACTGAGGAAAGAAACTTTAAAGCGTTATTCAACCAAAAATTTGATCAAATAATTACTCGCCTACCTCATGTCGTTCCAAACCCATAAGACTTTTGTTCATTTTTGGAACACAAATGAAGATCTTTTTAATGAAATCTGAGATCTTTCTGTCCCTCCATTCACAGCTACGCAACTACCTCTTTCAAACCCCAGAACGGTTGTAAAGACATCATTAAAGTAATCCATGTGGCTCTAGTGGTTTAACATCAGTTTTATGAAGCGACGAGTGCTTTTTGTTTGTGCAAAAAAAACTAAACATAATTTACCACTTTATTTTACAATTTTACTGCCTTGAGTTATTATTTTGGAATAAATGTAAAAATGCTGTCCCTGTAAAGCAATATTAAAATGTGTTCTGAGTTTGTCACACCACAGAAAAATGTGTTTTTAACCACCCAGCCAAATTTGAACGATAAAAAAGCCAAGTAAATAAAATAAGAGAAGATAAGATAATAAAAATCTTGAAAAAATACACAAGGCAACTTACACTCATTGATGGGCACGTTCTGCCGACTATGCCACCAGATGTCGGCGGGATGGGAGGATGAAGGGACGGGAGATAGTTGGTTCAGCCCCATTCACCAGTAACAGGATTATCAGTGAATCCCAGTTGTCTCTGATGAAAGTTTGTAAAACTAGCCAGTGTAAAATGATCATAGCAGAGGCGGGTGTTGGTGGTGATTGCTAGCTCTCCATCAAGATGAGAAAATGAATCCACATCATCTTCATATCATTTTGTTTTTTAGGAAATTTAGAGACTGAGCTGTTTTGTATATTATCGCAACCAGGTAATATGCATTTACATGATGAAGCCATAGCTAGCTAGCAAAATGTAGGCTGTAATAACGGTAATAACATTAACTTTGATTCATTAATAACTGATTCACTTTGATTTATAAAAATTAGAGATGCACTGATACTAGGGCTGGGCGATATGGCAAAAAAATCCAGAACCATTTTGATTTCTTTCTTTTTTTTTTGTATTGTTTAACTAGTCAAATAAAAAAAAACATAACTACAGTATGATTCAGGCAACATTCTCTTTATTAACCATCTGATCCAAAAAGTTATATTCCAAGTGCACACATCTGAAGTGATCATCATGGTGTAAATGTAAAACAAATTACTTATTTTTTAAATATCTTTGCAGAAAATATGCATGAAATATTTTTACATTTACACCAAAGCGACTTACAGTGCCATTATTACAGGGACAATCCCCCTGGAGCAACATGGAGTAAAGTGCCTTGCTCAAATGGTGGGATCGAACCAGCAACCTTCAGCATATCAGTTCCATGGTTTAACCCACTGGACCACCATCTCACAATATGAAGGCAACTATTGTACGAACATATTTTAAACATCCCATATACTCAGAAATAATATGAAATAAGAAGAATGCTAAATATTTCTTAGCTAAAAAGTAATAGCAATAAATAACACCAGCAATGGGCAATTATTAACAGAAAATGCTTTTTAAAAAACAGAAAATAACAGCAGCTTTCAGCCTGTCACCATCATGCAAACATGAAATATCAAAAATACAGTAGTAGTTCTTTACAGGTTTTTGCATCCCATTGAGCTATTTTTCCTATTGTTTATAATAAAAAATAATAAAATCACGGCAAAACATTAAATTCAAATTAATCAAAATAATTAAAAAAATCGCCCAGCCCTAACCGATGCGAAATTTCTCAGCCGATAAGATAGACGATTATTCTGAATGATATCGGCCAATGCCCATACCGACAACCGATATTATGGGGGAAAAAAACCCCTCTCCAAAATAATGCTGCAAACTATGCAGAGAACCCTCTCATTTGGTACACAGTAATATTGGTTGCAATTAACAACAATGGTATTATATTAAACTGTTATTTATTTTCAGATATAATAGGCTAAATACAATGTGAAGTGACCTATCGTTTACAAGCTGTTTTATTGACGTCTTTCCACGGTTGAATGACTGATTGAGTGATTGCGTTATTTTTGAGATATAACTTTTATTAAAGTGGAAGAGATGACTCGCGCTGCCGCTTGAACTGAGGCACTAGCGATTTGTTACGTCACATTTAGGAGTGTCAAAACGGCATTTATTCTTTGAATTTTGTGATAAAATGGACATCATTTGAATGCTGGGACTTTTTCTTATCAGAATTAACAAAGCGCAGTACTATTTGCAATTATTGGATGAGAGGTGCACTACAAATGCAAACTGAAGACCTGGCAACCCTGGCTTGAACTACAGGTGATTCATAGGGTCAAATAGAGCCTGCTTTTATGTAGCTATTTTTTAGCTGTTGCCCTAAATTCAACATGAGACATTTTCTTCACACACACAGTATGAGTTGCAGTCGGACAAGTTTTTTCCGCACCCTTTTGATTGACAGGGTACCATCATGTCATACCCTGGTCATCGGCTGTTTTTAAACAATTGGCTGATGGCTGATAGTGAAAAAAATGCTTTTATTGGCCGATACCGATTATTGACCAATACATCGGTGCATCTCTAATAAAAATAATAGTAATAAAAAAAGGACTTTGCCTCCTCACTTCAGAACACCACTGCATGCCACTGGTACAAATGCCACAAAAAACTGCAACGTTTAGAAGGGTCAGTCACATTTAAACATGGTTCAGGCATAATTTTGTGTGCTGATAGTCTATATGATGCACCTTTGAGAGCATGTGCGGGCCAGGCAATTAGATGAAGCTGGTTAGTGCAAGCTAATTTTGGTGTAGGCGTTAAGTCCCTGATCAGCCGGGCAGCTCTGAGCTGCATGCTGCAGCTTAATTCCTGGATAGTGCAGATCTCCGTCTATATCTGCTCTCCCACTCAGCAGTGATCTCAATCATCATCATCAGCCCTTCCTCCACACACCTCCAGAGCTGACGATGAGCGGCTCATGCTCCAGTTCCCTGCAGCACTGCTGTAGACTGATGTTCCATCTGACAGGGTCTGGAGAATGATGAGTTTCAGCAGCAGCTGTAGGGAAGTGAAAGAGGAAGCTTTGAGTGTGACACTGTGACGTCTCAACATTACTGAACAGAGAAGCTAAGAAAAGCGGTCGGATCAAGACTCCAGGCGGAAGACGGTGGAAGAGATCAAGAGAAGAGCTCATTCAATTAATAAAGCAAATCTCATTCATTTATTCAAAAGTTTGGATTAATTTTTAAAGGGTTACTTCAGCAATTTAGCATTAAGCTTTGTATCAGTAGAAACCCGGTTGTATATTCGAATGATCGTGCCAACCCCAGCCAAATCCAATGTTTGGAATCCGCGGAGATGTCAGTTAAGCATATGTATTTCCACACAGCTTGATGTGAAAACATTTAATTTCAGTATACATGAATGCATTTCATTAATTAGATGATCATTCTATCATTAATCATGAAGATATTTGTAGTGTTTTTGGTTCGTGTGTGTGTGGGAAGGAAGAAGACGGGGTCGGCGTAACTGGGACCGCACACTTTATTTGATCTCACGATCCTCAAAACTGTCACGCACAAGGGCGTTCAAACTAAAGACTTTCAAAAACAACAAACAGCGTTGCTCTCAGGCTCAATATCTTTCTCAAACTCTGGTCACTGTGTGCAGGCATTGGCAGTCCCAGTCCCGGTCTCTCTCTCTCATCTCTCTCTCTGCTGCAGCTTATAAGCAGTCTCTCCAGCCAATTACTGCAATCAGAGACAGGTGTTATTCATTTGCACTTGACCTACTTACCAACCGCTCGGCCCGCTCTCTCTTGCTACAGACCTTGCAAAACCAAGCCCCCTCCGCCACAATATTCATAACAGCTCTAAAAACATATTTTTCTTTATGCAAAATTTTACTTTAGGGGTGGAAAATGAGAAGTGTTTTCTGTTAGATTTCTGTCTCCCTGTAATGCGAAACACAACTTTTCTTTCTCTCTGCTTATGCTTGACCATTTTGGTGATATTCATCCAATAGCGTTTCATTTCACACTGTCCTCAATGTATCATTGAATCAGCTCCTGCAATCAAGAAGCTCATTAAGGTTTTGAGAGTAAAATTAGCTCTTCACCTTTAAAAAAAACATTGTACACCAGGACAGATGAGTTTTTACAGCACTGTGTGACCTTCTCAACCTGCGCATGTGACACATGTGATCATATCTCTGCCTCCTCCAGCTCTGATCAAATACATCCGGCCTGTGTTTGTGTCGCGGTCGGATCAAGACTCCAGGCGGAAGACGGTGGAAGAGATCAAGAGAAGAGCTCATTCAGGAGGAGAGTGGCCTCAGGTATGACCACCGACTATCAGTCAGCCTTGTTTGGCACAATATTTCACTGTAAAACATAAGTTGACTTTACTTAGAAAAAGTGAGGAAACCGATTGCCTTAAAATTTTCAAGTAAAGTAGAGTATTATTTTTTTGTCGGCTAAACTTAACAAAATTTGTACAGAAAACTTATTAATGAAGTATACTTAACTCAAAATTATTAGTTATGTTAACTTGTTATTAGTGCTCACATTACTAGGAAAATATTAGGAAACCGATTGCCTTAAAATTCTCAAGTAAGCTGAACTTAAAAAAATAAGTGAAGACAAAAAGCAACAACTGAACTCCATTCAACACTTCTTTATTACTTATCAATAGTCTACAGGTACTAAAAACAATTAAGTAAGCATTACTTAATTGCATTAAGCTGTTCTTACTTAAACCGTTTAAGTTTTGTCAACTTAATTCTATCTGCGATCTGAGGAAGTGTAGCCTACTCCCAGAGTGCATTGTGGCATGAATAAATTAATTGCTTCATTTTACTATTTTTAGCTTTATTTTACTATTTGTCTTTTGTCAGTATAACCCGAATAATGACAGCAAGTAAAATAGTAAAGGTCGTATTAATAATAACAATTTAAAAAAAAATAATTAAAAAAAGTCCTTGTTACCATTGTTGTGTTTTGCATGCTGAATGTTGAAGTCTGTGTGTGACACACTCAAGCATGGTTGAATTATATTGTGACAAATATAGAGGGATTATATCAACTCAATTAAATGGTAATGCCATAAATATTAGCAAAAATAATGTTAAAAGATCATTATTTGACATTAAATATAGTTATGTTATACATTGTTAATTGACAAATATTATATATATATATATATATATTTTACTTCCCTTCTTTTGAAATCATACAACTATGATTTCTTGTTGCATTGCTGCATTAATAGGAAGTTAATTACTATAATATGAATGAAGTTCCAAGTGTCCAACCAAAGGGAACACTAATCACAATTATGGTGAGAGGAAGTGGAGGAAATGAGTGATAAGTCTATACAAAATTGCACCACCTCAAAAACACTTTGCCCGCCCGACCGTCCGCCTGCTTGTTTTTTTGCTTTGGCAAAATGGTACTCAAACCAGTCAAGTAATGTTTACTTGAGTTTTCTAAGTAACGAAGGCATAGCATGCAAATAGTTCAGATTACTTAATTGTTTTAAGTAAGTTCAACAAATTATTGGACATTAAGTAAAGTTTACTAAAAAGTCTTAGTAAGAACAACTGTTGGATTTTTGTTCCCAAAGAGAGTCAGTGAGACTGTAAAAGGCTCATTCCTCTTTTGGTGAACCTTCTGAGCTCTTTAAATGAATGTGCTTGTAATTTGAGGAAGTATTTTTGTATAGGTATAGATATCTGTTCAGGTCAAACATTAACTTTAAATATAGCCAACCCTAACTGAAATGCATTTTCATATTTTCTCATGTGTCATTTGGTCAAACAGGATAAATGTTTTAGACTCATGCTTCTGATTTTGATTTCCCTCCAAAATGATGTCACTTGCATGTATTATACAAAAGACTAACATGATGGAAAGTGATATTGAGGAAACGCGGAGAAAAGATCATTAAAAAATAGATACTTTAACATGCACTTTAACATGAAGCAGTGAAATGATTTCAGATTTACTCTGATCCCTTAACTGTGCTGCTTTGATGATGATTTATAATTGTAATCATTGTGAGTTTAATATTTGGTCAGATTTTTAAAGTCATATATGATTGGGACATTGTGAGTTTGAATTTCTTTTTAAATCAGTTCCTAATATGCAAGGCGTATGGATAGTAATCATGTCTCACAATGTGATTTTAGTGAAATCATTAATAATTGTGTGAAAATCTGTGTCTTCCAGATAATGATATTTCCAGAGGGGACGTGCACCAATAGATCCTGTCTGATCACATTCAAACCAGGTGTGTATGTGCTCTTGCGCCCTTGTAAATTCACTCCTATTTATTCATATTATCCACAAGACTGTAAATATGTTCATGTTCTGGAAATGTCTGTTCTTACTTAACCTGACTGTCTTAATACTTTTTTCATATTTAATTATTTCATTGTATTATTATGTATATTGTTGTATTTATATGTGTGCACTGGAAGCTTCATTAACAAGAAACGTTCATTTGGCAATAAAGCACTTTCTGAATCTGAAACTACAAAATACAATCTGTTTTCTAGGGTTTCTGTTCAGTGTCTGTTCTGTACTAATTATATGCAAATGCAACCCTTGTGTCTTTAGAGCATAGCGAATGTGCAGTACAACATGATGTGCTGATGTTGTTTGTTTGTGTGATTCAGGAGCGTTCATTCCAGCAGTTCCTGTACAGCCTGTAGTGATCCGCTACCCAAACCAGCTGGTGAGACATTTAACTTTTTTTCTTGATTCAATATCTGATATGATTAACCGGTTTAAAGGGTTAGTTCACCCAAAAAGGAAAATTAGCCCATGATTTACTCTTCTTTCAGACGAATAAAATGAGTTATATTAAAAGTCCTGGCTTGGTTTTTAGTTTTTGAAGTCCATAAAAGTGCATCTATCCATGCTCCACACAGCTCCGGGGAGTTAATAAAGGCCTTCTGAAGCGAAGGGAAGCGTTTGTGTAAGAAAAATATCCATATTTAAAACTTTATAAAGTAAAATATCTAGCTTCCGCAAGATCTGAAAAAAGCGTGACTGGTGTGCAATGTCGTCAGACGTAGCGTAAGCATTTTGAACTGTGAGAGGCACTACGCTTTTTCCGTACGGAAGACGATCTAGGGAAAAGCTATATATTTTACTTTATAAATATGGGGGGGATATCTCCCCTACCCCCTCAGGAACAATTCACTGCCATTATAAAGCTTGGAAGAGCCAGGACTTATTTAATATAACTCTTAATTGTATTCGTCTCAAAGAAGAATGTCATATACACCTAGGATGGCTTAAGGGTGAGTAAATCATGGGCTAATTTTCATTTTTGGGTGAACTAACCCTTCAAAGCAGGGTTCCTCAGGGTTCCGCTGTCCTGCAGAGTTTAGCGCCGACCCTGATCAAACACACCTGAGCAAGCTATGCAAGGTCTTCAGGATCACTAGAAAATCACAGGAAGGTGTGTTTGATCAGGGTTAGAGCTAAACTCTGCAGGACAGCGCCCTTCCAGGACCGAGTTTGTGGAACCCTGCTTTAAAGCAACTTCCAGGAGGAAGTAACGTGTTTCTTTTAATATACCCCACAGATAATTTATTATACCATGTTGTCAATGCCCACTTTTAAGTGGAGGAAAAAAAAAAACCTATTCGTGAATGTATCTTTAAAGGTGCATATTTTAGTGGCATCTAGCGATGAGGTTGTGAATTGCAACCGCCCACTGCTCACCCCTCCCTTTTAAAACACATAGAGAAGCTACGGTGGCCGACACAGGACAAAGATGTCGTCGTCTGAGACAGCAGAGAATAGCTAGTGCTCTTTAGAGCATTTTGTCCGTTTAGGGCTACTGTAGAAACATGGTGAGACAAAATGGTGATTTCATTGTAAGGGGACCCGCGGTGTATGTAGATAGAAATGGCTCATTCAAAGGTAATACAGACATTACGGTTCATTCTGTAAGGTCTTTATACACCAATGAAAACATAGTTATGTGTATTATTATATTGCATTTCTGTCAATAGATCCTCAATATTACACACTACACCTTTAAGTGCAAATGAGCTGCTGATCCCCGTCCGCCTATACAGAATATTGCTGTGCCTTCACAGCCTGTGCCTCGGATACAAAAACTAACAAAACATCTGTTTTCATTATCATTTCTATCATGGTCACGCTTATGTGACATTGCGGTTGTTTGTCATCATGAAGGTTTATTAATTGCATGTGTTTTAAAGCCATATCAGTTTAAAAATCCGACATATGGTTTGTCTGAGAGCACACATCTGAAAGCTGGCTGTCAGACGCTGTGTCCCGCGAGTATTAAACTAAGATCTCTTGTGTTTATTATTGCGCTTCATCTGTCAAATACACACAAATGAATGTAAACAGCAGGGAAAGAAATCCCATGTGCATATTAGATCTGTGTATTAAAGTAAAAGCAGAGTAATATACAGTACATACTGCTGGATATGCTCTTAATATGAATCAAACAACAAAAGCACTTGATTTGAGTAACTTTAATAAGAATACATGTCTTACTTGAATGCTGCTGGTAAATGCTCTGGCAAGGAGATAAACAAGACTGTGTATAGCTCACTGATTTATGAACGGCTCATTTTAAGACCCTGTTTCAGAGTGGATGTGTTTTTACCACAATTGGGTGGTTGTGTAGACACACTGCGGAAATGTATGTTATAATGTTAAAAAAAAAAACAATATAAAAGTGAATTTTTCATAATAGATCACCTTTAACTGGGGCAATGGACGGTCAATGACTGCCCTAGAATTAAAGGCAGAATTGCCAGAAAAAGAATTGGGAGAAAAAAGTAATAATTACATCCTTTTTTTTAATTTACTTTTTTTTGTTTTATTCCATATTGGAAACCAGCTTCCATAAGATTTGGTTTCCACTACAGAGCTGTATTTTGATGGATTAATATTTTTCTTCCCCATGACAGGACACTATTACCTGGACGTGGCAGGGGCCTGGAGCGTAAGTGCCACATTTCACACCAGAGGTTTTTATTGAACTGCCTACCTGTGTTATCAGCCTTCGAGTCTTCGTACTATATGATAATGAGTGGTCAAGCTGGATCTGAACCACCAAAGTACCATGAAATTAACTCTAGAACTGAAATGCAGAACTCTAGAACTAAACATTGTTATAATGAAGAGAAATTAATAAAATGTTAAACACCAAGAAAATGTCACTAATTGTAACTTTGTTCTTTTGTAGATTTAAGATTCTGTGGTTGACTCTGTGTCAGCTTCACAATGAGTTTGAGATTGAGGTGAGTTCTCTCTCTCTCTCTCTCTCTCTCTCTCTCTCTCTCTCTCTCTCTCTCTCTCTCTCTCTCTCTCTCTCTCTCTCTCTCACCCCCCTTATTTTGATTTGACATCTGGAGACATGAGTTCATGGGACTGGTGCTGTGAGGGGGTTACTGTTGTGTTTGTAGTGGATTTTCGTGATATGGACTAGTGTTGATGAATATTAAAGCACAAAAAGACTGCTATTGAAAACTGAAGTCTGCATGTTGTGCGTGTCTCAGTTTGGTCTACTACACTGCCCTGCTTTCCAGCCCGAAAAGGCCATTTTTTTCACATCATAGCTTACATGCAGGCCAGACATCGGCCTGTTTTAGGCTTCTCCTTCTTTTCATATTTTAGACATTAATTAATTAAAAGGTTGGGTTATGAGGTTACATTAGTTAACATTAGTTTTTTAACATTAAATTTCTGCTGTGCAGCACTTAGTTTGCCAAAAATGAACAGGAATTCCGGTAACACTTTAGAATAATGGTCATTAGTTAACATTAGTTAACTACATTAGTTAACATTAACTAATAATGAACTGCACTTATAAAGCGTTTATTAATAATTTACTAATGCATTATTAAAATCTCGTTAACATTAGTTAATGCACTGTTAACTAACATGAACAAACCATGAACAGCTGGATTTATATTAACTAACGTTAACAAAGATGAACAAATACAGTAACAAATGTACTGCTCATGGTTAGTTCATGTTAGTTAATACATTAACTAATGTTAACTAATGACCATTATTCTAAAGTGTTACCGGAATTTCCATTAACTAACTTGTATGAGTTGACATACTTTTTGATTATTATAATGAGAGGATTATGGTCTTTCAGGGAAAAACCTGGATCAATTTTATCCATAAAAAAACTTGAGAATTTTCACAAGCTGTAGGGGAGGGGTCAAGATAGAGATTAGAGATCAGATTTAACACCCTGTTTGTAGTATTGAATAATTTTTGGACTATGTGCATTTTTTGCAATAAGATCTGAAAAGTATTTTGCTTTTGCAGTCTTAACAGCTTTTTGATAATTAATCATACAATCTCTCACATACATTTGTAAGAGATTTATAATTTGTTCCTCTTCCATTTCCTTTCTGCTTTCCTCCATTTCTGTCTAAGCCTGAGTTTCATCAATACTATTGATTTGCTTCATTTTCTTCTCACACAATACTCACGTTTTCAGTGCAGGCATTGGTTGGCTTGCTTACACAGACAAGCCGTGCACGCACCGACTCTCCCGGTGGTTGCTATGTCCCGCCTCTCCCACTATTATTGCACTATACATATAAGAATAAACCATCTAAAACTATTTGAATAATCATACTTCTAAAACTAAATGTGATTTTGGGATTTCACTTTGTGGAGTCCCATTCCAGCTGTATGCGCTTCAGATGACCAATGTAATTAATCTAATTTCTAATTGCAAGAAAGCATGTCAAAATGACTATTCCCAAAATGTAAGGTTAGTTCATCCAAACATTTTAATTCTGCATTTACACACTCTCGTGTTGTCACACAAGCATTTGAATGTCCGTGTTTACTACGGTATGCATGTTATAAATTTGTTCATCATATAAAGCCATCTTGTCTCTTCCGAAGACTTGGATTTGGATTCAATTACTCAAATGATTCCATTTATGACATTTCTTGGATCTTTTAAGTTTTAGAGGGATGGACTTTAAATGGAAGGACAGAAATCTCTCAGGTTTCATTAAAAAATATCTTCATTTGTGTTTGGAAGTTGAACGAAATTCTTAGGTTTGAAACAATATGAAGGTGTGTACATGAAGGCCTTGGATAAAACAAACTCGAATCATAACGTTAATATCAACGATACATATCGTCGCATTTTTATGTCACAATATCTTGATATAACAATGTATCGTTACACCCTGATGGCTTTGTCTTCCTCATTGAATATTGAATTGAGAGTCCTGCAAATTCTCCACTCATTCTTTTCACAAAGAAGCCATTAACGTGGTAAAGTGGCTTTAATTGTGAGTGGTAAAGAGGGTGTAAATCCTGCCGCTGTCATAATGGGAGTGAAGCGACCTCGTAGTGAAGTGTGTCGTGAACGTGTTTGGGCTGCATCTCTGAGCCTGGACTTCATTTGACCTGGATTTGCACAGACGTGTCTCCAATGTGAAGGAAACTGCTGACTGGTTTTTCTGTTTCTTTCTCTTAGTATCTGCCCATATACTCGCCCTCAGAGGAGGAGAAGAAGAACCCAGCGCTCTTCGCTCACAATGTGCGCCGCTTGATGGCAAAGTAAGATCTGAGCTCTCCTCGCTGTGTCAAGCTGTGCCTGGATTGTCTTTGTTTTTTAATCGCAAGATATTTTTTGTGCATAAACTTGTGCTGTCAAATCGATTAATCGCATCCAAAATCAAAGTTTGTATTTACATAATATACAGTATGTGTTTGTACTGTATATAATTATGATGTGTGTGTGTATATATATATATATATATATATATATATATATATAAATACAAATATGTATATATTTAAGAAATATTTGCATACTATATATATATTTATATAATTTATATTATATATTAGGGGTGGGACAAAAATTGAAATGCCGATTTATTGCGATATTTCCGGCCACGAGACGTTATCGATACTCTGGCACCAAGTATCGATATTGTTTTTATACAAACAGACAGGGCCGCTAGCAATTTGGGGCCCTATGAAATATGAGGTTGGACCCCCTACTGCACTAAACATACAAGCCAACCTAGCTATCCAAAATCTTTGTCTGCAATTTAATAATGCTGACCTATTATGTGAGCTCACTCATTTGGCTCAGGGCCGCTATCACCCAGAATGCCCATTGTGATATGCTGGTACGAAAATATGTGAAATAAGTAAGGCTGCCCCCAACTTAAGTTTTTTCTACTAGACTGGTAGTTGTTAATTTAAGCCACTTTTTAAATTACAATTAATTTAATTACATAAATATATATACTGGAGAGAACGCTAAACCATAGCCTAATGAGTGTTTAAGTATAATATATTAGCCTATTCCGCACTCAAGCGCACGAGTAAAGCTTGCCACAAAGCACCGGCAAAAGTAAGGATTATGAATGTGTCAAAAATAGCAAGGAGACTTTTTAATTGTTTATTAATAGGTAAACTAGTGTTTTCTGTATCAGCTGCAATGAAGCTGAAGATGCTGACTCGCCATCTCCGCAAACGTGAATGCACCAAGAGAGAAATTAATCAACATTAACAAAGATAAATAAATGCTTTAGAAGTGCAGCTCATTATTAGTTAATGTTAACTAATGTAGTTAACTAATGTTAACTAATGAACCTTATTGTAAAGTGTTCCCTGAGTGTCTAACACTGATGTGTTGTGTGTGAAGGGCCCTGCAGGTCCCTGTGACAGACTACTCATTTGAAGACTGTCAGTTAGCCATGGCTGAGGGTCAGATCAGGCTTCCCGTGGACACGTGTCTGCTGGAGTTTGCAAAACTGGTCCGGAGTCTGGGGTGAGTCTCATTTAATAAAATGTTTAACAAAAATTACTGTTAAAAAGCTGTTTAATTTGTTCTCAAATTTAGAATAAGAATTGTACATTTTTCATCAAAAAGCATGTCTAATCAATTGAATTCATCAAATGTAAGATTTTTTTTTTTTTCCACATTTTTCAAAAGGCTCGTATGAAAGGTTTAATCTTTTTGGATCTATGATTTACTACAAATGTATTAACAAAACACTGGTAATCAAATGAAGGCTATTTACTGTTAAAATGATATTTTCATATTAGTAAGGTTAATATTAATTTGAGAAGAATATACTACTGTACAGTAGCAATATATTTCTGTCACAAATAAATCTGGTGATAGTTTTCTCAAATGAAATGAAATGCTGGTGAAGTGACTCTCAGAGCAGCTCTGGAGAAGAAGTTTGTGTCCTCATATAGTGAGATGTGTAGTAGACCAAACTTAGACTTCCGATTTCAGTAGCAGTCTTTTTCACTTTAATATTGGCATGCATTACTCCATATTGCCATTTGATTAGTTGTGCAGCCCTACTTTTGATTTATTAGTCCAAATTCTGTCAGATTCAACATCATACTGTAAATTCCATTTTTTGTGCCTGGATTTGGCTTTTCCGTCCACGGAAATCATAGAGCCCTTTTGATGTGAGATGACATAAGGTTTGTTCCTGCATCTGTGTGCTGATAGTGTGTAAATGTTTAATCTCAGGTTGAAGCGTGTGAACTCAGAGAAGCTCCTGCAGGATTATGGGAACAGGGCTCGTAAACTCCAGGGCGAGAGACTGAGTCTTGAGGATTTCGCAGAGTTCCTTAACCTGCCCGTGTCAGACGTGCTCAGAGACATGTTTGCTCTCTTTGATGAGGTAAATTGTTATTTGGCTTTTAATAAATCAACCCTGTATATGTATTACACTTTCCAAATCAAAGCAGCTTCTCTTCACAAAATGACTTGAAAGCATAACAACTAAACTAAACGAATAGAAAAATCAGTCGATTGAGCCTTTTTGTAAACTAAAATGTGGCAACCATGTATGAGTGCATTTGTTCTATCAAACAGAACTTGGAGAATAATGGGCTTGAATGTTTGAGACATTATTCAATGTTTCTGTAAAAAAGACTAAATACTACTATTAATAATAATACTATTTCTAATAAAACATACTAAAGTCTGACAGACAAATTCTGACAGGCATATTAGTGATTTGTCTTAAAGGCTTAGTTTAATGTGAAAAGCTAAATTAATGATTAATTCCAAACAAATTCTGTTAGGAAAAAAACAAGACACTGTCACTTTCTCACTCTGCGTGCATACGAGAGAAAGTAGCCAAGAGATGGCGCTCTCAGCAAAGAGACAGAAAGCAACGAGATGAAAATGGGACGAATCCATTGATATCAATGGGAATAGTGCACTGTAAAGACAAAGAGGGAAAATGTAACTTTCTGCGATCCAATTTGCTGTATTCTCATTTTATTTGAATATTGAACGGCTCTTTCTAGTGTATGACACATAGTGACAATATATCTGCCCTAAACGTATTCTTATCCTCTAACTCAATCACTGGCAAGTGAAATACATCAAACAACAGACATTTAGTTGACTAGTGTGAAATTTATTTGCATATGCCTTGCTGTTTGCTCCATCTTTTTATACATTTGCCGTTTCTCGTGTTCAATGCAATGAAATGAGTCCATCTTTTCTCTCCCTGAGTAGAATGAAGACAACTCAATGGATGTCCGAGAGTTTGTGATCGCTTTCTCTGTGGTGTGTCGGCCTGCAAAAACACTGGACACCATCAGGTTGGCCTTCAAGGTGTGTGATTTCTCTTAACTAATAGGTCAAGTTTTATGGAGTAATTGAACATTGCAGTGATGATGCTCCGCTCTGAGATGAGATATATGCATTGCGTTCAGATGTTTGAGGCAGACGAGGATGGTGCGATCACAGAGAATGAGCTGATGTGTGTGTTGAGGACGGCGCTGGGCGTTGGAAAACTCAAAGTCAGCCGTCTGTTCAGAGCCATCGATGATGAGGACTCTGGCAAAATCACCTTCGGTAAGAGAACTGTTCATTCCGGTATCAAAGTCTCAGTTTGCTTTCTTTTTTTCTTGTACCTTCTATTGTTGTGAATTATTCATTAGTGACGTTATTATAATGACTTGATGCTTCTAGTTAAAGGGATAGTTCACCCAAAAATGAAAATTACCCCATGATTTACTCACCCTCAAGCCATCCTAGGTGTATATGACAATGACCTGATTTTGAAGAAGTGAATCCACCCATCATAAAAGTAATCCATCTGGCTCCAGGGGGTTAATAAAGGTCTTCTGAAGTGAAGCTATGTGTTTTAAGTAAGAAAACTTTATAAACTAAAATAACTAGCTTCCGACAAAGGGCCATACGCATCGATTTGCGGCGAAAGAGTAACCCTTGATCTGACCCACAGAGGATGGAGCAAAACAAAACACCCGGTCACAAATTAGAAGTCTAAAATGAAATTTTATCAAGAGAAATGTCGGAGGTGCTTGAGTTTGTTGCCCAGCCCTATTTGTTTGAACCGTGATAGGCGTCAAAGCTTGCGATACTCCTACATCCGGTGTCATACATCGCGTCAGGGGTTATTCTTTTGCCGTGAATAGAAGTGCGTAGGCTGTCTGCTGGAAGGTAGTTATTTTAGGCTATAAAGTTTTAAATATGGATATTTTTCTTACACAAACGTATCACTTCGCTTCAGAAGGCCTTTATTAACCCCCTGTAGCTGTATGGATTACTTTTATGATGGATGGATGCACTTTTTTTGGACTTCAAAATCAGGTCCGCCATTCACTGCCAATACTTGGAAGAGCCAGGACATTTTTTAATATAACTCTAATTGTATTCGTCTGAAAGAAGAATGTCATTTACACCTAGGATGGCTTGAGGGTGAGTAAATCATGGGATAATTCAAATTGTTGGGTGAACTATCCCTTTAACGCATCAGTTAATTCATCCTTCGTCGGGAGTTTTATTGAGAGACATGTATTAGAGGTTAGTGTTGTAGTAACGCTTAACATGCCTGCAATGTGTCAGGCTCATGCTTCATTCTGGTATCATTTAGTGATGGATAAAATTAACATCTTTGGGGTTTTTTTGGTATCATTTCCACAAGGTGTGCTTATCAACAGAAACATTTGAACTGTATGTTGTGTAGAAATATGTTTGTTTCCCGCTCTGACTCTTATTATTGTTGACCCGCTTATTGTTCCTCTGACGCCACCTCGTGGCAGAGAGCTTTAGGGAGTTTGCAGAGCAGCATCCTGACTTCGCTGAGCACTTCCTCTACTCGGACAATGCAGGATTCGGCAGCAGCTCTCCTCCTCACGCCAACGGCTTCTGCGCTGATTTCAGTCTGAGCGACCACCACGCTCCTCAGAAGAAACTCGACTGAGCCCATCTTACACGTCCGAGAACAAGAGGACGAGGGCGGAGGATTATTGCAAAGTTTACCACCTGGTATCCATGACATTTGATTGGTTACTTTACGCTTGCCGGTTTTCTCTTCCCCTCAGCATCATTTCTGTCAGTTTGAGATCGGAAACTTTTCTTATTATGGTTATTTTGAGAGCAAATTGAAGGGAATGTTTTGTTTTTTTTCTTCGGTAAAACAAATACTTGAAAGCCAAGCACTTATTTCATTTCTCATTGGGTGATCTATTTGTGCGAGTGATACTTGACCGACTGTGCATGTTTTTTAAATATGGGATGAAAATGACGCAAGCGAATAAATGCCCAGTCAGTAACGGATCGAAACGGTTTCCACGGTTGGCTTGCGTCCACATCTTTTGTTTTCTGTGTTTCATGACTGTAGATGCCTTTTATGAATTCATAAGTAAGTATTTGCATGGGCTCGATGCTTGATAGCAGTATTACTCAGTGTTTGACTAAATGATCGTTGAGTGCCAGTGACAGATATCTGAACTCTGTCTCCTCCTGCTGGATGTTTATGAGTATCAGATTTGAGGTGCAAAATGCGATCGATTAAGTGCTGGTCTGAATCAAAATCAGTCAGTTTTTATTCCTTAATATTTCGTCCCTTATCTCAGGGGTGCGGGAAAGTGGCTATCCGTTTGTTTTGGGTGTGTGTGTGCGTTTTTCTTTTCATTTATCCTTTTGTACAGTAAGTTGCACTGTACTTTTGTAAATTCTGGACATCCAATAACCAATTTAATTCATGATCACTTCTCAGTCAGCTGTTTCAGCTTGGGTTTCGGGGGTCATGGTTTGTTTTTTACGTTTTATTTTGATTTACTTCAGGTACTGAAATAAACAGATACAATTTTGCATTTATATGGACCAAATACAGAATAATGACTGTGGTTTAGTTAGATAATCAGGAATCAGAACAATGTTATTCATAAGATATAGTCGATAATAAAGTGTTTACCTTTTTGATAGACAACATATTCCTGTATTTTTCTATTTTTCACTCACAGAGGCAAGTGAAAAATTGACATCAAGTCCAAAATTTCGGCCAAGAAGTCTCTTTCTGTTTTTGTTTTTTTTAGTATAGTTTCTCTCTTAATGTTTATCTGTATTTTGCATCAAGTAAAGTCTTCCTTTCGTAATTTCGAACAGAGAACAGAGTCCAACTAATGTCACATTGAATCCCTAAGGAATCACGTTTTATTGTAAATGGACAATTCGTTCACAAACATCTGAATAAATCTACTGCCTGTGATTATTTGAAAACCTTTTGAACCGCGTAATGAGGCCAAAGTGAAGTTATATGCAGTTATTTTCCAAAATGTTGGTCTTAAATTGAATCTACCACAAAGATTTCAAAAGTTTATTTTGCTAAAAGATACTGTTATTATTCATAACCTATAATATGATTGATTAGCTTATGTGAAAGATACAGATTTGATTTCTTGAGTATCAGTTTAGTCTCGGGCCACAGCGTTTCGTGAACATGACATCTACGCTTATTACAAGATCCTGATCCTGGTTCTGGTTGATTCAAACTTTAGTTTTCTAGTGAAATCTCTCAGACCCTTGAAGGGGCTCTTCAGCTTCATTGTCAGTTCACAACTTAAACTCAACACCACGGCAAAGCAATATTTTATTGATGTCTCCACCTTTTTTTAAAAAACGAAAAAAAAAAAATCTGATATGTATTTTGAATATTCCGAATGCGGGGCATTTTGTGAATTTTCATATACATAAAGAATTTCTTCACTGCCATGAAAGATCTGTGATCTAAAGTGTTATTTTCAGATTGACCTGGTTTAACTAGTATGATTAGCTTCTTTGTACATACATTTGTGATGTTTTCCTTGGTGATGGCGTTATGTATGTAATTATTACTGTTAAAGTTTCTTTTTGTCTTATACACTTCATAAAGATTATTGTTGGCCTTGAATTTCAATGTAATTTTAAAGAGGAATAGAGAATGTATTGACAATCCATCACAATCAACAGTCAAAAGCGCATCATACTTCAGTAATTGGCGAGCGAAGGATCTCGACCCTGATGTACAGTCTTGTGCACATGACGGTTTGATTCTCCAGCTCAGTACAGCTCTCATGGATTTTCCCCATGTTTTCCAAATTTGATGTACATTTATTTGTGCTGGCACTTTAGAATTTTGAGCCTTCTTTTCATGAGTTCTCTGACAAATGTGACAGTATGCTGGTGTGCATGTTCAGGTGATTGGTTATGATGTTACAGTGGCTTTGTATTAATATGTACCCATACAGACCACAGATGATACCAGATTGAGTAGAAAGGGATTGTGGGTTCGCTCTGAATCTGAATCTGGACATTAAACTAGTTTCCCATCTTTTCTGATGGGAATCATTGTTTTTCTGTGTATAGAGGTGAATCTCATGAGACCTTTCAAGAACACATTCATCTTCACCCTAAAAAACTTCACAGTGAAGAACAAGAAGCCTATTTTTATAAGGACAATTAAGGTTTTGTTTTTTTGCATTGTGACGTTTTCATAAATGTTAAACACATTTAACTCATTATCAATGCAGCGAAAATCATTTATGTTAAGAAATGTAAGTATTTTACAAATTTAAATATATTATATATCATGGTTATTGCCTTTAATTTATGCTGATTTAAATTAAACAATAATTTTTTTTTATCATTTAAAAGCGTAATGAGAATAACAATGCAAAACAATCAAATGGCTGGAGGGGGAATGTGCTTTAATTGTCATGAAAATGTCACCATTCAAGAATATCTTAACAGTTTCTTTAATATACAAATGCATTGTAATCTTTGATGTTTTTGGATTGTTTGCTGAAATGGCCAGAATATTATTGAGTGAAATCATATGTAACAATCAGAAATGTTTGTCATCTTCAGACCAGAGCAGATCCCAGTCTCCTTTCTCACAATTGCAGAAGCAGGGATTTAAGATGGATTTTTTTTTTCTTTAATTATTTTCATCAGTTTTCTAAATGAAATGAGGACCCAGCATCTCTCTGGCGTATAACTTTATTATTTTTTTCAGCGTATGCCGTATGGTTTATTTGAAATGCCTCACAGGAAGATCTGCTCTTCTCTGTGTTTGTAAAGGGTTCTGTATTTATTTCTCTTCTGCCCGTGACGGCGTGTCCTACACCGAGCTGAAGAAGAAAGACTGAGCTCTTTCAGGTCATGTGTCTTTCTGATGGCTCTTCTGACACCCGTTCGGCTGACGTAGATGTTTTAGATCTGTTTTCTATTTTGCCCTGACTTTTATTTTGTAATGTATCAAAAGAGTCATTTTTACAAGATACCTGGGCTTGTCTGTTTTGACTGCAATGAAATGACTTGTCATTCTGACTCTTTAATAAAAAGGGACACTTGACTACATTCTCTCTGATTGTATTTTCTTCAATAACACTGTCGCCCTCTAGAGGAGAGGAAACGTGAGTGGTGAGTTCATGTTTCCACAGGGAAGGCTTAGGTTCAAATTGTCATAATTAAATATGGTGAATTGATTTGAAGTCTATCTAATATATTATGTATTATATAACTGATTAGATGACCCCCTCACAAAAAGCTTGCAGTGACTTTTTTTAGGGGATTTGGATTTAATATTTGAGCCATAGTGGGTTACCATGATCTTCATTTTAGAATTAATTACATTGTGCATTTCTCACGTTTATCATGGAGCTGTAGAAAGTAGTTCTTACTAGAACTGGCAGGTATGATTTTTTTTGTTAATTGATTAGCTAATAATAGTACCAATAGTACTATCACATTTGACTGAGTGCTGTTATACCCCTTTTCCACCAAAGCAGAGCCAGAGCTAGATTGGAGCCAGAGCCTAGTTCCAAATCGGTTCTTTGTGTTTCCACACCCAAAGCTCCAGCTCCGAGCCAGGAAAAGTGGTTCTTAAGTAGCACCAAAACATTGCTGGGCTAGAACAGGGCTAGAAGTAAGAACCGATTACGTCAGGCGCTGGGGGCGGGGTCAACAAGACGAACACAGACTTGAGATCCGCCATTGTTGAAATAGCAGCTAATGGAGCTAACAGCTGCTGCTCGTTTGTAATCTCCGTCTATACAAATTACGGCGAGCTGCATGAATGCGTTGGATTCGCTGTGTTTTCGTTGTGTTTTGATGCCGATGTAGGATCGTAAAGCCATGTGAATCAATAGTAACGCAACGTTTGCACTGTTGATGGAAGGCTTGTTGGCAGCGGTGCTGTGCAGAGACCGATCGCCGTATGACAATGAGTCCAGCGAGAGCAAACGACTCCTTGTGCTTTTGATTCACTCTTGCGTTTTTTTAAATATTATACGTGGATCGGTCTGCGCAGCGCCGATGCATCTCAAACAAGCCTGGTGTGTGTGTGTTTCCCGCTAGCGTTGCTGAGAAAGATGAGACGTATACAGTGACGTAAGACCTGGCTCTGTTGTGGCTCTACTAGCCTGTGGAAACGCAAACGGTTCTTAGCAGGCTCCTCAGTTGAACCAACTATGAACTGGGGCTAGCTCTGGCTCCGATCTAGCTCTAGCACTGCCTTGGTGGAAAAGGGGTATTACTAATTAATTAATCAGAGTTTCTTGTTAGTTAATAGTAGTTGCTAGAATGATAATATTGCATTGCTCATTTGTTCCTGTGTAGTTATTCATTAATGACGGAACCGTATTCTAAAGTGATACCCGATAAGCCATTAAGAATTAAGGCAGTTCTTAACACAAAAGGGGGTCCAAACCTGTACACGTAAGGTATGAGCTGTGATAAATAAATGAGCAAACATTTATATTTATTTCCTCTTAACATGCTCCTGTACGTGCTAAATGTATAAACACGTTAAAGTACATTGAAGTTAATGCACATTGTTCTTAAGGTGGGCATCTGTCCAAGAAAAGTGGGCGTCGCATTTATCTCTCTCAATAAGGGAACTGTGATTGAGATATAGTATTTCTGAAATATATTAATTTCATAGAGTTCACTTTGATGCCTCATTAGTTTAAATAAACCTCATATAGCTACAGTGGCGGCAGTGGTTCATGTAGGTTGTCTACTAACCGGAATGTTGGTGGTTCTATCCCCAGTTCCACCTGACCATGTGTCGAGGTGTCCATGAGCAAGATACCTAACCCCAGCTGCTCCCGACGAGCTGGATGGCACCTTGCAAGGCTGACACCGCCGTCAGTGTATGAATGAGTGAATGAATGCGTGAATGTGAGGCAATATGTTAAGGAGCTTTGGTGGCCATGGGTCTGTTAAAAGCGCTATATAAATGCAGTCACCATTACATCGATCAGGCATAACATGATCTAATATTGTGTTTGTCCCACTTTTGCTGCCAAAGCAGCCCTGACCCGACAAGGCATGGACTACACTAGACCCCTGAAGGTGTACTGTGGTATCTGGCACCAATATGTTAGCAGCAGATCCTTTAAGTCCTGTACGTTGCGAGGTGGGGCCTCCATGGATCGGGCTTGTTTGTTCAACACATCCCACAGATGCTTGATTGGATTGAGATCTGGGGAATTTGGAGGCCAAGTCAACATCTCAAACTCGTTGTGCTCCTCAAACCATTCCTAAACCATTTTTCCTTTTGGCATAAATAGCAAAAATCGACATCACATCTGCTTTTAAAGTAATGCCTATACATCCAGATGCTTGGCACTTATTCGGAGTTCGCTGGCTTGGAAAATATTATTTTGCAGTATGTTTAACCTTCAGATGCAAAAGCAGCCCTAAAATATTCTACATGCTTTCAGAAGCCGTTTGCTGGATCGTGTCAAACAATTACACCATTCCCCACCTCATTCACCTACTAGACGATTTTTGGATAATCTCGCCTCCTGATGCCATCCCAGCCGCACATATCTTCACAGTCCAAAACGTTTTTTCTGAGCTCGGAATTCCCATAGCACAGGAGAAAACCATGGGGCCTGCTACATTCATTAAGTTCCTCTGAATTAATTTAGATTCAATCAAATTCCAGGCATCCCTGCCCAAAGAGAAAATCGATCGAATAATTCTTGTCTCCTCTACTTTCCTCAAAAAATCCAACTGTTCAAAACGCGATCTTCTATCCGTGCTCGGCCATTTAAACTTCGCAATGCGCATCATTCCGCAGGGCCGCCCCTTCATATTGCATCTCCTCTCGCTCGCGTCCTCCATCCACTCGCTAGAGGATCTCATCTCCATAACTCAAGCATGTCGCGATGAACTCAGGTTATGGTTAACATTCCTAAACTAGTGGAACGGCTTATCATTTTTCTATAGCAATCTCGTTTCGTGCCCCATCGACATTGAATTGTTCACAGACGCTGCCCCCTGTGCTTTCCTGTGGGGGAAAGAATGGGCCACTAAAAGCATTTTAGTGCATTGTGACAACGACGCAACAGTGCATTGCATAAATAAAGGCTGTTCCCATGCACCTGCTATGATGCCACTCCTAAGGCGCCTCACTTGGATTTCAGCTTGCGATCAATTTATCATAATTGCTAAACACGTCCCCGGATCCATCCATCCATCCATCCATCATCTTCCGCTTATCCGGGGCCGGGTCGCGGGGGCAACAGTCTAAGCAGAGATGCCCAGACTTCCCTCTCCCTAGCCACTTCCTCCAGCTCTTCCGGGGGAACCCCGAGGCGTTCCCAGGCCAGCCGGGAGACATAATCCCTCCAGCGTGTCCTAGGTCTTCCCCGGGGCCTCCTCCTGATGGGATGTGCCTGGAACACCTCCCTGGGAAGGCGTCCAGGAGGCATCTGAAATAGATGCCCGAGCCACCTCAGCTGGCTCCTCTCGATGTGGAGGAGCAACGGCTCTAGTCTGAGCTCCTCCTGAGGGACCGAGCTTCTCACCCATCTCTAAGGGAGCGCCCAGCCACCCTACGGAGAAAGCTAATTTCGGCCGCCTGTATCCAGGATCTTGTCTTTTCGGTCATGACCCACAACTAATGACCATAGGTGAGAGTAGGAAAGTAGATCGACCGGTAAATCGAGAGCTTTGCCTTACAGCTCAGCTCCTTCTTTACCACGACAGACCGGTACATCAACTGCATTACTGCAGAAGCTGCACCGATCTGTCTGTCAATCTCCCGTTCCATCCTTCCCTACATTTACATTTACCGCTGACCGCTGGCATTGAACCAGCAACCTTCTGCGTATCAGTTCCATGGTTTAACCCACTATACCAACCCACTAGACCACCATCCCTCACTCGTGAACAAGACCCCAAGGCAGGAACTCTCCATCAACCTGAAGTGGGCAATCCACCCTTTTCCGACTGAGAACCATGGCCTCGGACTTGGAGGTGCTGATTCTCATCCTAGCCGCTTCACACTCGGCTGCAAACCGCCCCAGTGCACGCCGAAGGTCCTGGTCTGAGGAGGCCAACACAACAACATCATCCGCAAAAAGCAGCGACGAAATCGTATGGTCCCCAAACCGGACATTCTCCGGCCCTTGGCTGCGCCTAGAAATTCTGTCCATAAAAATTATGAACAGAACGGGTTACAAAGGGCAGCCCAGCCGGAGTCCAACATGCACCAGGAACAGGTCTGACTTACTGCCGGCAATGCAAACCAAGCTCTTGCTCCGGTGGTACAGGGACCGAACAGCCCTAAGCAGGGGACAGCCGACCCCATACTCCCAGAGCACACTCCACAGGATGCCATGAGGAACACAGTCGAATGCCTTCTCCAAATCCACAATACACATGTGGACTGGTTGGGCAAACTCCCATGAACCCTCCAGCACCCTGGAAAGGGTATAGAGCTGGTCCAGTGTTCCACGACCGGGACGAAAACCACACTGTTCCTCCTGAATCCGAGGTTCCACTATCGGCCGAATTCTCCTCTCCAGTACCCTGGCATAGACTTTCATGGGGAGGCTGAGAAGTGTGATTCCCCCTATAGTTGGAACACACTCTCCGGTCCCCTTTCTTGAAAAGAGGGACCACCACCCCGGTCTGCCAGTCCAGAGGTACTGTCCCCAACCGCCATGCGATGCTGCAGAGGCGTGTCAGCCAAGACAGCCCCACAATATCCAGAGACTTGAGGTACTCAGGGCGGATCTCATCCACCCCTGGTGCCTTGCCACTGAGGAGCTTTTTAACCACCTCGATGACTTCAGCCCGGGTGATGGACGAGTCCACCTCCGAGTCCTCAGCCACTGCTTCCTCAATGGAAGACATGTCGGTGGGATTGAGGAGATCCTCAAAGTATTCCTTCCACCGCCCGACGATATCCCCAGTTGAGGTCAACAGGTGCCCATCTCCACTGTAAACAGTGTTGGTAGGGCACTGCTTCCCCCTCCTGAGGCGTCGAACGGTTTGCCAGAATCTCTTTGAGGCCAACCGATAGTCTTTCTCCATGGCCTCACCGAACTCCTCCCAGGCCCGATTTTTTGCCTCCACGACTACCCGGGCTGCAGTCCGCTTGGCCTGCCGGTACCTGTCAGCTGCTTCCGGAGTCCCACAAGCCAGCCAGGCCCAATAGGACTCCTTCTTCAGCTTGACGGCATCCACGGTGTCCACCACTGGGTACGGGGATTGCCGCCTCGACAGGCACCGGAGACCTTACGGCCACAGCTCCGAGCGGCTGCATCGACAATGGAGGTGGATAATATGGTCCACTCGGACTCAATATCTCCAGACTCCCTCGGGATCCGGTCGAAGCTCCGCCGGAGGTGGGAGTTGAAGATCTCTCTGACAGGGGGCTCGGCCAAACATTCCCAACAGACCCTCACAGTACGTTTGGGTCTGTTGGGAATGTCCAGCTTCCTCCCTCGCCATCGGATCCAACTCACCACCAGGTGGTGATCAGTTGACAGCTCCGACCCTCTCTTCACCCGAGTGTCCAAGACATATGGCCGAAGGTCTGATGACACGACCACAAAGTCGATCATCGACCTCCGATCTAGGGTGTCCTGGTGCCACGTGCACTGATGGACACCCTTATGCTTGAATATGGTGTTCGTTATGGTATGGACAAACCGTGGCTAGCACAGAAAGCCAATAACAGAACACCGCACGGGTTCGGATCAGGGGGGCTGTTCCTCCCAATCACGCCCCTCTAGGTGTCACTGTCACTGCCCACGTGGGCGTTGAAGTCACCCAGTAGAACGACAGAGTCTCCAGTCCGAGCACTTTCCAGCACCCCTCCCAGAGACTCCAAGAGGGCCGGGTACTCCGCACTGCCGTTTGGCCCGTAGGCACACACGACAGTGAGAGACCTATCCCTGACTCGAAGGCACAGGGAAGCAACCCTCTCGTTCACCGGGGTGAACTCCAACACATGGTTTGTTGAGCTGGGGGGCTATAAGCAAACCCACTCCAGCTATTCGCCTCTCACCATGGGCAACTCCAGAGTGGTAGAGTCCAGCCTCTCTCAAGAAGTGTGGTTCCAGAGACCAAGCTGTGCGTGGAGGTGAGCCCGACTATCTCTAGTCGGTACCTCTCGACCTCCCACACAAGCTCCGGCTCCTTCCCCGCCAATGAGGTGACATGTCTCTAAAGCCAGATTCTGTGTCCAGAGATTGGGGGCGTCGGGGGCCTCGCTTTCGACTGTCGCCCGATCCACTATGCACCGGCCCCTTACGCTCCCTCCTGCAGGTAGTGAGCCCACAGGAGGACGGCCCCACGTCACTCCTTCAGGCTGAGCCCGGCCGGGCCCCATGGCTCCAGGGTGGGGCGACGTCTCGGTCCTTTATGTCATTGTAGTCATACAGGGTTTGTGAACTGTTCTTAGTCTGGCTCATCACTAAGGACCTGTTTGCCTTGGGAGACCCTACCAGGGGCATATATCCCCAGACAACATAGCTCCCAGGATCATTCGGGTACTCAAACCTCTCCACCACGATAAGGAGACAGTTCAAGGAGAGGCGTCCCTGAATCAGAAAACCAAATCGCTGACTCCCTGTCTCGTTTTTCTGTTTCAGATATTCAGGATGCTGGCTTCAGAGGCAGACAAATTCCCAACTCCTGTACCTCACTATTCACAACTGATATTCCCGTAACCCACCCGTTAAAACCCCTCCTCGCATCACTCGACACCATCCTCCGAGCAGTTTCTCCTATGACCCTCCAATCCTATGTGACCGCTTGAAGACACTTTAGAGCATTCCACGTCTATAACATGCCGTTCCCTGATTTTTCTCTCCTTTTAATCTCCTCAGAACTCGCTATCACTTCAAAATTCGACCCAAAAAGCCACCCCACCATCTCAGACTTATCAGTACTAGATGGAGAAACAATCTCATTTTTGATTAAGCAAAGTAAAACTGACCAAACCAAAAAAGGTAATTTTATCTATATTTTTAACCTCTCGTCGCCAATCTATCCATACCAGTCAGTTCTGGCATATCTTTAATGGAGACGTTCTCAAGCCAAATCTCTCCTGGAACCCTGTTCACAGACGAATTACACAAACCCGTGACATGCTTTTGGTTCCAAAAACACCTCAAATCTGTTCTCCAGCAGTCAGGTGTCTCAGCAAAGAACTTCTCTCAAGTCATTCATTCCACATCAGGGCTGCAACAACAGCAGCTCAAAAAGGCCTCTCACAAGAGCAGATCCAAACCCTCCAGGCCGCCCACCATCCAGTGAGCATTGGTCTCCCAGCGGACGCAAATGAGAAATCTCCTGTTCTCCCGAAAACTCATGTTTTTCTCTCCTGTTTTTCAGCACCGCATGGGAACGGGAAAGTTTACACGCAGCAAGTCAGCGGGAAGTTCCCTGGCAGTGTGAAAGAGTGGAAGGTTTTCACGTAGTACGAAAGAGTGGAAAGTTTCCACGTAGTACGAAAGAATAGAAAGTTTCTACGCAGCATGAAAGAGTGGAAGGTTTCCACGCAGCACGAAAGAGTGGAAAGTTTCCACTTAGCACGAAAGAGTGGAAAGTTTCCACTTAGCACGAAAGAGTGGAATGTTTCCACGCAGCATGAACGAGTGGAATGTTTCCACGCAGTGTGAAAGAGTGGAATCAACCAGGCCCCTTCTCGAATAACAGCCCGCCAAGCCTGGCACTTCTTGGGGGGTATTTAGCCAGGCGGCTGTCCTATGCTCTTTAGCATTTTGGGGGGTACTCTGGGTTCGGGCCAAGTCCAAGCTCCAAGCCCTCCCCCCGGACAGCACGCCAAATATGCATTTAAATTTACTCTCTATAAATTATATGCAAGTTTGAACTCGTGAAAGTGTGTACATGGTCTGCAACAATGCTTAGGTAGGTGGTACATGTAAAAGTAACATGGATGGCAGGACCCAAGGTGTCCCAGCAGAACATTGCCTAAAGCATCACAATGCCTCTGCTGGCTTGCCTTAGTGCATCCTGGTGCCATGTGTTCCCCAGGTAAGTGACTTAAACGCACCCGGCCATCCACGTGATGTAAAAGAAAATGTGATTCATCAGACCAGGCCACCTTCATCCACTGCTCTGTGGTCCAGTTCTGATGCTCACGTGCCCACTGTTGCTGCTTTCGGCAGTGGACATGGGTCAGCATGGGCACCCTGACAAAATGTTCACTTGCTGCCTAATATATCCCACCCACTAGCAGGTTCTGTGATGAAGAGATAATCAGTGTTATTCACTTCACCTGTCAGTGGTCATAATGTTATGCCTAATCTGTGTATAATAGCTCATTTAATATCATGACCTACTGAGGGTGACAATCAACATTTGAACAAAATGTTGCTGAAATGTTGCCAACCATTTAGGTTGTGGTGAACAGTGAAACGTCCCAGTGCTGTTGTACTGTGACAACACGCTTCTGGAATGCTGCTTGACCAATCTGATTCCAGAACCAGAACTAACTGTCCTATTATGTCGTCTACTGCTGAATTATGTTTTTGTTCGTTTTTTTCTACTCCTTTATTTCAGTGTTTGCTCCTTTTATCACAAGAAAAGTGTACCTTGTACCTTGTTCAAGTCACCAAGAAATCTAAATTTACCATTCTTATTTTTTATGAAATATTGCCATATTTAAAAAAAAATACTGATTAAAAAACAACCTGTCATTCACGTGAGAATGACCAATACAGCAAACACAACCATCAAATCAATTCCCCATGGACAAGTTCCACCCTTCATGTTTTCTTGTTTCAGAAGCTATTTAATTGTATGTCACAATAGGGAAGACTTCCTTTTCATACAGACTTTAAATATAAAGTAATTGTACTATTATATATTGTAATATTTTGAGATGAAATAATGGAGCTGCTCACTGCAGATGATCACACAGCATCGACTGCAGAAGCTCTTCATATTTTCTGCTTCTCTCATATATGCAAGAGTGGCTCTGATGAATAGTAAAAGAACACTGATTGACAACAGAGTTTTACCTCTGCATCCTTGTTCTCACAGAAGTGGTTTTCATCAAATGATGGATGAAATTCTCTTTTAATTGGAGCCAGCCAGGTGTGCAGCGGAAACGAGCTCCATGTAGGATTGTTTAAAACCAGTGAGTCTTGATAACTGTCAGTCTCTGGAATCTCTACATTGTCCATCTCTATGATTGCGTAACGTCTGTGAGAAAGACGTCTGGACCATGACTGCCCTGTCCCATAACCCCCCTCATATAGGATTCATAAACCATAGGCTCATTGCTTTGTTCTGCCAAATGCTTTTTTTTATTTCTTTTTTTTCCCCATCAATATGAAGCAGAATGGTGTGCAACTCCATCTGCATTAAATTTGAAGTCTCAAAATCTGCATGAAACCTTCAATCTGTTTAATCATGTTAGCAGGGTGTGTGTGCCAAAATGAATATCTGAAAGGTGTTGATTATTGAATTAGCCCTGTCAGCCACTAATGATTAGAATATTTGTTCAAAGCCCATGCTGGGATATGAATTACAAGATGCCTGTAACGTTTACTAAACACCAAATTATTTTCATGTTATTGCTGTTACGCTTTACAAAATATACGCTGTTTTATAATGGTACTGAAAAAGATTTTGTAAGGAGACCGGGGCTAGTTGTCACACATTTTACTCTAGTGAAGATTTATTGTATTATAATATATATATATATATATATATATATATATATATATAAACATTTAAAACACAATAACATAGTTTACCCAAACATGTTCTCAACCTGCCATTGATTAAAAAATACAGTGCATCCGGAAAGTATTCAAAGCGCTTCACTTTTTCCACATTGTGTTATGTTACAGCCTTACTCCAAAATGGATTAAATTCATTATTTTCCACAAAATTCAACAAGCAATACCCCATTATGACAACATGAAAGAAGTTTGTTTGAAATCTTTGCAAATGTATTAAAAATAAAAAACGGGGGGAAAAAAATAACATATACATAAGTATTCACAGCCTTTGCTCAATACTTTGTTGAAGCACATTTGGCACCAATTACAGCCTCAAGTATTTTTGAGTATGATGCAACAAGCTTGGCACACCTATTTTTGGGCAGTTTCTCCCATTCTTTTTTGCAACACCTCTCAAGCTCCATCAGGCTGGATGGGAAGTGTCGTGTACAGCCATTTTGAGATATCTCCTGAGATGTTCAATCAGGTTAAAGTCTGGGCTCTGGCTGGGCCACTCAAGGACATTCACAGAGTTGCTACTCCTTTGTAATCTTGGCTGTGTGCTTAGGGTCGTTGTCCTGTTGGAAGATAAATCTTCACCCCAGTCTGAGGTCCAGAGCGCTCTTTTCATCAAGGATGTCTCTGTAACATTGCTGCATTCATCTTTCCCTCGATCCTGACTAGTCTCCCAGTTCCTTTGGCCAGGTGATGAGCGGTGCCTGGTTTCCTCCAGACATGACGCTTGACATTCAGGCCAAAGAGTTCAATCTTTGCTTCATCAGACCAGAGATTTTTGTTTCTCATGGTCTGAGAGTCCTCCAGGTGCCTTTTGGCAAACTCCAGATGGGCTGTCATGTGCCTTTAACTGAGGAGTAGCTTCCGTCTGGTCACTCTACCATACAGGCCTGATTGGTGGAGTGCTGCAGAGATGGTTGTTTTTCTGGAAGTTTCTCCTCTCTCCACAGAAAAACACTGGAGCTGTCAGAGTGACCATCAGGTTCTTGGTCACCTCCCTGACTTAGGCCCTTCTCCCTAGATCACTCAATGTGGCCAGGCAGCCAGCTCTAGGAAGAGACCTGGTGGTTCCTAACTTCTTCCATTTATGGATGATACAATCCTGTCTCAGAGCTCTACAGACAATTACTTGGATTTCATGGCTTGGTTTGTGCTCTGACATGCACTGTTAACTGTGGGACCTTATATAGACAGGTGTGTGTCTTTCCAAATCATTTACAATCAACTGAATTTACCACAGGTGGACTCCAATCAAGTTGTAGAAACATCTCAAGGATGATCAGTGGAAACAGGATGCATGGCAAAGGCCATGTACATGTGATTTTGTTGTTTTTTATTATTAATACATTTGCAAAGATTTCAAACAAACTTAATTCACGTTGTCATTATATGGGGTATTGTTTGTAGAATTTTTAGGAAAATAATTTATTTAATCCATTTTGGAGTAAGGCTGTAACATTTTTTTTTTTTTTAAAGTGAAGCGCTGTGAATACTTTCTGAATGCATTGGAACACCTGAATTCAATGATTTGAAGGGGTGTCCCAATACTTTTCGCAATATAGGCAAGGCAAGGCAAGTTCATTTGTATAGCACATTTCATACACAGTGACAATTCAAAGTACTTTACACAGAAATTAAGTTAAAATATTCGTAAGTGAATAAAATAAAAATAAAAATATATATAGTATAACAGTTATAATAGGAATTAAAAGAAATAAAAAATAAAGATGAAATGCCCTATCTTGCTTTAAAAATATTTATCAGGTGACTGTGCGTTTATACAGTACCCTTACAGACAAATCTTCTTGGCCTAACTTGAGGGTGCTCTCTAGATGTTGTACCCGTCAGAGCAGATCTAAACAGGTCTTCCTCGCTCCGGAGGGAGTACTCAAAAATATATTTGTCAGGTAACTGTGCATTTAAACATTACCCTTACGGACAAATCTTCCTGGACAGGAACACCAGGGCTATCTCTACTTTGTTTGATCGTCAGAGCGGATCTCTGACCAAGATGGCGGCGCGTGTAGATCGCGAGGCTCAGGTTCTCTCCAGATTCTACTATTTTGCGGTATTTTTCTTGTTCATCTCGGGTCTGTTCGTACAGAACAGTTGTGCCTTTACATCGTACACCCGTTGTGAGCTTTTGGATATTGGTTTGCGAATTTCCGACAGTTTTATGGACAATCTTCTGAGATTCCTTCCTGAGATCGCTAGGACTCCCGAGGCTGTGCGCTCTACCCGGCCGGGCGGAAGTGCTAGAAGGCGGCGGTGTGATCGTAAACAAAGGCGTGGGAAGCGCGGAGGTCGGCGTGCTAAGCTAATGCTATCACCGCACCAGCTCTCTTTACCCAGCATTTTCCTTGCTAATGTACGATCACTAGTGAACAAAATGGAGGAGATTCGACTCAGCATCACACACAGTAAGAAACTTTTGAACTGTAACGTCTTAATATTCACGGAAACCTGGTTAAACAGCGGAATACCGGACACCGCTATTGAGCTAGCGGGACGCCACACACTCCGGGCGGATAGAACGTTACATGGCTCCGGGAAGAGCAGAGGGGGTGGATTGTGCATTTACATTAACAAAGCTTGGTGCACAAACTCTGCTATTGTTGGGAGTCATTGTTCAGCTAACCTTGAGTTTCTCATGGTTAAATGTAGACCGTTTTATCTACCGCGGGAGTTCACTTCCACCATTATCACTGCAGCCTATATTCCTCCAGATGCTGATGCCAAGCTTGCTATGAAAGAACTTCACGCAGCCATCAGTAAACAACAGACTGATCACCCGGAAGCTGCGTTTATTGTTGCAGGTGACTTTAATCACTCAAACTTAAAGTCAGTGCTACCCAAGTTTCACCAACATGTTTCCTGCCACACCAGAGGAAACAAAACCTTAGATCATGTTTACACAAACATGGCGGGAGTTTACGTTGCAACACCCCTCCCCCACCTGGGACAGTCAGACCACGTCTCTTTGTTTCTAACACCCAAATATGCACCCCTCATCAACTGTGTGAAGCCATCAGTGAAGACCATCAAGGTGTGGCCTGCGGGGGCAGATTCCACACTCCAGGAAAGGTTTCTAAACACAGACTGGAGTATGTTTGCTTCTCAAGCCACCAGTGGCGCTCACACGGACATTGACTCATTCACCTCCTCTGTACTGGATCATATCAATACCACCATTGACAGTGTTACAACCCAGAAACAGATCACCACATACCCAAATCAGAAGCCTTGGATGAACAGGGAAGTGCGACTCCTGCTGAAGTTACGCAATCAGGAGATGCACAAGCCTACAGCACTTCCAGAGCAAACCTGAAGAGGGGCATAAAAAAGACCAAGCACTGCTACAAGCAAAAGATAAAGGGACACTTTTCCAACTTTGACCCTCGACGCATGTGGCAGGGCATTCAGGCCATCAGTGATTACAAACCCACCTGGTCCACCCCCACAGCCACTGATGTCAACTTCCTGAACGAGCTAAATTACTTTTATGCTCGTTTTGAAAGAGACAACAGAGAAACTGCAACCAAGCTCAAACCCTCAGCTGACCACCCACCAATCACACTCTCCTCCACAGAAGTCTGCAAGGGACTGAGCCGGATCAGCGCGCACAAGGCTGCTGGACCAGACAACATCCTTGGTCATGTTCTCAGGGCATGTGCGGAGCAGCTCGCTAGGGTTTTTACAGACATTTTCAACCTGTCTCTTGCCCAAGCAGCTGTACCATCATGCTTTAAACGCACTTCCATTGTGCCAGTGCCGAAACACTCTAGCCCGAGGTGCCCTAATGACTACCGCCCTGTAGCACTCACACCCATCGTCATGAAGTGCTTTGAGCGGCTGGTCCTGGAACACCTAAAAGACTCTCTACCATCCACATTGGACTCACACCAGTTTGCCTATCGCAGCAATAGGAGCACAGAGGATGCAGTTTCCATGGCACTGCACTCTGTGCTCACCCATCTGGACAATAAAAACACTTATGCACGCATGCTGTTTGTTGGCTTCAGCTCAGCATTCAACACTGTCATCCCATCCAAGTTAAAGGGTTAGTTCACCCAAAATTGAAAATTCTGTCAGTAATTACTCACTCTCATGTTGTTCCAACCATGTAAGACCTTCGTTCATCTTCGGAACATAATTTAGTATATTTTTGATGAAATCTGAGAGCTGTCTCACTCCTCCATAGGCTTTCAGAGGGACTGAAACTTGATGGCCCAGAATAGTAAGTAAAAACGTCATTTAAGGAGTCCAAATGACTACAGTGGCTCTGTATTAAGTCTATCATGCGACGAAAATACTTTTTGAGCGGAAAAACAACAAAAATAACGACTTTATCCCACTATTTATCCCAATATACTCTCTGACGAGAGTTCGCGGGAGTGCCACGACGCATGCGCGGCACTCCCGCGAACTCTCGTCAGAGGCTCAAATTGAACAATAATAGTGGGATAAAGTCGTTATTTTTGTTGTTTTTCCGCTCAAAAAGTATTTTCGTCGCATGATAGACTTAATACAGAGCCACTGTAGTCATTTGGACTCCTTAAATTACGTTTTTACTTACTATTCTGGGCCATCAAGTTTCAGTCCCTCTGAAAGCCTATGGAGGAGTGAGACAGCTCTCAGATTTCATCAAAAATATACTAAATTATGTTCCGAAGATGAACGAAGGTCTTACATGGTTGGAACAACATGAGGGTGAGTAATTACTGACAGAATTTTCAATTTTGGGTGAACTAACCCTTTAATAGCCAAACTTGGAGACCTGGGCATCAACACTTCAATGTGTAACTGTATTTTGGACTTCCTAACTGACAGACCCCAGAATGTTCGATCAGGATCCACCTGCTCCACGTCCATCACACTCAACACTGGTGTACCACAGGGCTGTGTGCTAAGCCCGTTTCTTTACTCCCTCTTCACCTCCGACTGCAAACCTGTGTATGGATCTAATTCCATTGTCAAGTTTGCGGACGACACTACGGTGATTGGTCTCATCAGCAACAACGATGAGACTGCCTACAGGGAGGAGATCCAGCACCTGGCCACATTGTGTGCTGATAATAACCTGCTCCTCAACACCACCAAAACGAAGGAGCTCATCGTGGACTTCAGGAAAGAGTCAAGAGGCACACACGACACCATCCATGTGATGGCTACGGCCACACAGGGTAACGTCCCCTCAGTTCTAAACATTTGATTACCGTTTTATTATTTCACCTTTTTTGTTTATTGTACTGATTATTATTTACAGTCATCTAAACTAGGGTATCTAAATAACGAATACAATACAGTTTTTGGATTTTGTTTATTTGGCATTACATTTTACATTGATGTACAGAGTGCACTAATCACATGTTTCTTTGTGTTGAGTTACCTGGACTGTTTGGGGCGGTTCCTTCCTGGTTGGGCGAAAGGAGTGGCTAAGGGCTGAGGAGACCTATATCCGGGAGCCAGCTCATTAGGCCATACCATGTCTTACCATGTGCCAGGGGGGATTTTGTCCTTAGTTAGTTCTTGAGTTCTCAAGTGTTGGTTTGTTTGCCCCTTCAATGTTATTTGGTTTTGTCAAGCCATTATATAAGCTCCCTTCTGTTTTTGTGGGGAGGTCAGTTTTTGTTTATTTAACCTTGGTTTATGAGTTTATATATTTGAGTTTATATTCAGTTACTTTTGTTGACCCCTTTAAGGCCTAGTTATTAATTTTGGTCTTAATGTAACTTTTTCATATTTTTGGGTAATAAAACCCCACCTTTGAAAAACAGCTTCCTGTGTCCTCTTGCCTCACTGCCTTGGTCCCTAACAATTCACATCAATGGAATGGCCGTTGAGCGTGTCTCCAGTTTCAAGTTCCTGGGGATCCACATCTCGGCGGACATGTCGTGGACGACCAACACCTCCAGCCTGGTCAAGAAGGCTCACCAGCGCCTCTTCTTCCTGAGGACACTGAGGACGAATCAGCTCTCCTCGGCTATCCTGGTGAACTTCTATCGCTGCGCAATAGAAAGCATCCTGACCAACTGTGTGGCAGTATGGTATGGGAGCTGCTCTGTTGCGGAGCGCAAGGCACTGCAGCAGGTGGTGAAAACTGCCTAGCGCATCACAGGGACTCCACTACCTGCCATCGAGCACATCCAGAGGAAACGCTGTCTGCATCGAGCTCGCAGCATCCTCAAGGACTCCTCAATCAATCAAATCAAATCACTTTATTGTCACTCTACCATATGCACAAGTGCAACAGTAGGTGAAATTCTTAGGTGCAGTCCGAGCAAACATGGTAGTCATGACATGACATGTACAACATTTAAGCAACAACAGATTACACATCTGATGCGCACACAATTACTCACAGCACAGTATACACTACAATAAACAATAAATAATTTACACAATGTGAGTGTAGTTCTCACAGCTTTAAACAATATACACATACTTACAATATACATATACTTTAAACAATATACACTAAACATACATTAAACAATAACAGTATACATTAAGCTATAGTAATAATATACAATGTACAGTATACAATATGTTCACAAATTGAAATCCAAAGTGCAATAGATGCTGTATGATAAATAAATGTGTATATAATGTGTGTGTATCTCTAGTGGTTTGTGCTGAGTGATATTCTGTCCAGTGTGTGTTATGATCCTGATGGATCAAGAGTTAAGTAGTCTGATTGCTTGTGGGAAGAAGCTGTTCTGGAGTCGGCTGGTGCGTGTTCTGATGCTGCGGTACCGTCTGCCTGATGGCAGCAGTGAGAGCAGCCCATGGTTCGGGTGGCTAGAGTCTCTGATGATCCTCTGAGCTCTCTTCACACACCGCCTGGCGTAAATGTCCTGGAGGGAGGGAAGCTCACCTCCGATGATGCAGCTGGCCGTTCGCACTACCCTTTGCAGGGCCTTGCGGTTGCGGGCGGTACTGTTGCCGTACCAGGTGGTGATGCAGCCAGTCAGCAGGCTCTCTATGGTGCAGGTGTAGAAGCGTGTGAGGATGTGGCGGTTCATTCCAAACCTCCTCAGCCGTCGCAGGAAGAAAAGGCGCTGATGAGCCTTCTTCACAACGGCCTCGGTGTGGACGGACCATGAGAGCTCCTCTGTGATGTGGACACCGAGGAACTTGAAGCTGCTGACTCTCTCCATCGGTGCATTGATGGTGATGGGGCGGTGTTCTCTCTCATTCCTCCTGAAGTCGACCACCAGCTCCTTGGTCTTGCTGACGTTGAGGGAGAGGTTGTGCTCCTGACACCACCGATGTCTCGATGTCTGCATCGAGCTCGCACCATCCTCAAGGACTTCTCTCACCCAGCCCACAGACTGTTTTCTCTCCTGCCCTCCGGCAGGCGTTTCAGGATCCTCCGGACCAGAACCAGTAGACTTAAGAACAGTTTTTTCCCCAGAGCTGTCTCTTTACTGAACTCAAACCCCCGTTGATCCACTTCCCTCATAACCGCTAACTCTCCTACCTCACATCTTCCTTCACTTTGTTATTTGCACTACCGACTGTTTATTACAGTAATAACTGTTTACTTATGCATTTTGCACCACCATATCTTAACTGGATTATGCTCATTTGCACTGCCGACTGTATTTATAGTACCAACTGTTTACATTTGCATTTTGCACCGTACTTCTAACTGTAATATGCAACCACTTTCCACTGCACTTTTACACTTTCTTTCGGATAGCTCTGTCCATAATTTATTGCACTGCCTTAATCCACTGCTATATTCCTCATATTAGCCTAACATATTATTGTATACCTCTATCTGTAAAATTCTGTTTATAGTAATAGCCATCTGTATATTATATTCATAGTACATATTCACCTGTAAATTCTGTTTATAGTAATAACCATCTGTATATTTATTCACTACATATTCACCTGTAAATTCAGTTCTGTTTATAGTAATAACCATCTCTCTATTTATATATATTTATATATTCAGTACATTTCCATGTCCTGCACTTACGCAACCACTGTGTATATCCTTTGCAGGGCCTTGCGGTTGCGGGCGGTACTGTTGCCGTACCAGGTGGTGATGCAGCCAGTCAGCAGGCTCTCTATGGTGCAGGTGTAGAAGCGTGTGAGGATGTGGCGGTTCATTCCAAACCTCCTCAGCCGTCGCAGGAAGAAAAGGCGCTGATGAGCCTTCTTCACAACGGCCTCGGTGTGGACGGACCATGAGAGCTCCTCTGTGATGTGGACACCGAGGAACTTGAAGCTGCTGACTCTCTCCATCGGTGCATTGATGGTGATGGGGCGGTGTTCTCTCTCATTCCTCCTGAAGTCGACCACCAGCTCCTTGGTCTTGCTGACGTTGAGGGAGAGGTTGTGCTCCTGACACCACCGATGTCTCGATGTCTGCATCGAGCTCGCACCATCCTCAAGGACTTCTCTCACCCAGCCCACAGACTGTTTTCTCTCCTGCCCTCCGGCAGGCGTTTCAGGATCCTCCGGACCAGAACCAGTAGACTTAAGAACAGTTTTTTCCCCAGAGCTGTCTCTTTACTGAACTCAAACCCCCGTTGATCCACTTCCCTCATAACCGCTAACTCTCCTACCTCACATCTTCCTTCACTTTGTTATTTGCACTACCGACTGTTTATTACAGTAATAACTGTTTACTTATGCATTTTGCACCACCATATCTTAACTGGATTATGCTCATTTGCACTGCCGACTGTATTTATAGTACCAACTGTTTACATTTGCATTTTGCACCGTACTTCTAACTGTAATATGCAACCACTTTCCACTGCACTTTTACACTTTCTTTCGGATAGCTCTGTCCATAATTTATTGCACTGCCTTAATCCACTGCTATATTCCTCATATTAGCCTAACATATTATTGTATACCTCTATCTGTAAAATTCTGTTTATAGTAATAGCCATCTGTATATTATATTCATAGTACATATTCACCTGTAAATTCTGTTTATAGTAATAACCATCTGTATATTTATTCACTACATATTCACCTGTAAATTCAGTTCTGTTTATAGTAATAACCATCTCTCTATTTATATATATTTATATATTCAGTACATTTCCATGTCCTGCACTTACGCAACCACTGTGTATATCCTGCACTTGCTGCTATTGCACTTCTGGTTAGACCTAAACTGCATTTCGTTGCCTTGTACTTGTACTTGTGTAATGACAATAAAGTTGAATCTAATCTAATCTAATCTAATCTACACGGTCCTTCCTCTTACCACCAAGGCTATACAGATCTATCCGTCAGAGCAGATCTAAACGGATTGTCCTCGCGCTGGAGGGATTTCGATTTATTGCTCCCCCGTCTCTCAACCTCTTCCACCCAGACAGCTTTAACAAAATAAAAAATAATTAAAAATAATAAAAAGTATAAATAAAAATAAAAACAGGGTTAAATTGAAACATAATTAAAGTGCAAGCAGTTCGGACAAAGCACAGAGCTCATTCAGTAAATGCATAAGATAAGGTGCAATCAGTCGGACGTACAGTGGCACAGTGCTCATTCAGTAAATGCACAGTTAAACATATGTTTTTTTAGTCTGGATTTGAAAGTGGCTACTGTTGGAGCACATCTGATCTGTTCAGGAAGCTGGTTCCAGCTACGGCTGGCATAATAGCTAAAAGTAGACTCTCCTTGCTTTGAGTGAACCCTTGGTATTTCTAATTGACTTGATCCTGATGATCTGAGTGACCTGTTGGGTTTGTACTTAATCAGCATATCTGCAATGTATTGAGGTCCTAGGTCATTGAGTGATTTATATACAAGTAATAGTACTTTAAAATCGATCCTAAATGTAATTGGAAGCCAGTGTAAAGAACTGAGGACTGGTGTGATATGGTCATTTTTTCTGGTTCTGCTCGGAATCCTGGCAGCAGCGTTCTGTATGAGCTGCAGCTGTCTAATTGTCTTTTTGGGAAGGCCAGTGAGAAGACCATTACAATAGTCCACCCTACTGGTGATAAAAGCATGAACGAGTTTCTCTAAGTCTTGCCTGGAAACAAAGCATCTAATTCTTGATATATTTTTGAGATGATAGTAAGCTGATTTAGTTATTGCTTTGACATGACAAATGAAACTCAGGTCTGACTCCAAAATCACACCAAGATTCCTGACTTGATTTTTTGTTATTAGACCTTTAGCCTCAAGATATGCATTCACCTTGAGAATTTCATCTTTGTTTCCAAATGTAGTGATTTCAGTTTTGTCTTTGTTTAACTGAAGAAAGTTTTGGCACATCCAACTGTTAACTTCATCAATCCATTTACATAGAGAGTCAATGGGCTGTAGTCATTTGGTGATAGGGCTAAGAAGATCTGGGTGTCGTCAGCATAGCTGTGGTAAGCCATTTTGTTATTTTTCATTATTTGGCTGAGTGGCAGCATATACAGGTTAAATAGGAGTGGTGCAAGAATTGACCCTTGTGGGACTCTGCATGTCATGGATGTCCACTCAGACTTATGGTCACCTATACTCAGATAATAACCTCTCCCTTACCTGAACCATTTGAGGACCATTCCAGAAAGCCCAACCCAATTTTCTAGCCTGTCAAGAAGTATGTTGTGGTCAACAGTGTCGGATGCAGCACTCGATGCAGAGGTCGAGTAGTACCAGAATTGATGTTTTGTAATAATAAAAATAATAATTTGTTACATTTATATAGCGCTTTTCAAGGCACTCATAGCGCTTTACATAGAAGGGGGCGAATCTCCTCAACCACCACCAATGTGCAGCATCCACCTGGGTGATGCGACGGAAGCCATTTTGCACCAGTACGCCCACCACACACCAGCTGATTGGTGGAGAGGAGACTGAGGGATGATGCCAATCGTATATATATATATGGGGATGATTAGGAGGCCATGATGGACAGGGGCCAATGGGCAAATTTGGCCAGGATACCGGGGTTACACCCCTACTCTTTATCGATGGGCATTCTGGGATTTTTAATGACCACAGAGAGTCAGGACCTCGGTTTAACGTCTCATCCGAAGGACGGTGCTTGTTACAGTATAGTGTCCCCATCACTACACTGGGGTGTTAGGACCCACACAGAGGCCTGCTGGCCTCACTAACACCTCTACCAGCAGCAACCTAGTTTTCCCAGTTGGTCTCCCATCCAGATACTGAACAGGCTAAGCCCTGCTTAGCTTCAGTGGGAAACCAGTCTTGGGCTACAGGGTGATATGGCTGCTGGTTTGTCTGTATCTGTATTGAGGCGAATGTCATTTATTATCTTTATGAGCACTGTCTCTGTGCTGTGATGTGGTCGGAAACCAGATTGAAAATTGTCAAAATATCCGTTTGAGCTCAAGAATTTGTTCAGCTGACTGAAAACAACTTTTTCAATGATCTTGCCTATGAAAGGAAGATTTGAGATTGGTCTGTAGTTGCTTAATATGGTGTTATCGAGGTTTCTCTTTCTCTGGAGTTTGGAAAAGTCCCAGAAAGAAGTGAGGCGTTTACCACTTCTAGGAGATATGCTTCTAAACAGTTAAACACACTTTTGAAAAAAAGTGGGGAGTGTGTCCAAGGAGGTGTCCGCAGGTTGATGTTTTAAGGTGCTGTACCGTTTCTTCTAAAATTTGACCATCAATTGCTTCGAAATTAGTCATAGTAACTTTCTGAGGTTGTGGTCTGATCGGACTCACCCCAGAGCAACTCAAGGATGTGCTGATCGCATTTCTGATATTATTGATTATTGATTATTGCATAACTATAAAATGGTGCCTGCATTGAACGTCATAAGCTTGACGTCTTCAGGAAGTATGGTGATCAGGAGGGGACATATTCGGTTCACTTAGTTTTGTCGTAGCCACGACATATTAACTCATGGGAACGTGATAATATGTCGTGGCCACGAGATCCTATGTTGAAGGAACAACATATTTTTCTCATGGCCACGAGTTAAAGGAACACGCCAACTTTTTGGGACTTTGGCTTATTAACTGTATTCCCCAGAGTTAGATAAGTCCATACATACCATTCTCATCTCCGTGCGTGCCATATCTGACGCACCCACCGCTAGCCTAGCTTAGCACAAAGACTGGAGGTAGCCTACATGGCTCCAGCTAGCCTACTGCTCAATAAGTGACAAAATAACGCCAACATTTTACATGTTGTGATGTGTATAGTCACAGCATGTACAAATAACAAGTTCTACTTCTGAGCAGCATTGTTACTTCTGTCAACAAAACCAGCATGACTAGGTAGCTGTTTCTGCACAATGAACTCACAGACAAAAATTAAAACTGCCCATCCCCCCTCCAATTAATTAGCAAGGTAAATGCTACAGTCCAGAGAATTACCTCTAGCACCGTTCATTTGTTACTGTGACAGAGCGCATTCATGACAACACAATACTAACATTACAGGGGATACATGGAGCACGGGAAAAACTGAAATACAGTAGTGACCACCCTATTCATGTAACAGTGTCACAAATGTTACAATAGATCTAGCTAATGGTACTGTTACAGTAGGCTAGTCATCTAAAAACATAACGGAACACTTAACGCAGTCGCGGGTGATCCCTTCTGTACTATCGATGGGATGGCCGCATCCTTCAGCACACATTTCATGGTCCTTGTCCTATGTCAAAATAGTCGTCCTCTGTGAAATGTTCAGAGCAAACGCAATGGTGCTTGATGATGGCTACAGGTGTGTTTGGATATATATCCAGAGCACTGGATACTGGAAACTTTGACTTTAACTTCACTACATTTGAAAGACAAATATACAAATATACTTTTTACTCCACTACATTTCTATCAAGGTCCTCAAAGTCGAAAGTCGTTTCTTTAGCAGCTTTGAAAGTCAGTGGATGATTTTTTCTTCTTTAAAAGGTTTTTTGTTGTTGTTGTTTTTTGCAGACAGCCTATCAATAATCACTTTTGTAAGTTCATGTGAAGTTTTCCAACATTGAACACTGATCAGTTTATAGCAAAATGGAAGAAGGCGGTTCCTCGGCCCAGTGTGTGCACCCATGGCCATACTTAAAAAGTATGTTTCAGTTTTCTGAAAAGATTAAAGATTAGTTTAGTTGGCATACACTTGATGCATATCTCATAAAATGTTCAAAGATGTAAACGTCTGGGAGAAAGAGAAGAGTAAACAGTTGGGTGAACATCGGATGTGTATCAGTGTATGGGGTCCGTGCATTTGGCCTTAAAGTGACAGCAGCTTTGTAAAGAGCTTTGTCACTTTTATAAAAGTATTTAAATTAGTTAAATGTAGTCGTATGCTAGCATGTCGGATGAAGCATCACTGACTGGCATCATGACTTAAACCACCATGGTGGCATAATGTGCATTTATACAACAATGCAACAATAATCAAATAATGCATGGACATAAAAAATTTAATTTACTTTTGATACTTAAGTACTTTTAAAAAACAAATACTTCTGTACTTTTACTTAAGTAAAAATCTGTTTTTAAAACTGTGTAACGCTGTCACTTGTAACAGAGTAATACTTGTCTAGTAGTACTTTTACTTTTACTTTGTTCACTGTTATGTTTCTCAGTTTGTCATGCACTTCCTGGTCTTGTCATGTGACTCCCATGCCCTCATGTGATCTCGTGTCATGTCATTGGTTCATTGTCTGATCATCGTTCACAGGTGTCCCTTGTCTTGTCATTAGTGACTAGCTAGTTTATTTCTTCAACAATGCAACGTACTATGGTAGTCAGTGCTTTAAGTGGGCCGGTACGCGCCGGTACTCAGTACCGCCACTTCCAAATATAGCTCTTGAGCGTACCGCCACCTCTCCGTGCGCCCAGAACGTGCTTTTAGCGTACCGGTACGCTCATTTGCGAGCAGAGACTACATTACCCATACACCCTTGAGTTTTACAAGTGAAAAGCGCATGTGTCGCTTTTGCCGCTGTCAGTGTCAACAACTCAAAGTGGTCCGGAGAGGGTGTGTGAAACGCCACGTGAGACTGGGTTGGAAACGCGCAACCATTGCTGCTCGTTTAAAATCTATGGTAAAAATACAAAGCACTTGAGCCGCGGACGAGGACGAGAGTGGCACCACTTCTACCGATGACAACAGCCGCATGTTGTAGCTGGGTCGTTCCTGTTATACAGTGACTTTTCTGTCTTTATGATTTACTTACTCATATTTTCTATAAAATGAGTCACATAAGAAAAGGCTTAAACTATAAATGTAGGTCTTCTTTATCACTTAAACAGATATAATAGGTATTAAAAATACTATTTTGTATTTTGCACACCTTTTTATTGATATATGCATTCAATTTTATCATGTCCTCAGTGCAAAGTAATCAACTAGCCTATACAACTACACAACAACTATAAACCATGAAATGCTGAAATATTCAAAATACTCAAAATATTTTTAGATTATGTTATAGAATAGGCTAAACTACCTCTAGTTATACATATAAATCATGTGAAACTATAGTTATTTTTATTTTTTTACAATTGTCTTCATTTACTGTGTCCCTGAAGTCATCTTCCACCCTGTTAGTATGTATTTCTCGACTTCCAAAAAAGACCACAATTTCATTGAGACAATTTTCAGGAAATTACATAATTAGTTTTTCCTGCTGGAATTCAACCGTACAAAATTAAGTAAGCTTCAACTCTCACCTCTACCTTTTTTTGTAGTTTTTGAAATGTTATCCTGCTTGTCCCACTCTTAAAGTTCCACCCTGTTAGGCTCTGTTATGAAGAATGTTTGTCCGGTCAAATTTTTTTTAAAACATATCTGACATAGTTATAAAAGTTCTGTTTATCTGTAAAAGGTTAGTTAGCTAAACGTTGATCCCTCAAAGAGCTACGGCTAACTTATCTTAAAATTTTCCACCCTGTTGATTCCGCCCTGTTAGATCTATTAACTTAACAGGGTGGAAATTCTAATAGAATAAATCGTATTTTGTGTATATTGCAAATTCTATAAACGCATATATGCATATATAAATATTATATATAAAACCATGTTATATAGGTGCAGTGGCAAATCATGCAGGACAATGAGGGAAAACTCATCCACTGTTATGGTCTTCCACCCTGTTAGGCAAGTCCTTTTTAAATAATAATTTGACAGCAACGTTAAATGTTTTGCATACTTATGTTTCATTTTGGGAGGTGAGGATCATTAACAGCCTATACACATAATTGATATGTTTTTGTATGTTTTTGAACACATTTTTTATTATTTACCATCCTGTTGGCAAAAATGGGTACAAAAAGTACCTGTTCTTAATAATCAAGACACTTTATTCATCAATAATAGTTTTGTTATTGTTTCAAGAATTTAAAAAAAATACCATGATGGCATAAGGGACATATACTATCCAAGAAAAACTTATTGTTTAACTTTTACATTATTAACATTTTGTGATAACTATGTATATGTCCCTAACAGGATGGAACACCTTCACGGCCCGTGTCTGAACAATTAATCTACCCATAATTATAATTGTTTTAGTCCCTGAGCTTGACCAATATGTATTCCGACTAGTTAAACATGTCACCATTTTGGTAGAATGCTAAAAGCATGAAAATCATGTACTTTTTTTTCAAACATTTATGAAGCCAAAATGTTACCGCATACCAGGAATGACCCAGCTATAGTTTCTAACTGTGTTGCTATTTGATTAGAAAAAAGAGAGAAAAAAGTGAACATTGGCCTGCATGGTAGCCTAATTAGGTGCCGTCAATGGTCTTGCTTTGTAAATAAACCCTTATTGTAACAAATTATATATTTACACAATTACAAGAACTATATGTAAGTTCTAAGGCTGAGAACAAGTTAAAAGTTAAGCTTTAAAATACGGACCTTCTTGAATTATTGACTAAAAATAACCACGCCCCCAACAAAGCCCCGCCCCCTCTGGTGAGTACCGGCACTTTATTTTTTCCACTTAAAGCACTGATGGTAGTTAAGAAGTGAGTTACGCCGTTTTATGGGAAATGCACCCCAGCTCGAGGTCTGTGGAGAGCATAGGTGAAATTTGCAGATGGGACATTTTTGCCAGGGTCGATATTGTCCCCATCTTTGAAACATCTGCATGAATGCAGTGTTAATTTCGTTGACAAATCATTTTCGTCATTATTTTCATCAACAACCTTTTTTCACTGACGAAAACGAGACGATAACTAAATAAAAACTAGTGTTGGGTGACAAAAACTATAATGAAAATCATCTGTCATTTTCGTCAACAAATAAAAACGAGACGAAAATGTTAGGGAGGGACAATTAGGGAAGAGATCCAGTCAGAACTGATATCCTGTGTAACAGATGTGCACATTTGATTTGAACGTGCTGATCTAACCGCTGGAGAACACGGCACTGTTGCATGTTCTACAGGCTCACTCAGGCATCCCCAATACAGCGCTCCAGAGCGGCTCACAATCAATGAATAACACATATTTATGCCAGGCAATTGTTTATGAACTAATGCTGATGAATAATGACAATGTTTACTTTACGATGTTTATATAGTAATGTGTTTTATACGGTTGTAACACTGCATATTTTATCTCCTCATCTGAACTTGAATGAGCTCCTGCAACTGCAATTGTGAGATGGTGGTCCAGTGGGTTAAACTATGGAACTGATACGCAGAAGGTTGCTGGTTCGATCCCAGCGGTCACCACCTTGAGCAAGGCACTTTACTCCATGTTGCTCCAGGGGGATTGTCCCTGTAATAAGGGCACTGTAATTCCTTTGGATAAAAGCGTCTGCCAAATGCATAAATGTTAATGTAAATGCAATAGTAAGGCGAGATTTCAAAATAAGAGTCCCGGTGTATTTCCAGCTGGTTTATAATTAAAAGTCACGCATTATATATTCGTTTTTGCTTACACAATAAACTGTATTTAATTTAATTCCCATTTAATTCATAATCAGGAGGAAAGACCAGTATTTGACACATATTAAATAAAGTATCAGGGTTATAATAGTTAAAAAAAATCTTTGTTACTTGAAATTAAATAAATGTTAACTGAAATTAAAAAATAAATAAACAAACTTATTTGAAGCTTTAGCTTAACATGATATACTATAACTATTTGCAGGCAATTTCTGAGGCCTATGGGATGTGTGGAGTACCTTCACCCCTAGGCGCTGCATCTTGTTTCCATACTTCCTGCATAAGCATCTTCCTTCAGCCAATCAGAAGCTGATGATGTTCAATGTAGGTATAACTTTATAGTCATGCGACACACCATTTTACGTCCTATGACTATTAGCAGCCATCGCCATCAACGTGACACAGCATTGTCTCCGACTCAGGGAACCAGGGTTACAGTCATAACCTGAGACTTTTCCTGAATTTTGTCAGTTAAAATGTTTTTCACACTAAAAGTTTTTCTGATAAAAACTGTTCACTGAAAGGTTTTTTGGGGAACTTACAATGCTCTTTCTATGCCATCACTTCAAAAACTTCATTTCGGAACCTTTTTTTTTTAACGAGTATGGCTCCAAATGAACCCGAAACTCAACCTAAAATGAACAGAAACCTCTGTGATTCTTTACTGTATATTGAACTCGTTTGGTTTATCGTCCTGTTACAGCATGAAAACAGTGAGTCAGATGAAGGACAGGTGAGTGTGAGATTCATTCTGATGAGATTCCACAAGGTTTTTCTTCTTATCATAAGCACTAGAGTTTCAAGCCTCTCTTATCAGGAGTTTCCCTTTGTCTGTACATGGCTGTAAGTGCGGAGCATAATGGGTGGTGGATTTGTGGTATCTGTGAAAGGGTAAGATGATAACTCTCTGTTTGATCTGTTATTTGCTGCGCTTGAGCCAAACTGCTGTCTTACTTCAACAGATGCTGGCTTCAGATGATTAATTCTCAGCCTCAGGCTAAGATTAATGCTCTGAAGTATCACATCGCCAAAATCAAACCACACATTTAAAAAAAAATATGTATATATACATGAAACCCCATACATTTTGAATAAGGAGCACTGTGGGCTGTTGAGATCTATGCAATGTCACAGTTGTTTCTCCTTGACAGCATTGAGTTTCAACGGAGAGCAAATAGAGTCACTGAGACAGTAGCCTGATCCTCTGACGTTTCTCCTTAGTAATCTCATGTGTGTCTCCTCGAGAGATCAAGCGACGTCTCAAACTGTGCCTGATATGCCTGAAATTTCATTTACAACTTACCACTTACAATTTATTTACAATTTACAACAGTGTCTATATCAAAACTGCATTAAATGTATTGTAATTAGAAGAACAACTGCTGAGAAATTCAAATGAGTTGTTGTTTTTGGTTTTGTTTTCTTGTTTTAAGCAGATCTAACCATGTTGTAAGGGGTTATACTTAAAATATGACAAATACACTTTGTCATTGGGGTAAAAAAAAAAATGCAACGCAAGAGATTCACTGAAAACACACATCATTATTTCCTGACGTTGCTTCTGATCTTGATTTGAGAGTGTTTATTGAAATGAAGGAGCAGAATGAGGAGGTGTCAGAGAAAAGGAGGAGGAGACTTGGGAAGGTGCTCGTCCTTCATATTTCATCTCCTTTGGTCAGTGGAAGTGTGTCTGCTTCTACCTGTGTGGGAGAAAGACCACATCCCTGCTCATCACCATCCCTCCTTCATTCACGCCTGCATTGACAAATAATGGCCATAATTATCTCACACATTGACGAGGATCATCAATGCATGAAGTAAGAGGCTTTTTTGGAGAAGTGCTTTACCCCACATTGAAGGTACGATTCTTACGCTGTTTTTGTGTTTTTATTGCACGATTCGTGTTTGGACAATAATTTCAGAAGCTTGACAGGTGCTGCTTTTCAGTAGTCCAGTATTTGACTAAAACAGCTTGTGTTCTATTTTGTGATCTTGTGTGAGCAGTTTTTCAGAGAAATTTAGCTTCAAACTATTTTATTCTTTCGGTTTTATTTTTTCATTTCACTATCTGACTTTTCATAATTCCCTTAATATTTTATAAATTTTTTTTTTTATTTTTTTTATTCAATTGATTCAAGCACATTTGGGTCATCATTTATCAAATATGAATATTATTTGTTAACACTTGTAAGGAGATATTTTATATGATCTGATCCTTAAAAAAAAATGTTAATTTCAATATGTGCATTATATTTTGTTTGCATCATATGTCAATTTATTCAAGCACAATTGGTCATCATTTATCAAATATGAACATTATTTGTAAACAGTAAAACTGCATGAAAGGTATTTAAATGATATGATCGTTGAAATGACTTTCATTGGTGGAACCAATTTCTTTTTGTAGAAAAAATAACTGTTCAGATGAAGCTCATGTTTAGAATTTGCTAAATTGATTATGGCAGTAATGAGTCATCTATTACATGTGTATTGCAACATAATGTTTATCTCATTAAACAGATCTACATGTGACAATGTTTGTTGAAGATCTGTTGCTTCAGTCTAGTTTAGTTTACAGCCTGTACAGAGAGCGAGTTTTAGCGGGCACCATCCGGTTCGGGTTGATCTCGAATCAACATGGTTGATTTGCTCCTCCCTCTGTCTTTCTACTCATCCCTCTTTCCTCTGCGTCCATCACTGCGCTCTCCTCATCCCATCAGAGAGGCTCCTGCATCCGAGGTCTCTCTCCATCCTCTGCATTCCTGCCCAGAGACCCATGCCAAGAGGCAGACTCGCAGTCACACTCATGTCCTCTGCCATCGCCCCCGTTAAACCCTCCAGCACCGCGGGCCCCAAGGAGGTGGAGCTGATCCTGGTGAAGGAGCAGAATGGGGTTCAGTTCACCTCCTCCACCCTGGTCAGTCCCAGCGGTCAGACGCACCCGTCAGGAGAGGAGAGGGAGACCTGGGGCAAAAAGATTGACTTCCTCTTGTCAGTGATTGGCTTCGCTGTGGATCTTGCCAATGTCTGGAGGTTTCCCTACCTGTGCTACAAAAATGGAGGAGGTGAGACTGTCATCTTTTAATGTTAAAATAGGTCTGAAATTTGAGGTGTTTGTTTCTGAAGCCATGCTGACGAAATTGATTAAATCTAGATGTAGAGGAATATAGATTTTCCAGCAATTTCCAGCTGAATTAGTCGGTGAAGAGAAATGTTTATGTCAAATGTTAACACGTAATGATATTGAGCCTGGAAAACCTTGAAAAACCAATATTGTGGATTTCATGTACATTATCAGTTTGGGCCATTAATTAACTAAAACAAAAACCATTAAAATGAACTTCAACTGAAAAAATATATATTTATTTAATTTAGTTTTACTTGATTTATTAAAATAGCAAACTGAAACTGAAATGAAAATTAATACAAGCAAAGGTAACTCTTTATTTTGGATAGTCCACTTTAGACATTCTACTAACTAATCTGAAAGAGGTAGTTGACATGTAGTTGCAAAGTTACTTAGTAGAACTAAATAGACATATCAATAAAATGCAATAAAAATGTGAAAAAACATACAAAGTTACACAACATTACTAAGACGTTGAATTTAAGTGAAAACCGAAAATATATACATTGTACTCATGTAATTTCTGGACTGGTAATTTCTTTACAAAACGTACATTTTAGTAGTTATTTGTATTTATTTGAATGAGTTATAGAAGCATCAGTGCTCATCACATGTTCCTCTGTGTTTTAAACTGTTGAAAGTTGGTTGATGAATGTTCAGAGTGAATCTAGACGAAAAAGAAGTGTGAATATAAGCAAGTCACGTTTTCATCATGACATCATTCCCAGACTTCCATTTGTGTGATTTCATTTTCATGACTTTACTCATATTCTAAAATGTATATTTCAGTAGGTTTCATACTCTTAACTGCTTTGTTGGGTTGTGTCAGGTGCTTTCCTGGTGCCGTACCTCTTCTTCATGGTGATTGCTGGGATGCCGCTGTTCTATATGGAGTTAGCGCTCGGCCAGTACAACCGTGAAGGAGCAGCAGGAGTCTGGAAGATCTGTCCTATCTTTAAAGGTAACGTGACCTTTGGCTTTTGATTTTATACAGATGGCACGTTTACGTCTTAAGGTGACAGTGCTGTTTTGATCAGATGTTCACTAGCTCTGGAGGCAGAAGGTGTTTGTGTCCCCGAAATGAACTCATCATGGCAAATGCTAGACAGGTGCTGTTTATCTCCAGCTGAAATCATCTGCAGTCAAATGGAAGACAGAAAAATTGGCTTTTAGTATGACATTTGCCTGCCAGACCAAAGTCGTTGGTGGATCGCAAACTTCCCATCATGACGGTGGCCTGACACACGCATACAAAATATATTGAAGCTAAGTGACCTTCACTCTCAGATCTGCATTGTTCCTAAATAAAAAAGACTTTGATACGTTTTCTATAAAGAACGTATTCTTCTCTAGTTCCTTAGAAAACCTACACTCTTATAAAATAAAGGTTCCAAAAAGAGGTTCTTGCAGCATAAAAAAAAAATTCAGTGAACAGTTCTTAAAAAGAACCATTTTTTTCTAAATCTCTTCTGCTCTGCGGGCCTGTGGGCAGGCCTAGAACGACATCATAATAATTACACTTAATTATGTTAAGGTTTCTGGAGATATTATGACCCCATATATGTTACCTTTTGAAACCTTAGAATCTCATCTTTACAAAGAATAAAATGACTTGTGTTTATGTTACACAAAGTAGTAAGATAAAGCTTAAATATACAATCATGCCAAAATGCATGCCATGATGAAGAATTACATTTTAATAACCTTTTTTCACTTTAAAGGACCTTTTGTGCAATGAAAAGGTTCCATGGATGTTAAAGGTTCTTAATGTAAGCATCAGTGCTAATAAAGAAACTTTATTTTAAGAGTGTATGTGCTTTCAAAATTTCAGAAACCATTGTGCTGATCTGAAGAAACTTTAATGTCACATTAAGGACTTTTATAATTCTCCAAATAATTAAATGTGAAGAAGATGGCTCTTGGCTGAACCTAGCCTGACAAGCCAGACCCACATCAAGATGTTGGGTCTGGGAACTCACCATTGGCAGGGCTCAATCCGAGGGGCGGGATAAATGGTTGTCTTTCGAATTCCCTCTGTACGCAATTGGTTGACGCTACAACCAACCAGAGCAACGAAGAATGTGAAGCGGAGCTAGTTGATAGATTAAATTTTCGCCATATCCGGTCGGCAAAACTCCGAACACATCTTCCTTTCTTAAGAATGACTTCAGTGCCGTTCTTTGTTCTTTTCTCAAAGAAAAGCTTAACAAGTCTTCCAGAGTCGTGGCCAAAGCCAATTCGAAAGACCGCTGTCATCATTATGTTAAGCCTGCCCACCGACTCTATACACAATGTGATTGGCCTGACCAGAGTTTGTTTTTTTCCAGCTCGCAAGCCAACGGAAAGTTGCTAGACTACCCTGGCTGCAAATTAGATTTGCTGCCGCTATGGTGCATCTAGATTTCTTGGCTAGGCTAGGCTGAACCACCTTTTTTGGGATTTATCAGTTGTTTTTGTTGCTGCTTTGGTAGAATTGTTCATGTATGTTGGATTTCTAGTTGGTATATCTTAAAAATAAAATCTTAAAAATAATCAGCTTGAAACATCAATATGTCCAACACCACAAATTCTCCTCAAATTGTTTATATATCGAAACCCAGTATCTAAAGTATGATTCTGAACACACTCTGCAGGGTTGACAAAGCCATCATCTGTTTCCCAAAGACGCCTGTTTTCAGTATCCGTAACGGGCTGTCAAGCATATCGCGGATGGAGAGAGGGAAGGAGACGGACATTTTAATCACAAGCTTGGCTCTCTGTAAGCCTGCCACTCAACGAGAGATTACTGTAATTACCGCTGATCAACATGTTTGCTTCCTCAGGATCGATGCCGGGAATCACACATGTGCTGCTAATATATGAATCCTGCTTTTTGCTTTTGGACAAAGGACTCAGTTTGAAGAGCCATGGGGGTTTTGATGACAGTGTAAACTAACTCTGTCTTATTTGAACTCATGCACAGTGACCCGGAAGCTTTTTGTTTTGTCTTAGTGATTGTGAATCTTTATTGCACCTCATCTGTCAATTTGGTTGACTGATGTGCTACACAAGAGGAGCTTATTCAGGAGTAAAGACAGAGCTGGACATTTTAAAAAGTGAACAATTTTCACAAATAGTATATGTAACCAGGGCTCTCAAGTGTCACTCATTGAGCGTGACAGTCACTCATTTCGATCTTTTGTCATGCACTCCCGCCACACATTGTATTTCTCACGCAGAAAAACTATTTATCATATATTTAATATGCCGCAGCGCCCAAAATCTATCTGGCCACGCCGCTCACTCTATGGAACCGTGCAGGAATCAAGCGCGTCTCCCCTGGAGTTCTAGGCCAATGTATACTTCTGCGTCATCCTCTACGCGGCAAGTTACGTGTTGGTTTTAATTCATACTTCTGCGTTGTTGTCTGCATCAATGTGCAATTCCACATGCAGACCGCTAGGAGGCAGTGTCCATGGGCATGTTGATGGTAACCCACAGTATCAAGGCAAAAGCCGAAGAAGAAGCATGTTTACATTGACGGAGTATCAGCAGCCGTCATGGCGACAGATAGTGGCTTTTCTTGCAGCTTGAGTTGTTGTATGTAATACAAATTAAGCATCTTTAGTTGATTAGTAGAGTTAAATAAGAGGCGATCTGGCGCTGGAATGCGTTTTTGAAATCATGCCGAGCTCGTGGCGCTGTTTTCAGTATCGGTGGCTCATGCACAGACGAGCGCTTCAATCGATTGCTGTTGCGGAGACTATTCATTCCATTGAAATCACAAAACGAAATGCACCCTAATGTGTCCCTGTTCTAAATAAACTATACACAGCGGATCTATGTATTTATTCACTAACATAAAGAATCTCTGCACTACAAAATATTGTGTTATATAGCAGATGTAAGGATTAAACTATCATCCCATTTCTGGACACACACTCCTATCACAGATTTTGTTTATTTATTTATTGACCTGAGGGAGAGGTTCTGGCAGACCAATCACGGCGCTTGCGGTCCACGCAGAATTGTCGCGTTGTTACATTTTTGGAGCGGTGAGCGTCAGGGTACGTCGTAGGGTACGCGCGCATCACACAGCCTACGGCGTAGCTACGGCGTACACTCGACGCAGAAGTATAAATTGGTCTTTAGTCGAGCCTGCCACTTATCAGCCAATCAAAAAAAAGAAAGCGGCTACACAATAGCCAATCAGAAAACAGCATTATTGTATCTGGGTAAGATTTAACGCAACAACCAATGAAAAAAAAGCATATCCTCGTTCACCCACAGAGAAACCACTGGAGCTCCGAGCATCACTTTGAGCACAGAGTAAGTCATGATCTCCTGTTTTAATGTTACAACGAATTCACAACTTGTTTGACACAAACAATGACAACTTAACTGCTGTTAGAGAATGTTTCCCAGATAATCAGCATTAGTTTTTCATGAGTGTCTGTAACTTAGCCAACATTTTACAGCCTGTTCACTGACAACACCTGCTCAGAACAAAAGTAGTCTAGTCCTAGTTATTTTTTCGTTATCACACGATGACTGACATTTTGTCATATTAAACATCTCTCTCTCCAAATAGGCTTAATAATTTTATTAGCACTAAATAAATTAAAGTGTATTGCATCGTCAATGTTATACGATGCTTTCTCTCACTCACTCACACACAAATTAATAAAGGTAAATTTACGTCTGATCTTGTTTTAAAGAAGACACTCTGCAGTTTATTGCTGAAGTGAAAGCAATTCAAAATATGAAAGTATGAAAAAGTTATTGAAGTTTAAATTGACTGTAAATGAAAAATACTGTACTAAATATTTTTGATTTTATATAAAATATATATTTTACAAAATGTTTTACTCTAAAATTACTATAAAATCAAAGCCATATGTCTAACCAAGTTGTGTTCCAAATTTGAAGTTGATATCACAAAAATTGAAGTTCCCATGAGATTTTGTTTAGGCGCTGTATACCAAAAATAGCCACCGGGTGTCATCCACATCCCATTGGTATTTTTTTTATGCATTTTCCTGTAAATTTCTGTCCAAATGTCACTTCCATAACAAAACAGTCACCAAATACCAGTCACCAGACCTTTCCAACGATATGTGTTTTGTCAAGATTAGAAAAGACTTTGATTATAAAGTAGTTAAAATACATTTTGTAATATGAAATATGACACCGCCCACTAGGGGAGGAGCCCGCTAGAAGAATTTAGAGTATCGTTTCCATGGTAACGCAACGTCCGATTTCAAAACGGTTTTCACACAATGAATTTTGAGTTCGTAAGCTTTTGAATGCTACCTAATTTATGATAATTACTCAAATATATGATACGAAAAAAAGGTGATCAATAAAAGAGCGCCAGGCGTCCTGCCAATTGTGTTCAGTGATCCTTACCAAACACAACAACACCCCCATTGTTGTGTTTGGGTGGGGGGTTGGAGATGTCACTCTTGCCTGTCTTCAAAACTTGAGAGCCCTGTGTAACATATATATGTAACATTATAGGTACAAGTCTCCTTGTATAGAACCTTTTTGGCTTAAAGGGTTCTTTAAAATTGAGTCATGAACCCCAGGGTTCTATTTAAACCCCTTTCTTGTAAGAGTGGAGCGTATCTAGTCCAGGAGTTATTTTGGGTAATAATATACTGTAAAAGAATGTAATCTAATAGAATCTTAATTAGCTTTTAGTATCACCAGTTGTTAGATTACATTAAAATTTCCAAGAGTGTAACGAGTGTAGCATAACACACAACTCGGAATGAAGGCAGAAAGTCTTTTTAATAATCCAGGAGAAATACATAGGAGAAAAACGAACAGGGCAACTACACTTTACCATAAACAACACCAGACGAAGAACTGAGGAAACACAGGGCTTATAAACATGAGGAAACAATCAGGATGAAACAGAACAGATGTGTGGGACTAATTAACAAACAAGGAAATTAACTAGGAAATCAGGCAAACAGCAAAAGGTCACGCAGAGTGGAAATGGAATTATAACAGAACATAAGTTTCAGCTTACAGTATCAGCTGTATTTGCACAGACTGTATGCTCACAAAAACACTTAATACATGCACAAACTTTTTCAAAGATGTAAATGAAACACACTTTCATTGTGATTTAAACTATTCATTTTAGTTTACATCCTGTTTCCTTTGTACTTAATTTCCTACCATCATTAGTATCTATGGTTATTCTTTAATTAGTTCACTTGTTTGTATTCAAGTCATTATCATGTGAGTAGTTCTTGTGTTCATTTGTCTGGTGTTGAATGAAGCAGCCCGGAACTACGTGAAGGAGTTATTTTCCAAGGATCCTAATGTTTGGAGGATTATGTGGAGGAGTTCCCTGACAACTGCCACCGAGTGACATACGATGACCTCACACTTATGGAAGGGTTTTGGTGTGGGCTGGACGAGGACATTTGCTTCATCGTACCCAGGGGGGATCCCTGTTGGAGTCTTACGGAGTATAACAACTTTGCTGTCTGGGTAGACGGATCCTCCTTTGAGTTGGGAAACACTGAACCCACCCAACATCCATCCTCACATCGCCAATTCCAGAGTCCAGCCATCTATCACCCACTCACATGGACATTCAGCCAGAACCCACCACAGACGAAGAGCTCAAGCCTGCCGCAGTGAGAGGGCCAGAACTTGAAAAGGGGACAGTGCCAGCCAGAGCCCCGGAGCCCGAGCCTCATAAAGAGTCTAACCAGGTGTGTGAGCTGGTGGAGTATAAGGGTATGGACACCCACCATACCACCGCTGAGGGTGAGGTGGAGTTGGACTATGTGGAGTGTAATTATTTGGAAAGTTTAGAGGAGCAAATCTTTTTTCTCCTGTCACCGCTGATCCAGCCTAGCTCAGAGTCCCCTGTGAATTTGTCGTCGCCCAGCCCTCCCTCTCCCACCTCCCCTTCTAACCAGCTCTTCAGCCCTGATTCTGCAGTCCCTCAACATCTCCAGTTACCCCACTCAAGTGTACGGATCTGCCTCAGGTCCTCCAGTTGCCAGCACCGTCTAGGTAAGAGGTTCCCAAAGCTCCACCTTCAGCTTCTGGGCTATTCACTCCACCTCGGCCAGTCGACTCACAAGCTCTGCCTTGGCTCCTCCCTCCCTCGGCTTCACCCAGAACCATTGTCCTTCTGCCTCCTCTGGTTTCCCTTATCCCACCGGCTCCGCCCTAGTTAGACGTTGCTCCATCTTAAAGTGAAAAAGTGACTTGTGAAGGCCAAGTATGGTAACCCATACTCGGAATTTGTCCTCTGCATTTAACCCATCCAAGTTAGTGCACACACATTTGGAGTAGTGAGTAGTGAACACACATACTGCAAACTGTGGATACATACCCCCAGAGCAGTGGGCAGCGATTGGGGGTTAGGTGCCTTGCTTAAGGGCACCTCAGTCATTTCCAGCCGGTATTGAGAATCAAACCTGCAACCGGTCTGACTCTGTAACCATTAGGCCACGACTGCCCACAGACTTCTGGATCATCAGCTATGCTTAGTCCCTCCCCCCCCTAAGGCTTCATCGGGCTCCTCCTTCCCTCGTGCTTCTCCTCTGTCCTCAGTCCCCACGTCGTCACCTCAGTTGTCAGGCTCCTTGGCTCCACCTCTATTGCTTGTCGCGGTGGCTTCACCATGGTCTCCTAAGCCATCAGAGTCATTCAGCCACATCATCTCTCCGTCTACACCCTGGTCTACTCTGCCAACACCTCCATCTCTGTCCGTCATCACCATGGTCAGCCTAGCCTTTAGCATGTATCCTCCCTCCATTGCTGTGGGCTGTCACCCTGACTGGCTCTGGATACCAGTTTGACTACTCCTCCCATCCACACCATCTTGGATCCCTCTACCATTGGCTCCTCCCTGGATTCTGCCACCACCTACTCCTCCCTGGATTCTGCCACCATCTGCTCTTTCCTGGTTCCTCTCGTCTGCCCTCCTGCTGGTTTCCAGCCCTTCACCAGCTCCTCGTCCACCTCCAGAACCTTTCCCAAGGGGTGGGGGGCTGGGTGTTCTGTTACACTTTCTTTGTGTTTGGCTATCATTTTCAAGTACTTTTAGGTTACATCCTGTTTCATTTACTAGTATTTTTGGAGTTAACTGTTTCAAAGTAAATCCAACAAAACGTTTTCCCTCAGTGCATTTTAAGGATTCTCTCATCTGTTTCTTTTTTTTTTTTAAACGAACAACAAAGTTTTGGCATCACAGCATTACGTTTGACAACAACACCTACATTTGTTGTCATCTAATATCCCAAAATGTAAATATCGTTTTAATCCATTCATTCCAGGCTGGTTAGTGCTGGTTTAGCTGGTGGAATACTAGAGGAACGACTAGCTGATGAGGTTGATTTGACCAGCATGTTCATTATAAGGCTGACCAAGTAAATCTGGCTGGTTCCAGCATCCAAAACATAACTAACAAAACAACCATTTGGGGCAGTCGTGGCCTAATGGTTAGAGAGTCGGACTTGTAACCCTGAAGGTTGCGGGTTCGAGTCTCAGGTCCGGCAGGAATTGTTGGTGGGGGGAGTGAATAACCAGCGCTCTCCTCCACCCTCAATACCACGACTGAGGTGAGACCCTTGAGCAAGGCACCGAATCCCCAACTGCTCCCCGGGCGCCACAGCAATATGGCTGCCCACTGCTCTGGGTGTGTGTTCACTACTGTGTATGTGCACTTGGATGGGTTAAATGCAGAGCACAAATTCCAAGTATGGGTCACCATACTTGGCCACACGCCACTTCACTTCAATCCACTTCACTTCATAACTTGGTTAGCTGTGATGGTCTTTTCAGCAGTGATATCTTACTCACCTCAGGTTTGCTTGGTTTTCTCAGGTGTGGGCTTCACAGTGATCCTGATCTCGTTGTATGTGGGATTCTACTATAACGTCATCATCGCTTGGGCTCTGTTCTACCTGTTCTCCTCGTTCACCAGTGAACTGCCCTGGATCAACTGCAATAACACCTGGAATAGTCCCAACTGCTCCGACCTCAATGATACTCTGCTCAACGACACGCATAAGGCCACTCCGGCGCTCGAGTACTTTGAGTACGGCCAGCACAAACACAAGCTGTCATGACAAAAGCACTTCACAAATACAGAGAAACCTCTCTACAATCATTACTGTACAGTCAGAAAGAACAATCATCATCTACTACACTGTAAAAAATGGTAGCTGAGGTTATTTACATATTAACAAAACAACCGGTCTATTTTACAATTTAAAACTGTAATTTACACAAAAACATTACATTTTTAACCAGTAAATCCTTTCTGCTGAATTAGGAAAGGCCACAAAATCAGTTTTTTACCTTTTATAATATACTGACTTCACCATAATAACATGGGTGTTAAAGAGAAAGACATGATGAATCAAAGTGACTGGCTGAGGTACAGTAATATATAGCAATATATAGAATACACACAATGTCATACACACAAATACAAAACAACATCATGGTAACACACACACTAATTAATGTAATAAACATTTAACAACATAAGAAAACCCCTAATGTACACGACTGATAACAAATATTTAAGATTATTGAAAGGAAAACCCATCAAATTTGATTCTGGGAATGTCAGCTTTTCACTGTAAATGAATGCTCTTTTTGTACTTCCAAAAACTTTTACAGTTAAAATTACAATCATGTTTAGCAGTATTTGTTTGCCCTGGTGTCTCTTGCACCTCCAGGCGAGGCGTGCTGCATCTTCATGAGAGTACTGGGATAGATGACCTGGGTTTGCCCCGTTGGCAGCTCACCGCCTGCCTGGCCGTGGTCATCGTGGTCCTCTACTTCAGTCTGTGGAAGGGAGTCAAGACATCAGGAAAGGTTCGAGCTCTTAGACGAATTATTATGCATCTCTGCGTTCCAGCCAATCTGATGTTTAACTGGTGTAAGTCAAGTGTGCCGCACAAGTCCTGAAACGTGAACCAAAGCGTCTCGATTGCCCTCAGGTAGTTGGTCCCAGTATAGGTCATAAACCCCGCTCTCTCTGTGTAATGTAATGGGACAAGTTCAATGATGTAAGTTCAATGTTCGTTTTTTAAATAAATTTGGTTAAATAAGTTAGTTATTTGATGCTATAAAAATGGTGAGTGTGACGTCATGATTGACAGCTGAGATTGACAGCTTCTCTGAGAGAAGTTGTCACTGAGGCACTAACAGATTTTTGGGAGGAGATTGGAACTTCAACTTAAATTGATATCGCGGCTCTACTTCCTGCTCTCTACTGCGCAGACTCAGGTCCCAATGTCACTCGTGCGCAGACTCAGGTCCCAAATCAGTGCAAGATGTCAGCGCCATATTGGCACATTGGCGGCTTCACTTTTCTTCAGTGGAAGAGAGTGAAGGCACGTCATCCATCTTTTTTTTACGGTCTATGGTGTAAGTGCACAGACTGACCAGACTAGGAAGCCAGCTAACCAGAAAATTGCGCTTTTGGCACTTTCCATAAACAGTGTAGCAAAAAGTAGTACATAGTATAAGGAGATCAGAAATTTTTGATTATCAGTGCCTTGGGGCCAAAACAAACATTATATGAGCTGTTTATATTTATATATTTGTTTTATAAGAGTTTTCATTTTTTCCTCCACCCTGTTAAATACAAAGTTCTGTCATTAAAAACTCTAGATGGCGCAGGCTGATAGGTCCTTAACTCAATCTGCTTGCAATCACATCATTCTCTATAGGCCACAGCTGACTGGTTACTGTTGTATCAGTAGCCAATGAGCTTGCTGCTCAACCTTCAAATACTGGTCAGCATTTTCTGTTAGCAGTTGCAGCATGCTTTAAGAAACTCTCCATCTTCCCCAGCTCCACCTGTATAGCATGTAGCAGCATGTCTTACTTCCCCACAGCAACGTGTTGTGTATTGACAGCAGCAAGTCCCACGATTTTTTTTACAAATTGCTAAAATAACTGATTATTTACTATGTTTTTTTTTTGTTTTTTTTCGTGGAAAGTGTCCAAAAGTGTTTTTTGTTGTTGTTGTTGTTGTTTTTGTTTTGTTTTTAAATGAGGGGAAATCGTACTAAAACATGGTTCTGCACAAAATGTGTAACACAATTAATTTTTACTTTTTTGTTAAATAAAAGTTCATAAAAATGAATACAATTTATAATTAATCCAAAACATTTTTTAAATAATAATGAACACATTATTATGAATCTGAGACTTCTGGGGTGGGACAGATGAAAACTTATTTTCATGCATTTTTGTTATGTTACATAATTGTTTAATAAAATTACTAATAAAAAAACAAAAAACAAATAAATGTTCTGATCGATTAGACATGCTTGCAAATGTATCACAACACAACTCATATTTCTTTAAAAATCTGGTTTGCAATTGTCATTTTTCACTTTTCTCTTTAGAAAATAAGTGAATAATAGACTGTTGTTTGGTATAAATACGATGCATTGATGTTGTACGGTGACATTCATGATATGTGTGTGCAGGTGGTGTGGATCACAGCCACAATGCCGTATGTCGTCCTCACTGTCCTGCTCCTGCGTGGAGTCACACTGCCTGGAGCCATCGATGGCATTAAAGCTTACCTGAGTGTGGACTTCCTGCGCTTGTGTGATGCTCAGGTACACACACGGGTTCACTGAAAGGTTCTTTGGGGAACCAAAAATTATTCTTCTTTGGCATTGTGAAAACCCTTTTTTGGAACCTTCTGGAGAAAATTTTGGCAGACCAAACTTCCCTTACATTCACACACACTTTGGGTTTCCATGTTTATGGGGACTTTCCATAGACATAATGTACAAACTATTCTATCCCCTTACACTAACCCTACCCCTTAACCTTTACAGAAAACGTTCTGCATTATTATAAAAAAACAAAAAACAAAACATAATTTAGAATGATTTATAAGCTGTTTTCCTCATGGGGACCAAAAAATGCCCCCACAACGAAGGGAATACCTGAGCCACGTGTAGCGTCTTCTCCATTAAATGCACATGCATATAATTGCATTAAAAAGCAGGACCGGGTTGCATGAAACCTCTTAAGTGGTTGTATTCCTAAAGGGGAAAAATCCCTGAGGCAAGGGATTTCTTTAAGAGCATTGCAACAAACGTCTTAACCGTCACTCTTACCTAAGTATTTATACTAAGCTTTTCGCGATTTCTGGCAAAACACGGCAATGGGAGAAGCAGTTGCTATAGTTACGAAATCTCACGCAATAAACAGAACATAATGGACCACTGACTTTTAAACAAGTTTGACATTTACTAAACTATACAGCTGTACTACAATATTTGAGTTATGGAGAATATTAAAGGCGGTCTGACGGACGAGACACATTGTTTTTATGAATCCAGCTACGTCACCTGACCGGAGGATGTTCAAAATCCTGCCACGCCACTCGCATCGTTTTCCATTAAATTACATTATATATGTCCAACTCGTTATTGTATTGTGCTCACGCATCAACGCCACTTTGTTCACAACTTCAGTTTGGTGATTATTCACTGAATTACGCGTTCAGTGTCCTAGACGCAACGTGTGCTAACCGGCTTTACAACAATGGAAACAAAAAAATTGAGAACAAACTGCACCAAGGACAAACAGCATTTTTTTTTTAAAGACGGGGAAAACACCCAAGCCTGCCACTGTAATCAGTCACTCTTGCGCACAAGATGAAAGCCTGCCATGAAATAATTAATTGAAGTGCACAGTGGAAGTAATGAAAAAAATATGAAAACTTTGGTGTTGAATGTTTATTTAATCAATATACACCGTGTCACGTCATACTTTCAACAGGCTTATTTTAATTGATTGGTGAAAATGCACATTGGCCTATTTTGATCCCTTAATTTTTTAAGGCGAGACACGGCAGGTGAAAACATCGTTTTTTCATGCAGTGGTCAATTTTGAGATTTTGGGCCAGTTTGCTCCCTTAACATGTAAGCTTTCATGTCAAAATAAAAAAAATGTCAACATTACACATTAAGTTGGTTATTTCATTATATTTTGTCACCGTGCGCCTTTAGATTTCTACCCGAAATCATCAAAAGTTATTCTAGCGCGATCTCTCGTGCCGTCTCCATTCACAGAAACATGTCATGCCTGGTCTCATTATAAAGCTCTCAGTCTCACACACAGCACTGTCTAATCCAAATATGGATATTTCCTTTGTAGAACTAACCAACCGCGAAAGTTTGCAGCCGAACACCACATCTGATTCCATGTGAATTTCTCACGCGCTGCCGCTTGCTTGTGTATTCTCTGCTTGAGAGAAAGTGCAGACAACGCTGAAATCGGCTCATAAACGCTCACAGAAAAGACCAAGTAGCAAGAGCAAGTAAAAAGAAAGTAAACAACAACAGATTAGACGACGAAACCCCGTCAGAATTAGATTCAAATAGTTATAGATGGACATATGCAACAAACAGGGACAGTTCATCTGCAGTTTTTGTGACTGGTGTTTGTTAAGGTAGTTCTCTTAAGGTAGTTCTCTAATAGCTATTGCTATTAATAATTTATTCATTTATCAATTTCCACGTGTTTTAAATATTATACACTACTGATATTAATTAACTGAATATATATTTTGTTTGTAGGTTGGGGGTTTTATAGAAATGTATGCAGTTATACAGTATAAAACTTTAAAGGCCGTTTTCTCAGAATTAGTTTTTTCTCACACTCAGAGTCAGATATATCCACTTCAGGAGCACCTACAAGCACCATCTTTAGCAGTCTTATACTGAACTATATTCTGAAGGCTTTTACAGAGGGATTTGTTGATATATCATTCCTATCCTGAGTTATAGGTCCTTTAACTCCAAAAAAACATGGCGCAAATTGATTTTTTAAGGCTATTGTCAGTATTCTCTAATTTACTAAAGCACAAAATAAGATATCCAGAATCCCCTCTGTAAAAGCCCTCTCATCTAACATGTCAACAAATAGAACCAAGAATTTTAAACATGGTCCTTTCCAATTTCCAGATTTTGTTTTTGGAAAAGTATGCAAATGAGCGTATATTTAAGTATATAAGGCCTCATTTGCATATTAAAACATTAATTTACACAAAACTTGTAATTCATTTTTTTTTTATGTTTATGCCAGTAATAAACTGGAGAAGTTTCACAGTGATATCTTGTAATTAAAAAAAAATCCCTATTCACCTGTAGTGTCTCGCCTTAAGGGCTAAATGCTTACTAAGGACTTTGTTACAACGCATAACATAACTTAAGGGAAAACTTAAGCATTTAAGGGAAATACTTAGTGACAGGCTTAAGATTCCTTAAGTGGACCCTTAGGGTTTTTTTCTTGCAATCTATGTTTCACTAAGGGTACCCTTAACCTTGTAACTAAGGGTTTTCTTAACTTAAGGGCTTTCATGCAACCAGGCCCAGCTCTTTATTGCTCTTTGAGAACCAGTGGCATTTATGCAAAGAGTTTTGATCAGTCGATAGCACCGACACAGATTCATGTGTGTGTGTGTGTGTGTGTGGGCTTACGAATCAATCTCTTGAACGCCTCATAAGAATCGCTCATGTCATTGTCATGGAACGGCAGGTGAAGTTACTATTAACCTTAAGTAAGTTTTTCCACGATCCACGATTCTTTCCCGGTGGACCACTTGGCAAAGAGACCTCAAAGCGGCAATTTCAGAATTAGATTAGACACATGTGTGCAGCAGCAATTTGCAAAATTACCCTGTATTCACAAGTGTCTTTCATCTTTCTGCTGAATGAGTTTCCTGCAATTATCTCTAATGATAGCTGTTGTGCGGCCCCTTTTGTGCGGCTGGCCGGGGCCGTTTTGTGTCGCAGGTCTGGATCGAGGCAGCCACGCAGATCTGTTTTTCTCTGGGAGTGGGGTTTGGTGTGCTAATCGCCTTCTCCAGCTACAACAAATTCAGCAACAACTGTTATAGGTGAGCAAAGCCGAGTCATGTACTGGAGCAATAACGCAAACAGACAGAGCGGGATTCACAAGCGACACGCACACACATTTTCTCACACCTTGTATTGCTGAATTAAAACCCCTTTGATGATTTTTAGCACAGAGGCTTTTTGCATGGTCATCTTGACATTGACTGTTCATCAATATCAGGCTGAACAGAATAACGCTGCCGATGTTTGTTGTGTTACAGAGATGCCATCATAACTAGCTCCATAAACTCTCTGACCAGCTTCTTCTCTGGGTTTGTCATATTCTCCTTCTTGGGTTACATGTCACAGAAGCACAACGTCGCTCTAGATAAAGTCGCCACAGATGGTGAGTGTGTTTGTATTGTGCAATCTCAGAAAAGGAAAAAAAAGGTACAAAAGCTGTCACTAGGGCAGTACCCATTCAAAAAAAAACTACTAATATGTATATTTAATTCCCCGGTTTCACACACAAGGCTTAAGACAGACTAAAATGCATTTGTGAGAAATAGATTTTTTGTTATAAGCAACTTTGATTTTGTCTCAAGATGGACGCTGTTGAAAAAAACAGCATATGCTGGCTAGGTATGTTTTGAAGCATGGTAGTTGGTTTGAGCTGGTTTAAGATGGTCATGAGCTGGTTTAAACTGGTCAAGTGCTGGTCCTAAACTGGTCCTAAGAAACTACCTCCAGCTCAGGACCAGCTTAAACCAGCTTAAACCAGCTCAAACCAGCTACCATGCTTCAAAACATACCTAACCAGCATATGCTTTTCTCTATGGCACATTTATAAAAGCTAGTTAAATGTCCTAATTGAACTAAGGCATAATCCTGGCTTAATCTAAACCCTGTCTGTTAAACCAGGCCTAAATGTACATTTAGGGTTCTAAATATACTTGCTGTATGGGTAAATAAGGCACAAATGTGTACCTATTGAAAGGGTAGGCTACTTAGCTTTTGTACCTTTCTTTTTTTCTTTTCTTTTTATGAGAGTGTCCTGCGATTGAACCAGTGCATCTTGCATTACATTGTTAATTTCTACATGAAGCACATTTTTAACATTTCAAGTTGTATAAATTAACATTAAAATGTATTCATTTAGCAGATGCTTTTATCCAAAGGGACTTACAAATGAGATTACATTAAGAATACATACAAAAATTTACATTTATCAATGAATTATGAACAGTAGTATCATTATAGTTTGTTGTAACTTATATTAACAAATGTAATCTTATTGTAGAGGGAATTGGTGTGAAATAATCTTTTGCTGAAAAAACATGATGCCTGTTTCTAGGGCAATCAAGTTTTGTTTGCATAATTTTCATAAAGATTCTTTCTCATTAGTGTCATGCAGAATTTAAATAATACTGTAGCATATGAAATTTAATTAAGACTATTTAGGTAATAATAATATTATTAACAATATTATTAATATTTCATAAATATTAGATACATGCTCAATGCTTCATGTCCTTTGTGAAATAAACATGTGGCATTGAATTCCTGATTGATCTTGTTCAAAGCGTAACTGTCACTGGAGCCAGTGTTCATTGTGACATACTCTTCCTAAACACCAGCGTCTGGAGACAGAGAATTATTTCTCGTCATCCTGAGAGCAAAATCAATATGTGCGATGTAGAATGTCAGTGGAATTCAAACCCGTCGATTTATCTAATTTTCTGTTGGTCTGATTCATGTTTTCTTTTGATCTGTAAAACCTTTTGATTACAGACTTCTTCCTAAATGCTTTAAACAATTTTGCAAGTATGCTATACAAAACAAAACCCAGTAATGTTGTGAAATATTATTACGATTTAAAATGTTTATGTGAATATATATTCAAATGTAATTTATTCATGTGATGCAAAGCTGAATTTTCAGCATCATTACTCCAGACTTCAGTGTCACCTTCAGAAATCATTTTAATATGCTGATTTGATGCTCAAGAAATATTTCTTATTATTATCAATTCTGCTTATTAAGGAAACTGTGATGCATGTTATTTTTCAGGATTCTTTGATGAATAGAAAGTTCAAAAGAACTGCATTTATTTGAAATAGAAATATGTTAATTCATTATATTAATACTGAATTATTAATATCTCTTTTTTTATCTAACTGACCACAACATTTTCAATGACAAAATGACATGTTTTTAACATATAATATAATTCAGATAGTGAAGTAAAATCATAATAGTGTTTAAAAAAGTTGTTTTTAAATTATTATTATGATAGTTATTATATATATTTTTTATGTTATTTCATAATTGTACTATTAGTCTAACGTGTTAGTGTGTGTATATGTGTATATATATATATATATATATATAAATTTGTTGATTGCAATCATGTGTTGGTGTATAATTTGTATTGATATGATTGTGATATTCAAAAAAAAATGTATAGACTATTACAGTGAGTTCAGTGCATTGAATTCAGAACTTCTCTCTGCGGTGTAAATGTGTTGAATCTTTGCTCTTTGCTTCTCTCCAGGTCCTGGTCTGGTGTTCATTATTTACCCAGAAGCCATTGCTACACTACCAGGTTCATCAGTGTGGGCTGTAATATTCTTCATCATGCTGCTCACTTTGGGAATCGACAGTGCTGTGAGTCCATGTGATAGACTTATTTTGACCATCTTCATAGCCTGGTAAATCCACCAGTGTAACCAAAGCTGAAATCTGTTTTTCAGATGGGAGGGATGGAGTCAGTGATCACGGGACTCATCGACGAATTCAAATTCCTGCACAAACATCGAGAGCTCTTCACGCTTTTCATCGTAGTTTCCACGTTCCTCATCTCTCTCTTCTGTGTCACAAACGTATGTGAGAGACAAACAGTCCTTTAATGAGAGCGCTCTCATCTAATGAGCTTTTCATCTGATTATGAAGAGTCTCTCAAAGACTTGTGTCGAATCTCTGTTCATCGTGATCATGCTCTTCTCTTTGGTTTCGTCTCGTCTCATCTCATTTCTCTCTCCAGGGCGGCATCTATGTGTTTACCCTGTTGGACCACTTTGCCGCTGGGACATCGATTCTGTTTGGAGTGTTGATTGAGGCCATCGGCATCGCCTGGTTCTACGGTGAGGCTGATTCCTCTTCTTACATGTCCAGTGAAGCTGATGTGGCATTAGGGCTCTGATGGCCTTTCAGAAGGCTGTGCTCCAGGGCCGCTCGCACTCATTAAGCTTCCAGGGGTCCTGCATATGTGGTTTATGGACTCATATCTGTCTGGAATGCTCTGGTTTCCTCTTTACAAGGGTTTGAAAAAACACTTATGAATTTGCCATTCTATATTGATCTGCTTGAAACAATTTCATTCAGTTTAACCCGATGTACTAAATATAATAAAAACTAAAACTGAAATAAACATTTTAAAATAATATATTAAAAAACTAAAACTAATAAAAAGGACAAAAGCACAATTAAATTACTAAAACTTAACTAAAATGAAAATAAAAATGGGAAATATAAAAATAAAAACTAATTCATAATGATAATAAAAAAATATTATAGCATCTCAATTATACAAAAATAGCTGGTTGTAATGACTAGCAGCATTGAAGAGATTTGTTTTTTTTTAAAAAGCGGTTAAAGAAATATTAATAATAATAATAATAATAATAATAATAATAATAATAATAATAATAATCCTGTGCACATGGCAGGTCGTATTGGCAGTGTTTGTGGTTTGTGGTTTTGTTATCTTGAAATACAATATATTTTTTTAACAATCTGAATGATGGTCCTCTGGGCAGATGCAGAGAAATTGTAATTATTTACAAGTAACCACAAAAGTAATATTAGAAGTTAGTCAGACAATGTTGCATCAGTCTGAAGTAGAAACAACATACAAATTGGATTGCTCAAGCATTTTTACAAATTTGCCATTCAATGAAAAAGTCAAGTCTTTATCGAGAATTTTTATTATTATCATTAATAATTATATTTATATATATATTTCGGTTTGGTTCTGATGGCTTGTCACATCAGTTTTTTGTTATTCTATTCTTAGGCGACAGGAACAGCAAGAGGTTAAGGAGAAAAAATATTTTTTTTATTGCAATACTCTTTCTTTATTTTACTTAAAAGAATTAAAAAACCCTTACTTAAACTTAAAACTTTACTTAAAAAACAAAAACCCTTGTACACATTCCTAGAGTATTGTAAAATATAAAATAAATATATATATTTACACTTGCAGCTCAGAGCTGTACAGCAGCATTTAAGTATGAAATTGAATAAATAAATGTAAAAATAAAACACTACATAGACTTCACTATAAAATATACATTGATTCTTATTAAAGCTACTGTATTAGTTTTTCAGTCAGGAGCAATGAGTGATTTTCTCTTTGTCTTTTGTTGTTGTATTAACATTTAAGGGATAGTTTATTCAAAATTAAAATTCTGTCATCGAGAAATGAATACAGGTTTGGAACAATATTAGAGTGAGTAAATAATTACATAATTTTAGAGGTGAACTGTCCCTTTAAGGACAGCGTTCACTACTGCACTGCTGTCAATTTAAGACCTCCATGCATCTAATATACAGACACACGCGATTTTACTTTCACTTTAGACATAACCGACTGTGTTTATGTTAACCTTGTGTGTATTTGACAGTATTATTAGCGCAGTAAGACTACTTAGTTTGGTAATCACGTGTTTGACAGGCGTTTAGTGCGCGCGTGTGAGCCGGCAAGGCTTTAAAACGCATACTACATGCAAACTTTCTTGATTGTGAATATCTATAGTGTTCCGTGAGTATAACTCTACCACTAACATGTGATGTGAATGTATGTCGCGTTGTTCAGTATTGGGATGGAGGGAAAAATAATTAATTAAATGCAAAACCGCGTATTGAACGCGGTGAATGCCGTACCGAACGGTTCAATATTATATTGAGAATTGTGGCATCCCATATATATATATGCAGGTGCATCTATATATATATATACAGTGAGGAAAATAAGTATTTGAACACCCTGCTATTTTGCAAGTTCTCCCACTTAGAAATCATGGAGGGGTCTGAAATTGTCATCGTAGGTGCATGTCCACTGTGAGAGACATAATCCAAAAAAAAAAATCCAGAAATCACAATGTATGATTTTTTTAACTATTTATTTGTATGATACAGCTGCAAATAAGTATTTGAACACCTGAACATTTGAGAAAATCAATGTTAATATTTGGTACAGTAGCCTTTCTTTGCAATTACAGAGGTCAAACGTTTCCTGTAGTTTTTCACCAGGTTTGCACACACTGCAGGAGGGATTTTGGCCCACTCCACACAGATCTTCTCTAGATCAGTCAGGTTTCTGGCCTGTCGCTGAGAAACACGGAGTTTGAGCTCCCTCCAAAGATTCTCTATTGGGTTTAGGTCTGGAGACTGGCTAGGCCACGCCAGAACCTTGATATGCTTCTTACAGAGCCACTCCTTGGTTATCCTGGCTGTGTGCTTCGGGTCATTGTCATGTTGGAAGACCCAGCCTCTGAGGGAAAGAGGTTGTTCCGCAAAATCTCGCAATACATGGCCCCGGTCATCCTCTCCTTAATACAGTGCAGTCGCCCTGTCCCATGTGCAGAATAACACCCCCAAAGCATGATGCTACCACCCCCATGCTTCACAGTAGGGATGGTGTTCTTGGGATGGTACTCATCATTCTTCTTCCTCCAAACATGTTTAGTGGAATTATGACCAAAAAGTTCTATTTTGGTCTCATCTGACCACATGACTTTCTCCCATAACTCCTCTGGATCATCCAAATGGTCATTGGCAAACTTAAGACGGGCCTTGACATGTGCTGGTTTAAGCAGGGGAACCTTGCCATGCATGATTTCAAATCATGACATCTTAGTGTATTACCAACAGTAACCTTGGAAACGGTGGTCCCAGCTCTTTTCAGGTCATTGACCAGCTCCTTCCGTGTATTTCTGGGCTGATTTCTCACCTTTCTTAGGATCATTGAGACCCCACGAGGTGAGATCTTGCATGGAGCCCCAGTCCGAGGGAGATTGACAGTCATGTTTAGCTTCTTCCATTTTCTAATGATTGCTCCAACAGTGGACCTTTTTTCACCAAGCTGCTTGGCAATTTCCCCGTAGCTCTTTCCAGCCTTGTGGAGGTGTACAATTTTGTCTCTAGTGTCTTTGGACAGCTCTTTGGTCTTGACCATGTTAGTAGTTGGATTCTTACTGATTGTATGGGGTGGACAGGTGTCTTTATGCAGCTAACGACCTCAAATCAAACAGGTGCATCTAAATTAGGATAATAAATGGAGTGGAGGTGGACATTTTAAAGGCAGACTAACAAGTCTTTGAGGTCAGAATTCTAACTGATAGACAGGTGTTCAAATACTTATTTGCAGCTGTATCATACAAATAAATAGTTAAAAAATCATATATTGTGATTTCTAGATTGTTTTTTTTAGATTATGTCTCTCACAGTGGACATGCACATGCATGACAATTTCAGACCCCTCCATGATTTCCAAGTGGGAGAACTTGCAAAATAGCAGGGTGTTCAAATACTTATTTTCCTCACTGTATGTATGTATGATTATTTTGTAAATTTCATCAAAGTAGTCGAACACAATCCCATGGCATTTTATGTTTTGGCAAATCTAAACTGTATGAATTCGTATGAATATCATTTGTAAATTTCCTTACGATTTGCTTATGCCCCAGTGACGGTTATGTTCAGGGGTGGACCTTCATGCCTTTTCCCGAAAAAATAATATGTATTCGTACAATTCTTAGAAATTCATATGCAAACACCTTGTAAAATAAATGTGTTTATTTTATGTGTGATAATGTGCTTCACTTTTGGTGCTAAATAGAGGCTTTTGCATCTGAAGTGGAAACAAGAGCCACAGTGGATTGCTCAATATTTTTTATATAGGTTGGTGACATTTGGCTAACTGCTAAGGGTGGACATAGACTATTGTGGTTACGTAATACGATTGTATCCTGAAAATTATGGTTAGAAATTATTTTCAAATAACCCCTAAATGTTTCACGCATTGACTTTTTCCTCGAAAAGTAATTTCATTGCCTTTGGCGAACTGGCATGTGGTCGGAGGAAAGTGAACTTTGCAAACATACCTGAGGCAAAAACGATTCTTGGAGACCTGAACTTCAGCATGACTCCATAAGCTCCGGACTGAGAGATCAGCATCAGAGAGCAATGTTTGAACCTCTGGATCTTGAGGCAGCAGGTCACAGGCTGCTGCTGTCAGTCAGGCCAAGACCAACCAGCCTGAGGCTTCAGTGGCCTTTTTGGAAGTTCTATTTCCTGGCAAACACCTGTGCCTTTGGACCTCTGCTCATGACATAGCTCTGCTCTCGCTGTCGGCTGCATTCAGACATCAAGCCTTGATCAAAGCCCTGCGGCCAAACAGACTACATGCCATTTTTGACACACCATAAATAGAAATATTAATATGTTCCAAATGTACACTACCATTCAAAAGGTTGGGGTCTTAAAGATTTTTTTTTAATACTTTTATTCAGCAAGGATGCATTAAATTGATTGTGACAGTAAAGTGAGTAAGTGACAGTCTATTTTAAATAAATGCTGTCCCTTTGAACTTTCTGTTCATCAGAGGATTCTAAACATTGATGATATGAAGACACTGAATCATGTGATCATGTGACACTGAAGACTAATAATGCTGAAAATTCAGCTTTGCATTACAGGAATAAATTACTTTTTTTAAATACATTACAATGGCAACAGTTATTTTAAATTGTACAAATATTTCACAGTATTACTGATTTTACTGTATTTTTTATTAAATAAATGAAACCTTGGTGAGCAGAAGAGACTTCTTTCGAAAACATTTTTAAAATCTTACCGACCCGAAACCTTTGAGCAGTCTTGTATCATTGATCAGATATAAAGGACAGATCAGAGTTCACAAGATGCCAGTGTTACAATTGATTGTCACAGTGGTTGTAGACAATTATAACACTTAAAACATTTATTATATGAATCCACTGTATGTGTGTTTAGAGCATACATTTTAAATATTTAAAATGGGTTCAATTATTTTTACTGAAATAAATGGAACTGAATGTAAAAGAACAGAAGTCTTCAAATAGATATTTTGATAAAAAATGTCATTTTAAAGAGTCAGTTTTCAATTCAGTTATACAATTTACCTTTAGTTACATATCTCTGATTTGTATAGAAGCTGCAATATCAGCGACATTCATGTTCATATTTAACCAACAACCTAAATAGATATTGGTTTGGATTCAAAGGTATCAACAGTTTGGAGAGCAGAAGATAAATATTTGTCATGAAATAAAGGCTAAACTAAAGTAAACAAACTAATTTGAGCTTCACCTTCAGGGCATTTACCAGCATGTGTGTTCTTAGGTGTGGATCGCTTCAGTGATGATATCGAGGAGATGATTGGACAGAGACCCGGCCTCTACTGGAGACTGTGCTGGAAGTTTGTTAGCCCGTGTTTCCTCTTGGTACGTTTACAATCCATTTGTATCATGAAACTCCTTTATTTACCATTAACAATACTTGTTTTCTCTTCCCTTCATTCAGTTCATGGTTGTTGTCAGTTTTGCGACGTTCAACCCTCCCAAGTATGGTTCCTACTATTTCCCCACTTGGGCTACGATGGTGGGTTGGTGTCTGTCCATATCATCTATGATCATGGTGCCTCTCTACGCCATTTACAAGTTCTGTTCTCTGCCAGGAAGCTTTTGTGATGTAAGTATTCCAGACAGTGAATATGCAAAAAAATATTAATGAGATTTGTCAAGTCACATTTGTTTTTATAACGCTTTATACAATACAGATCCCTGTAGTTTCAAAGCAGCTTCACAGTAATATAACATAGTCATTAATGTAAACTTCATCATAAATTATGAAACAACTTAAATTTCAGCTGTAAAGCAGCTCTACTGAAGACGATAGTGTCATCATTCAGCTCAATTAATTTCAATAACGTTGATGCTACAAAGTTAGTGTCATTATCAATTCAGCTTGATTCATTTCAAATTGTGTTCTCATCCCATAGAAGGTATATGCACATGATATCAGAGTAACTGCGGTTACACCCACTGAGTGGCGAAAAGACTGAGTGGCAGCATTAGTGTTCAGATGGAATGCTGCGAATGTGCGACCAGAGAAATAGGATCTAATCCAAGTGAGAGAGACACCAGTAATACCAATAGAGATCTAAAAGCAGCCATATCACCCTGTAACCCAAGACTGGTTTCCCACTGAAGCTAAGCAGGGTTGAGCCTGGTCAGTACATGGATGGGAAACCTAGGTAGGCTACTAGGTAGCAGCTGGAAGAGGTGTTAGGGAGGCCAGCAGGGGGTGCTCACTCTGTGGTCTGTGTGGGTCCTAATGCCCCAGTATGGTGATGGGGACACTATACTGTAATAAGCACCATCCTTCGGATGAGACGTTAAACCGAGGTCCTGACTCTCTGTGGTAATTAAAAATCCTAGGATGTCCTTTGGGTAAAGAGTAGGGGTGTAACCCTGGAATCCAGGCCAAATTTGCCCATTCGGCCTCTGTTCATCACTGATTGGCTTCATCACTCTCCTCTCCACCAATAAGCTGGTGTGCGGTGGGCGCAATATGGCTGCCGTCGCATCATCCAAGTGGATGCTGCACATTGGAGGTGGTTGAGGAGACCCCCCCCCCCCTCCATTTAAAGCGCTTTGAGTATCCAGAAAAGCGCTATATAAATGTATATAAATATAATGAATTATATTATTATTATTAATTATAAAAGAACTTGATTAGAAATGGTATCGAAGGCCACACTTAGATCAAGCAAGTATAGTTAAGAGTCCAGAATCAGCCGTCATCAACAAATCATTGGTAACTTTTACATGGCAGTCTCTGTATGTAATGGACGGAAACTAGATTGAAAAAGTTCAAACAGATTTTCCAACATTGATAGTACAGATAGATTCAACAAGCCATATAGAGAAGCAAATAGATCACTGCAATTTGCAGAAACAACTGGAAACATTGAATTACAGTTACCATTTTGTCAGATATGTTACATTTTGGGCTAAAATCATACCCTAGGTTATATTTTATATTCTGCATAACCATCGTTGTCCATTATGACGTAAGTAAGACCAATTGTGAAGTCAAATTTATTTGTATAGTGCTTCTCAATACAGCTTCACAAAAATTAATTGTTATGTCAAGGAATCAAGGAATCAAGGAATCAAGGAATTTTTATTGCCAAGTACATTTTTACACATACACGGAATTTATTTTGGTGTTGTGCGAGTCACACCGAGTCGCCATTCTGCGGCGCCTCCTTTAGTTGGACAGAAAATACAGCATAACATGAGGAGAGGTAGGGAGGGGTGAGGAGATGATAAAAAAAGCAACCCCCAGACTGTGCTCCTACGGGAGCACAGTTTGAGAACAGTAAAAAAACATCTCAGCAACATGAGCACACATTACAACATGAAACAAGACTTGCAACAGGGGAGAGGAGTGGGGGGTTGAGGTGTCCCAGCACAGCCAGGCGTCCCGGTCCTGCAGCCGTTTCAGGCGCTGGTCACAGACCCGCTTGTCAGACTGGGGGTACAAAGCGGCGAAGGCGATCTATAATGCCTTGGTGCTTTGACAAGTTAAATGGCAAGTTAAAGGACAAGTTAAAGTGATCATCCGAATTTATAGTGTTGTTTAACAGATAAAGTGTTCAGGCTTTGCTTTATATCTCTCCGGCATCGATAAATGTCATGAAACTCGATTGCTGGCCACACGTCAGAGTCCATAGACCACTGGTTCTTTGGTAAGTTGTAAGGGTCACTGTTGAGTCCAAGCAGATAATTGTTTGTTTTACTCCCATTTTCAGAGTTTCCCCTACTAAAACCAGTCATGTTGCAGGATGTTTTCCCACTCAGACCGGCTCTCAGGCGGCATGTCCCGACAGGGAAAGTGACATCAATGCATACCCTCTGTAGTGTCAGAGCAGCTGAATCGATAATGTCTTTTTTAAACTTAATAATTGCGACTATTAATTGAATCACTTTTAAACATTCATCACTATGCAGAAATCATAATGCATTATTTTTTATATTAACATCCGTGCATTCATCTTGTTGTCTCCATGATTTTGTTTGAATGTGTTGTGCTATTATCTTGGCAGAAACTGGCGTATGCCATCACTCCAGAGACTGAACATCACTTGGTGGAGCGTGGGGAGGTCCGGCAGTTCACGGTAAGATCTTATTTCTAGGATCATGGGTGGAAAAAAATCAGACAGCTGTTTCATGTGTACTAAAGATTACATAAATTTTATGGGTGAACTTTCAATTATGCTAAACTTGACATTTTACTGCACCATTATCACAGATACAGTACATGACTTTTAGGGCAGTCCGATCCTCAGTGCAGATATGCTGGGATTGTTTTAGCCTCACAAATATTCCTCCATAAGTGCATCTGTAAACATTTGATCTGTGTGCCTGCTTTCAAACTCTTAAAAGAAAACATTCTACAGTATATAGAACATTAAAGGGTTCATATGTAGAACCTTTTAGGGGTTCCCATCAGGGGATCATTTTATGTATTTAGTTTTAATTAGTTCATTTAGTTTTAATTCTCTTTTAGTTTTAATTAAATTTTGTGAATTAAACAGCTCGTAAACATACTTTATCACTAGAAGGAAAATTGGGTAACAATTTATTTTAAGGTGATGTAGTAACATGTTACTACATGTACTTACTATTGTAATAACAGTAAATTAACTATGCATAATTACAAGTAGCCAACCCTAAAACAAACCCAAAATTTGACTCTATAGTAAGTACATGTACCTGTAGCCAATTAATATTACTCAGTACGTATTTGAGTAAGTACAATGTAACTATGTTACTTTTAAATGGTGTAACCAAACATTTTAATAACAAGTTAAACATGAAAGTATTATGCAATCATTTAAGACCTTTCTACTTTCTAAAGAACCTTTTTGGCATATAGGGTTCTTAAAGCAGTGTTTTCCAACTGACACTAGTGCGCTCAAATGTATTGTTGGAATTATTTAAAAAAGCAGCATCAAGTGGTTCCATGCAACAATATTGAGTATTTTGTACAAATAACAATTTAGTTGAATGAACAAAAGAAATTCAAGTAAATGCAAATAATTTGAATTTGTCACTGTTACATAATATTTACTATATGTGCAGTTTACTTAATAATGTAAAGTTACATTTATAAAAGTTTATTACGTAAGGTAAACATTTATTGACTTAATTTACCGTATTAAATTAATTATTTGCTCTACAAAACGCACTCAAAAAAATTACTCTTGGAACAAACTACATTTAATTGAGAGCAGGAATTCCATCCTATAAACATGTTTAGTACTCACAGACTAAGCATAGGCGCCAAAATTCAAAACCATTAAAGAAACTCCTCTAAATGTCCAACATAACTGACCATTAAACTAACATAAACTAAAAACATCTTTCCCTTTACTGACAAACACTTGAATCCCTACATTTACTCTCCTAATGCAGTCCCTTGCAAAGCATGCTGGGAACTACAGATCCACTGCCCAGTTAGTTATGTGGACATTAATTTGTGGGTTTCACTCAGCAATGTTAAATTGACTGAACAAGCACTTATTGAGTAAAGCTGACAATACTCATTTTTAGTAGAAACAACTCAAATTAGGTTCATGTAGTTACATGAGTTTTTAAGTAACGTGAACAAGGATGGTTTGAGTGAAACTAACAACAGTGAAAGTTTATTTTTTGAGTGTGTGTTGTAACAGATTGTCAGGTGTGCTATGGAAAATGATAAAATTCCAAAAAATAAGTAAAAATAAATGCTACATATAAGAATATATCACTGCACTGTCTGGCAGAAACCTTGTATCTCTATATTTCAACATTTTTGTTTTATAAAATAATACTATTGGTCATCTTTGCTTCTGTATGTGACTAAACCTTGTACCTCCATTGGCTCCTCAAACTGTCAGTCAAAACTCATAAATCCACCCCGCCTCTAATTAGAATGTGCCGCGCACAGTTTGGAGATTGGATGTTTGCGTAAGTACAGTGTTTTCTTTACTCAAGAAACACTGTGTCCATAAAGCCTAACGTTTTTTTTATATTTAAAGAGCAGAGAATTGTCTTTTTTTTCTAAGGGTACATTTACACGATAATGATGTATTTAAAAATGGAAAAGTGTTTCCACATTCTGTTTTTTCGAATATAGACGACAATGTCAAAACGATTCCCGTTCACATGGATCCACGAAAATGACTAAAAACACTGTATTATGCAGAGCAGGCCCGTAGTTGTCACTTTGTAAAGAAACACGACCTCACCAATTCACATTTTTGTACTTTAAGGGTGCAGTGTGTAGTATTTATGAGGATCTATGGACAGAAATGCAATATAATATACATAACTATATTTTCAGTGGTGTATAAAGACCTTACATAATGAACCGTTATGTTTTTATTACCTTAGAATGAGCCATTTCTATCTACATACACCGGGGGTCCCCTTACAGTGAAATCGCCATTTTGCGCTGCCATGTTTCTAGAGTAGCCCTAAATGGACAAACTGCTCTACAGAGTGCTAGTCACTCTCTGCTCTCTCCGACAACATTTTTGTCCTGTGACGGCCACCGTAGCTTCTCTATGTGCTTCGAAAGAGAGGTGTGAGCGGTGGGCGATTGCAATTCACAATCTCACCGCTAGATGCCGCTAAATTTTACATACTGCACCTTAAAACCGAGACGATAACGGTATCGTTTTCAGTAACTTGATCTCGTTTTTAAAGGTTTGCATTTTCAGCCCCCCAAAACGCCATTGTTGTGTAAATAAACGGCCAAAATGCGTTAAATGTTTTCCGAAATCCATAAGAGTGCATATTTTCTGTAAAGCAACTTCAAAATTATACATATTGTGGAAAGTTCAATATGAACATGACTTGTTTCTCACAGCTTCAACACTGGCTGGTGGTTTGAGCGGCACTCTACATGGAGGTAACGAAGGCACCGGAGGACTCGGCTTGACAAGAGCAACGCGTGTCAGTGCCAACAGAAGCGTATTACTAGTTGTTTCTTTCTCGCATAATCGGACGTGGCTGTTTCGTGACTTCGATCACAATGTGGTTGACATTCTGTCAGTATCAGTTTTACTCTCAGTATACGATGACTGTTATGATGGCTGATGTTGTCCCCACTGACTGTTTGTTTATTAATGTTTATTTATTTCTTCTTTTATGTGATCAGAGTACAACTGAGCCTTATTGATAAATGTGATTGAAGTGTCAAAATCTGTACAAAATACATCTTTAACAACACTAAAGTTTAGAAAAGTGTAAATAGTGCTATTGCAAAAATAAATCTATCCTCTTTGTGTCTGAGAATTGCAAATGCATTTATGAATGATCAGCAAAGTTCAGTTGATTGCAACAAGTTCCATGCTTGCTTACATTATTGATCATATGCACACTTGATGCATATATGACATCCCAGAGAAGAACTCTCTTCACAGAAGACTATAAGGTTTAACCGTTGGTAACTTTGAATCTGTTTAAGGGGCACCAACAGTTGCTCAATGTTTGCAAAACTGCAGAGAAATCCATCTGCAGGCAACAACATGCAATGGGTCAATCAATGATTCCTTTTGTGGGCTATTTGCATTCATCTTTGCATTTACTCCATGCGGTGGTAATCTTCCAAACGACAAAACACAGTGGCATTTATGGGATTTCTGTCACAATGAATGTTGTCATCCACAACTGTACTACTGGACTACTGGAGATTTATTTACATAAAAGTTTATTACGAATATTTGAAGTCTTTAAATTTAATGATTTCAGTGCCTGCTGAAATTTGTCAACTACTGAAATATCAATAAAGAGTGTTTACGTAAAAAAGAAAAATGAAAAAGGAATTTGATTGTTTCTTAACACTAAAACTCTTCACGTCGTTGGAGTCAATATTTGTGGAAGAGAAGTGCTGATTTCAAGCTGTGGAGTGTGGACATATCACAAAATAGGCAATAATATTGACAAAACCAGTGTCAAGTTTCTACTAAAACAAATTCAGTGTAGGACATTTTATTGTACTGTATACCCAGCTAACAAGGGACGTTCTGAGAACTTTGGCTTACGTTCTGGTAAGGTTCTCTCAACGTTATGAACAAACATTCTTCATGTACCATTATGTTTTCAATTATGTTTATTCATTAAGTTATCCCTCTTTAATAATGTTCTCAAAATGTTAGAACAAAAATATTCAGACTCTGCAAAAAAAAAACCTCTGCAAAACCTAATATGAACATTAGCAAAATGTTCTTAGAACATGTTTTTGTTAGCTGGGTAGAAGCGTTATCTTATGGGTTTGGAAAGACATGAGGGCGAGTAATTATTTGACCAAATTTTTGGGTGAACAAACGCTTTAAAGTCTCTTTCCTCAGTGGCATAACTGGATGTGTATGTATGATCATGCAGCCTGCACTTGCACAATTCAGATGCAATCCCTCGATGTCACTTCAGTTCTTCCTCTTTTTGTTGTTGCTGCTCGTCTCTGCGGTCCTCTTTTTCCAGACGTTTGCTGGAAATTGCTAAAAATCAAAGCCGAGTCCCAAACATTACTGCAACTCCATCAGGTTGGAAACTATAAACAAATCTTAAATATTTTCAAGAATATTCTCAGGCTTTTGTTCATTCATCGTTACAACACTTCCTACAATGTGATTTGCTAAAACTGTCCCTCACAGGCCGTGACACATCTGTGGTATAAGCTTACATTTTTTGTGATTGAATTCCTGACCCTAAATATTATGTTAAAGCCACCATGAAATCAAAGATTGCCCATTCTTATTTTTATAGAATATTGCAGGGTTTATTATGATTTATTCATGCAAATAATTGTATAAAATCATGTTTAATCAAAATAACTTCCCTTCCCTATTGCAGCGATATCTCTTCTCTGATGACGTGTTTACTGGCACAAGGGCGGGACAAGCTGTCACTGACTCACATGAGATTGACCAATAGCAAACCACAACCATCCAATCAGTTCCCAATAGACAAAATCAAGTCATGACCTACTTGTAAGCCACTTCACTCGGATATACTTTACAATATGGAAGAAAATGCATCTTCCGTTTCATGATTAACATTCATTATTCTGTCATAAATAGCTTATATAATTAAAACATCCCTTTATATAAAAACTGCTCTTCTTATTCAGTCATTTCTACAGTGTGTGTGTTTCATCTGCCTGTGATTGAACACAGATCTTCTTGCTCTCACATGGTGACCCCTTCTGGTTAATATTTCAACCCATCATTTTGGTCTATTTTCTAAAGGAACTGGCTGTTCCTCCATTTTGTTTTTCCCCCCAAAAAAATCCATTTGTTCCTGTAATCCTGTCCTTTTTTAGTTTAGTCATCTCTCTAGGATTAGAAAACAAAAATTGTGATCTGCACATGCTTTAACAACAAATGTTCAAGCTTGTGATGGTATAACACCGAAGTCTTTATGTATGAGTAAGTTATTGCATTCACCAGAAAGGCCAGTTGTGGTTGGCAATTAGACCAGAACCAAACCAGCTCTAACCAGCACAAACCTGCCTTAACAAGCATAAACACTTTTCAGCAGGTATCTTTTTTTTCTTAGTGTTAATACCATTTTAAAGTGCCCCTATTATGCTAGTTTAAAGGTTCCTAATTTTGTTTAGGAGGTCACTTTTAGGTGAACAGGTTTACATGCATCCAAGGTCAAAAAACATGTTCTTATAATATGCATTTAATATCCCCTAATTTCTCAAAGATTCATAAATGATTCATTCAAAGCAGTTTGATTATTCAGTCTCTCTAAACACCACCTTTTCGTTAGCCTACTGTGCTCTGATTGGTCAGATCGCCCAGTATGTTGTGATTGGTCTACTGCGTAAATGCAATATAAATCAATTCAAAACCAATGGAAACATTGTATATTTATATTTAAATGTTTATAAATGTTTATAAAAATAACAAGTACCGCATTTCACTTGATAAACTTTTTAGGCCATAGGTGTACAAAGATATTTTTCGCCATAACTATGAACAATGGCTATCACAGTTTGACATTGCTAGGGGTGTTTACAGAGAGAATACATGAGCAAGTTAGCGAGGACAACCGTGGACAATGCTCGCATTTTTACATCCTACTATAATACAGATAGTGCTCCACTCTGTTCTAATAATAAAGACATATTGTATTTCACTAATGTACAGGTAAGTGAACCAGGCCCACAGCTAAAGAGTAAACACTTACCCAAACAATAATGGTACAAACGCTGAGCACAAATAATGACTGATAAAACATTACACAAAATCTTGATCCATCCTTTATCATTACTCCAAGTAATAAGAATAACAAACAATCTGCATTAATCAACACAATTGTAGGTAATAGCGACCACCTTGCTACTGTTGCAAGACAATAGATTTTGCGGAACAATGCGGGACAGGTGTGTGTGTGTGAGAGAGATACATTTACTAATATTATGTATTATCTAATATTGATTTACATTAGTTGGAAACATATTTGCCATAATGTTGGATAATAAAGTTTTAAACCGCTAATGCTTTGTTAATTGTATCACTGGCACTCAATTTGCCCAGGTTCGAGTGATACAATTAGGGTTTGAAATTAAAACCACCAAGTGTGGGTAAAAATTCTCATCTTTTGGAAGTGAAAATACGACGAATTTGCTGTCACAGTGCAGAACACAGCATCTTCTCGACATGATGTAAACCACACAAACCAGCTACAGTGTTTGAGGGCGGGTCAAAGAAAACCATAAGTGGGAATTACACAAATATGTTACTGCATTACGTATGCAGGTCACGGAAGTGAGACTCGAGTTCCTGATGACTTGTTTAGACAGTTCAGGTCGTTTAGGTCGATTCTTTCTTTTGGGAGACAATAACTTTATTTGTTGTATACTTTCGACTTTACAACTTTTGCAACTTTACACACTACATGAAAGGTAATATTTGAAAAAGCATAATTCCGAACTAGAGCCCTCCCCCTGGACAGCACACCAAATACACATAACCTTTTCTCTACTTAATTATATGTAATTGTGAACTCCTTAACTGTCACTACAGGGAGTGCAGAATTATTAGGCAAGTTGTATTTTTGAGGATTAATTTTACAACATTAATAATTAAACAACAACCATGTTGTCAATGAACACCAAAAACTCATTAATATCAAAGCTGAATATTTTTGGAAGTGGTTTTTAGTTTTAGCTATTTTAGGGGGATATCTGTGTGTGCAGGTGACTATTACTGTGCATAATTATTAGGCAACTTAACAAAAAACAAATTTATACCCATTTCAATTATTTATTTTTACCAGTGAAACCAATATAACATCTCAACATTCACAAATATACATTTCTGACATTCAAAAACCAAACAAAAACAAATCAGTGACCAATATAGCCACCTTTCTTTGCAAGGACACTCAAAAGCCTGCCATCCATGGATTCTGTCAGTGTTTTGATCTGTTCACCATCAACATTGCGTGCAGCAGCAACCACAGCCTCCCAGACACTGTTCAGAGAGGTGTACTGTTTTCCCTCCTTGTAAATCGCACATTTGATGATGGACCACAGGTTCTCAATGGGGTTCAGATCAGGTGAACAAGGAGGCCATATCATTAGATTTTCTTCTTTTATACCCTTTCTTGCCAGCCACGCTGTGGAGTACTTGGACGCGTGTGATGGAGCATTGTCCTGCATGAAAATCATGTTTTTCTTGAAGGATGCAGACTTCTTCCTGTACCACTGCTTGAAGAAGGTGACTTCCAGAAACTGGCAGTAGGACTGGGAGTTGAGCTTGACTCCATCCTCAACCCGAAAAGGCCCCACAAGTTCATCTTTGATGATACCAGCCCAAACCAGTACTCCACCTCCACCTTGCTGGCGTCTGAGTCGGACTGGAGCTCTCTGCCCTTTACCAATCCAGCCACGGGCCCATCCATCTGGCCCATCAAGACTCACTCTCATTTCATCAGTCCATAAAACCTTAGAAAAATCAGTCTTGAGATATTTCTTGGCCCAGTCTTGACGTTTCAGCTTGTGTGTCTTGTTCAGTGGTGGTCGACTTTCTGCCTTTCTTACCTTGGCCATGTCTCTGAGTATTGCACACCTTGTGCTTTTGGGCACTCCAGTGATGTTGAAGCTCTGAAATATAGCCAAACTGGTGGCAAGTGGCATATTGGCAGCTGCACGTTTGACTTTTCTCAGTTCACGGGCAGTTATTTTGCGCCTTGGTTTTTCCACACGCTTCTTGCGACCCTGTTGACTATTTTGAATGAAACGCTTGATTGTTCAATGATCACGCTTCAGAAGCTTGGCTATTTTAAGACTGCTGCATCCCTCTGCAATATATCTCACTATTTTTGACTTTTCTGAGCCTGTCAAGTCCTTCTTTTGACCCATTTTGCCAAACGAAAGGAAGTTGCCTAATAATTATGCACACCTGATATAGGGTGTTGGATGTCATTAGACCACACCCCTTCTCATTACAGAGATGCACATCACCTAATATGCTTAATTGGTAGTAGGCTTTCCAGCCTATACAGCTTGGAGTAAGACAACATGCATAACGAGGATGATGTGGTCAAAATACTCATTTGCCTAATAATTCTGCACTCCCTGTATGACGTTATGTTGACTGAGAAATATGGTCTCACTTGGGAGCCCAAATCACTTCTGAGTTTTAGAAAAAAACGGTTAATGGAATTGGCGAGTGGAATTTGTGTGTAATTTACATTCCAAGATGGCGAGGTTCAGATGTCAATAGCTGCATTGGAGAGGAGGTTATTGTCCTCTGGAGGTGAAGACGAAGCTGAGCTTCCCCCCTCTGGGGTGGTCACTCACATTGAATCAGATTCCGAGTTGACGGCCATGCTTTCCCAGGCCTCCGTGGTGTCTTGGTGGTCCAGAAATTCCATCTCTTGCCAAACCTTGCAGAGATGTGGGATGCTGACAAAGTACACTTTCTCTACACCCCCATCTTGCAAGGTGGCCTCTTTAGCGACACTGTCTAGCAAGTTCTCGGCAGTCCACAAGCAGACGGAGACCATCAAGCACATCTTGCCCCAGCATGATACCCCGGCGTCCCTCTGCCACTACACCTGTTCAGGCACGGCCAGAAACAACAAGAGTCACGTTTCGAGGATGTGCTGCTTCGCACTTGTCTCTAGCCACCCTTGTGAGATCTTGTGAGATCCTTGGAGTCAGGTATGTTTCACACCACACTCACTGCCACTACTTTGGGACCCTGTGCTTCCTGGGTTGGGCCCCAGTGGTCATCATCACTACCCCTCCGCAGGTACGTCGGTGTCCCTCTGGGGCCACTCGTATGGAGCCTGGGTAGCACTTCTCAGCCAGTCCCACTGGCTCATTTGGAGAATCCCTCGGATACAAGGTCCTCCACTTTGGGCTCTCCCTGTCTCCCCACATCTTTACCAAAGTCACGGAGACTGCCCTTGCCTCGTTAAGGGAAGTGGACATTTGCATTCCCAACTATCTTGACAACTGACTCTAGCTCACTCTCGAGATTTGTTGTGCAAACACAGGGACCTGGTACTCAGGCACCTCAGCCATCTGAAGCTTCTGGTCAACTGGGAGAAGAGAAAGCTCTCCCCTGTGCAGAGCATCTCTTTTCTTCTGTATAGATTTGGACTTGGTCAATATTATGGCGCTTCTCATGAATAAGCATGCACAGTTGGTGCTGAACTGCCTGAATATGTTCAGGGGGAAGACAGCAGTTCCACTGAAACTATTTCAGAGGCTACTGGGGCATATGGAATCCGCAGCCACGGTAACGCCATTCGGATTTATGCATATGAGACCACTTCAGTGGCACACTCTGTGTGACCATCACACAAATCTGTCATCAAATTTTCAGCCTTTGGTCAGATCTTGCCTTTACATGGTCGGGAGTGCCCTTAAAACAAGTGTCCAGGCACGTTGTTGTTATAACATACAGAACCCCAGACCGCTCTGGAGGTATCTATGCAATGAGCACGCATCCTCTGGCATATCAATTGCCTAGAAATGCTGGCAGTGCTGCTCATTGGTTTCAAGGCTGGCTCTGTGTGTCTCTTGCAGCGCCATTCCCCTCCAAGGAGGGGATGTGAGCGCCTACTCTGCTCTCCATGAGAGTTTCCCAGTTGGCGATCCCTGGATTGAGTATCCTCAGGCATCCTTTGGCGTCCGACAGGTCCAGTACTTGAGATACATGCCCGGTCAGTCAGCCCCATTACTGGGCTAGATGCCCCATATGTGGTGATTCTCCTTTGGTAATCCCATAGGTGTATTCTTCCAAGGAACGTTTTCCCTTTTGGTAAACCTGTGTCTTTCCCTGGGCAGATTCTGCTCTGACTGTGGCGGACATAGGCGGTCTAGGTGGACATACAACAGCAATCTTTCTATATTTAGCACTGCCACACGGGTCAGTCCAAATGTGTATTTCCACATGCTGTTCATCGTAGCGTCCATCTTCACCAGGACTAGGTACGCTTACCTAACGTTAACACACTGGTCATGGCTGAAGTAAAAAAATTAGCATAGATCCGAAGCACTCTTCCCGTGAAGTAAACATACAAAAGGAACAGCAACTAATGACTGTCTCTATAGTAGTCCCTTCCACCCTTTAGGCACAGAGGACTAAGATGTTGGGCTTACGTGGAGCGTTGGATTGGTTACAATTAAGCGAGAGCAGTTGCCAAAATGCGGGATGCAGCTTGCCAGCATCAGCAAGTGCTTACCAACACTTGTAACACAGTTCAGTGATTGTGGCGCTTTCCATAGGGACCACATTTGTCTGTCAAACTAACGTCATAGTGACTGACAGATGCCGCAAACCCTGAACTACCCCACAGAATGGCAGGACACCATCTCGGCTCCTCAGCATAAACCTAATGAGTGGATGTGTGCCACCATATTATATTAACTGTATCTATGGGGAGTGGCTTGGCATGCAAATTCCACTTGCCAATTCCATTGGTGTTTTTCAAAACTCATAGGTGATTGGGGCTCCCAAGTGAGACCCCATTTGTCAACATAACATCTCCATTCCCTCCATCAGATTTTAAGAATGTACTAACCATTTAACATTTAACCATTTTTGTGGGTGTTTGTTTCCTTCTACAATGAAAAAACAAATTATTTAAACTGCACTCTTTAAAATTTACAAAATATGTCCACTGTGACAAAGACTGATATTCAGGGCTTGACATTAAGAGCCGCCAATCTGCCAAATGCAGGTGGAGTAAATAAAAATGAATTCGGATACTGAGTGTCGGAAGGACTGCCGCTTTTGCATAGTTAAATAATCATGTGAAACCGGCAGCTCCAGTAATGAAAATATTTATCTTAAACTCTATCATGGGATCTAGCATGTATAAACCTTAATTAAACAATTTAATAATCAATTATAAAGTAATTTATGCCTGTATGATATTACGCTGTAGCCACATTAGACCAATGGTTTGGAAAATGGATGGCTTGATGACTCAGCTGCAGGCGCCATCTTGTGGGAGATGTTATTTTTGTTAAAGATTATGAGGCACATTAATAAAAATAATAATAATAATAATGCTGAATAAATCTTTTAGAATAAATACTGCAATATTGTCATAAATTCTGCATAATAATTTCATGGTGATTTTAAGTTGTTTGAATCATTTGCGTTCATAGAAGTTACCAGTTTAAACTCTGTGATGAGTCAATGAGTCTATACTCTGATTGTTGATAAACACAGCCAGTTTTTCAATTTTTCTGGCTGCCATATTTTCTGAGACGTTTTGGCAGTCAATAAAACATCAGAAGGAAAGGTCAGAATATTACATAACAAATCATATAGCACTTAATAACAGTAAAAGCAGAAGCCCCAGTGACCCTATGGCTAAATAATTGTTTTGGCCTTTATCGAGATGACTTGCGTGTTCCTGAATCCTGCTTGTTGATTATGTGCGACAGCCCCAATCTGAGGAAGATTTCCTGGCCGAGGACGAGCACTGGTGAGCCGACCGAAGATGAACGCAGACACACACCTGAGGACAGATGAGAAAATCTGATCACTTCAGAGGTGTCAAGCAGGCAAAGCTTCGTATTAGGCAAATAAATTAGCTGATTTAGACGTGCAAATGACACACTAACCGTCATTGATTGAAGCTGATCAGCAGCTGCTGATACTTATGAGACAAATTGGCACAAATGTGACCATCTGGAGCACAGAGCTGGTTATGATACATGGTACACCTGTTGAACTCTGGTAGTTAAAAATGAGAACAGTATGGCGGTTTTATTTAAAGAAGCATAGTATTTATGCTTCCAGCTCTCCAACTTTATTAATTATAAATACAACTTCAAGTTAAAACTTAAAAATGATCAGGATATTAAAAAAAAAATAAATAAATAAAAAGCTGAAGTTATCACTCACTGAGGGAATGACAGGATGTCAACCTGAAAATCATTTTCATATTTTCATTTTTTATTATCAAACCTAATCATTTAAAGAGACATAAACCCTCGGTAACACTTACAGTTCTGTCATTAATGAATAACTACACAGGAACAAACAATTTTTAACACTCTAGTAACTAATATTAAGTAACAAGAATTAGTAAGTAGTCGTGTTTGGTCGAATGTGGTAGTTCACAATGAGCTAATCACTACTATTTTCATACCTCCCAGAGGACTACTAAGAACTATATACAGGTTCATAATTAACATGAATAATACATAATGTATAATTAATTCTAAAGTGAAGGTCATGGTAACCCATCAGTAATGACTCATGTTGACATGAAACAGAAGTTGCAAAATATTTTTCTCCCCTATTGTGACATATATATCCGAGTGAAGCATCTTTTGGAAGAAGACAAAAATGTAGGGCGGGACTTGATTTGTCCAAGGGCAATTGATTGGGTTGTGTTTTGCTATTGGTTGATCTTATGTGAGATGCCTCACCCTCGTGCCAGTAAAACATCATCAGAGAAGAGAAAAAATGCTACTGCAAGAGGGATGGGAAGTTACTTTTATAGAATATGAGGGGACATAAATAGAAATGGTACATGGTATGTGTCACGGTATGGTGTAGGCAGAAGAAGACGAAGAAGACTTAAGTTGCAAAACAGGTACTTTTACTCACACAAGGATTCAAAAACAGGCAGAAAGTACACTCACACGGTACACAAAAAATAACAGACAAAGACTTATTTTGACTCGCTGTCAGGTTTTGCGAAATCGCTGACAAATGCCCGAAATCATAGGCAAATCGGTGCTTGTACACGCTAGTGACAATCACGCGATCAGGGAGAATCGCAGATGAGTCGCAGATGCCCGTGAGATATTTGGCATGCTAAATATCTGGACCTGTCAGCGATTCAAACTCCTGCTGTGTGAAAAGAGCTCTGACTGAAAAATACATCGGCGATGACCTACAGCCAATGAGAGAGCAAGATACAGGGCAGCAGGAGGTTCAGGGAGGAGTTATAGACCAGTATTTTCTTTAACCAGAGGAGTTAAATTCAGTATTTTAATAGATAGATTTACAATTCTATCAAACAGAAACAAAGCACAAACATTTGCTTCACCAGCCGCAACTGCAGCACATTGCACAATTATTTATTTACCTCCAACTCTCTTTGCAGAACACAATCCTTGCTCCCTGTGTCTCCAACCATTTCCTCTGCCATAAACTTTTTTTTTCTTCTTTTTCTCCTTTTCACTGCAAATCAGTACACAGACAATTTGGATTGCAAACTTTCTACAGGCTATATTTTTAATAACAATTCCAGACTTGCACGAGAACTCCGGTCTGACACACTTGTGATCTCACATTGTTTCCTTGTCACTTCTCGCGTGTTTGGTTGTGAAATGTAGTTTGCAGACGAGACAGAGTTGTCTGCGATTCTTCGTCTTGTACAGTCATGCAATGTGAAACCCCCTGTCGCCGATCCATCGTGCAGTGTGAACACAGCAGCAACTGAATGCTACCCCAGATAGTCATGCAGTGTGAAAAGAGCAGTGATCCGATGAGTTTGAAAATCGTGCAGTCTGAACTCTGCATTAGGAAGCCCAGGGAGCCATGGCGTTGCTGATGGCGAGGGCCATTCAGGTATGGCCTCCGTGGACTGGTAGCCCCCCCCCCCAAAAAAAAATTATTGGGAGGAGCTACCGATACTGCAAAAAGGGGTCATTGGACGGAGTCCACTCTGGACCGAGGACAGGAGGCGAAGTCCTCACCGAACTGGAGACGGGAGGCAGAGTCCTATCCAAACTGGAGACGGGAGGCGGAGTCCCCTCTGGACTGGAGATGGGAGGCGGAGTCCCCTCTGGACTGGAGACGGGAGACAGAGTCCCTCCTGGACTGGAGACGGGAGGCGGAGTCCCCTCTAGACTGGTAACGGGAGGCAGAGTCCACTCTGGACTGGAGACGGGAGGCGGAGTCCACTCTAGACTAAAGACGGTAGACAGAGTCCCTCCTGGACTGGAGACGGGAGGCGGAGTCCCCTCTAGACTGGTAACGGGAGGCGGAGTCCACTCTAGACTGAAGACGGTAGACAGAGTCCCTCCTGGACTGGAGACGGGAGGCGGAGTCCCCTCTAGACTGGTGACGGGAGGCAGAGTCCACTCTGGACTGGAGACGGGAGGCGGAGTCCACTCTGGACTGGAGACGAGAGACAGAGTCCCTCCTGGACTGGAGATGGGAGGCGGAGTCCCCTCTGGACTGGAGATGGGAGACAGAGTCCCTCCTGGACTGGAGACGGGAGGCGGAGTCCCCTCTATACTGGTGACGGGAGGCAGAGTCCATTCTGGACTGGAGACGGGAGGCAGAGTCCACTCTGGACTGGAGACGGGAGGCGGCGTCCACTCTGGACTGGAGATGGAACCTGCGCTGTGACCGCTAGGTGGCGCTGTGACCATTTCAATTAGCAGTGCTGAAACCTTTAGACCTGGCTGCACTGTTACCATCAGTTTCTGTGCTCAGGTGCTGACTCTGGACACTCGTCGCGGGCTGGAGCCCTCTCTGGATGCTGGATGGAGACAGGGGACGTCACTGGGCTCTGGACGGAGACAGGACGGTTCTGTCCAGAAGTCTATTAGCCAGTTTTCTCCAACTTGACTCTGGACGGGAACTGGAGACGTCTCGAGACTCTGGATGGGGACAGGAGACGTCACGGGACACTGGACGGGGACTGGCTGTGTTCCAGATCAGGACGTGAGGCTCTCTAGACACCGGATGACAGCTTCTCTTTAGTCTAGAGGTGTCTGGGAGGTTGAGAGGGTGATGGAAAGTTGCCCCGATCTGGAACAGGGTCTTTAAGGTCTCATCATCCAAGGTGCTGGTGACGGCCAACCAAATAAAGTTTTTAACAAAATAAAAAAGATTATGGCTCTCCTGAGCCAGGATGATTATTTTAATCATCCATTTCGGGCGGTCTGTTCTTCTGTCACGGTATGGTGTAGACAGAAGAAGACAAAGGAGACTTAAGTTGCAAAATGGGTACTTTTATGCCTAGTTCAGACTGCCCGATTTTAGCCCTGATTTTGACTCGCCGACAGGTTTTGCGAAATCGCTGACAAATGCCCGAAATCATAGGCAAATCGGTGCTTGTACACGCTAGTGACAATCACGCGATCAGGGAGAATCGCAGATGAGTCGCCGACGCCCGTGAGATATTTGGCATGCTAAATATCTGGACCTGTCTGCGATTCAAACTCCTGCTGTGTGAAATGTGTTCTGACTGAAAAATACATCAGCAATGACCGACAGCCAATGAGGGAGGTTCGCGGAGGAGTTATAGACCATCATATTAGTATTTTAATAGATATACGTACAGTTATATCAAACAAACAAAGCACAAACATTTGCTTGATCAGCAGCACATTGCAATATGATTTATTTAACGTTCAAACTCTCTTTGCAAAACACAATCCTTTCTCCCTGTGTCTCCCCAACCATTTCCTCCACCATAATCTTTTTTATTTTTCTCCCTTTTGCTACAAATCAGCGCACAGACAATTTGGAAGTTTCTGCCCAGCAGTCTATTTTTAATAACAATTCCAGTCTCACACGAGAACTCCAGTCTGACGCACGTGTGATCTCACATTGTTTCCTTCTCACTTCTCACGTGTGCTTTGTTGTGAAATGTAATTTGCAGACAGGACAGAGCTGTCAGCGATTATTCCTCCTGTACAGTCATGCAGTGTGAAACCTCCTGTCGCCGATCCATCGTGCAGTGTGAACACAGCAGTGACTGAATGCTGGCCCAGATAGTCATGCAGTGTGAAAAGAACAGTGATCCTACGAGTTTGAAAATCGTGCAGTCTGAGTTAGGCATAACTCACACAACGATTCAAAGCAGGCATATGGTACACTCACACGGTCAGGGCCGTCGCAAGGGGGGTGCGAGGCCCTGTGCGAAGTTGATATGCGAGGCCCTCTATACAATTGATTTGCGCGGGCCGGGTATTGCTATAGTAACGAACCGAACTTTCGCATATCTGATCAAAAGTGGTTTGACCTTTTTCAGATGCTGCAATTAGAATTTAAAATGGACTGAGTAAAACTCTATACAATCTTGACGTGTGTGATAGGCTATTGTGCTCACTGACATGCAGCATGCACGGTCACTCACACGCTCATAACAATTGTAAGATCTACTGCATAATGATAACCTAAGAACAACAACAATAATAATAAAGCAATTAAAGGATTAAAAGTGATCTAAGGGAATAAGCCTAAATAAGAACGGTATGAAGAAACGTGCAAACATTCACTCTTATTCGTCTAATAGTGAAAACACAAAAGTTTCTTGTCACATTCATAAAAAATAATGCGTAAATTATATATACATTTATTCTTATTATAATTACAAAAGTGATTCAGTTATAGAGATAATAGAGATAAATGTCACTCTTCCTGTGTTTAAACTACAATGCTAAAAAACGCATGAAAACGACAAGCTTTCGTGACCGCGCAGCACAGCCCGACACGTCACATGAGCGTAACTGCAATAGAGACATATTAACGTTAGTCCAAAATCGTTACCAGTTGACATTTCTACTGTTTAATCGTGTCTACCGTCATATCGCTCACCCCATAAACCGGATTATATATATATATATAGTCCACGACCACTTGTTATATTTATGCCTCACCTTGAACTTCATCTTGTTGTTGCAACCCGGCAGCCTGATTATTCTCCGTGATTGTGTTGGTTGTGCTGCTTGTAGTCGCAATATTGGCATTGACAAATTTATCCAGCGATCCTCTCAGTGACTTCTGAAATTCTTCTTTCCTTTTCTCACCACCCGACTCATGTTTACGAAATCGGTCGCGCTCTCGTGCAGCACCCGACATTTTTTCCTCAGAGTGAGCGGCTCACAGTGGCGCGACCACGCAGAACATCATATCGAAATTTGAAAAATAACAATAATATTTTTTTTTTTTTTCACGTGGACTTGATTATGCATTATTGAGAGACAGTAGGAATTGTATTTATTATCGATGTTGGGTGGAAAAACTGTAATAAAAAATAGACATAAACTTCATAAAATGCAGGCCAGGCGCGAGGCCCTCTAGAGGCGCGAGGCCCTGTGCGATCGCACATTTGGCACAGCCCTTGCGACGGTACTGCACACGGTATACAAAGTAGAACAGACAAAGACTGACTGAAGAGACGGAACTTAAATGCAAACACAGATGACTGATTAAATGAAGCACATATGATACAGATGATGACACAGCTGAACAGAACTAGACTAACGAGGGTAACCTAGGAAACAGACAAGTGGTTGGAAACTAAGACAAAGGACTAAGAACATGTGACTGAATCAAAACAACTGAAAGACCTAACAAACAGACAGACGTGACAGTATGAAATTATTTAAAATACAACCTAACGCAGGGTTAGTTGTAACACACATGGTTTAAAACTTTCCACACATGCCAGCATGACGAAATTTTGAGTATTTACTCGATGCCATATCAACATTATTTAGAGATTTTTTTTTCTTTTAATCTTTGGAAGATATCACTGAACATTTATTTAACCATAGCAAATGTAAATTTCCTAAGTTAATTTTTCATCTCTGTTTTTAGTATTTATTTAAAATAAGACAAATATGATATATTAATCTTATATCTGTTATTTAACAGTTAAGAGAGTTCTTTAATTCTGATCTAACCAGCAGAAGACACCAGGCGTGTTTAAATCCCAGTTGTGCAGGTGGGGAACTGCGTTACAATGAGCCCCTATTAGAACTACGCTATAATTCTATACTTTTATTAATTCTATTGAGAAATCATTGAATAAAGAAAATTCACCAGAAAAAGGTGAATAAAGACAGAGTCAATGTTCAGAAATGATTCATTAGTATGATGTTTTATGCTAACTATGCTGTATAGCTTTGTGTTTGTTGTCAAACTCAAAAATTTGCTTATTTTTAATTATTAAAAAATGCAATTTTTTATTTGAAAAAGTTAATAATTGTATTTTATTGACAAAATATTTTAGTTTGTCTTTGATATTTTTTTTATTAGATCAGATAACATTTTACGCTGTCATTTGGTCATGTTACATTGTGCCCCTCACATGTTACAATCTACCCCACCTATGAGGCATGCTGTCACATTTCACTTGCATTCTTTCGGGTTAACAACAAAACCACATGATTGTACTAGATGTGTAAAATTAATGTAGGAAAAATGAAATACTCTGAACCCCAAGTGGATTTACACAAACTCAGAAAGTCAAAAAGCGTTAGGTTGTGCCCCGCTCTCCCAATAGAAATATAATGACAATTAAAAAATTAAAAGAATTAAAATTTTGTCCGTTAAGACATGTATGACAGGAGGACAGAATTTGCCATCCTACTCACGCTACAGCAGAACTAGTTCATGACTCAGACTGTTTTGCTCATCTGTGTAGGCCACGCTGCAATCATTTGTGCTTCATTTGAATCAATTGTCTTCTTCACTGGTATCAGTTAACTGAATCGTCCTAATGTCAAAAAAGGTATATTTATGAACATTTAGATTAAAGAGAGGAATCATAAGCTGTTTCTAAAGAGTAAACATGATTGTAGAGGTGTATTGTATGGAAAGCAGTGCTGACAGTGTCCGCTCAGTGTCGTCTCAGCGCCCGTGTTGTCAAAGAGCTCCAATTATGAAGCACTTTGGGCTACACAAGGACACGGTGTAAACGCAGCCATTACTACAGCCAATAAACAACAGCAATTACCGGTAATTTCATGTCATGTTGCAGTGGTTGAATCTAAAAGCATATTTGCAAAGGACAAAAACAAGTGCAAAGCCCCCCAAATAAGTCTCTGTTCCTCTCTCAGTCATGAACACACACATACTACAGTTTACATTAGCACACACAACCTTTCATTGACAAACCAAGCACATACTGTATGTTGTTGTTTTTCCTTTGAAGTCTGATTTGATGCGTATTACTGTAAGTTGCATTTTTTTCCCCTTTTGTGTTCTCTAACGGTCTCAGTAAAGACCAATTCAAATGAAACACAAGCATGTGAATTAAATTAGCTTTAGCATAATTTAATCCCAATGTTAGAAATAGCTCAAATTTATTTTCAACAAGATCCCTGATCATTTAAGGCCGATCTGAACAGTTTGAGTGGCACATTTTAGAGCAAAGATCAAAACTAGATTGGACTGAAGAGCAAAGCTGCAGCTCGCAATGTTTTTTTTTTTTTTTTACACGTGTTTATTAAGGGTTTAAAACATGTCATAGGAAATGCAGAACACAAAAGGAGATATTGTAAAAAGAAGTTGGTAACCAAACAGTTTTGGTGACAACTGACTTCCATTTTACACTGACAAAAACAAAAAAATGCTGTAGGATTTGTGCTTTGAAGTTGTTTTGTACATTTCATTACAAAAAAAAACAAGTGACACATTGAATTAAACATGGATTTGAATTTGAATTAGACTGAACTAGTATTTTCTTGTAAAATATAATCCAATTATTTTTGTTTTATTTACAACTTCGAACATTTTTTATTTTATTTTATTTTTTGGTGGAGACAAAAATAGTTTGAAACATCCCTCTTAATATCTTCATTATGTTCCACAGAAGAAAGTAATCCATACAGGTTTGGAACCATATAATGGTATGTAAATTATGAGAAAATTTTCATTTCTGAGTGATGAACAATGCAGGTATCATGTCAGGGTATGGCAAGCTGTTTTGACTTTTATTCATTCACAGACATTAAATCTTCTTGATATCAAAAATTCAATTTTTACTAGTTAAAATGCTAATTCTTAATATTAACAATTGAATTTCAACTAGTAAAAACTCTAATTTTTGATATCTGTAATTGTATTTTCACTAGTGAAATTTCGCCATAGACTGCCATTCAAATTAAATTGTTAATGTCAGGAATTGAATTCTTGATATCAACAATTAAATTCCTGATATCAATATAATTTCAGATATCTAAAATGCTTTCTTACTAGTAACAATCACATTAATGATATCAGAAATTAACATTATCACTAGTGGCAATAGAATTGTTAATATCAAATATGATTTTTTTTACTAGTAGCAATTCAATTGTTGATATCAAAAATTAAATTCCTTATATCAGCAATTGAATTTAAATGGCTATGGCATCCTATGGTGACATTTTACTAGTGAAAATACATTTACTGATATCAATATTTAATAAAAGTCAAAACGGCTTGCCACAGTCAGGGCTTTACCCTACACTAAGCCATCTCAGTCTTGTCCAAAGGCTTTAAGCCATCTGATGTTGAGCTGATGGACAGTGCATTCTCAAATGTCATGGTTGAATATTAATCAAATTAATATGTAACTTATTCAAAATTGCTAAACATGACCAAATCAACCAGCCTTTACTCCAGTTACTCCAGCCTGCCATTCCATCGCTCTAGTTTGATAGAGTGCGCCATCTTGTGGTCAATTATAATAATGCAGTGCTTAAATTACAAGATGATCTAAATATCGTGTATATATATATATATATATATATATATATATATATATATATATATATATATATATATATATATATATATATATATATATATATATATATATATATATATATATATATATATATATATATATATATATATATATATATATATATATATATATATATACGTGAATATAAAACATAAACATTAGTGAACATTTAGCAAATACAGTAGCAGCCTCAAGGGAAGACAGCATAGTAAGCACTAGATGGGTGTTACAGTCTGATGTTCCCCCACAGACCTGTTAGCAAGAACACTCTGTACAGGTTAGCTGTACAGATCATTAGGTCAATGTTTAGTTTTATGCTAATGTTAAATTACTTAAACATAATTTCTGAATGTGTAGCATTCAGATGCAAAAAGGTCCCTGACTAGAGGATGACTTCTGAGAAGAATGAACATGGTTCACATTGATTGATTGATTGTTTGATTGATTGATTGATTGATTGATTGATTGATTGATTGATTGATGATTGCCTTTGTGCATGCTGTTATTTTAAATGACAAAGTCCTCATGTTCTGCAAAAACATTAAGCTTTCAACATAATATTTTTTAAACTGTTGCCTGATGTCAGAAAAATTTATAAATTATATATATATATATCCAAATTCCCAGCCATCCACAATGTAAAATAAAATGTGATTTATCAGACCAGGCCACCTTCTTCCGCTACTCCGTGGTCCAGTTCTGATGCTCATGTGCCCACTGTTGGTGCTTTCAGCGGTGGCCCCTGACTGGTCTGCGGCGATGCAGCCCCATACGCAACAAACTGCGATGCACTGTGATTTAAGTTTTAATTGTAATGTTTTTATTTTTAATTATATATTTTTAATGGCCGTAAGCAGTAAAATCATCAGCTATAATTGGGACCAACTGTTCCATGGATCTTCCCGTCAGATGATTCCACTCGGCTGTTGGTAGCAAGTGTCTGTGTAGCTAACCGGCCAACAACTTTTTCTAGCTGTCTACATCACCAGCGCTCATAGCTCCTTCTGGCGTTTACCATGATCCACCTCTCCTGGTCTCGATCTCCCTAGTCATGTCACAGATGATTGTTTGGTGCCGAGTTCTTCTCTTACTCTGCATATTGCCTCTGTGGCTGGCAGATAACAACATACGTGGAGTCCGTGTGGCTGGTATAATGAACTACTCAGCCACTTAACTGATGGAATATAACAACTACAATGCTCATTCAAGAACTTGTACTCCTACGACGGCCTTGTTACATCCATATATATACTGATCAGGCATAACATTATGACCACCTTACTAATATGACGACATCGAGGTCTACGCTGATAGCGTAACGTGTTTCATCAGGAAGTGCGTAGAAGACGTTGTTCCGACCAGAACAATACGGCTGTACCCAAACCAGAAGCCGTGGCTAAATGGGGATGTTCGCGCGGCACTCAATGCGCGGACCTCCACTTTTAACTCCGGTAATGCGGAGGAGCATAAACAAGCAAGTTATGCCCTCCGGAAAACCATCAGAGCAGCAAAACGGCAGTACAGGGACAAGATTGAAGGACAGTTCAACACCACCGACTCTAGAAGTATGTGGAGGGGAATTAACACCATCACGGACTACAAAGGGAACACAAACTCCACCGTGAACACCGCTGCCTCTCTCCCGGACGAGCTCAACACCTTTTATGCTCGCTTTGAGGGAACTAACACCGCCCTCGCGGAGAGAGAGCTCGCGGCTGAAGATACAGAGGTTAGTGCACTCTCCGTATCTTTAGCGGATGTAACCCGATCCTTCCGGCGGGTGAACGTCCGCAAAGCAGCGGGTCCAGACGGCATTCCCGGCCGCGTGATCAGAGCGTGCGCGCACCAACTGGCTGGAGTCTTCACGGACATTTTTAACCTGTCCCTCTCCCTGTCTGTGGTCCCCACATGCTTCAAAACGTCCACCATTGTTCCTGTACCTAAGCAGTCAAAAACCACCTGCTTAAACGACTGGCGTCCTGTTGCTCTGACCCCCATCATCAGTAAATGCTTTGAGAGACTAGTCAGAAACCACATCTGCTCTGTTCTCCCCCCCTCACTGGACCCACTGCAGTTTGCATACCGCACAAACCGCTCCACTGATGATGCCATTTCATCAACAATACACACTGCTCTCTCCCACCTGGAAAAGAGGTACACATATGTGAGAATGCTGTTTGTGGACTACAGCTCAGCATTCAACACCATTGTGCCCTCCATACTTGACATTAAACTCCGGGCTCTAGGCTTAAACAGCTTGTTATGCAGCTGGATCCTGGACTTCCTGTCAAACAGACGCCAGGTGGTCAGAATGGGCAGTAACATCTCATCATCACTGACTCTCAACACTGGAGCCCCTCAGGGCTGTGTTCTCAGCCCACTCCTGTACTCCTTGTACACACATGACTGTGTGGCAATCCACAGCTCCAACACCATCATCAAGTTTGCTGACGATACGACAGTGGTAGGTCTTATCACCGACAATGATGAAACGGCCTACAGAGAGGAGGTGCACACTCTGACACGGTGGTGTCAGGAGCACAACCTCTCCCTCAACGTCAGCAAGACCAAGGAGCTGGTGGTCGACTTCAGGAGGAATGAGAGAGAACACCGCCCCATCACCATCGATGGAGCACCGGTGGAGAGAGTCAGCAGCTTCAAGTTCCTCGGTGTCAACATCACAGAGGAACTCTCATGGTCCGTCCACACTGAGGCCGTTGTGAAGAAGGCTCATCAGCGCCTTTTCTTCCTGCGACGGCTGAGGAGGTTTGGAATGAACCGCCACATCCTCACACGCTTCTACACCTGCACCATAGAGACTGGCTGCATCACCACCTGGTACGGCAACAGTACCGCCCGCAACCGCAAGGCCCTGCAAAGGGTAGTGCGCATGGCCAGCTGCATCATCGGAGGTGAGCTTCCCTCCCTCCAGGACATTTACGCCAGGCGGTGTGTGAAGAGAGCTCAGAGGATCATCAGAGACTCTAGCCACCCGAACCATGGGCTGCTCTCACTGCTGCCATCAGGCAGACGGTACCGCAGCATCAGAACACGCACCAGCCGACTCCAGAACAGCTTCTTCCCACAAGCAATCAGACTACTTAACTCTTGATCCATCAGGATCATAACACACACTGGACAGAATATCACTCAGCACAACCCACTGTAGATACACACACATTATATACACATTTATTTATCATACAGCATCTATTGCACTTTGGATTTCAATTTGTGAACATATTGTATACTGTACATTGTATATTATTACTATAGCTTAATGTATACTGTTATTGTTTAATGTATGTTTAGTGTATATTGTTTTAAGTATATGTATATTGTAAGTATGTGTATAATGTTTAAAGCTGTGAGAACTACACTCACATTGTGTAAATTATTTATTGTTTATTGTAGTGTATACTGTGCTGTGAGTAATTGTGTGCGCATCAGATGTGTAATCTGTTGTTGCTTAAATGTTGTACATGTCATGTCATGACTGCTATGTTGCTCGGAACTGCACCTAAGAATTTCACCTACTGTTGCACTTGTGCATATGGTAGAGTGACAATAAAGTGATTTGATTTGATTTGAATATTGTGTTGGTCCTCCTTTTGCTGCCAAAACAGCCCTGACTCGTCAACGCATGGACTCCTCTAGACCCCTGAAGGTGGGCTGTGGTATCTGGCACCAAGATGTTATGCAGCATATCCTTTAAATCCTGTAAGTTGCGAAGTGGGGCCTCCATTGATCGGACTTGTTTGTTCAGCACACAGATGCTCGACTGGATTGAGATCTGGGAAAATTGGAGGCCAAGTCAACACCTCAAACTCATTGTTGTGCTCCTCAAACCATTCCTGAACCATTTTTGCATTGTGGCAGGGTGCATTATCCTGCTGAAAAAGGCCACAGCCACCAGGGAATACCGTTTCCAAAACATCACACTGCCTCCACTGGCTTGCCTTCTTCCCATAGTGCATCCTGGTACCGTGTTCCCCAGGTAAGTCGCAGCCAGTGGAGGCAGTGTGATGTTTTGGGCAATGTTCTGCTGGGACACCTTGGGTCCTGCCATCCATGTGAATGTTAATTTGACATGTACCACCTACCTAAGCATTGTTGTAGACCATGTACACCCTTTCATGGAAACGGTATTCCCTGGTGGCTGTGACCTTTTTCAGCAGGATAATGCACCCTGCCACAAAGCAAAAATGGTTCAGGAATGGTTTGAGGAGCACAACAATGAGTTTGAACTACAGCTCTAGTGGGGTGTTTCCAGTCTGCAGTGGTCAGTATCTATCAAAAGTGATCCAAGGAAGAAACAGTGGTGAACCGGCGACAGGGTCATGGCCGGTCAAGGTTCATTGATGCACGCGGGGAGTGAAGGCTGGCCCGTGTGGTCCGATCAAACAGACGAGCTACTGTAACTCAAATTGCTCAATAAGTTAATGCTGGTTTTGATAGAAAGGTGTCAAATACACAGTGCATCGCAGTTTGTTGTGTATGGGGCTGCACAGCCACAGACCAGTCAGAATCAACCAATCAGAACCGACCATTTTTGCACACGCACCCGGCCATCCTCGTGATATAAAAGAAAACATGATTCATCAGACCAGGCCACCTTCATCCACTGCTCCGTGGTCCAGTTCTGATTGGTTGATTCTGACCCAGTCATCTAGCCATCAATTTGGCCCATGTCAAACTCGCTCAAATCCTTACGCTTTCCCATTTTTCCTGTATAGCCTACTTTTTTGTAGTAAGAATACTAATATCAATGTACTAATAGAATATGTAACAGATACCAGACTAAGAGAGAGGTTAAACTGAACCAGACAGGTATTTATTGACAGTTGCAAAAATGACATGAATCAGGAAGGTAGCAGAGATACAGTATTTAATAGGCTACTCAATAAAATAAGTACAAGCCAAGTATTTGGAATACTTAACTATACTACAAGATAATGAGACCTGCCACAAAGCAAAATTGTTCAGGAATGATTTGAGGAGCACAACAACAAGTTTGAGCACCTCGCAACAATTGCACCTCGCAATTTACAGGACTTAAAGGATTTGCTGCTAACATCTTGGGGCCAGATACCACAGCACACCTTCAGGGGTCTAGTGGAGTTCATGCCTCAATGGGTAAGGGCTGTTTTGGCAGCAAAAGGTGGACCAACACAATATTAGGAATTCATTATGTTATGACTGATCGGTGTATACAATAGTTCTGTTATGTTTGTTTTATGTTTGTTCTGAGAATAGACTGTAGCGAATTAGCTCCAAGGGGAAATATTAATAATTATTCATAACTCATTATGATTAATTATGATTATTTGAATAAGTTAAATAGATTAACTTGATGTAGCTACATTACCATTACAATCAATCAATCAGTTCCTCCTATGAATGTTCAGTATTAATTATTAATTAATTCTAAGAAAAGGATATTTTTCAAGGATATTCTCCTCCATGAACTGCCACCTTAACGTGGTGGAGGGGTTTGAGTACCCGAATGACCCTAGGAGCTACGTTGTCCGGGGCTATATGCCCCTGGTAGGGTCTCCCAAGGCAAACAGGTCCTAGGTGACGGGTCAGACTAAGAGCAGTTCAAAAACCCCTTATGACGACAAAGAAAAGGAGGACCGTGACGTCGCCCGGTACGGCGCAGCCGGGCCCCACCCTGGAGCCAGGCCTGGGGTTGGGGCTCGTATACGAGCGCCTGGTGGCCGGGCCTTCCCCCGCGGGGTCCGGCCGGGCTCAGCCCAAAGGAGCGACGTGGGGACACCTTCCTGTGGGCCCACCACTCACGGGAGGGACCGTAAGGGGCCGGTGCAAAGAGAATCGGGCAGCAGTCGAAGGCAGGGGCCTAGACGACCCGATCCCTGGACACGGAAACTGGCTCTTGGGACATGGAATGTCACCTCGCTGGCGGGGAAAGAGCCTGAGATTGTGCGAGAGGTTGAGAGGTTCCGACTAGAGATAGTCGGAATCACCTCCACGCACAGCTTGGGCTCTGGAACCACACTCCTCGAGAGAGGATGGACTCTTCACCACTCTGGAGTTTCCCATGCTGAGAGGCGGCGGGCTGGTGTGGGTTTGCTTATAGCTCCCCAGCTCTGCCGCCATGTGTTGGAGTTCACCCCGGTGAACGAGAGGGTCGTTTCCCTGCACCTTCGCAGGTCAATTTCTTGATTGCAATGAGTGTCTTATTTTAGTGAACTCAATTGAAATAAGTTCAAAGTACTCATAACTATTGTTTTCTAAAAATTAAAAGAAATAAGGTAATCAGTGTCCTCAAATTTAATGAGTTAGCTTAACTTACTAGATTTGACTTTGTGTGTGCTATTGTGAGCTAGCAATAACTGCAAGCACTCGGAGTTCATTTAAAGGTTATAATTTCAGCTGTTTTACTCAATATAGGGAAGGTTCGGCTATATCTGTCAGGATACTGAGAGTGAGGACCCAGATGCAGAATGAGCAGGGGGTGAAATTTATTAACAATATAGGACATGGGACAAGAATGGTGAAACAGGTACAAAGTCCAAACAATAGGGGTAGGGCACAATGGGAGAACTGGCTGGTCAGGTTAGAGACAGCAAGGATGTGATGGCCAATGATGGAGACAAGGAAGCGGCTCAGGGAACCAGGATTGACAGTAGGTGACGTGGCTTGCTGACTAGACTGGTAGCCAGGCCAGGAGAGTCAATGACCAGGGGAAACTCCGGACACAGGACAGGAACCAACACAAGACACATACACACACTAACACAGAGACACAAACAACGAGAGAGAACAGACAAACTAGCATGTAAGAATAAAGAATACAAAGTAACCTAAATAATAATTGAAGCTAGCAAAAGAGAAAAAATAATATAAAACCGAGCTCTATAAAATAGTGAAACTAAGAAATAAAACAAGACTGCACTCTAACAGGAAACTAGAGAGAAACAAAAAAAATAAAGATAAGCTAGAAAAAGCAAGACAAAATAAGTCTAGGGAGACGACAAAAAATAAAAGACAAGAACTAGACTAGAGTAAAATCTCAGGAACAAAATCAAAACTAGAGAAATCCAAAAAATAAGGCTAGGGAAAATAATGCAAAGGTCTATAACTAGGCAAGATCAAAAACGAATCACTAGGAATAGCTTAGTTACACAGACGGCATAAAACAAATGCACACAAACGCAACGAACCAGCAAGGACATGAGGGAAAGAAGCACAATATAAAGGGACCAGAACACATGAGGGTCAGGTGAGCACAATTAGTGAAACAAGGACTAGACAACGACTAAACAAGGGGGCGTGGTAAAGGGAAACAAGGAAGCAGGACAAGAGGAACACACAAACAAAGACACAGCCATATGCTCAAGCACAAGACAAACAAAGAAACACTAAACAAGGACAAAACAGACAAGACTGTCAGGGCAGGATCCTGACAATATCAAGTATTTGAATGCAGTGTAAAGTTTAATTGTATATTAATAAATATCCTTTTTTAGTGGACTTGATTAAAATAAGTGCAGAGTACTCATAACTTTTGTTTTTTATAAACCTAAATGGTTTGAGGTAATCGGTGTCCTCAAATGAAACGAGTTAGCTGAACTTGTTGGGTTTTACAGTGTAGTCACCGTTCAAGCTGCGCATCAGAGCAGCATAGCATCACAGCAAAAAGAGCAGAGTTTGCCGCTGAGTTGACTGCAAAGCAGGCAGAGATGGAAATGGAGGAGGCTATTGCTACTCAAAGGCTTGAACTTAAAAGACTGGAAAATCAGAGAGATCTTCAAGTGATAGCTGCAAAGCTCAAAGCATACTCTGAAGCTGACTCAAATGAGTCCAGTAAAGAAAGTAGCGTAGCACGAAGTAAGGTAGCCAATTGTCCTTCAGTATCTGCTAAGGAAATTAAAGAGGAACAAACAACCCATACTAATAGGGACGCTTCAGTAGTACAAGCCCTACAGGACACAATGGTTCTCAGCAGACTTCCCGCACTGGAGCCCTCAGTTTTCTCAGGTGACCAACTTAGTTTCAAGGCATTGATAGAATGACGATGCGCAAATCCAACTGATAGGTTATTCTACCGACAGAAATATGTCAGTGGTGAGGCACGATCTGTATTGGAAGGAAGCTTCTATGATCGAGCATGGGAAGCGTTGAATTCTCAGTATACTAATCCATTTGTAATCCAGAGTGCATTCAGAGAAAAACTGAATAACTGGCCAAAGATTGGCTCAAGAGAATCAGTTAAATTGAGACAGTTCAGTGACTTTCTGACAGCCTGTAGCAATGCCATGCCACACATCAAAGGGCTTCAGGTGTTAAATAACTGTGAAGAGAATCAAAGAATGTTACAAAAACTCCCTGATTGGGTGACGTCTCGTTGGAACAGACATGTTACAATGCAGTTGAAACAATTAGAAGAATACCCTAATTCGGGATTTTTACCCTAATTTGAGACCTAATTTTCAAGGAGTTCGCTGATTTTGTAGCACAAGAATCAGAAATAGCATGTAACCCTGTAACATCCTTTCACGCCTTGAAGCTTACTGAAGAAAGATCATCTAGAGAAATTAAGCGCTCAAAGGCTAATGCATTCTTCACAAGCGTGAATGCATCAGAGAAATCAAGCTCAGTGCCGAAAACATACAGTGTTGGGGGAAATAACTCAAAGGATTCAAACAGACCGAATAATGTAAGCACATCGCCTTCATGGTCATACCCAGTCACTTGTAGGTGTTGTGGGGAAAGCCACTCCATCCACAAATGCCAAACGTTTGCCAGTAAGTCTGTGGAGGACAAGAGAAAGTTCATATTAGACAATAACCTGTGTTTTGGCTGTCCTGGGAAAGAACACAATTCAAGGGATTGCAAGAATACAGCTACTTGTAGTATATGCAAGAAACATCCAACACCACTTCATGAAGACCGCCCGTCTTCTGCAGCAGCCACATTTTCTCATGCTTTGCAAACAGAAGAAAGCACATCATCCCTTTCCTATTATGTTGGCAGTGGTGATGGTGGGAGTACCTCAATGATAGTGCCTGTATGGATTTCTTCATCCATCAATCCTAAAAGAGAGACTTTAGTTTATGCCCTACAGGATACTCAGAGTAGCAACACCTTTGTGGACCAAGAGGTATGTGAGTGGATGGGGGTAGTTTCAGAGCCAGTTAAGTTAAAGCGTACTACAATGATGGGAAAGGGTTCCATTGTTCAAAGTGAAAGAGTTAGTGGGCTCAGAGTTAGGGGGTTTTCCTCACATGGCCTAATCAACTTGCCATCTGCCTATACCAGAGATTTCATCCCACTTGAACGTTCCCACATTCCTACCCCTGCAACTGCCAGAAGGTGGAGTCATTTGCATGAAATTGCACAGGAAATACCAAAGCTGATGTATTGTAAGGTCGGACTCCTGATAGGTTATGACTGCTCAAGAGCTTTGGCTCCATGACAAGTCATCACAGGAGGTGATGATGAGCCATATGCCATCAGGACGGACTTAGGTTGGACTATTGTTGGCAGTTCACCACGGGTTGCAAAGTCAACAGAAGTCACAGGCCTGTGCCATCGTGTATCCGTTAAGGAACTCCCAGTATTGACACCTGCCTCTGTCAGTCATTAGAGCCCTTGAATCAGACTTCAGAGATACCAATCCAAGGGATAGGAGAATATCACAAGACCATATACAGTTCATGCAATTACTAAATTAAGGAATTCACCAGAATTCAGAGGGACACCTGGAGATGCCGCTCCCCTTTAAGACACGCCCACAGTTACCAGAAAATAAGCGTCTGGCTCTGGTGCGGCTGAAGCGCCTGAAAGGAAAATTTGAGAAAAACCCCAAATTCAAGGATGACTATGTAAAATTTAGGGAAGGTGTTTTCAATGATGGTGATGCGGAGAGAGCTGAAGACCAACCCAAGGCAGGAAACGTCTGGTATATTACTCATCAAGGGGTATATCACCCTCGAAAGCCAGAGAAAATCAGAGTTGTGTTTGATTGCTCTGCCAAATATGACGGTGTGATGAATGATCTGAATGATCTGAATGATCACTTGCTTACTGGACCTGATCTCACTAATGGGTTAACTGGGGTTCTCTGCAGATTTCGCAAACATCCAGTCACAGTTATTTGTGATGTAGAAAGTATGTTTCACAGATTTCATGTGAGTCAGGACGACAGAGATTACTTGCGGTTCTTGTGGTGGGAAAATGTCAATACAAATTTAGAGCCAAAGGAGTACCGCATGAAAGTCCATCTTTTCGGAGCAGCATCCTCTCCTGGCTGCGCCAATAATGGAATGAAATACCTTGCCTATCAAAATGAAAGCGAGTATCCTGCAGCAGCCAGCTTCATCAAAAAGAATTTCTATGTTGATGATGGACTCATTAGCGTAGAAAATGTGGACTCAGCTGTCAAACTAGTTCAAGAAGCCCGAAATGTGTGTGCAAAAGGGAAATTGCGTTTACACAAGTTCATGTCCAACAACAGAAAGGTTTTGGAGTCAATTCCTGTCAGCGAAAGAGCGAGCGGAGTTCAGGATGTGGACCTTGTTTGTGATGAACGTCTCGGTTACGTATGTAACCCTCGTTCACTGAGGAGGGAACGGAGACGTAACGTTAGTGACTAACGAATGGGGGTTTCGCTTAGAAGCCAATTACCTTCGAGGAATTTAACAACGCCCAATGGCAGTGCCAATGCCACGGGCATGCGGAATTTGCATGCGTAACTCCGCCCCACCTCGTGGGTATATAAGGAAGTACGATGGCAACATCGCATTATGTTACTGCTGCGGAGCCAAGACTGAACTCTGCATTCCAGCAGCACAGCGGAGGTGGCAAAGGGACGTTACGTCTCCGTTCCCTCCTCAGGGAACAAGGATTACATACCTAACCGAGGCGGGGGTCCAAATACAACTACGCCACTCGGCTGTCTTCCAATGCCCTGCGTAAGTGTGAGTACCCTGTCGTAAGACTAGAACGGACGAAGGACTCCCACTTATCACAGGATTACCAAGGTACACTGGGAAGCATATTCCAGTGGAGATATGCCAAAAATGCTTACCTGTAGGGAGGACTTAGAGAGTACACATATGACCCGCTGAGGGCTGCATATGGAGAGAACGCTGGGGTACCAGCCAGAGGGTGGATTTTTAACCCCAGGGATGGCAGGGACTTGCCAAGGGAAAGACACCTGCTCACTGAGGAGGCTTACGGTGGAAATACACGTGTGGTGGTCGCCGGAGGGGAACCATGCACACGGGGCACCTGGCCGGACATGAGGGTCTGGGCTCGAAAGAGCAGACTTACTGATGTCGGCGTCGACAGTGCTGGAGGAGCTCAGGGCTTTTGGGGAAGCTCACCTGAGGAAATATCGCACGTATCCAGTCCATGGAGTGGAATGGCGAGCAAGCGAAGACACCTGAGCCTGGTCCATTACCGGCCACTAGTAGAGGCGAGTACATAGTCGGACACTGGCTCCACTCGGTTGCAGGTTCACCACCTGGTCTCTGAACGAAGTGGTGGAAACCTTGGGCACATATCCAGGCCGGGGTCTCAGGATCATGTGAGAGTTAGCCGGCCCGAATTCCAGGCACGCTTCGTCAACCGAAAATGCCTGCAGGTCCCCTACCCCTACTTATCGGAGGCCAATGCAGTCAGAAGAGCTGTCTTCATAGACAAGAACTTAATATAAACTGACCGCAAAGGCTCAAAGGGAGACCTCTGCAGAGCACTTAAGACTACTGAGAGGTCCCAAGAGGGTACGAGGGGAGTGTGAGGAGGATGTAGTCTCCTGGCTCCCCTCAGGAACCTGATGACCAGGTCGTGCTGACTTACATTTTTGTCCCCCAGGAGATCGTGTTGGGCAGATATTGCGGCCACATAAACTTTAAGGGTGGAGGGAGACAGCCTTCGCTCCAACCCGTCTTGGAGGAACGAGAGCACGGACCCGATCGGGCATTTCCAGGCGTCTTCTTGGTGGGAAGAACACCAGGTGACGAAGAGGTTCCACTTCAAACGAATAGGCATGCCGTGTGGACTCTGCCCTAGCGGAAGTGATGGTAGCCACCACCGCAGGTGGTAGGGTACTCAAACCTGCCGCGTCCCGTCCAGGAGCCACACGTGGAGCTTCCAAAGTTCGGGATGCAGGTGTCAGAGGGTGCCCCGTCTCTGAGTGAGGAGGTCCTTCCTCAGAGGGATAGGCCAGGGAGGGCTGTCGCAAGGAGTAGCAGTTCTGAGAACCAGGTCTGGCCGTGCCAATACGGGGAGACCAACATGACCTGCTCCTTGTCCTCCCTGATCTTGCACAGTACTCGTGCGAAAAGGCTCACTGGGGGGAACGCATATTTGCGTAGGCCCCGCGGCCAGCTGTGCCAAGCGTGCCCTCAGTCAGTCAGGTCCCAAATCAGCTGGACTGTCTGGGGATGGAGTCTCCAATCTCCAGGAAGTGGCTGAAACCGTGAGAGCTCGTCGGCTGCACGGTTCAGTTCTCCCGGGATATGGACAGCACGAAGGGACCTCAGGTGCTTCTGACTCCATAGAACGAGATGGCGGCGAGTTGAGACATACGGCGGGAGCGTAGACCGCCCTGGTGGTTGATGTATGCTACTGTGGCCATGTTGTCTGTCCGGACTAGTACATGTTGACCCTTCAGCAACGCTCAGAAGCGGTGCAGGGCGAACCGTACTGCCAGCAACTCGAGGCAATTGACAGCAGAAGGCTGCTTGTCCATTGCACATGGCACCCCAGCCCATGGCAGAGGCATCTGTTGATACAACAACATGCCTGGAAACTCATTCTAAGGGCACACCAGCCCGTAGCAAAAAGTCTGTAAGCAGGCCCGAGTGACTAGGACCCGGAGCGTGCCAGACCGCCATGCCCATCTCGGGACTCGATCGCGAAGCCAGTGCTGAAGCGGTCTCATATGTAGCAATTCGAGCGGCGTCACCGCAGCTGCAGATGCTATATGCCCCAGGAGCCTCTGAAATAGTTTCAGTGGAACCGCACTCTTGCTCTCAATTTGACGGAGGTAAGTTAGCAGAGACTGCCCGCGCTCGCTCGTAAGCTGCGCGCACATGGCGACCGAGTCGATATCCATACCGAGAAAAGAGATCCTCTGCATGGGGCAAAGTTTGCTCTTCTTCCAGTTGACCCGAAGGCCCAGACGGGCTAAGTGCTGGAGCACTAGGTCTCTGTGTTCGCAAACCTGCGCTCGAGAGTGACTAATTATGAGCCAGTCGTCAAGGTAGTTCAGGATGCGAACCCCGTGCTGCCTGAGCAGCGCAAGGGCTGCCTCGACAATCTTCGTGAAGACGCGAGGGGACAGAACTAGCCCGAATGGGAGGACCGCGTACTGATATGCCCGCCCCTCGAAAGCAAACCATAGAACGGTCTGTGTCGAGGTAGGAAGGAGACATGGAAGTAGGCGTCCTTCAGGTCGACCGCTGCAAACCAATCTACTGGACGAACGCGTTCGAGAAGGCGTTCGCTGCCAACATCCTGAACGGAAGCCTGTGAAGGGATCGGTTCAAGACGGGCAGATCCAGGATTTGGCCATAACCCACTGGTTTTCTAGGGTACAATGAAGTAAGGGCTGAAAAGCCGGACTTCATTTCGGCTGGAGGGACAGGCTCGATCGCACCCTTTGCCAGTAGGGTGGCAACCTCCGCACGCATGACTGGGGAATTAGGCCCCATCATGGCGGGCGGACTCCCCAGAAGCAGGGAGGAGCCTGCGCGAACCGAATCGCGTAGCCGAGCCTGATGGTCTTCGCGACCCAGTGGACAGTCCCGGAAGCTGTAGCCAGGCTCCCAGGAACTGACCAGCAGACATACCCTGGCTGGGGCAGTGAGGCAGCATGACTGGCCCAGACGTGGGAGGCGTAGCGTCCCAGTGTGGGGGCACAGTCAGCAGCTGCGTCCTGACAGAGGAGACCAGGGAAGGATGCACATTCCACTGGGGTCTGCTCTGAGAGGAGGCTGGCGAGAGAGAGGGACGAGAGCAGCGCGGCCCGGAGGCGGCACACACTGCCATCACCAGTCTCTGGGTCCTCAGAGACAGGAACATGAGTTCTTTCCAAGCGCTGCTAGCCCGGGGGCCAGCAGCAGAAGGATTTTCCCCCGGCCCTCCACCGGGGGAAGGAGAAGCCCTGCTACCATCCCCTGGAAAGAACTGGAACCCATCTCTGAGTTGTCCACCTCCAGCCTGGCGTTTAGTCAAGCTGTGGAGCGGACTGGATATCACGTCCAAAGTGCAGCCCAGGTGAAGGCTGCTGCTGGGGCCAGGCGGGAGAGCGCCCTCGGCGGCGAGCGGACTTAGGCAACTGAGCCAGGGGGGGCGGTGCTTAGGATAGCCACGCCATGTCGAAGCCCTCCATGGACACCGTAGTGCACAACAGAGTGTTCAACAGTGGGGGGACCCCAGTGTACCCTTGGCTGCAGCCCCATCAAGGGCAGAGAAGGCGGAGGAGGCCACCGAACGGTCACAAGAAGCACGGGGACTTCCAGGACCGCGTGATCTCCTCATGCATCTCGGGAGCTAAAGGCATTGGGGGCGGGGCCCAACAGCTGTCAGGTGCCGCCCCCAAAACCAATTGCGCAACCACGAGCGTTCGTGACAGGGCAGAGTTCCACACCAGCCCGAGGCTCGCGGCTGCCTGAGATAACATGGCTGTCAACTCTATGTCGGATCCGGCAGCGCTGACACACCCGAAGGCGGAGCGCAGCCTAATCGTCATCCCCAAAGGACTCTAGCCCACCTTGAGATGTGGCGATCGACATCTCGCTGCTAGGACTGTGAACGAAACGAACGGGGCGTCAGAGACAGACCCGCCACTTCAGTCCAGCACTAGCGGGAAGCGATGTGCTAGAGGGGGGCGTGGCCCGAGGAATGATCGTCGGGGTTCTAAATACCACGGCATCGCCCTCAGGTCACCCTGGCCACCAGCCAAAGTACCACCTCTCTCGGAGATGGTAGATTGGGGTGTAGCAGAGGGGACTCTCTCTCCTCACGGAGATCACTGAGTCTCGACCGCGACATCGCGATGGTCACGTTCCAGCAGTGGGAACATGACACATCCATAAACACTGCCCGAACGTGCTGAAGCCCAAACACATCGATCGGATCAAAATCCAGCAGATCATGCCTCCAGGGGCCTCAAGGTGTCAGAGCTGATTCATTCAAATTGGCTTACGGAACCCAAGTTTCTTTGGGAAAAAGATCTTATCACACCAAAGACAACTCCAGAGCTGCTTGTTGGTGATCCTGAAATCAGAACTACACAAGTACTACAAACAAAGGTAGTACAATATGAGAATCTTTTGGAGAGGTTTAAGCGGTTTTCAAAATGGCACACAGCATTGAAAGTTGTCACTCGTATCCAGCAATTAGCAAGAGACAAAACCGTTAAACCCATAAATGTTGAAGACATGAGAGAGGCCAGTATCATGCTGTAAAATTGGCACAAAAGGATGCCTTCATAGATGTAGTACAAGTCAGGTTCTTTTGTAGGGAAGGAAGACAGGGGTCGGCGTGACAGGGACTCGCGACTTTTAATACTCTGTAATCTCGTAACAAACACAACAAGCGCACGTGGGCGCATAAACACAATGTGGCTGCTCAAAACTTCTTCGAAATAAACACTCGGTTTTCCAGGTCGTCTGCTCGCATATCAAGCATCGCCTCTAATTCCTTCCGAACCACCAGTTTTTTATGCTCCGGAAGACGATACGGCCGGCTGCGAACCACCATGCCCGGCTCTGTCTCAATATGGTGCTGAATGAGATCCGTCCGCCCGGGAAGGGGAGAGAACATATCCGCAAAATCTGCTTGCAACTTGGCCAGATCAGTGAGCTGCGACGGCGAAAGGTGATCTCCCCCGGGGGCCAGAGTGACAGATTTTACGCTAGAACTCACTTCTGGTCCGAGATCTTCCTCCGCCCCAATTACTGTCATCAGCATCACTGATTCCGCCTCGCTCCATTTTTTAAGGAGATTAAGGTGGTAAATTTGATGTGCCCCGCCTCTGTCCGTGCGCACTACCTCATAATTAAGATCCCCAACCCTCTGTGTAACCTCAAAGGGTCCTTGCCACCTCGCAAGTAACTTTGAGCTTGATGTGGGCAGCAATACAAGGACTTTATCTCCCTGTGAAAATTCTCGCAGTTTAGTACCTCTGTTATACAGCCGGGCCTGCCTGCCCTGAGCCTGTAACAAATTCTCCATTGACAGCCGCCCCAAAGTGTGGAGTTTTGTTCTCAGGTCCATGACAAACTGAATTTCGTTTCGACCACTAGAAGGACCTTCCTCCCAAGCCTCCCTCAGGACGTCTAACACCCCCCGAGGTTAGAACCCCAGGGGAAAACCCTGTGGAGGCTTGCGGGACCTCCCGTACTGCGAATAACAGAGGTTCTAACCATCTATACCAATTTTTGGCGTCTTTGTGAATGAACTTACGAATCATGGTTTTTAACGTTCGATTAAACCGTTCCACCAGCCCGTCTGTTTGTGGGAGATAGATGCTGGTGCGGACCGATTTAATGCCCAATAATTCATACAGTTCCCTTAACGTGCGTGACATAAACGCCGTGCCCTGATCCGTGAGGATCTCCTTTGGGATCCCCACGCGGGAGATTAAACGAAACAGGGCGTCCGCAACACTTTTTGCTGAAATGTTACGGAGCGCCACTGCCTCCGGGTATCGCGTTGCATAGTCTACTATCACTAATGCAAAGTGATGCCCTCGTGCTGATCGCTCTAATGGCCCGATGAGGTCCATCCCAATTCTTTCGAAGGGGACCTGCATTAGTGGAAGCGGGCGCAATGGCGCTTTTGGAGAGGCCGGTGGGTTAACCAGCTGACATTCACGACAAGACGCGCACCACCTGCGCACGTTCTCGTGAATGCCCGGCCAAAAGAAACGGGCCATTAGTCGATTCAGTGTTGTCCCCTGTCCCAAGTGTCCAGCCATGGGATTACAATGAGCCGCCTGGAAAAGCATTTCCCGGAGGCTTTTTGGTACTAATAACTGGGTTGTATTTTCTTTTGTCTGAGCGTCTTGTGTCACTCGATACAACCGGTCCTTTATAATAGCGAAATATGGGAACGACAGCGGGCGGTCGGGCTGGAGAGACTGGCTGTCGATGGTACGGACCTGTTCAAAGGCATATTTCAGCGATTCATCCTGAGACTGTTCCAGGGGAAAGTCATCGCGGTCTGAGAGAGCGAGTCTCTGAACCCCGCTCGTTTCCCCTGAGTCAGCACTCAGCGGTCCCGGTTCAGTCTCTCCTACCCGCACGGCCGCGGTCCTCTCCCGTTTCCTTACAAGAGACATCCACACACAACTGTCCCAATAAATCTGGACGGGACCTAGGCACAGGGACAGGTTTAGAGAGAGAGAGAGAAGTGGGAGAGGGAGAGAGAGATGTTATTGGTCCGCTGACCCCCGGACACGCACCATGTGATCCTCCGCCAGCGCAATGGCCGAGTCCAGCGACGTCGGTCGGTCGGTGGCACTGGACCCACTCGGCTGTTCTTCGGGGGAGCCGAGCGATGAACTGGTCAATGACTTTATCGACGCCGCTTCCCTCAGCCAATAGCCATTTTCGGCAGGAGTCCCGGAGCTGTTGGGCCATCACAAAAGGCCGGCCGCTTTCGCCCAGCTCCAACGACCGGAACTGTTGGCGGTGCTGCTCTGGGCTTCGGCCGACCCGCTGCAGAATGGCCCTCTTCAGGTCATCGAAGACCAGGAGGTTCTGGACAGGTAGTTGGTGGGCTGCCGTCTGGGACTCCCCGGACAGCAGGGGGATCAGTCGCATCGACCATTGATCCAGAGCCCAACCTGCCGCCTCCGCTGACTTCTCGAACAGGTCGAGGAAAAACTCCGGATCGTCCTGCGGGCCCATCTTGTTCAGCGGCAGGTGGGTGTTTTGGCCCGGGATCGCTGGGACCTCTGTCCGAACCTCCCGGTCTGCCCAGCTCCGGAACCTCTCGCGGTCCTCCTGCTGAGGCACTCCTGGTCGTTCCTCAGGTCGAGCAGGGCCTGGTGTTGTTCCTGGTGGAGGACCGCGAGGGAAGAGATTATCTGTGCCAACGGCATGGAGGATGACGGAGTTTGCATGGCGGCGGCCGCTTCTTCCTTCCCGGGTTTTCGGCACCACTGTAGTACAAGTCAGGTTCTTTTGTAGGGAAGGAAGACAGGGGTCGACGTGACGGGGACTCGCGACTTTTAATACTCTGTAATCTCGTATCAAACACAACAAGCGCACGTGGGCGCATAAACACAATGTGGCCGCTCAAAACTTCTTCGAAATAAACACTCGGTTTTCCAGGTTGTCTGCTCGCTCAGCAGCCTGTGCGCAGTCCCATTCCAGGTTCTCTCTGCCTCATGCCTCCTCTCCGTCGGCTTATACCGGTCTCTCCCCGCCCATCACTGGAACAAGACACAGGTGTATGTGATTTGCACTTGACCCACTTACGGCGAACTTGTCTCCCGACTCTCTCTCCCGTCACAGACCTCGCTAAACCACACCCCCCCTGCTACAATAGAAGAGATGCAAATACTGAGTCATGGCAAATTGCCACATTGTCATCCATTGTTCCGACTTGACCCAATACTGCATGATGGTGTTCTCAGGGTGGGAGGGCGATTGAGGAAAGCTTCCTTACCTTTTGATTCAAAACACCCAGCAATCCTCCCGAGAGATGGTGTGGTCACACGTCTTGTCTTGGATTACTGCCATGAAAAAACTCAGCACCAAGGCAGAGGACAGACCCTCAATGAATTGAGCAAATGGTTACTGGGTTGTTGGTGGCAGCAAAGTTGTGGCAAAACACATTAAGCAATGTGTTACGTGCAGAAGAGCTCGCAGGTCAACAGAGATGCAAAAGATGGCAGATTTACCTGCTAGCCGTGTTGATCCCTCTCCATCATTCTCTTATTGTGGGATTGATTGTTTTGGACCATTTCTCACCAAGCAAGGTCGTAAAGAGCATAAGAGATATGGTCTCATAGTCACCTTTTTCTCCTCAAAAGCAATTCATATAGAGATGTTGGAGATCTCACAACAGATGCCTTGATAAATGCCTTGCAGTGTTTTATATATATCCGTGGAACTGTAAGAGAGATCAGATCGGCTCAAGGGACAAATTTTGTTGGGGCAAAAAATGAGCTGACAAAAGCTTTGAAAGAATTGGACAAGGACAGACTGACTACTTACCTATCCCAGAAGCAATGTGACTTCATTATGAACGTACCTGATGCCAGTCACATGGGAGGGGTTTGGGAAAGACAGATCAGAACAGTTAGGAGTGTTCTAAGCTGGGTCCTTTCGCAGAGCTCAGGAAGATTGGACGATGCTTCCTTGAGAACTTTCTTCTATGAAGCCATGTCGATCATAAATAGCCGCCCACTCACCACAGATACCATCAATGATCCCAAGGGGCTAGAGCCATTTACCCCAAATCATTTACTCACCATGAAATCTTCTGTCCCTCTGCCTCCACCAGGTGAATTTGTACCAGAAGACCTGTACACAAGAAAAAGGTGGCACAGAGTACAATATCTGACAGAGCAATTCTGGGGCAGATGGAGGAAGGAATATCTGGCAAACATCACTCTCAGACAACGGTGGCACTCTCCAAGACGAAATGTGAAGATTAGAGATATCGTCATTGTCAAGGAAGAAGGGATTCCCCGCAATGAATGGAGACTTGGACGAGTGCTTGATGTTTGTGAAGATGAAGATGGACTGGTGAAAAAAGCCACAATACAAATAGGAAATAGAAAGTTAGGGAAAGAGGGTCAGCGACTCTAATCCATCCATTCTTGAACGTCGTATTCACAAGTTAGTGGTACTTGTAGAAAACAATTGAATTTGATGCAATGGAGCTAATCTCTTTACTCGAGAGAGTTTGAAGTATTAAGAGTTTAAACCTTAGATCTGATTCCAAGAGTCAGAGTCGTGAGTCAGTCTGTTAGGTTCTGAACTTTTGGTTTGGGAAATTACTAAATTTATTAAAACTTTTGCACAAGTTCTTCAGAAATTATAGTAATTTAGTGGGAGTGGAACTGTCAAAGGACTACCTTTTTTTTTGTTGAGCTGGGTACTTATGTTTTTGTTATAAATTCATTTCAATTTTGAGTTTATTCAATTTAGAAACAAATGTATTTATAATGTATTCCCTTTGAAATGTTTGAAATTGGGGGTGGGATTTAGGAGACGTAATGTGTCACATGACCCGGCTGAGTTGAGTGCAGGTCTGTGTGATTTTGGCAAGGTCGAGCATGAACACGGAAAAATTACATATAGCCTGAAGAGAATTGTTTTTGTCTGCATGGTCTGAGGCTCACACGGTAATTTAACTATATATACTTCATAATGTCTATGGTGTTGTTTTGCATCGCTTTATGTGCGCAATGTGATGTGTTAATGATGTCCATGAATCGTATTTCTGTTGTGACGTTCATTTTAATATCTGAAGACACTGGACGAAAGAAATGCATATTTTGAATATTATGTTTTTATTTCTTGTAGTTTTCACGGTGTCTACTGAAGAGAGAGAGACACAAATAAACAGAGAAGACATCTGTATGAATCGTGGCCATTGTTTTATTAGACCAGTGCAGTTACACGATGGTTTTGCAGTGGCAATCATTTCCTTCCGTGTTGAGCGAAGGAATGACGGTGAACTTGCATAGACTCAGATGGTCGAAGAAGGTTGCACAAGCTGTGAGTTGGGCCTGCTGGCCCAAATGGCTGAGTAATGGCATCTGGTTTTCTGTCCCACACACACACACACACACACACGTGAGGCTGTGTGTGGAGGCCTTATCTTGCTGGTAGGCCGGCTGGCCGAGATGAGGTTTTGTTTCAGCCAGGGAGAAGAGAAGAGGAATGTTTGTCCATCCCTTTCTTTTAAGCGTTTGGGAGAAATCCCGCTTTTAAGGTCAGTGAGCCAATCGTATTCAGGCTCTTGGAGGGAACGTTTTACAACTCTTTGTCTCAAGTAGATCGTTTGCAGATTGGTGGTCGGTGGGCTACAAGACATTTAGAGTTTTATTCCTCACTGGAATTCCTACATTACTTGTAATATTCTAAAACAACATTCAGACGCAATAAATACTACATTGAGGCAATTCTAAGATGGCATTCTATGATTTTGTTGTGTATACTAAAGTCTGTCAATCATAATTAGAACGCCACCCTCAGGCTGAATAATGCAATGACATAAGAATTCTGATGTGTTCACTGATTAGAATATAAATGTTTATCATAAACTAGCGCTAAGACCCAGAATCTGCCCTAATTAAATTTATGGCCAGGAGCCGCTACTGCTGTAGATGAACATTTTTGAAATTCTGTCATCATTTACTTGCCCTCATGTCGTTCCAAACCTTTGGGACCTTTTTTTCCTGTGGAACACCAAAATTATTGACCACAATTATTAAATCACTTTTTGTAAGTCACTCTGGATAAGAGCATCTGCTAAATGGCATAAATGCAATATGAATTTTAGCATATCTGTATAATGGATATACTATATCACTTGGTCTTCATAGGAAAACGCTGTTCTCAAACCTGTGCAGAGAGATACACTAATTAACCAAATTTCCAAGGATGCTTTCCCTTGGCACTAATCTTGCAAATGGTCAATGCGTTTAACACACAGTTGTTATGCAACACACCAAACAAACATGTTTTTTGTTCCAAGATATAACTAGGTTAGAGCAACAGAGGGGTTGTACTTGCTCATTAAATCCTTGGTGTCCAATTAGACTTATTGAGTGCAGTATACATCCACATCCAAAAGTGGATGTAAAGTCTGTTTCAGCAGTAAAGGGTTATATATGATAGTAAACATACTGTAAATCCACATTTACTGAAATATGCAGTATGGCAAGCCAATTGTATGTATGCTAGTACTTACTGAGCTTGCACATACTTGGGCCTAGTAACTTTGACCAGTAACTATTCATAAGGTACTTGTATTTATTCTGCTGAAAACTTTTTTGTTCTTTAGTATTTTTTTCCAAATATATTTATGATCTATTAAAGTTTTCCTAGTAATAAATAAAAGACATTAGTACCTATTTTAGGCATTAGTACTGTATGTATTCAATATGTTTATAGTCACATGTTAGTAAGATTTTTAATTGAATTGTAAAATGGTTGGACAATTGTATAATGAGATAAGAAATATCACTAATATTTACAAAGATATACTAGTGGGATTAATTCTGTCTCATTAATGGGTACTAGCATCTAATAAATCTAAAAGTACTATTAAATGGAATGGATACCTGTGACTATTAAAATGGTTTCTAACAAACAAAAAGTAATAAGTAGGCCTACTATACAGTAGAGTTGAGTTTCCACACATGCCAGCATGTACTAGTTGCCATATCAACACTATATAGAGAAAAAAATGCGCCAACATTAACTGAACATTTATTCTCACTGATGTTAATTTTTCATCTCTGTTTTTTGTGTTTATTTAATATTAGATAAATCTGATATTATTTTAATCTTATATCTCTTATTTAACAGTTAAGATAGTTATTTAATTCTGATCTAACCAGCAGAAGACACCAGGCGTGTTTAAATCCCAGTTGTGCAGATGGGGCACTGCATTACAATGTGCCCCTATTAGAACTATACTATTCTATTCTATACTTTTATTAATTACATTGAGAAACCATGAGAAAAGGGTGAATATTAAAGACTGAGAGTCAATGTTCAGAAATTATTCATTATTATTGTTTTTAACTGCTGTATAGCTGTTTATTGTAAAATTTAAAAAATAGTTTTTTATTTTATTTTTTTAAATGCCTTTATTTTATATGAAAAGTTGATATTGAAATATTTTAGTTTTTTTGATTAGACTAGATAAAATGTTTTGCTGTTATATGGTCATGTTACAATGTGCCCCACATTTCACTTCCATTCTTTCGGTTTTTATCTAGAAAAAAAGTATACACTATATTAATGAAACAAAGCCACATATTTGTAGACATATGTAAAATGAATGTGGGAAAAAGAAATACTCTGAAGCCCAAGTGGATTTAAACAAACTGAGAAAGTCGAAAAGTGTTAGGTTGTTTCCTGCTCTCCCCTATAGGGGGGATGGTTGCAATACTTTTAGCATTTTCTTCAGTTTCTCAGAGACTGATTTTATTGGAAAGCCAAAATTGTAATACATTAAACCCAAATCTGTCAGCTACTCACCCACACCGCTGTAACATGCGTACATATGATAATATACATACAATTTATACTTGAATAGACAAAGTCAAATGTTGCAACCAAGCGGCAACCTCCCGCAGTTTCTCTTGAAGCCAATACGGAAGTGACTTAAACTGCAATTCATCGACTGGCCGCTAGGGACAGGCTCCAGAAGGGAGCAGAATCTCATTGAGCCACATGTTAAAATGCCCAACTTTACAGCAGAATTTTTTTTTTACAGTCTGGTACAAATTGTGGTTTTGGTCTATATGGCTAATTTTGCCCTTTATGACAACTGTGAGGGGGGTGATTTTTTTTTTAATAACTTATTTGTTTACATTATATAAAGCCATAAAGTCCTGCATAATTAAGGGTGTGGCCACTTTGAGTGACAGGTTGGATAACCATTTATCTGTTATGTTAGTCACCGCGTCACCTCCGCCCCATCCACGTCCTGCCTCTTTGCCCATTTTCTGTTATCTGGGGGTGACGCGCGATGATGCGCTGCCAATATGGCAGCGGCCACCTCGTCCCTACTTTACGCTTCAAAACTGCTCTTCAGAATCCTATGGGAGATGTCACGGACTACGTCCATATTTTTTTTACAGTCTATGGTTGCAACTGACCCCATAAAAGGGGACGGTTGCAACATTCATTAAAATGTAATAAAAATAATTCCTTTAACATAATATTGCAATTTCTTTATTTTATTTGTTCACATCCAGGGTCTTCACAAAGTTAAATAAACTTTTAGAGTAACTTAAACAATACTGTTTATATAGCTTATTAATTGTCGTCATGCTGTTGCACTAACTACACTAACAGCCATGATAAAAACTTGCTGCTAGCTTGACACAATAGCCTTGACACATGGCAGCTGTCTTTTAGAAGCTAAGAAAACAATGATTAAAATTATATAGCTTCACGCAAACAGTTTAGACAGTATGACGAAAACTCTGAGCATGAAAAAAAAATACTTTTTTACTTAAAAAAGTATTTTTTTGCAGAAGGAATGGTCACATGTGGCTTCTTTCTTCCAGAAAGATCCTATAGTATGAGTATCATCACGCTCATTCCTGATTGAAGGAATAAGCAATGTTGCAACTGCCCCATGTTGCAACCGTCCTCACTCTCCCCTAGTACTAGTCAGAAGTGTACAGATCCCCATATAATTCAATGGCAAAATGTGCAGTTTGCACAAAATGAAACTTGTCTCTGACTAGCAATCAAATAAATACTAGTATCGAATAAAGTTACTGGTGAACAAGGAACAAATTCTAGTCACTTTTGGAATACTTACTATTAGCAAAAATAGATACTACCAATATAGCAGATTGTTTTAAGGTAGGCTACTATAGACGAGTTTCCCGGGCACTTCCGGTTTACTTCCTGTTTCTGCCAAGAACTTCCGGCCCAGGCTGAGTAGTAATGTACAAATTTGTGACAAATCCTTTCTAGCTTTTATTTATTTGTATCAAACTGATTTATTTTCTTTTACTTACTCTTATTTATTTTTATATCAGTCACTTATTTCTTTATTTATTAATTGTATTGATTTAATATTTTATTCCAGTCTTTTTCTTTTTGTGATATTGTGAGAATTTTTTCCTGTATTTACTTTGTTTTTATTTAATTAAAAAAAATCATACATTAAGGAGTTAATGAAATTGTCCCTTTGTTATGGAATAGGATCAATAAAAATTAATTCATTTCTTCTCAAATCAATTTGTTTATTGTCATGTGTCAATATTTACAATACAAGAAAAAGAATAGCACTCAAAAGGTTTTTTTTTTTTTAAACTCTGTTTTGTCTTATCAATAATCACAACACCAGAACGGGAACAATAACAATAAATGTACACAGGTTTTTATAGCTGAAATATATATATATATATATATATATATATATATATATATATATATATATATATATATATATATATATATATATATATATATATATATATATATATATATATATATAAAATAAAGGAATATGTACAATTTAAAAAAAAAAAAACACCACCAGAAAGGAAAAAAAAAAAAAATGTACACCGGTTTTTCTAGCTGAAAGTATATGGTTGATGGTCGAAACATTCTCCTTCCGACCAAACATTCAGCAATCACCACGAGTTGTTGCAACCGCGAACAGCACAATATGTCCCGGAGCCGTGTCGGCGTGTAACACCATCCATAGTTAACTTTTTCTGCACGTTAACCAAAGACAGTAAAAGACGCTAACCGGAAGTCGTTGGCAGAGTGAAAGGATAATGGCGGCCCGCCTATTTCACTCAGGAAACTCGTCTATAGGCTAAATGTTAAAACGGCTTGCCATACACAATCTTGAGTCTCTTGAGTTAGTGCAGTGTGGTATCAGCGGGTTTTAAGATTGTAATGTCACTATAGAAACCGCTGGAAAGAACACAAGAGTTACCATGACCATTGCGGACAGGCGTTTAGTGCGCGAGAGCATCTTTCTGTTTTGTCCGCGCTTTATATCTTTATATCATCATGCTATGAAAGTTTTATTTGCGGAAATTCCACGATACTATTTTCCACTCTTGTTTGTTGATTTATTGCTGCGTAATAGAATGTTAATTTGTTAATCAAACATATGTCGCTTCGACCATGAGGATGACATGCACTGCAGCGCTGCACTGGAGATATAACCGCATTGCGCTATAACTGTTTTCCTTTAGTAACTTTCACCTTTTGTGGCCATGAGTGCGGAGAAGCCAAACTTTCTGTCCCAACCTGAAGTAAAAAATATCTATTTCTATCGGAATGGGGATCCGTATTACGAGCCCAGGCGTTTGGTGATCAATGCAAAGAGGGTTTCGACCTTCGACACGCTGCTGCGGGAGGTGACTGGTGGCGTCCGGGCTCCGTTTGGAGCTGTGAGGAACATCTACACGCCCAAAGCGGGACACCGGGTAGACTCACTGGAGCACCTGAGGAGCGGAGAACAGTATGTGGCTGCTGGACGAGAGAAGTTCAAGAAGATAGAGTAAGCATCTATCTATCTATCTATCTATCTATCTATCTATCTATCTATCTATCTATCTATCTATCTATCTATCTATCTATCTATCTATCTATCTATCTATCTATCTATCTATCTATCTAATCTATCTGCGAATGTTCTCAGAACTTTAGCTAACGTTGGCTCAAATTTATCAAACATTTTCCCAGTGACGTTGATAGAATGTTCAAAGTTATCTGGTCTTAAATAATGTTCTCAACCTTAGCACAAAAACATTATGTATAAATTGATATGGATTTTTTTTTTTTTTTTTGATAATGATTAAACGTTTTAGCTGGATGTTCATAATTTTTTTTCAAATGTTACTTGTTTCAGAGAACATTCAAAAGTAGGCTAATATTCCCATAATGTTTGCGAAATTATAAAATGTAATGTTTTCTTGATGCTCGCAAGATAACACTATTTTTTAAAAACTCAGCAATAAGGTTTTCATAACTTAATATGAACAATAGAAAAACGTAGAATTGTTGTTTTGTTAGCTGGGGCGGAGGCCCTAACCGTGATCATGGAGGGCAGCAGCCGTTCTCAAAACTAACAGAGAACGATTTCAGAACTTTGGCAAATAGCCTCAAAGTTCTCTAAACGTTATGAGAAAACATTCTTCCAGTAACGTTAGTCTTTAATAATGTTCTCAACATGCTAGCATATAAACACTTTTTATACATCCTTCATGAAACGTTTATTTCTGAAATGTTTAGTTGGACGTTGTCTAATGTTTTTAAAATGTTTCAGAACAAATTAAACAAATGTTATAATTTGTTCTGTCCTTTTGATCGGATTATATCAGGTAGGCTATAAACCAACCCTTTCAATACGATGGAAATTTCATTTGGATTAATTGAGGTGTTTAACCCTTAAACTGGAAAAAAATAATTAAATTTAACTTTTTATTTCATCTGGACTTAGGTAAAACATATCCAAAGGATTTTATTTTATTTTATTTTTTATATATTTGATGTAGTTTGGATTTTATGAGTTGTAACTCCCAGGTTACATTGCCTGTTTAGGGTATAAAAAAAGGATCATCCACAGCATTGACAATGAATGGTGTTCCAATGTAAACTGGGCTCCCTACTGGTCTTTGTATTATTGCGAATTCCGGGGTGACCAGTGAGGGGTCGGATGTTGGTGGTGGGAGGTCCAGTAAAAATCTTCTCAATCTATGTATTTTGAGTTAAATTTTTTTTGCAAATGTTAATATTCACAAGCAAAACTGATATTACTTTTTGTTGACTATATATTTTCATTTTTAACCACTTGCAGAACTTTTTTCTTGCAACTCTGCAGGAAGGTAGCCCTCCAGGAGCAGGGTTGGACACCCATGTTCTACCATAAAATGAGCTGTGTAAAACTCTAGTTAAAAATGCAAAGATGTAGTCAAAAAAAAAGTAATATCAGTTTTACATGTGCATATTAACATTTGCACTTTTTTTTTTTAAACTCATAATACATAGATTGAGAAGGGGGACTGTGTACAGTGGGCCCAGAGGCCTGGAGGGCCTATAAGGGTCTTCCCTAGGGGCCCCGGTCCTTTAGCGAGATTTCTACTGGCCCTCCCACCACCCACAACCGACCCCTCACTCATCACCCTGGAATTCGCAATAATGCAATGACCAGTACAGGGAGCCCAGTTTACCTTGAAACACTATTCATTGTCAATGCCGTGGATGATCCTTTTTTTATACTGTAAACAGGCAATGTAACCTGGGAGTTACATACCTTTCAAAATACAGTAAATAACAGCATGAGCAACATTTCATTTAATTTTCTTAAGACAATGTTCACAATTAATATTAACAATTGTTTTGCTTTTTTTCCAGAAAAAAAATAAGATTAATAAATATTTATGTATCACAAAATTTGAATGTCCTGCACCAATGGTGCCAATGTTGGGTTTAGGACAGGCTGACTCTTTGATCACAGAAAACTTGAAACAAATAATTTGACCAGCATACTCAAGACAGACAGGGGGTGAGTTTCCCAAAAGCTATGCACGCAAGTTCCGTCGTTATCAACATAGTTCAATGAGTCTGTGTTTCCCAAAACTATCGTCCCGACGAACATTTGCAAACAGCATCGCAAATTTGTGTGGTTGCAACGGCAGATCTCGACCTGTGGTTAGAAGCAGAGTTTCTTGTTTGCATGACATGTGGACTTAATAAATCCTTGAGCAAAATAAGCAAGCTGACATTTAATACAATCTATATCTTTTATTTCGAATACATGTAATTTATGTCTTTTAGTTTGTCAAGAGATTTAAAGCACCTTTTTTAAAGAGTGCGCATGCACGTACGACGTACGTGCTCTAGTATGTAAGAACGAGCCTATGATTAAATCTGGAAATAAAGCAAAATAACTGAAAAAAATAAGAATTAGTCCTCAGATGCCATGTCCATAATTTATAGCATAAAATCTAGCATGAATTCGATCTCAAACTAATTCATTAAAAGCAGTTATTACTTCTGATAAGATGTAATGATACTTCCCACTTGCGTGATATCATTAACCAATGTGGTTGAACGACGATACGACAATACGTTTTTGGGAAAAAGTTGCGACTAGCTAGTTGATTTCTTCAACGATGCAACGTCCTATGGTAGTTAAGCAGTGAATTACGTCGTTGTACGGGAAACGCACCCCAGGCTATGATAAATGATAAAAGGATTTGATGAAAAAATCTTTCTTATGCCCAAAACAAGACACTGAATAGTATGTAACTTGTGGGTTACATTGCCGTTTTTTTTTCAATCCAACTGAGCCATCCAATTACTAACAGATTATTTAGGTGTATGTTAATGTATCATACTGTGTCTTAACCTTGCCTGATCAAACCTAAATATGCCATGAGTACATTCACACTACCTGTCAAATATTTATACACACATCAACTGATTCTTATCTTTATTTTCTATATCTCACAATGATAGCAAAGTTACGAAAACACAAATGAAAGTCTGGGAATGATGTAGCAATCAAAACTCTGCAGAGTTTATCAACCAGGTGCATACTGGGGTGCTTTTTTATAGAAGTTTTCATGTATGGTGGACACATGATGTTTTGCTTTCAATTTTAGATCCAATTTATTAATTTCAACAAAATAAAAAAATTGGTTTCAAGTTGTAACAAAAATGCAGATAACTAATTTCACATGTTTAAACATGAACTTTTAGATCAAACACTAATAATTAAATATTCGGCTAGTAGTGTAGCTGTTTTATGGCAACTAGGAACTTCATAAAATCTACAAATAATCTTTTACTTTGTATTGTGAAAGCTGGAAATGTAATTCAGCTTACTTTCTAGTTATTTACAGATAGGAACCAGGAAGAAAAGAATGCTTCCGCTCAATGGAATGGTAAGGACAAATAATTACGTTTTACTTCTGTGTATGTGTATATATAATGAATACAAGCTCAACTCCTATATAAAACACTGCCGATCATTAATTAAGAACAGCGCACAAACATTCAGTTTATAGTCACTACATAGGTTGGTTGTTAATGGAGTCAGCAGGGTAAAGGTATATGTTTATGTTCATCTTTGTGTCCCAGAGGACTATGTACCAGAACACTGAAGACCCCAGTAGATTTATACATTGGCAAACAAAGCAAATGATTTAAGAACATGTTTTTCAAAACACAATCTCTTTTTCAAGGTATATGTTTAAAGTAACATGCAGATCCCATGACATGTACGTCTGGACCATTTTCTAGTGCAGCATATCGCACCTGCCTTAGCATTCAAGAAAAACTACCTAAGCGAGGTGTAATGTTTAGACACACACCATCTGCGTTGTCGTCTGGGAAGAATCACTTTGTTGTCGGCTTATTTGGCAATGAATTATTAACCTGTGAATTATTATCCACCTCCTTGGATGCATATTTAAGTCAATGGCTCTGACCCAGTGCGCAAACAAAGCTCTCCAGAGTCAATCTGAATGACACTTCATATACTCCCTCTGTACCCAAGACTAGTAAAAGAAGAGAATAATGAAAAGAAAGAAAGAAAACGAGCACAGGAACTTTACAACAGTCTTAAAATTTTATGAACTCTCTAAGGCAAAGAGAGTGAGTATCGTCACACTTGCTCAGAGCTCACTTTATTATTGCGGTGAATTAAATGGCTGTTGCCGTGGTAATTGGTGATACAATGTCCTAATCATCATTAGGCAAGATTGAACAGGCCAATTTATTTATGATGAGAGCCACACTTTGTTCCTACTGGCTTCTGATTGTCTCAATTAGAGCGGCTCCTTTGGCCTGGCAGCGGCCCAAAGACTCACCGTCCCTCTGCTCTTTACACAAGCGCCTGCGGGGTTACCAGGGGATACGGCAGGGGCCTGAGAGACACTGAAACACTAGATGAGAGCAGTTGTCTGTCTGTGTTTGGGTTGAACTGAGCATGGCCCTCGCTTAAACACACTGGTTAATCGAACTCATGTCTGACCCTGACAGCAAGTGAGCAGCTCTCACGTTTCACAGGCTGTGTTTTCTACTGTCTGGAATGCAGTTTCCTATTCATTTTCTTGGATTCATTTTCATTTTGGATTCAAGTTGATTAAGTGTAAAAAAAAAAAAAATCAACATGACTTATTAGTTGCAAAAGCTGATAAACTAATACAGTTGTGTTTTTGTTGTAATTTATTCTGTTTTTTTTTAAATAAGATTTGGGTAGTGAACTTATTTCAATTATTTTCGGAGCTGAGAAAATGGTCCTTCTAGTCCCTCTACCTCCCTGTATGAGGCCTTGTCGGTGAGCATTGAGGGCAATCTGAGGGTACCAATGGAAGCATTTCTGCAAGTGTATCTGGGCTTGGCCCAGTGAGCCTCATTGCATAGACAGTGTGCAAGATCAGGGCGAAAGAAGAACAAATCCTAATGGTTGGGCCAGAATGGGATTTGTTTCTCGGAGCTCACGCTGATGGCGTCAGCCCCTTTCTGGCAAATTCCCCTGTGGAAGGATCTCCTTTTTTGAGGGACGGGGCACAATTTGTCCATATCTGGCTCTTGGATGGGACGTGGAAGACTTCAGTGGGCTATCACCAGCAGTGATAGACACTATCTCTCAGGCTAGAGCCGGCTCCACGAGGTGGGCCTTTGCTTTGAAGTAGAGTCTGTTCACTAACTGGTGTGCTTCCCGATGGGAAGACCCACAGAGATGCGGAAACTCCACTGTTTGACTGTTGCCAGTCGCTGCGTTTGTAGTAGTTCCTTCCTTTTCAGATAGGACCTACCATAGGGACTTTCCATGTGTGGTACTTCCCGGGTGTTCCCAGAAGTCCATGTGATGTATTCTCCACATACTACCCTCCCCTTCAGGTAGGATGGGGTCTCTGTAGTGTAACTCCCATCTGGGATTGAAGTAGAGCGCTTCCTCAATGCTCTGGTCTGCATCAGCTGTAGATTTTTTCCTTAAAATAATTAAATAACAGAAAAGATCAGGGAAGTGCACTGTCAGGGCTGTAACCACCACATTGAGGAGGACAAGTCCCCCCGAATATTTAGAAATGGCCAAATTGTCCCCCCACATATTTGATATTCTTGATGCTGCTCTGCTGTACTCCATTACACACCGCTCTGTCTGTTGCTAGGATGACAAAAGAATAAATATATGACAACTCACAAGATTATTATCGTAAACATCCCGAAAGTACGGACAAATATGGGTAAAAAGGTGTTTAGTTACACTGCTCCGTCTGATTGGAATCAATTACAAGATAAATTGTGTTTTAAAGAGTTAGTTTCTCTAAATGAATTCAAGAGTATTTTAAATGATTTGGTTACGGATTTATCTGATTGTAACTGGTTTCACTGATATTGTCCATTTTCCGTTAACGTAAATAATATATTTGTGTGTAATGCACTTTGTTTTGTAGGTTCAATTAAGTGTGCTGCCTGCTTTGGCCAGTAAGTTTTTTTCCTGGTAAAAAAAAAAAAAAAAAAACTTTTATAATAAAAACGTTCAGCGACCAACAGTAATATGGAGTGATGCAAACTACTTTACAGTTTTTATGAAATGTCACCATTTTGAATTGAAAATATGACATTATTTATGTAAATCATAACTGAATTTGACGTGACAAGAAACCTTTTGCATTTTTATATATTAGGCAAACGAAAATAAGAGTGAACGTGTGCATATTTGAAAAAAATTATATTTTTATGTAGTTTACTTCATAACTACAATATAACTGGAATGTTTACTGTTCTAATTTCTTTTTGTTTATTTCCTTAAATCCCTTTTAATCCTTTAATAATTTAATTCCTTTAAATAAACCAATAAGACCAATACAGCCTTGTTCTGCACCGCCGAAACTCGCAACACAGTTAAGCTGGTTGAGGTGTTTAGAATAGTGACCCCTAGTGTTAGTACAGCTACACAACGTCAAAGTGACTGACAGATAGGGAGCGTCTCGGTTATTGTTGTATCCTTCGTTCCCTGTTGGAAGGAATAAGATGTTGTGTCCTGACTACCACAACTCTGAACTGCCTGCTGAAATGGTGGAGATGCTATCTAACCTGAGCACACCAGCCTCCTTTTATACCCATATGTCCAGGGGATTGGCTGCCATGCAAATTCCACTCACCAATTCTTATTGGCCTTTTCTGAAGTATCAGAGGTGTTTGGGACTGCTAAGTGAGACCCCTTATGTCAGTGCATTGACACAACATCTTGTTCCCTCAGTCAGGCAACGGAGGCTACAATAGCAACCGAGACGTGTTATTTTTATTTTATTTTAACTTTCTTAAGTGTTTAATGTTGCTGTTTGAGCGTGAACAAGGTCTGCAAAGTTACAAAGCACAAAGTCCAAACTCCAAAGGGTTATTCTCTATATCAATAAGCACTGTTCCTAAACTCCCTGAAACGCCTCAACTGTAGTCTTGAATTGTTTTTTCTGAGGATGTACAGGTCACAATATTTTTCATTTAAAAATTCCCGCCCAAGGCACTTGCATGGCCTGGTTGAGTTTCGTTAGTAGTGTGTTGAAACTTGGTCATGGTAAGGGCCATCACATTTCCGAAATGGTTGAAGTGGTTGACCAATCACTACACAGGTGTCCAGCCGGCCAAGCCGGCCAATCAGAGCACATTGTGCTTTTCAGAAGGAGGGGCTTCACAGAGACCGGAACTAAACAGAGCGTTACAGACCGATAGGGAAGAAAGGAGTTTTTTGAACATTCAAGCATGAAAACCTATTCTTAGTAGACCCCAAAAAAACTAAATCTAGACTTTGAAAAAGAGCATAATAGGTCCCCTTTAAAAAAAAAGTATTCATAGAAAATATAAGCGTGAACTAATTGTAAGGATTTCAGAAACAATTGCATGTTATTTACAATTAAATTGAAAAATAAATTAATATGAAATGCACTTAGCTGAACTTTAGAGTACTTTTTGACCCATTTATGTAGGATTTATGCTATTTCATTCTTCTTCTATTGTCTTTGAAATATGCTTAACGTGTACTGCCGAATATACTGACAAGCATTTATTGTAAACTAAAATATACTTTAATGTCATTTTTATTGAAACTTGTATGTCATGCATTTACATATATTTTTAATTACACATGTGCAATGATTAAGTTGCAATTTAGTATATTTAAAATATATTATCTTTAAATGTAATATTGAATAAAACACTACAGTTAAATCTTGATGCATTGATTAGTATGCAAGTCAACACATCAAAATAAGTGTACTTCTTTAAAGGACTAGTTCACTTCAAAATGAAAATTTCCTGATATTTTACTCACCCCCATATCATTCAAGTTCATGTTTTTCTTTCTTCAGTCGAAAAGAAAATATGTTTTTTGAGGAAAACATTCCAGGATTTTTCTCCACACCATTGACTTCCATGGCAACCAAAATGTTGAAGGTCCAAATCAATGCAGTTTCAAAGGGCTTCAGAAGCTCTGCGTGATCCCAGACGAGGAATAGAGTCTTATCTAGCGAAACGATCGGTCATAAAAAACAAAAAAAACAAAAATGCATATACTTTTTAACCTAAACTGCTCATCTTGCACTGCTCTGCGGCTCGCCAGTGATTGTGTAATCACGTCGGAAAGGTCATGCTAGACTTGTCCCCCCACATATTTGAAGTACCGCCCCAAGGGAACGTGTAAGGACTAATACAAACGCCCATTACCAAAAAACACTCCTGCTGCGTCCCAATTCGCATACTATCCGTACTAAATAATATTCAAAAAAATAATTAGTATGTCCCAAATCGTAGTATGTTGAAAAGAGTATTCCAAAGATTCCCGGATGGTCTACTATTTCCGGTCAGAATTTGAAGTGCAGATCGATGCGCACTCTATCGGCTGATATTGCCCACAACCCATTGCGAAATTCGATTCGATTAGAACTAAAAACGCGGATAAAAAGTGTTAAAAAACTACAAACATGGCGGTTATACGAGTTGGACGGTTAAGTAGAGAGGGTTAGATAAAGGGGTTTGAGTGAGCAATTATCAGTATTTAACCTGACGAAAATATATTTATTTAATATTATCCACATTATATTTCACCTACAGCAGCATTGAGAACTTTTGTAATGATACGTTTGGCCATTAACTTTTAAATGCATCATTATATTTAAACTACAAACACATGAGGGGAGTCTCTGCATTAAAGACCCACGAATGGCAGATCAAAGAGCTACTACATTTATCTCCGATACGGTAGGAAATGGATTTTAACTGTGATAATGATTGGGCGTACTTTTAGGGCGTAGTATAAGTAGGCAAATTGGGACGCAGCATCCATCTTCAACTTCAAAATAGTCCGACATCGCTGTTTTACCTTTTTTTTTTTTTTTTTTTTACAAAAGGACGTTTGTATTAGTCTTCGCATGTGTGCTTTGTAAACACGGGGGTGGTACTTCCGGCATTGTCTAGCGTGAACTTTCCGACGTCGTCCGTGGGATGTCGCAGAGCAGCACAAAATGAGCAATTTAGGTTAATAAGGATATTCTGTAGTATTAGGTTCTATACGTTAGTTTTAGAATACATAGGAAATGTGAGTTACATATACTGTGTGTGTTATGGTACTTGGGAAAATAATAAAAGTTATCAGAAGTAATGGCTGGCTGTCGCGTCGTCCTCCAATATAAAGGTTATCGTTGTACCTATTAAACAACTGAACATATTCATTTTACATTTTTATTGAAAATGACCTATGGTTTTGCTAGAGAAGACCCTATTCCTCGTCTGGGATCACACAGAGCCTCTGAAGCCCTTTGAAACTGCATTGATTTGGACCCTTCAACACTTTGGTTGCCATGGAAGTCAATGGTGTGGAGAAAAATCCTGGAATGTTTTCCTCAAAAAACTTAATTTCTTTTTGACTGAAGAAAGAAAGACATCTTGGATGAGATAGGGGTGAGCAAACTATCAGTAAATGAAGTCTAGTGAACTACTATCCATTAAAGCATGATAAAAGATTATTAAAACTACTTAAAAAGATGTAAAAGTAACTTATAATTTGACATTACATTGTGTGCTTTTTAAAAGTGTACTTAAGTGTGTTATGAAACATAGTCATGAAAGTGTACTCTCTTTAGGTGCACCTATAAGTGGCCTTTTATTTATCTGTAAGTACAGTTTGTTAATATACTTTTAAGATTTGAAGTACACTACAATACAATTGCGCATTCAATACAATTAAGCACATTTCTTTTTCACAAAGGGTAACCAAACATGAGATTCAGAGTACCATGAGTAGATTAAAACGGTTATTGTGTGTACCACACATTAAAGTCTTTTTCCTATGTGCAGTTGAAACCCGTTCCTCAGAGTCGTGTGATAGTGTCTGCCAGATTCCTCAAACCCATCAAAGAACCATGTGCAATATTGTAAGTACTATTTATTTCCTTTTTTAATAGTCCTGAACTTTAGACACACTTCAATCCATATTTTATTAGTCAGCATTACTGCAAACCTTTGAAACCTTAGTGTCTAAAAGCAGAATTTGTGTTGTGGTATTTCTTTCCAGATTTAATCAAATATCTTTGTGGTGTACTTAAAAGCCTAAGTCAAGTTAAGTCAAGTCAACTTTATTTATATAGCGCTTTTAACAATGCAGATTGTTTCAAAGCAGCTTTACAGTGTTAAACAGGAAAATAATGCAGCATAATTTTATTCAGCCGTATAGCCATTCTGGAGAAAACGGTGATGTCATCAGTTCATTTCAATTATCATACAGTGACAGTGTGGGCTTTAGATCAGTAATTTAGTTATATGGTTAATTTAGTTTAATAATTCGATTTATTTCGATGTTTAGTAGAAAAATGTAGTGTCCCCAACTGAGCAAGCCAAGCCAGAGGCAACAGTGGCAAGGAAACCAAAACCCCATTAGGTGACCTAATGGAGAAAAATAAACCTTGGGAGAAACCAGGCTCAGTCGGGGTGCCAGTTCTCCTCTGGCCAATTAACAAACAGCGTATTATTATTATTATTATTATTATTATTCTGGCAACTTTACAGGTCAGAGGTCATAATAGATCGGAATATTCGAAGGACCGGAGGCAACACGCTAGAGACGGTTTATTGAGGATGATGTTGATTAAATAATTATTAAAGTGCAATATTCGAATGATTGGAGGCAACACGCTGGAGACGGGTTTATTGCGGATGACATATCGATTTAAGTATTATTAATTATTATTATTACTAAGCAGTTCACTCAAAAATGAAAGAATTCTTAGAGGGGGGGTTTATGAGCTAAACTGGGACCAACCACCAGGGGGGCGATCGAGGCGCTTTGGATGTGTGCGGCACGCTTGTTTGCACCCAGTGATAGCTCAGTAACCACATTGGTCAAGCTCCGAAAGGGAAAAAAACCCATCAAAAGTAGAAACTGTAAGGAGGTTGGATGTTTGGGAAGAATTTTTATTTTGATGAACTGAATTTTAATTTTGATGAACTATTCCTTTAAGCAATTGGTTCTTAAACCTGTCCTGGGGACCCCCAACCAGTGCACATTTTTGCATGTCTCCCTCATCTAATACACCTGATTCAAATCATCAGCTCAGTAGAGACTGCAAGACTTGAATTGGGTGTGTCTGGTGAGGGAGACATACAAAATGTGCAGTGGTGAGGGGTCCCCAGGACAGGTTTGAGAACCGCTGCTTTAAGCAACTAATAAACCAGCATGTATATATATATATATATATATATATATATATATATATATATGTATGAACGAATGTACCGTATTCATCATTGTTTCTTTGTATACATCTGCATTACAAATATACATTTGTAATATGAATGTAAATTCGTTTTTCTGTGTCCTCAGTATTGTGGCAAATGGAGATGTCCTGAATCCAGCGGTGAGGCTTCTGATTCCCAGCCGTGTGATTGGGCAGTTTGAGCGGATTCTGGAGATGGTCACAGAGAAAATGGGCCTGCGGGTTTTTGGGGGTGTGCGGAGGTACATTATGAATTAAGTTTATATTACTCAGAATTCATGTTCATGCTTCTAAAGGATAGGCTTCTAACCAAGAAACATTTTAAAACGATTAAAAAACTGGATGTTTTGAATGTTCAGATAACATTCAGAAACTTGATGAAAACGTTAGCAAAAACCTTCTTAGAACATATTTTTGTTAGATAGACTGTACAAGCCTGAAACACATTATGAAAAGTCCTTTAGATGGTACGTGCCCTTTCCTCTTTTGGGTAAGGAAAGCATTTATATATCATCTGAGCAATATTAATACTTATTTTAACCTTTAACATCTTCTGTTGCAGCCTGTACACCTTTGAAGGGACTCTCGTTGTGGATGGAAAGGAGTTAGAAAATGGACAGTTTTATGTTGCTGTTGGCAGAGAAAAATTTAAAAAGCTTCCATACGGTGACCTCCTGTTCAACAAACCCATAGGCATCAAGCGAGTGAACGGGTAAGAGAAAAATGCAGGATTTTCCCTGCAGATGAATACACTGTAACACTTTACAATAAGGTCTAATTTTTTAACATTAGTTCATTTTAAAAATGTATTAGTAACATTAACTAACATTAATAAATGCTGTAGTATTTTTCATTCTTAGTGCATGTTAACTAAAGTAGTTAATTAAATACATAGTTCTGTCATGAAACTCTAGATGGCGCAGGCTGATGATAATTACAGCGTTAACTACTTGGCACAAGCTGATTGGTCCATGTTGCATCTGCAGCCAATGAGCTTATTACTCAACACTTTTAAATGGCTGGTTATATTCACATATAGCACATAGCAGTTTGCAGCGCTCTTCAGAGTTCCTCTAAAACCCCCCACCTTCCCCAGCTGCACCTGTATAGATCTTCTATGGGTTATTGATATATGCTACTTGTGCAGCAGCACTATGTAATTGAATGTAATTGAATGTGATTTTAGGTCAAAAGCAGCGTCGCTACCACCTATATACAAATACAGACGACAAAATGGAGATGTGAGTACAAAAACATTTTTTTTTTTTAAATAAATGTTTGCATTAGGCATATGTTAAATCGTTGAATATTTCTGTTGTAAGGTGGGGAACCATCATCTCAGTAAGTCTGAGTGTGGACAGGAGAAGAGCAGTCCTCCAGACCAGAGCTCAAAAGAACAGCTGTCGTCTATGGTCAGAGAGATCTCTCAGGCCAGACTCATGAACATACGCAAGAAGAGGAGCGAACTTACAGCGTCTCAGGAGGCAGAGGACAATGGTAAGAGACACACGCTTGACCATCAGTAGAAGATCTGAAATCAATGAAAGCACAAACAATGAAAAAAAAATATATATATCTTTTTTTTTAATTGAAAAATATGTATTTATTTATATTTAAATTAGTGCCATGCCAGTCTCGTGCACACATCGAGTTCTCTTTCGCTCTTGAACAAACAATAACAACAACACAGAGAATGTTGCCAAAATGCCAGTTTTGTCGAGTTTTCTCATAATAGGAGTCTTAAATTAGTTAAATAACGTTAAATAACGAGAACAGAGAACATTTTTGCTTTAATGATAATTAATCTATATTTCATTAATCATTAATGCAGTTAAGAAAGGTGTTGATATCTTTATTCAATTTCTGTGTAGACTATGTCTAACAGGGAATAGCAGGGCTAAATATAACATTTATTATAATGGGTTTATGTAAAGATTGTTTTAAATTCAATTACATTAAAAGTTGTTATTTTTTAAAGCCTAATAAATGTTGAAATTGGTAGCTCATTGTAAAATAAATTTTAAAATGAAAGAAGCCTCTTAAGCACACCAATGGTGCATTTTTTTAAACAAAAATACAGTAATCAGTAATTTGGTGAAAAATAATTTTACAATTTAAAGTATCTGCTTTTTATGTGAATAGTTTAATAAAAATTAATGTATCCCTATGATGCAAAGCTGAACTTTCTGCATCATTACTCCAGTCTCCAGTGCCACATGACCCTTCAGAAATCATTCTAATATGCTGATTTGCTGCTCAAGAAACATTTCTTGTTATTATCAATGTTTAAAACAGTTGTTCTGCTTCACATTTTTGTAGAAACCGTGATACATTTTTCTCAATATTCTTCGATGAATAGAAAGCTTTTGTAACAAAGATTTTGTCATTTTGGATCAATTTAATGCATCTTTGTTGAATTAATGTATTAATTTCTATTAAACAAATCTTACTGACCCTACATTTTTATAAAAAACAACATAAACATAAACAGTAGTTTATGTACGCAACAAATGTATTTTTAGTCACTGTTTCATTACAAGTGTGATGTACTGAATCAATATAAATAGGTTTAACACTCTAGAAGATTTGACTGATGCAGAATCTATCGCTATCAAGTTTTTTGTTGTCTTTGACAACTTTCATCATGTCTTTCTTTGCGTTTGTGGCTGTACCCAAGTGTCTCAACAGCCACTATTGTCTGGATAACGATGATGTAATTCAGTTATGCTTATATAATGTTCTTCCCTGTGTGTCCAAGAGATGGCACTGGTGCTCTGTTAGTGTGTTGCTCTTGCTGTAGCATGAGAGGGATTACATCATCATCATCATCATCATCATGTGTCCTCAGATTGCAGCCGGCGGTGTGCGATCAGCGCCATGCTTGACTGCACGTGTCTCTTTTCAGAACATCTCACCGAATGATGACATTTCAGTGCAAAGAGAGCCCTTGCAGAGATCGCCCGCAAATGCTATTAGTCACGCTCCAGATTATGAACGAAATTTGATTCATACTTAAATTGATGTGGTGAAAATAAAGCTCAGGAATAAGAGGTTTGGTAGTGAGGAGGTGTCACATATTGAGCACCGTCTGTAGCTAGTGTAGAAGTGTCTCTCCCTCATTAGCACTCAAGGTACTGCTGGTACCCAGGTGTCTGAAACAAGCCTATTAAATCTCCATGGCGATGAAGTCAACAAAAGCACATCTTTTCTTCACGCTTTCAGGCGAAGCTTCCATTTCTTGGGCCGAGCAGAATTAATTTCTGTGTGAAATTCGTTCTTTCGTAATCAGTTACGAAAATTTGTAATCTTTCGTTGCGATTTTACACAGACATTTGTTCCGTTTATTTCATGAATGAAGACTTAAGCCACGACTTTAATGATTTCTAGGAACATATTCATCAAGGTCATTTTAGGTGGTGATTTGAGTGTGTATGACAGAATCAAGCCAATAAACAAGTGGTAGTGAGTTTGACCCTATCAAATTGTAAATTAATGAAGTTTCCAATGTCGCAGGTTAAATGTCTCAATTTGATTCCTTCATGCAGCAATAAGGACTACGGAACCATGGAGTCTAGTTGCCTGATGTAATCATCTTTTGCACTATCTAGTCCCATATTTTAATGGTTCAGGTTGTATTAAGTCGTGTAGAGCAAGCATTCTGCTCATTTTCACTGCTAATAATTGATATTCAGGATTTATAATAGTCTGTTATTTGTCATCAGGCAGTGAAAATACAGATCTGTGCTTAAATTTAATGCTGAATCTAATATTAAAGCTACACTATGTAACTTTTCCATCCGCTAGAGGTCACCTGTTCAAAACAAAGGCGTAGCTTGATGACGCCACGTTTGAGCGCAGAATCTTGGGACGTGTGGTCTTCACCTCACAGCCGGTGGAAAAGAGTCAGGATAGGACTCAGGCAGAAATCATGTTCATGGATGCGATTATTAACATTACTGTAGTATGAAGCAGAGCAGGACCGAGTGTTGTGGAGCTGAGCAAGGCCGCAGGAGCGATTGAAGAGCGGGACTGTTATGGCATAGTCGCCGGCGGGACTTTTATTATGACACGATCGCCGACGCCACTTTCTAGTCATGAGTATGAGGTAACGCAACTCTGTTTATCGTATTAGATACATCTGAGTGTGTTGAAAAGGAAGTTATGACGTTCGCTCGGCGGCTGCTATGACACATGTTCACACTGCATTGAGAGTACCGGAAAATAAAATAAAACCGGAAACCGAGGGTAACGCAGATATGATGCAATCGACAGGCGACTCCCTCAAACGTATAGCTCACACGTCCCGGTTCCTTGGTTAAAATGGCAATTTCTCATTATTTACAAATAGGATATTCTAAGTACTCAACTAAACAAAATATATAACACTGGCCTAGTGGTTTTGGGATATTTTACTGCAAAAATCTTACATAGTTCACCTTTAAGTACGTGCACATTCATATAGGTGTGTGCGTGTGTGTGTGTGTGTGTGTGTGTGTGAGAGAGAGAGCAAATTAACATAAACATAGGCATTCTGTAGAATTGTTAAAATCACAAAAATGTTCTTAGTTGTATGTAAGGGGATGGTTGTAACACTTTCAAAACACGTGTTACAACCTACCCCGCCACTGTCACCCATTGTTTAGCTAGCTGTATTGGCATGGTGCTTTGAAATTAGCAGGAGGTTGATACACCATTCTTTACTAGAGAAACTACAGTTTGACCTGATATACAACATCTACAACGGTAGAAGTACTACAAAAAATATTATCTTGTTTTTTTTTTTTTTTTACTTTCTTACCTCATAATTAGATTTTCTGCTGGGTTGCCACCCGTCCCGTAAAATACGGAATCGTCCAGTATTTACGAGCAAAATGACGCGTCCCGTATCAAACCAATACGGGACGCGATTTGTCCCGTATTTTACATAGGTCCACACATAGTTCAGTAAACACATACCGATTTTGCAGTGTGGAGAATACGGATAGCAAATATAAAGAAATCAATTTCAGAATAAGTAGTACAGGAGCTAATTTGTGCGTGATTGCGTTTAAGCGGCTTTGTTGCCATAGCGGCGTTTCAAATTGTAAATTGTCTCGAGAACATGCTTTGCCTGTAAACTTGCGCGGTTTTTTAAAAACATGTCGGACTCGTGTCTAGTTCACCGTTTGAACGCAAGAGGATCTCCAGATATAGAGCTGAATATCAAAAAGGAACAAATTACAGAGTGTCCCTTAATTTAAAATTATTTTTGTTATTATTAAAATGACACCCATTTAAATGAATCGTAATCTCTGAGTTGTATTCAGAGTAAACCTCAGTGTTAAAGCGCAGCTCTCAACCCAGGCAAAACATTTTGTATGTCTTGCGCTGATGAATATCCCTCTGATAAATAAACCGTGCATTAGAAGACAGGAAACTATGTGCTGGAATATAACTCTATGTGCATACATTTGAATATCAATGATTTGTCGAGGATCTGACACCATTAACAAGGGAGTCTAACAGATGGCACAAGTGTTAAGTGAATGTAGGGCAAATTCTCCAATCACATGGCGTAATGAAGGCAGAGAGGGTTTTGGAGGAGAGTGAGGATGTGTGGTTGTGTTTGAGAGAGGGAAGAAGGAATCAGGGGGAAATTGCTGCGGCTTCGTCCCACTCCAGTAATGACAGGGAGGGATCAGAGGAGTGTGGAGATGTACAAGAGCCGCTGATGGCTTTCACAGTTCAGTATCTCAGGGCTCCTGGTGACAATCCATCCACAATACTGTAATAATGCTGAAATAGGCCATTAAGGTGCCTCTCTCTGTGCCTCACTTCACTGATCAGAACGTGTGTGTGTATGTGTGTGTCTGAGGTCTTTCAGCACCTCCGAACAGACTGAGATGTGACAAGTGCTAAAGTCTTGCTCGTTTCTAATTAGATCATGGCCTGCAGTGATGGCAGTAATGCAATATCTGAACTAGAGGTGAGAGACAAGAGAATAAAAGAGGATTTGGAAGAGGGAGTCAGATGCCTCTTTAAATGTAGAAATGTAATTTTCTTGTCACACTGTCTTTTCCTCCTTTGTCCTTACCAGCTTGATCTCATTAGTATTAGATGTACCAGAACGTAAACTGTGGTAGTGCAGTACCTATTTTTATGTGAATAATATAATATTAATAAATAATAACCGCTTCTAAAACAGTAGGAATTTGCAGCTATTGGGATGCACAATTAATGGTGAAATCTTTAATGTTTTTTTGTTGTTGTTTTTTTTGTAAAATGCTTAGTCCTATCCTACCTTAATATTCAGAGACATCTATTAGCAAGAAACTAAAACTCTGAGCATCCCAACCAGCCCAAATTTGACAACAGAGTGAGTTTGGGGCAGGGATAACAATTGTCTGACCATGTTGATGACAAGGAAAGTGTTCAGGAAAACCTGTTGTTAGAAATGACAGACTACACATTTCAGCTTTAAAAAATAATTTCGATTCTGTCATACAAATAGTTGTTATTACTTCAAGTAAACATGTTTAAAGCACTTATATTCTTGAAAAAATGCATAATCTCTTAGTGGGTACTTTTAAATAAGTAATTTCTTCAGACCATTATAAAGTATGTTTTACAGTACATGCTGGTATGAATGTGTGTAGTATGAATGTAATCCGCATGTACTACATTCGTCTGGTCGTCATTGTCATGTGACCTATTGCACCACTGCATTTCACAACTCCTCCCCCATGGCCTCGGATAGTAAAGTGTCCATCGCATGTGCACTTATGTTGACTTCACGTGCTATCGGAAATTTCATAATTCCCACTTCAGAAGTCGTGATTACAAGCTTGTTGCATTCAAGTGCTTTGTTGTCAGAATGAACAGGAATTGGACACCAGGTTTATTCTTGCCTATTTATTGGGAAAATCTTATTAAAAACAAAATGATATGTAGTTGCACATGCACTGACAACCATATAAACATTTACGATGCTATCCAGTCTGCTTTCTGGCAATTCTGTAATTTTGGTCAAATATATGCTATTTTTGATGTATATAAAACATACATGCATCAAATGATTACTCGTATATGTAAATATGCACTACATTAATGACTAGACAAGACAAAACAAAGCTTTTTTGGGGAAAAACTAATAAATCATACCTGCCACAGCAGTAGTTCTACCCCCCGCCACCATATTTAAAGTTTATGGCACGCCCATCTTTGGAATTTGGGTATCAAAATTATTTTCAAACTTTCCAGTGGTAAACACGACATCTGAGGACGTTCATGTGCAATTTTTACCTAGGAAATAGCTACGATAATTACGATAGCACGTGAAAGCAGCATAAAGAATCTCGTCAGAAGTATTAGGTCATTCAGGTACATAAGGGACATAGTGACTAAAAAAAAATTAAGTTCTTTGTGAGCAAGTGCAAAGTTTATTCAGGGAATGCAAAAATGTTAAAAAAAAATATTTTTCCACCACCATGTTCCTTTTAGGGACTCTGTACATTTCACCTAATGTTTTACACTGAAAAATAAAATGGTGTAGGACAGTGGCGGATGCAGAAAGTGGATGATTGCTGGGCCTCTAAAAGTGTGGGTGGGCCGAAATAATTAATTTCACCTAATGTTTTTCAACCGGCTTTTAATTTGGAAGACGGACTGGTCGCTGCGGGGCTCTATAAACGCCCATGACTTCATAATATGTAAGATAAATATTAAATAGGTCATGAACACTTAAAAGCTTTGCATTGCATCGTGTCAAATGCCCCCGGTGCAGATATGTTGGATGGATTTATAATAAGCGAGATGCTCGCATTCGCTCTAGACAGAGTGTTGCATTCTTAATTGCGCACATATGACACATAGCAACACAGCTAAAAGTATTCCTCATATGTTGGACCTTTTAATGTTTATTGTCTTTTAATATAGTCTCACAAATATTAAATTCAGATATTGCATAACCATGCCACGACTATAAACCTACCCATAGCTTACCTTGTAAGGCTGATGTCTGTTCTAAGCAAGTCGGAGTCAGCTGGGTTTTGAATTTAAGATGTCCGTTTCATTGTAATTCTAATTATCTGTTAGTTCTTGTTCAAAAGACAAAAGTATCAAGTTGTTACGGCATCCTGTCATCTTTGTCTAGATATGTCTTTCTTAATGTGTCATAGATAGGTTTAAATAGCCGCTCGCATCAAATTCAAGACACTGGTGCTCGCCCTCAAAGCAACCACTGGCTCTGCACCAATATACCTAAACTCGCTTGTCCAGACTTACACACCTCCCAGGAGCTTACGTTCTGCCAGTGAACGACGCCTTGTGGTGCCATACCAAAGAGGCATAAAATCACTCTCACGGACCTTTTCCTGGACCGCCCCCACCTGGTGGAATGACCTGCCTATCTCAATTCGAGCAGCCGAGTCTGTAGCCATTTTCAAAAAACAACTAAAGACACGTCTCTTCCAGCAGCACCTGACCAATCAAGAATAGCACTTATGCTTCTATTCATTTTCTGTAGGGGTGTAACGGATCGCAGTTGATCCATGATCCGTACGGATCACGACCCACGGTTCGGCACCCACGTGACCCGCGGATTTATTGCGCTTTTTTTTTTTTAACTTGTGGATTAATCTGAATTGTTTAGCGATCGCAGACTAAAAGACAATTTTTCTGCCGATATTATTGCTTTTTAAGTGATCTCGTTTAAACCTTTAAACTCGATGCGGAGTTTCAGAGAAACGCATGTGTTCACGTGAACAGGGCATGTTAATCAGTCAACCATGGCTAGCGGAGAAGTAGGAGAACTTGAAAAGCCTCCTGCATTGTTCAAATCACGTGTATGGGACCATTTTGGCTTCCCCGTAAAATATAATGATGACGGAAGAAGGGTGGTGGACAAAACTCTAAGAGTATGGGCACTGTGGCACGAGAAAGCCGTATGAAAGTGGCGCATACATCGAGCATGGCACCTGCTGATGCCCGTTTCACACATACTCCGTTTGCAGTGGGTATGGGGTGCGTATTTTTTCCGTGCCCGGCTTCGGTCCGTCAGTGCGTTCCAGGAGCGTGTGGCCGTACAACAGCTGTGCTGATCGTTTCCGCACAGTCTATTTTTTGATGTGCTGGCGCTGAATTAAAGTGACCGCGCATCCGCATTAAAACAAACATGTATCGATGCGAAAATCTAGTAATTCCACCACAGATGCATATAATATAACGTCTACTCGGTTTTAAAGTAAACACATGGCTTTTTGCCTCGAGTAAAGCAAGGAAAACGGCCTTCAAGTAAACAAGGAGAAATAATGGAGCACCTGTCCTTTCTTGGAGGTGGAAAAACAAAGTTCTTTATGACCTGCAGGATTTCTTGTAAAAAAAATTAAAAACGAAAGAATAGCATAAGTTTTAATTTAAAATGTTTGTTATTTTAACATAGTCTATTGTCTGTATTTTGCAATTTGCATGAGCAACGTAATATTTACATCCAAAGTAGGTATTAGGCCATATAAATATAAAGTAATGAATTCAATAAAATGTTGTTTAAGTGTAGTGCGTTTAAACATGATATCTATAAAATAGTGTATAGGCCTACAAAGAGAATTGCAATGCTGACAAGTGTGAGAGGTCTACTCTCTCCCTGAGAATGTTGACATCCTAATCTTTAAAAAAAAAAAAAAAAAACCTCAGGCCCATTTTCATGTCTCAGGTTGTTTTTATCCAAATTTGATTTATTCAGATGGTTATTTATTTTATTTTTTTTAACACCAAAAGTTCCTTGTTAACTTATAAACCATATAGGTTATGTTAACACCAAAAGTTTTCATGTAATAAATGGAAAGCAAATAAACCATATAGGTTATGTTAACACCAAAAGTTTTCATGTAATAAATGGAAAGCAAATAAAAATAGTCTCCTCCCCCTTTTATTCTGATCCGAAAAATTATCCGATCCGTGACTCATGATCCGAAGTCGATCCGAACCGTGAGTTTTGTGATCCGTTGCACCACTAATTTTCTGTCTGTCTAATTTATATATATATATATATATATATATATATATATATATATATATATATATATATATATATATATATATATATATATATATATATATATATATATATATATATATATATATATATATATATATATATATATATATATATATATATTTATTAGTGGTGGGCATCGATTAAAAAAAAATAACTAATTAATCGCACTTTTTTCTGTAATTAATCGCGATTAATCACAAGTTTTTAATATTTTACGTTTTTAATATTTTGATATTGTAATAATTTCAGTTACTCTCCAAATTAATGTATAAACAATTTAAAGACAGCATATTTTAAATATGTGTTGTATTGTCATGTTTTTATGAATGAAGGCCAGTATCACTGATACTAAAGTGTCTATGAAACATTAATGACGTAACATTACAGTATAACTGAAAGCTCCCAATTTCAACATTTATTAGGCTTTAAAAAAACAACTTTTAATTTAAGTGAACTTAAAACAATCTTTACATAAACCCAAAATAATAAATGTTATATTTACCCATGGCCTTCCCTGTTATACATATACAGAAATGTAATAGTTATCTTTCTTAACTGCATAAATAATACATTAAATATAGATGAATCATCATTAAAGCTACAATTTTCTCTGTTCCCGTTGTTCTTTGATGAACATTAATGACAGGCATCATCAGTGCTCCTGTCACTTTAAGACAGCCGCATATCTCACGCGCTGTCCCGCGCATCTCATTTCCTCACAACTCTTTAAGTTCATTTAAGACGTTATTGAACTAATTTAAGACCCTAATATGAGAATACTCAAAGTCATCTGTGTTATTGTTTGTTCAAGAGCAAAAGAGAACTCGATGTGAGCAGGAAACTGACGCGAGTCTATCTATGCGTCGAGTGTGTGTGTGTGTGTGTGTGTGTGTGTGTGTGTGTGTGTCACTGGAACGGGGAAAAACGGACACTGCGTTATTTGCGTTAAATATTTTAATTGCGTTAAGCTGAAAAAATTAATCGCCCGCGTTAACGCGTTAATTTGCCCAGCCCTAATATATATATATAAAATGTTCTGTGTTAGATTAACTGAGACTTGTTACAGCACTTGCATACTGTAGCCCTTGACTGTTCTACTTGCTTCTATTGCTCTCATTTGTAAGTCGCTTTGGATAAAAGCGTCTGCTAAATGACTAAATGTAAATGTAAATATGGTTTAGCCATTTTTGTAATAACATTAAAAAGGGCGCTGCTAGTTTGAATCCGGATTTTGGCATGAAAAAGAGCATAACATTATTACTGCCATGACGTAATTGAAGAGAAAAATTAGCATATTCTTATTAGTATTAATATTAGGATAGAGTTCTAATGAATGACGCAACAAATCATATTTAAAAATGATTATTGAAGAATTGTTAAATGTTAGAATTTTATTATTTAAAATAATAACAATGGTTTTCCCTCGATCTTACCCGGTGTAGGATTTCCACTCAGAAATTGCTAGTAATTTTCACAAATAATTTGCAAGTGAAATTGTGTTTTCTTGTAAAACATACACTAATAATCTTTGTTTTATTTACAGCTGTGAAAAATAATTTTCTACAGCATATATAAATACTGTGAATTCAGACTTTTCACATAGTTTTCACCTACAATATAGTAGGGAAATATGCATATTTTTTTCTTGAATAAATCAGTTGAATGAATGATTCAGTGACTCACTCATAAAGACTCATTAAGTCATTTGTTGCCACCCACTACTGTAACTGTATCTGCAGAAATGTTCACTATACAGCAGCGGGTGACGGACTCACTCTTCACTGTCTGCTGACTAAATAACAAAACATATTTTTCTTTAAATAATGTATGAAATTTTTTGTTTACCATAAGGCCTTGGGCTGAGTTAGTGTGGGATTTTGAATCAGCCCCCTGGATGTATGATGTTTTGGAGGAACTTTTTTTCAGAACTGTCTGTTGAAATTCTTCTGAAAGAGGCTGTCTTACATGATTGGACGAGGTTGTGGCCCTTGTAACAGTTGCTGGGTGGAGCTTGGACAATTGCCTCCGTGGGTTTGCAGCTCGCTGGTAACAGCGCTCTTATAGGGGTATCCTGTCTCCCTCTGACAAATCAACAGTAATGCAAAAAAAACACTCCAGCGAATGAAAGTCGGTACTGATTAACCCGCCCACGGTTTTTGTATGCACTTAGACAAGGAGGAGGTGGTAATCAGTGTGATTTTTACACAGTCCTCCCACCAAAAGCATGGTGATTTATTTTTGTCAGACGTGGCAATTTGCTTTCCACCGAAACTGTGGCTTAAAATATTCCCAATTAAGCCCCATTGCGTAATGATTCATACAGATTAGTCAGTGTTAAAGCCATTAACATCCCAGCAGTGACTTCTATTGTGAGTTATACCAGCTTCACGTCACTATTATAGGCAAATAAATTGATGGGGTGTTGTGTGCTGCTGTTTGAGGTTAGTGGTCTGTTCTAAAGATTGTTATATATAGAGAACAAATCCATAAAGATATTAGCACTTTTACTTTGTTACTAAGCAACTATCACTCATATTTTCTTCGGAATAATGCAATTAATCACAGTATAGTACAAATCTGGGAATGTTTGCACAATTAAGAGCCACAGACCATCAGTGTGTTTTTTGCCCTTGTGCTTTATTGAGGCATAACAAAACACCTCGTATTGAATAGGTCTCTTCCAACGTGCACATACCTAATCTGTAATGGCTGCCAATAGACTGAAGGTTACATGTGTCTTTTTATTGGTACCATAGAAGCTTTAGTACATTGGTTGGCGGACATAATCAAGTAAAAATGCATTGTTACACTGCCAGGTGTCAGGTTTACTTAAAGTGCTTTTTAACGATTGGACATGATCAGCTGGGAATGATAAAACTGTCATTTGGGTCATTGTTGCATTTCAAGGCTTTCACCTATTAAGAAATCATGTTTTCTCAGTCTTTATTCCTCCTGTTTGTACAATATTCTTTAACCTTGTGAAAGCAATTTGGTGCCATCAACATTATGCAAGCAAATGAAAAGGCCCTTTTAGCAGTCATAGCTGAAGGTGGCCGTTTGGTTGGTCTCTCATCTTCATTTGTTGTAGAGGACAGCGTTACAGCCATGTGTGTTTATGACGCTGCCTGTGATTACAAGCACACTCATTAATCTGGCTATCAGCGTGTTAAAAGCTGCTTTTATAAGCAAACAACGAAATTTAATACCCCCCCCCCGGCTCTGATAGAAAAAGGTCTAGCCAATCAGTACATCTTCTTAATGCTTCCCAGCAGTCTTCACTTTTGAGGGAAAACAAATGCTGGAGCTGCACATCTGAGCAGACAGGTCTATCTGTAAGCGAGCGTGTCTGAGCGCTGTGCTGTTTTTGTGTCACTTCTTCAATTGCCATAAAAAACATTACATCCTTATCCTGCATGCCAACCGTCCTGTTTTATGATCCTTTGAGCAGGCTTATTGGATTAGGAGAAATAAATAATATTCTGTCCTTTTAGTCTGTAGACTAAATGTGGAGCATGTTGAGAGAACCATTTTTGCACATTTATAGAGTTGCACTTGACCTGAGAGATGAACAGCTTTGAGGGGTTGATGTGTGCAATATCATTTTTATTCTGCCACTGTTCCTGCATTATAAACTCCATTAATGCCATTAGAACAAAAGTCGATCAAATTAGATTTTAACGTTTTTCTGAAGACAATGCTGGTCTGTTTGTGGGTGGTTTCCAGGGTGATGCTGTGCTGTTGCCTGTTGCTAAGGTGCTCAGGGTGGTTTAGGGTCATGCTAGGTGTTTTCTTCTTGTCTGGTGTAAAAAGAGTCTCTGTGATCGTTTGGTCTGTAGATATGGCTCAGATCTCTGCTTAAAGGGGTCATGAACTGGTTTTTCTTTTTTAAATGTATATTGTTTAACTTATGGTCAACTTATGACATTCGCATGGTTTTTACATTCAGAAAAATCATAATGAAGTAATGGGCTATTTTCTACCCTGGTTTTGAGCCTAGCTCTTGAAACGCTCTGTTTTTATGGGCGTAGCGCATTGAAGACTTGGAAGTAAACACCCACTGCTATGATTGGATAACAGTTTTACATATTATAATGAGCTTCTGCTCCCCCGTTAGTACATGTTGGGAATTGTTTTGAAAATGTGTGGAAAAATGGCAACCAGTATGAATCGCCAAAAGGGCTCGCAAAATGTCTTTATCAAACAAACACAATGATTTATATCTCATCCATCCAGAATTAACCGGCCCGATCGGTGAATAAAACCTGAGAACCATGCATAACACACACACACACACACACGTGTGCGAGCGAGCCCTGGCACATACATGGTCAAGTCTGATCAGGAATTGCAGGAGTCAATGAACCAACTCAAATACAAAGCCTGTGGATATTCATTAAAAATAAAGTTCAACCATGCATTTTGGAATATGAAGGAGGCTTAATTCATGTTTGAAACATGTCATAAGCTTTATTACTTGGAAGTTTGATCCGGTTTTTTTAGGTTATTTAGGATAGTTCACATTTTTGGTTTAAATGAAGCCAAAGAGGAGAGTAAAAACTGTAGCAAAGGTATTGCATATTATCTGGCCTAATCTGCTCTTAGTACTATACAGAGAAGCACCTTATATTTGGGTTTGAGTGGATGGTGGCATCATCTTCAAACGATGGTTAAGATCCTCAGCTTCTCCTCTTGTAAATGTCTTTTAAGTCTGCATATAGAAATAAGCTTACAATTAGGGTCAAAACTAATTTTTGATTGAATTCCGTTGCGGTCCACAGTGGTCCTAAACATGTGCTCATGTAACTTTATTTGGAAAGTAAAGGTAGCCATGATTTTAAAGAGTTAGTTCACTCAAAAATGAAAATAAGACCATGATGTATTCACCCTCAAGTCATCCTAGGTGTAATATGAGTTATATTAATAAATGTCCTGGCTCTTCCAAGCTTTATAATGGCAGTGAATGGTTGTGCCATTTTTGAAGTAGATAAAAGTGCATCTATCCATCATATACTGTACCTGCTCCACACGGCTCCGGGGGGTTAATAAAGGCCTTCTGAAGCGAAGTGGCGCGTTTGTGTAAGAAAAATATTCATATTTAAAACTTTAAAAACTAAAATAATTAGCTTTTGGTGGTCAGCGGTACACAAGTTGACTTTCGGTGAAAGAGTAACCCTTGACGCATGCGTATTGACGAACACAGAAGCGCAGAGGATAGAGCAAAACAAAACAAAACACCGGTCATGAATTAGAGACTAAAATGAGAATTTTTAAAGAGAAATGGATTTTGATATAAGAGAAGAGAGGCTTAAGTTTGTTGCCCAGCCCTATCCATGAGAGGCGTCAAATCATGCAATTCTCTTATGCATCGCGTCAGGGGTTACTCTTTTAGCGCAAGCCAACTTGCGTACCGCTGCCCGCTAGAAGCTAGTTATTTTAGCCTATAAAGTTTTAAATATGGATATTTTTCTTACACAAACGCACCACTTCGCTTCAGAAGGCCTTTATTAACCCTCGGAGCCGTGTGGAGCAGTTATATGATGGAGAGATGCACTTTTACTTCAAAACAGAAACCACAATTCACTGCCATTATAAAGCTTTGAGCCAGTACATTTTTTATTTAACTCCGATTTTATTCGCCTGAAAGAAGAATGTCATAGACACCTAGGATGACTTGAGGGTGAGTAAATCATGGTCTTATTTTCATTTTTGGGTGAACTATCCCTTTAAGCTTGTTCAAATTCATCCATTGAACTAAAACTGATAAACAGAATAATTTTCCCAAGCCCAAACATTGCCACACCTGCACCTGTGCTGTTAGAAGGCATATCAGCATTGATGTAATTGCAATGCTGATACAACATTTCAACAACTTGTTGAATTTGTGCTGTCAGATGAAGTCAAACTGATCACTGAGAGTTTCAACTACAATGAATTTGTCCCCTGCTTTCTTCTCTTTCCTTTGCCTCTTGGCTGACAGAGCAGATGATAAGTTTTGTATACCTAACAGGACCTGATAAACAGGTGAAGTATCTCAGGCATGAGTGTATTTGCTGATGACACAAATCTTCTTACCAGGCAAGTCTTCAGGATGTTTCCAAACTTTTCCCTCATAAACAAAGGTAGACATCTGAGAGTTGTGGCCTTTCTTTGAGCAAGCACATTGGAGTGTCTGTGTCTGAAAGACAGAAAAACAAATATGGAACAAATTATTTGCATGACATGTTATATCCAAAGAGAAGCATGGGATTTAGCTTGACAGAGAGATGGCACCATTCAGCCTTTAACCAAAGATATATGATCACATGCTAAATAATTACCTGATGTACAATTTTGTCTAGTAGGATCTTCTCATCCCCATACTCTGTACAACTAGATGTGTATTCATCCAATGAAGAGAAAAAGGTGCTCTCCTGTAATACTCAGCACAGACCCTAAACAAACATTGTTAAAACAGTAAGAATTAAGTATACACAAGTTAATTTAGATTAAAAAAAAAAAAAAAAAAAACTCACCTAATTAAGCTTAAGCTTTCAAAAACAAAGGTCACTTTTTTGCACATCAGCCAGATTCTTCTCAGTGCATCAGTGCATGATTGTTTTTTTGTCTAAAAAGGACAAATACAACAGAACAAAGATACATTTAAAAAAAAAGGTATGTTAATTTAACATGTAGTAAAATACTACAGAAATGTAATAATCAAATGTGATTTAACAAATCAATGCATAGTCAATGCATAGAAAAATTAGCATTCACATGCTGTCTTTAACATTGTTAACGTATGCTTGAATGAGACGTGCATAGTTTCCTCATTCTTATCTAATGTGTCAATAACGTTAAATCTGTAACGTTAACTTTTGGCGCTCGGTTAATAAAAACAAAACTGTCAGCATGCCTCTAGCGGAAGAACATTGTAGTCGGAGCTACTTCTCTCTGTTTACGTCTATGACGAGTTACGCCGCAGTTACTGTGCTACTCCGCATTGCCGCTGACTGACCTAAAATAGTCCCAATATAAACATTTATTATAGGTTTAACGTAGGGATTCAGAATAAGACAAAAACACGGTTTGGAAAATGGATTCATTATGTACTTGCTCAATATATAAATTTCGTATGTACTACGCGGACAATCTATCGATATACATTTTATATAATCTCCACAAAAATATCATCCAGCCAGCCTTAATCTAGACATATTTTGATACATACCTTCAAATGTTAACAGATTGCTAACAAGCTGACTGATCACCACATGCTTTATTTGAGTTTAGTCTTTTAACATTTAATAAACAAGGTGTGCAATATATGTTGCTTAATTTAATTCATAAAGCTGAAAGAAAACATACCTCAACCAGATGAAATATAGTCCCTTCCACAGCGTGGTTGAAGTAGGAAACCCCGCGCAAGGTACAGCGAGGACAGACTGCGCATGCGTGATGATGGGAAGTCATCAAGAAATCAAAACATTAAGTTTTCTCAACTAACTTGTTTGTGTTCAGTGGCCAAAATATTAGTAAACGTGCAGTGAATTTGTTTTTGTAAGTAAACTCAACATTGTGGTAAATTTGTCCACTCGACTTAATATTTTCAACAATTGTCAACAATTTGCAAGTTGTTTTTTGTACAGTGTATGCTGATATTTGTTCAGATCAGTGTAGCTCAGAAAACCAAAAAAATTGACAATAGTGGGCAGTTTCACTACCCTTGATCTAGTTTCACTACACTAAGAGAGTGTCTTGAAAATGTATCACACATACAACGTTACATCAGGTAACGGGTAACGACGCAGTATTAAGAATGTGTAAACTTTTGAACCGGTTCCCTTTCAGTCGGTCACTACGACGTACGTCGGTTATACCGACGAACTGGGATCACTTCAGAGAGCCCCTATCAGCTTCGAGATTTAGACAATGGGCCATCGCCCCGCGCCGCGGGTATAAATAGGAAGCGAGAGCAATGCACTGGCGTCATTCACTTCGGAGCCGAACGGCATTGATGAAGAGTTTCAGACTGCTTCCTGGATTCAGCGACATCAAGCTAATTCAGAGATTGACAGAGAGAGAAGAGGGACACTGTGCTGGTGTGACGGCATTATCCAGCGCGACCGCGAGACTCCGCTGCATTGGAGAGAAACACTGCTGTTCTCACAGCAACCTGTCGGTTCGGTGGGCGTTTCCATTGAGTGCAAACACAGGCTGCACTATCTCCTGTGTGTTGCCGCGGTCTTCCCTGGGTGCTTCAGCACTTCTAAAAAGAGTGTTTCCTCACAAAAAGAGCAACACTGTTTGACCCTGCGTCTTTTTCAAGATGTCATTCAAACCGTGCGTTTCTGAATGCGGTCGTTCACTCTCGCCCGCTGACGGTCACAATCGCTGTCTCGTGTGTTTGGCCGTTCAGCACGCTGAGGCAGCGTTTGTGGATAGTCATGTTCCCGCAGTGAGAACATGAACTATCGCGGCGCTTGGGTCGAGACTCACCTACCTCCGGGAAGGCGGAGTCCCCCTCCCCATACCTCGATCTAGAACTATCCCCCAGGATAGACCTACTTCGACGGATGGCCGGGGTGACCTGAGGATCACGTTCAGGGCAAACCCGCCGAGCATACCTCCACAGGCCCCTGAACCCTCACAAGCGCCGCAGCCGGTGGTGCTTCCGGAGGAGGTCGCTGGTCCCTCTCGTGGGCGGCCGGCGATCTCCTTCGGGGCACCCACGGATGAGCAGATGTCAATCGCTGCATCGGAGGGGGACTTCCAGTCCTCGGAGGATGATGATTCATCTGCTTTCCCGGGCCACCAAAAAGGTCGGGCTTGCATGGAACCCTCCACCATGTCCCGAACCTTCTAGGTTGGATGATTGGTTTCTGTGGGGGGGTGGATTTGATCAAGTGGTGAGCCTGCAAGCGCTGCCCTCGGAGGAGGCAGACCCAGCCCTGACTTTTCTCTGTCCAGTTCGCGCTCTGCGCATCTATGTTGACAGAACGCAAAGCTGTAGGACCTCAGAGCAGCTCTTCGTCTGTTACAGAGGACAGCAGAAGGGAAAGGCTGTCTCCAAGCAGAGGATGGCCTACTGGATAGTGGATGCCATCGTCTTGGCGTATGAATCCCAAGACATGCCCTGCCCGCTTGGGGTTAGAGCTCACTCCACCAGGGGTGTAGCTTCTTCCTGGGCGCTGGTTCGTGGCGCCTCACTGACTGACATTTGTAGAGCTGTGGGCTGGGCGACACCTAACACGTTCGCTGGGTTTTAAAGTCTGCTTGTGGAACCGGTTGCTTCTCGTGTGCTCGCTTCCCATAGTCAGCAACACTGAAGTGCCCGTTCTAGTGTCGGCTTGCTGCGCCATTCCCTTCCCCATGGAACGGATACGTGCGCTTATATTCTCCAGTCGAGTTCCTCAGGAATTGGCGAACCCTGTTGAGTCCTCCGCAACCCGTGGCAGTCGGATGTGGCGGAGCGTCCGACGCCAGGTCTGGCACTTGTATGCATTGGTGGAACTTGTGTCAGGCTGGGTTCCGTATGTTGCGACCCCTACTGCGGTCCCATATGTGTATTCTCCACGGTACAGCTCCCTACAGCGAGCTTGTGTCTTTCCCTCGGCAGAGTTCCTTTGCCATCTCAGTACAGTGTCGTTCCCCCGCCTGCAACAGGCCAGGGCCACCCCTGGGACTTCCGTATGTTGCACTGCCCAAGGCCAGTCTATACGTGTATTCTCCACATGGTAACTCCCTCCGGGCTTGATGTGTCTTCCGCAGTGTCCCTCCGGGTACGCTTTCCCAGCGTTATCCAATAAGTCTGCTGAGTGGGTCTTGCGGAACAGTAGTGTGACTCTCCCTGCGTGAATTTCCCCGCCCGCATCAGAACGGGGTCTGAGGGGCTCTTGCAGGGCGCTGGAAGTGGTAGTAACTGGCGTTTTCCAAAGGGATCCCAATTCGTCGGTATAACCGACGTACGTCATAGTGACCGACTGAAAGGGAACGTCTCGGTTACGTATGGTAACCCTTGTTCCCTGAAGGAGGGAACGGAGACGTACGTCCCGTCGCCACAGTTGCTGTACCATCACTGCATGGCCTAGTCACTCGTTCGGCTCCTCAGTGAAAAACATCAGTGCATTGCTCTCGCTTCCTATTTATACCCGCGGGGCGGAGCACGAGATGCAAATCTCGCACGCCAATGGCCCATTCTCTAAATCTCGAAGCTGATAGGGACTCTCTGAAGTGATCCCAATTCGTCGGTATATAACCGACGTACGTCTCTGTTCCCTCCTTCAGGGAACGAGGGTTACCATACGTAACAGAGACGTTTTCTTTAATACATTCAGCTATTGTTTTGTCTGTTAACATCTGTGTGTGAAACAGCTTTTTCAATTGAATTCACATTTATTTGTATAGCGCTTTGCACAATACATATCGTTTCAAAGCAGCTTTACAGAAAATGCATAAAATTTAGAGTGATCTGTTATCAGAGATGACTGTGTCCAAGTAATGCATTTCAGAAATGTACATACAAATCATTATATCCAACACGTTCTCAGGAAATGTGTATATATGGTGCAAATTGTATTTATCGTGCGATTTATACGCCAAAATTAGTTTTTACATGCATATGATACGCATTGTCACCCCATTGGGTAGGTTTAGTGGTGTGGGGTATGTGCTTATAACACGCTTGGTTAGGTTTAGTGGTGTGGGTTACGTGTATATAACACATTATAAAGTGCGTATCATATGCACGTGAAAACGGCGTAACACATGCGAGTAAAAACTAATTTTGGTGTATAAATCGAACGATAAATACAATTCGTGCTATAGATAAGTATTTTCATGAGATCAGGCTGGTATATCAGATAGCTAACAATGTATTATTTTAAGGCAGAAACAATGAGCTCATTTAAGTAATTATTACGAGTTGTGAACATGATTACAATATATGGGAAATTGTATTGCAACATGCATTGGTGCATGTTGATTCAGAATCATTTAAAGTCCTCGCAGGAGTTTTTCAGGGCAAGACTAAATCGAAAAACAACATGCAATTTTTACCATCCCATTTATTTAACTAAAATTATTAACATTTTGCAGATTCTGCATGGTGTATGCAAACATATGACCTGTAAATTCTTAATACAATAAATAGTTGAAATACATGTTTAATATTTTATACACACCCAAAGAATCTCAAGTGCACAGCAACCTCAATTTGTAAAAGTGTAATTTTATCATCAGTGATTAAACTGTTTCTGTCATACATATTTCATACACTATCAGTTTTGATGAGGTTATGAATGTGATTGGTTGCCTCTGGAGCAGCACTTTTTTTTTATTTTGTCCTTGTTTGCATAAGAGCAAAATCATCCAACGCTTTTGATGCCAGGTGCATGCATACCAATTGCATTTGCATATTTTATTACCATATTCTCATGTTTGGCTCAATCGCTTCTGCTGTAATTGATTTGCATCAGATATGCATCACGTGGTCTAGGAACGAAAGTAAAGCTTGTCACAAACAGGGATGTAAAGCAGAATTCATGACGGCAGAGCAACTCTGATGCTCCGTCTCATAGGTTGTGTAGTTTGCTTGGTAACGTGTAGATGAGAGAAAGCTATAGCGAGCCTTGGGAGGTCTTTATTAAAATAATCTATAAATACCTCATCTATAGTGTGTAAACAGCAGGACTCGTTCTTCTCCGGCCCGCGGGAGTTAAAAAGATTGGCAGAGTGCCTAGCAACCAATGACTGCCTTAACAGCTTCACATGTGTGAGTTCTTCACATCACCGCTGGAGCTCTCGGCCCTTTGTGTGAAATCGGCCGAAAAGTTCTGAACACTTGACACGGGTCTTTCAAACACACATCTCACTTCATAAGTGAAGTGCTGCTTTGTTTACTTTTCACCTTTTGTGTCTTTTGTGAAAGTCTTCATTTCTAGCTATAAATGGAGTAGATGATGTTCTTCAATTATTTTTGCTCAGAGTTTGTTCTAAACCTCTAACACTAAGTGTTAAAACTTCTGTGGGAGACTTTGTATTGTAGATCATTTCAGTTATGGTTATGTATGCTTTAGATTACTGAGTTTTTGTGAACCTTGTTCCTTTTAGTAAATTTAAGGCAAGACACTTGAGGCAAAAACTTTTTATTTTTTTCATGCACTGGTAAATTTTGAGATTTTGACCTATTTGGCTTTTCATAAGGTTTTTTTTTTTTTTTTTTTTCAGACTAGTGGAAAGGAAACATCTAAAATACACTTTTAAAGGGTTAGTTCCCCCCAAAAATGAAAATTAGCCCATGATTTACTCACCCTCAAGTGTACATGACATTCTTCTTTCAGACGAATACAATAGGAGTTATATTAAAAAATATCCTGGCTCTTCCAAGCTTTATAATGGCAGACTTGTTGGTTCGTTTTTGAAGTCCATAAAAGTGCACATATATCCATCATGTGCTCCACACGGCTCGGGAGGTTAAAAAAGCCTTATGAAGCAAAGTGATGCAGTGGTAGAGATATCTAAATTCCCCCCTATAAAAACCTTTCACCAATATGTCAACACAATTAAACTAGAATTTTGAACCTGGCTTCATCCAATGTTGAGATTTCAGTTTTGGAAATGTACTGTATGCAAATTAGTGCATAATTAATTAGATAATGCATAATTTGCTTATTTAAATATAATATATTTCAGAAAACTTAAGGGATGGTTCACCCAAAAATTTGGTCATCATTTACCCTCATTTTGTTCAAACCTGTATGCGTTTCTTTCTTCCGCTGAACACAAAAGAAGATATTTTGAAGAATGTCAGTAACCAGACAGTTGATGGCATCCATTGACTTCTATAGTGTTTTTTTCCTACTATGGAAGAAAAAAGGCTACCGTCAACTGTTTGATTACCAACATTCTTTAAAATATCATCTTTTGTGTTCAACAGAAGACATAAACTCATATAAGTTTGGAACAACTTGAGAGTGAGTAAGCGATGACAATTTTCATTTTTGGGTGAACTATCCCAGGATAATGTAACCAACCAACTGCGGAAGAATGTTGATACCCTGGAGTATGCCATAACATTTAAGTTTGACTGTCTCATGTTAACGTAATATTTGCATACTGGTTTGTGTCTCAATTTGTCTTTGCTTTTCTTTAACCATGCATAGCTGTCTTTACACTACACAGTGACTTACAGTAATTCTTATGCACAAACGGCAGAAAGCAAGACTGAAGAGAGACTCATTTAATTTGCAGAGAAATCAAACCTAATCAAAACTAACAGCAGTTGTGTTGGAAATGAAGGCTTAAAAACAGGCGGCAAAACTTGCGTCATTCGAGTGAGGCTTTATACCCATCCCCCATCCAACGGCCTTTAATGAAGGCAGGTTTTAAAATGTTATTTAATTTGATTTAGCATTTTTATGAGACGAGCCCTTCTCTCAATCACATTTAACTGTTTATTGTTACATTAGCGGTCCTGCTTACAGTCTGGGTTTTGGACTACAGTTAATAAATGTGAGCGATTTCCATAAAATATTCAAAGAAGCCCATTATTGCTACGCCGGCTCATCTCCGCTGCTAAACTTCAATCAGTTTTGCATTTGAAACGCATTAAATGCCTGGGTGAAATGCTATCATCTGCACAGCAATATTTTTATAGCTGCTATTGGGGAAAGCGTGAACTTATATGAGGTGCATTAATTCTGCTGTTTAATTATTTAGAGTATATTGATTTCACACACAATGTTTGGATTTATTGCTCATTTAGTATTTAAAACACTCATGTAATTTTCTTGTTTACTAGAGAGTACAATGGTATGACTGTAAATCTTGCAAAAATAATTACACAGAACCGTCGAAAGCTAATGGTCATTTAAAAATCGACTCTGTAATTAATAAATGAGAGGTTTTAACAAGAGTGTGACTTAGGCCTATTTCTGTACACGCTTGTTGGAGTTCTGAGGCTAAATCTACCATATCTGAATGAGTCATTTTAACCATCTGTACCAATAAAATTGAAAATGTTCATAAATTAATATTATTTTATATAAATAGGCCTATTTATGGATTTCTTTATTTCATTTTTGGCCTTTTGCTATTTTTATTGATACATTTGAAAATACAAAGCATGAAGACATGAAAGCCATTTTGCTTTTTCATAGAAGAATCCAATTGTAGTAGTAACTGAAGCAATGCCTTTGTAGTTTTAATCCTGGCCAATGGATGGCGCTGCTGCTTTATCTTTTATGTCTGTGTTTGTGCAGATGATGGAGAAGACAGAAGTGCAGAGAATGACAAGTCTTCACCAGTCGAGCAGGTGATGTGCACTAACCTCATCATGATCTCTAACACTCTTACTATACTGGCATAAACCAAATCTGCACACACATGGTTCATTTCATAGCAGAGTTACTTAGAAATCACTCACCTTTGTGGGTAGTGTAAAGTAGTTTCAGCCTTTGCAAGAAAATGTGTGTATGTATGTGTGACCAAAACATGCTACATAAATAAATAAAAAAATGTTTTGAAAGAGATATACATATAGGAGAGAGCGGGGCACAACCTAGCACGGGGCTAGTTGTAACACAACTTTGGTTTAAAACTTTCCACACATACCAGCATGACGAAACTTAGTGTGTTTACTAGTTGCCAGATCAATATTATTTAGAGGAAAAATTGTGCCAAAATTAAAAAATCTTTGGAAGATATCACTGCACGTATTTAATAGCAAAAGTACATTTCTTAAGTTAAATTTTTCATCTCTGTTTTTTGTCTTTATTTAAGATAAGACAAATCAGATATAATTTTAATCTTATGTGTTATTTAACAAATTTAGTTCTTTTAATGCTGATCTAACCAGCAGAAGACACTAGCCGGGGTTAAATCCCATTGTGCTGGTGGGGCATGACACTGCCCTTGTTAGAACTATACTATTCTATTCTATACTTTTATGAATTCTATTGAGAAACCATGAGAAAAAGGTGAATAAAGACTGAGAATCAATGATCAGAAGTTATTAATTATTAGTGTGTTTTTAACTTTGCTGTATACCTGTGTTTTGCAGTGTGTTTGTTCTCAAACTCAATTATGTTTTTATGATTAAAAATTGCCATTATTTTATGTAAAAAAGTTAATAATTGTATTTTATTGACAAAATATTTTTGTTTGTCTTGGATATATATTTTTTTATTACATCAGATAACATTTTAAAGCAGCACTAGGTAACTTTTCAACCTTCATAATATATTTTCAAGACTCTTGTGATGATACATCGACTTACAATAGGTTGAATGACACGTCTGCCATAGCCTGACGGGGTCTGTATCGTTTTTAATCGTACTTTTAAACTTCAGGTTTCGGGTAGTAACCCGAGAAAAAAAATAACTACAAAATTCGACTGCTTTACGGCATATACGTCACTTCCTTAAATTCGGACGTGCGAGGGTTAGGGTTAGCCTATGTAAGCCTATGTCTAAACGGCGTGTACAAGTTTGGTAGGGGCTACATTCTCGCAAGTAAATACATAAGACGTACAAAATCATATTTTAGGATACTGTAACGCGTGTGTGAAAAATACGGGTGAAAAATACGGATAGCTCACTCAACGCAACTGGAGTCGATGCAAACACGGAGGCGATTGACATCAAACAGCCCGCACTTTATTCCCCGCGGAACCCCCCACAAGAGTCCGGCACAAACTCCACTTCCGTCCACAGCATTACCCACCAAAACAAAAATAAATTAATGTTTGCAACAGAAGACAGAAAATAATCCGCACACATGGGAGCTCGAGGCGCAGTGCACACACACACACACACACACACACACACACACACAGAACGCAGGCGCTCCAACCGGGGCGAACGCTCTTAAAGGGGCCACACTATTTTCCTACTCGTTACAATACCTAACATGTCTGTGATATTTGTTTATTTGTCTTGCCTCAAGCTATAATCCAAATCGACTTTTTAAAATTTGAAGATTCATCTATGGTAGCTTGATATTATATTGGCGATATATGGTTTTTACCTACCACTCAAACATTGAATTGAAGTATCATATAGATTCTGTAAAACGGTAACCAATAGACTAGACTACTATAATGACGCTGGCTTGTAAACGTGAGCATCGCGATCATTTGGCGTTTGAAAAAAAAAAAAAATGAAACCCATGAAATTATATTCATATGACATGCTGAAACATATGCCACTGTACCTAGGATGAAGACATTTCACACGCGACGCAAGCAGAACACCTGCATGTGAACTCCTGCAGTGTTCAGGGCTATCATAGTTGTCATGTCAACAAATGCACGTGCTATATGCATCCCCCCTGATGTAGGATGACAGAGTTTACGACAGTAATAGAGGACAATACTGTTTCCCAACTGTAGGGGGACCCCGAGAGCAAAAGTTACCTAGTACTGCTTTAAGCTGTCATTTGGACATGTTACAATGTACCCCACCTATGGGGCATGTTGTCACATTTCACTTCCATTCTTTCGGGGTAAATCAAGAAAAAAGTATACACTGTATTAATGAAACAACCACATAATTGTACTAGACGTGTAAAATGAGTGTGGGAAATAATAAATACTCTGAACCCCAAGTGGATTTACACAAACTGAGAAAGTCAAAAAGCGTTAGGGTTGTGCCCCGCTCTCCCCTACATACACACATACGTACACAGGTTTCCATGTTTTACATTGGGGACATTCCATAGACATGATGATTTTATACTGTACAAACTGTATATTCTATCCCCTAACCCTAACCATCATAGAAAACATCATTTAGTCTGCATTTGGTAAGCTGATTTCCTCATGGGGACCAAAAAATGGTCCCCTGACGGACAAAGATTTTGGATATTGCCATCTTTGTGGGGACATTTTGTCCTCATAACAAAGGGTTTACCTGGATACACACACACGTCTGGTTCGCTATCTTTGTGGGGACTCTCCATAGACGTAATGGTTTTTATACTGTACAAACTGTATATTCTATCCCCTTTCACTAACCCTATTATGGAAGCTTGTTTCTGCCACAGAATAAAAAAGGTAATTATGTGTTTATATCTCACAATTCTGACTTTATATCTTGCAATTCTGACTTTATAACTCGCAATTGCACGTTTATATCTCCCAGTTCTTTGTTCTCAGAATTGCGAGACATAAACTCACAATTGTGAGATAAAAAGTTGCAATTATCTTTTTAAATGTTTTATTCTGTGGCGGAAACAAGCTTCCATACCCTACTCCTAAACCTACCCATCACTGAAAAGTTTCTGCATTTTTACATTTTCAAAAAAACGGATTGAAAAAAATATTAAATGAGAATTTAAATGAAAGCTTGTTTCCTCATTGGGACCTCAATTTAGTCCCATGAGTCGGTGTGCAATTAAGTCCCCACCGGGATAGAAAACATGAACGAACACATACACACACACACACACACACACACACATACTTATTTGTAATGTTGTTTTATTAAGGAGGCAACAGAGGCCATCCCAGATATAGAGGACTCATCCAAAACAGAAAGTGAACCAGCCCAAAACACAGAAGAATCACCATGTGACGGAGAAGAAGAGGAGAAACAAGAGGATGAAAAAAAAGAAAATGAAGAGGAAGAAGAGAAAGAAGAGGATGGAGAGATAAAGGATGAGGGACAGACATCAGAACCAGAGGCAAATGAACCCAGTGAAGAGAAGGACGGAGAAGCTGATAGAGAGGATGAAGAAGAGAAACAAGTGGAAGGAGCAGAAGAAGAAGAAGAAGAAAACCAGGAGAAAACAGCGAATGAGGAAGATCCAGAAGAGAAGACTGAAGAGAATCCAGATCCCAGTGAGGAATCTGCAAACACTGAATGAGAGGACGAGAAAACGTAAAGTAGTAGCTCACCGGGAAATGATCATTCTGTAATATACATGATGGACTCAACCTCATGCTGTTCCAAACCTGGCTTTTATGTGGAATATAAAAGGATATTTTTTTGTAAAATATCCTGGCTGTTGTTTTCAATATAATGAAAGTAAAATTATTAAAATTTGAATCTCCTCATTCACTTACATATTTGGAAAAGAGAGATCAGCACATTCTTCAAAATATCTTAAATATCAAACTCATACAGGTGTGTCTTAGCTGGTGAGTAAAGGATGACATAATGATCATTTCTCTGTGAACTAATTTTAGAGTAATGATTAATGCTTGGATTACTACTAATTTATTCATATTATATTGTATTGAGATTATAATAATGTGAACTGATTTAATAACATAGCTAACTTAGCCTGTCAGGATTTAGGAAAATATCTATTCTCTATATAACATCATTACTATGTAGGCCTAATGTTTGCTAAATATATTTATTTTAGACACTTTGTTTGTTTGTTTGTTTTTCTCAAGCAAAACTAAATATATAGATTTATATTTCATGCCTCATGTTTCAACATCTCCTCATTTGTTTATGACATGTGATATCAAGTTATTCATCATCATTAATTATGCTATCATTCTAACCAGTTTAACTACATAAATGAGTTTAATAACATCAGTCCTGAACGATAAGCTACATGCATACTAAAATACATATATAAATACAGTCGACTATACTTTTACAGACCTGTCTGGATATCTCATTCATTAAGTGTGTCTTCTGTCCAGGGCCGTTTTTAGGCATAGGCGAACTAAGCGGTCGCCTAGGGCGCCATCAGCTGAAGGGGCGCCAATGAACGCATATCAGGGGTGTGTGTAAAGGGTGTCAAAGCCACCCTGAAATATGATTGCTGCCCCCACTGGTTCCCCTAACACTACTGGATCAGAGTACTGTCAATTACTGTCTGAATGTTGCATGTAAAGTTTGCATTTGGAGCACTCAACACCATTAGATCAAAGAGCTCGGTCAAAGCTTTGGCAAGATAACGCTTTTTTAACCACACAATAAAGCTAAATTCAAAGGCCAATTAAAAAAAACGGGTACAATAAAAAGTGCACACATCTCTATTTTGTTAGGGCCGTACTTGTGGCAGTCGAGAAATCACGCTGTGAAATGGGCAGATAGTGTAATATTGCTCGGTGTGTATTATAGAGCAAAGATGTAGGCTAACCACACTCACTTTAGCATTTCATGATATCATTATATTTAGACTCTATTAAGCTTTCTTCTCTTACTTGCACCTCCAAAAGGTGTGTGTTTTTGCGCTAATGCATTGTTAAAGGATCAGTGTGTAATTGTCCCATATATAAATTCAACGGCCAATTTAAAAATAGTATAATAAAATGTGCTAATTCATAATATTTATAAGCATTGCGCTATATAAAGGGGAAGTTCAAGCGTCAATGAGAAACAAAGACCGCATTGAATCAATATTTATTCTTGTTACTTTCATGTGACTGGAACAGCTTTTATACGTAGTTTCCAAATTGTATTTGTATATATTTGTTAATAAGGATTACAGTTCCAAAATGGTATGTGTGTATGTATTTGTTAAAAAGGATTAAAATTAATACCAGTAATACCATGTTGCTTTTTAAGATTTGGCTGGGGGGTGCCAATAAGGATTTCGCTTAGGGCGTCAAAATGGCTAGAAACGGCCAGAGTTAGAGAGTTTGTTCTGTGTTGGTGTACAGTCAGTTTATTACACTGATGGTTAATGGCTGAAAGCAGTTCACTTGATTTTGTCCATGGGGAACTGATTGGATGTTTGTGGTTTGATATTGGTCGATCTCATGTGAGTGACAGGTTGCCCCGCCCTTGCGCCAGTAAACACATTAACAGAGAAGAGAAGAGAAGTTTATGAGGCACATGAACTAAAATAAATAATAAATAAAAAGAATGTGCACAGATAAATCATTTATTTAAAAAAATACTGCAGTAATTCATTAAAAACAAGAATTGTTCATTTTGATTTCATGGTAATGTTAAAAGGATATTTCAACAACAACAAAATCTAGCATTTACACACCCTCATTATTATTAACTCACATTATTATTATTATTATTATGTTGTATTTTATTATTTGCTATTTTACTTAAAAGAACGGAAAGTTATTCTCAATCTATTTTTTTCATTATTAGGTGAACTATTCCTCTAATTTGACCAAAATAGACCCCTTATGAATTTTGAAATTGGGTTATATAGGCTATATTTATTATTATTATTTATTTTATTTTTTTAATTGGGTAATAATCCAGAGTAATTAAGAGAGGTTTTCTGCCATCTGAAAAAAGGAGGAATGACAGGTCACCCTAGCATAGTCATTTCCATCAGTGTTAAACTGATTTGGTGGATTATATTGACTTTTTGTTGACCAAGGCTGAACAATCATATCTCAACATATGTGATAACTTCCACAGACACACACATAGAGCTGACAAGAAATCTAGTAGATGGTGCTGCATTTATGCTGCTTAGGTGAACAGTGTGAGTGAGTCATCTCTTCATCTGAGAGACAGCAGCACATCTTTACCTTGATTCACTGACATCAACATCTATTTGTAGCCCACTGACTCACTCCCCACACACAGGAAAACAGCGAGACATCATTCACTGTAACACATTTCATACTATGGAAGTTTGTTTCCACCATGTATTTTAAAAAAAAAACAACACCAAAAAGATTGTCTTTTTATCTCACAATTGCAGGGTAAAAACGTATAATTGCGACAAAACATTTGCAATCCTGACTTTGTTCCTCAGAATAAGAGAATATGAAGATACCGTACATCATGACACTTTGCATGCTGGGACAGTTGCGCCATATTGTGAGGATCACTCGTTGCTGCTGTAACTAAAATTGATACAGATACCTGCTTATATTTTGTTTTTGCTGGGTTCCGACTATATATGTGGCCTTTTTGCAATACATTTTCATCATTTTTATTTTCATATTAAAGCAACAGAACTTTAATAACATTATATTTATTAGCAACACCGCACAAGTGTGTATCATGGGATATCAGTCTTTCATCTTGTAACTGTGGTCCACTACGACAAAGTGAAAGCTGTCCATCTTGCATGCACCACTTCTCTGCAGCCTCCTACTCTCGTCTAAATTTCAGACGAGTGATTTGTCAAAAATGCCAAAATTACAGCAATATCATATAGTAGAGTTGTTTGGGGATGTAAAAGCGTGATCTGCCTGATGTTGAGTAGACCCTTATTAGCTGATAGTTCTGATTATGTTCAAGATGTACACATTTCTACCATAGTTCTCCTCTGAGAAAACCTAGCGATCAGGTGTTTTCAGTCTCGTCTGAAATGAGCAGTGTTGGGGGTAACGCATTAAAAGTAACATGTATAACGCAATCAGATTATGTTTTGATGTAAGGAGTAAAGTAATGGATTACAAGTAACGGGCATTATGTAATCAGATTCCTTTTTTTGATGTTACAAGTAAAGTAAGGCATCACAAGTAACAATGTTTGCATACAGGGCTGGTGCGTGACTATAGGCGAACTGCAGCCGCCTAGGGTGCCAGCATAGTCAGGGCGTTAATTTTTTTCCATTTAATTTATTTATTTATGTTTTTTTTGTGTTTTTTTTTACATTAGTTTGAATTATTGCAATTCCATCATCAAGTTATCACTTCATTAGTTATTCTATATATAAATGAACTTTCCTTCATTCGAGTAGCCTACCACGCCCACCCCATCCCGCCAAATTCCTGCCCCACATAAAGCGCCATCACTCTACATGAAAAACTCTCTATGTACATCCAAAAATATCATCAAAATGAGAAAAAAAAAAAAAAAAAAAAACCCTGTACATCAATACAAAAGATGCTTTTACTGCTGGTGGCTAATGATTTTAAAGCCTGACACGCGCTTCTGAAAGATAGGCTTAGCCTATGCATGTTTAAGTTAGCTATGTGAGAGAAAGCGGGGGAGAAGAGAAGTTATGTGGCTCATCTTATTGTGTGCGTAATATTTATATATTCCAGCTAACATTTGGACATTTAATGACCGTTGAAAAGACGTTCCTCTGACACGTCCTGTCATGGTTGAAAAATAGTTCCAAAATGAAAGTTGATTGGATGTACGTTGAGCATATCTGAATGCATTTTTTGGAAATGTAATGTTAATTTTTTTTTCCTGATTTATGCCGTCCTACAGTGGCTATTTTTGGCCAGAGACACAATGTTGCCATGGGACCAATGTTTGCTGGGATGCCATATTGATAATAATATTTATAACCACTACGAAGAGCTGTGTTCGCGCAGAGACTACCACTGATTTGCCTCTTTCTGTGGGTCATTCATAAAAATGAACAAGAATCAAAATCAAATCAAATCAAATCAAATCACTTTATTTGTCACTCTACATATGCACAAGTGCAACAGTAGGTGAAATTCTTAGGTGCAGTTCCGAGCAACATAGTAGTCATGACATGACATGTACAACATTTAAAGCAGCATCAGATTACACATCTGATGCGCACACAATTACTCACAGCACAGTATACACTACAATGAACAATAAATAATTTACACAATGTGAGTGTAGTTCTCACAGCTCTAAACAATATACACATACTTACAATATACATATACTTTAAACAATATACACTAAACATACACTAAACAATATACATTACGCTATAATAGTAATAATAATATACAATGTACAGTATACAATATGTTCACAAATTGAAATCCAAAGTGCAATAGATGCTGTATGATAAATAAATGTGTATATAATGTGTGTGTATCTACAGTTTGTTGTGCTGAGTGATATTCTGTCCAGTGTGTGTTGTGATCCTGATGGATCAGGAGTTAAGTAGTCAAATTGCTTGTGGGAAGAAGCTGTTCTGGAGTCGGCTGGTGCGTGTTCTGATGCTGCGGTACCGTCTGCCTGATGGCAGCAGTGAGAGCAGCCCATGGTTCGGGTGGCTAGAGTCTCTGATGATCCTCTGAGCTCTCCTCACACACCGCCTGGCGTAAATGTCCTGGAGGGAGGGAAGCTCACCTCCGATGATGCAGCTGGCCGTGCGCACTACCCTTTGCAGGGCCTTGCGGCTGCGGGCGGTACTGTTGCCGTACCAGGTGGTGATGCAGCCAGTCAGCAGACTCTCTATGGTGCAGGTGTAGAAGCGTGTGAGGATGTGGCGGTTCATTCCAAACCTCCTCAGCCGTCGCAGGAAGAAAAGGCGCTGATGAGCCTTCTTCACAACGGCCTCGGAGTGGACGGACCATGAGAGTTCCTCTGTGATGTGGACACCAAGGAACTTGAAGCTGCTGACTCTCTCCACCGGTGCTCCATCGATGGTGATGGGGCGGTGTTCTCTCTCATTCCTCCTGAAGTCGACCACCAGCTCCTTGGTCTTGCTGACGTTGAGGGAGAGGTTGTGCTCCTGACACCACCGTGTCAGAGTGTGCACCTCCTCTCTGTAGGCCGTTTCATCATTGTCGGTGATAAGACCTACCACCGTCGTATCGTCAGCAAACTTGATGATGGTGTTGGAGCTGTGGGTTGCCACACAGTCATGTGTGTACAGGGAGTACAGGAGTGGGCTGAGAACGCAGCCCTGAGGGGCTCCAGTGTTGAGAGTCAGTGATGAGGAGATGTTACTGCCCATTCTGACCACCTGGCGTCTGTTTGACAGGAAGTCCAGGATCCAGCTGCATAACAAGCTGTTTAAGCCTAGAGCCCGGAGTTTCCCGTCAAGTATGGAGGGCACAATGGTGTTGAATGCTGAGCTGTAGTCCACAAACAGCATTCTCACATACGTGTTCCTCTTTTCCAGGTGGGAGAGAGCAGTGTGTATAGTGGATGAAATGGCATCATCAGTGGAGCGGTTTGTGCGGTATGCAAACTGCAGTGGGTCCAGTGAGGGGGGGAGAACAGAGCAGATGTGGTTTCTGACTAGTCTCTCAAAGCATTTGCTGATGATGGGGGTCAGAGCAACAGGACGCCAGTCGTTTAAGCAGGTGGTTTTTGATTGCTTAGGTACAGGAACAATAGTGGACGTTTTAAAGCATGTGGGGACCACAGACAGGGAGAGGGACAGGTTAAAAATGTCCGTGAAGACTCCAGCCAGTTGGTGCGCGCACGCTCTGATCACACGGCCGGGAATGCCGTCTGGACCCGCGGCTTTACGGACGTTCACCCGCCGGAAGGATCGGGTTACATCCGCGACAGATACGGAGAGTGCACTAACCTCTGTATCTTCAGCCGCGAGCTCTCTCTCCGCGAGGGCGGTGTTAGTTCCCTCAAAGCGAGCATAGAAGGTGTTGAGCTCGTCCGGGAGAGAGGCAGCGGTGTTCACGGTGGAGTTTGTGTTCCCTTTATAGTCCGTGATGGTGTTAATTCCCCTCCACATGCTTCTGGAGTCGGTGGTGTTGAACTGTCCTTCAATCTTGTCCCTGTACTGCCGTTTTGCTGCTCTGATGGTTTTCCGGAGGGCATAACTTGCTTGTTTATGCTCCTCCGCGTTACCGGAGTTAAAAGTGGAGGACCGCGCATTGAGTGCCGCGCGAACATCCCCATTTAGCCACGGCTTCTGGTTAGGGTACAGCCGAATTGTTTTGGTCGGAACAACGTCATCTACGCACTTCCTGATGAAACACGTTACGCTATCAGCGTAAACCTCGATGTCGTCATCAGAGGCCGACCGGAACATCTCCCAGTCCGCGTGATCAAAACAGTCCTGTAGCATAGAATCTGATTGGTCCGACCAACACTGGATGGTTCTGAGGGCGGGTGCTTCCTGTTTGAGTCTTTGCCTATATGCGGGCAAAGAGACTTGTGATTTCCGCATCCCCCTATGTCGAAGTGGTACTGCTGTCAGCCCAATTTATCAGCGGCCCACCGGGAATTCTTCCGATGGCTACTCCAGGCCTGTACATATGCTACTCTTATTATATAATATAAAACAGAATTTACATTTGCAATAGTGGTGCTGATTTGTTTTTAACATTGCAGAATCTGAAAACATGCTTCTGCATGCTTTTATTTTAGTGCAATTTTATCAATTAACAAAATCTCCAGTAGTTCACATGCATGTCAAAGATCGTCTTTAATTGTGAGTGTGTGGGGGTGGCGTGACAGTGTTTTGCCTAGAGCAGCAGTTGAGCTTGTGCCGGCCCTGATTGCATAATCAGATTACTTTTTGATCTAACGAGTAATGAATTGTGCCTGCTGCACCCATGGTACGGCAGCAAAGTTCCTTGATTATTACGCAGGAATGAGAGTATAGTTCCTAGCCATATTGGCCTAGAAAATCACAACTTTTCATTTGCTGTCGATCTTATTACACGATGTAACCACAGAAGAGTCAAGTTTTAAATGGGAAAAATATCTAAACTCTTAGGTCATTTTTTGAGCGAGATGCTAATGGTCTAATCAGATTCAATTATCTATGCTAAGCTATGCTAAAAGTGCTACCGCCAAACACGGAGATCGGCTGAATGGATTCAAAAACTGTAAAACTCAACTGTTTAACTCTAGGGGGGGATTGACATACAACGGATTGCCACTTGGTGGCAATGTATAGGATGATGCACTAGAGTCCACTGTAGAGGTTGATGTGCAACTATGCCATCAAAAACTATGCATATGCAAGAAAATGCTTTTTGAACAGCTGTCCACTGTGTGACCTCTATGCATGAAAGGGTTAAAGCAGACTTTAGATTGGTTAATATAAGCCATCAATCATTCCCTTTCACTGCACTCCATTGTCACATGACAGTGCGCTAACAAGCATGCAAAATGTAAAGAGCTGAAGAAGAGAAGGATTTTTGAAGGGGCAAGTGAAAGAGAATTTTAAACTGGCTGATTAAAACGTCAATAATCAAAATTAACTCGGGAATCACCAAGCACGAGAGTGATTCTGATTTTATTTCATTTAGTGTAAGTGGCAATTGATGGTGGATAATAATGTACGTTCTATAATGTTACTGATGGTAACAAGGTTGTGCTGTTGAGTCTCGTGCAGCCTCTCAAGGAGAAATCAAAACAACTGAGTGCAGCACACACAAAGAAACTTAGTTAACATACTATAGTGGATACTCCATAGTGGATTCCAAGTGATCGAGGGCTTAGGACGTTCCAATTCAGCCCATTGCAAAGGTTCCGCCAATAGTGGGCACTCATACAACATAAGCAATGACGCACATCTGAGTGAACGAGATGGAGGGAAGTTAGCAAGTAAAGGGCATAATAAAAACAAACTGGAATGCAGCCATAAACAACTGCCTCATTCTTGAATGAATCAGCGGTTTGAACAAAAAAAAAAAAAACGTTTTTATCAATGACTCAATGACTCACTCATTAAGATGGTCACTTGCCACCACCTACTGGCATCATTCTTTCCAACATTTCTTATTTGTATATTCAAAATATGGACCCACTTTATATTAGGTGCCTTAACTACTATGTACTAACATGTAAATTAATAATTTGATACAAATCACTTGTGCACATACATGTTTTTACATTGTACTTATATTAAAATAATTACCTGCATGTAATTACATATGTAATTGATTTCTGTAGTTACATTTATAATTACACTGTTGACACTTCCTTTATACCTAATCCTACCCTTAAACATACCCATACCATCACACCTGTCCCTAACTTTACTCGTATCCCACCTCAATATCAGCAAACGTGTTTTGCAATACAATATGAACACATTAAGTACAATTTACTTTTTTTTTTTTATGTAAGTACATAGTAGTTAAGGCCACCTAATATAAAGTGGGACCCAAAATATATTTAAAACGATCTCATAACCTTATTCAAAGCAACTATAATTTTTCAGTGTAAATTATTTAATTTGACTGGCAACAGCCCTTGTCACATGTTTAGTCTGGTTCTGTTGTGTTTTTGCATGTGTCACATTTCTTTGTCTTAGTTTCCCGCCACTTGTCTGTTTCCTTGGTTACCCTCGTTAGTCTAGTTCCCTTTCAGTCGGTCACGTTCGACGTACGTCGGAACTGACCGACAAATTAGGATCTATTTTCAGAGACCAATCTACTTCGAGTGTATAGAAACGAGCCAATAAACATTGGCATGCGGTTCACGCACCACCCCACAGCGTGGGTATAAAACACGGAAGTGAACAACGCATACCGCTTTCAACTTCGGAGCCGATGGTTTTGTTGCTTACCTGCACAAGACTGTTTCTACTGAAGAGTGTTCGTGAGCGAGTCTGGAGAAGCTGCTCTTCCTGGTGTTGGCGTGACGGCGCGAGTCAGCGAGTGGCTGCAGAGAGAAAAGGGGGTGTTTCCTTTGAGTGCTCACCCGCGGGCTTGCACTATCGGACCGCGGGGAGCCGCGGCCATCTCCCTGAGTGCTTCAGCACTATAAAAGAGCAGTTTTCCACTCCTAAAAGAGCATACACGGTTTGACCCTGCGTCTTTTTCAAGATGTCATTCAAACCGTGTGTTTCTGGATGCCGTCGTTTTCTGTCCTCAGTTGACGGTCATGATCGTTGTCTCACGTGTTTGGGCGTTCAACACGCTGAGGCAGTTTGTGAATGACTCATGTTCCCACTGCGGGAACATGACCATCGCAGTGCTTAGGTCTAGGCTCGAATACCTTAGAAGGGGTGGAGTCCCATTGGGCTGCTACTTTGGCTGATGCCTTTGGTGGAGATCTGAGGGTGACGGTCAGGGCTTCCCCGACGGGCCAAAAACCCCTTGGGCCCCTCCCACCCTCCACTGCGCCGGTGGAGCTTTCGGTGGAGCTTCCGGTGGAGCTTCCGGAGGAGCGCGCTCGTCCTTCCCATGGGGGGCCAGCCGTTTCCTTTGGGGCTCCGGCTGAGGACATGATTTCGCTGGCTGCATCGGAGGATGAGCTAATGGGTTCTGGAGATGACGACCCGGCTGCGCTGCCCCCTTCGGGTGTGGTAGCATTGTCCGATCCGGATCCAGAGCTTGCGGCTATGCTCTCCCGGGCCGCAGCGGGTGTTGGGCTCGAGTGGAACCCTCCACCGTGTCCCGAACCCTCGCGGTTGGATGACTGGTATCTCGGGGCGGCTTGTGCTGGTTCTCAGCGCCCCGCCCCAGTGCCATTCTTCCCGGAGGTGCATCAGGAGCTCACGAAGTCGTGGTCTGCGCCCTACAGCTCCCGCCATCGATTGACTGACTCCTCTATCCTCACTACCCTCGACGGTGGTGCGGCTAAGGGTTACGTGGGGATACCTCTGGTCGAGCACGCCGTGGTGATGCAACTGCGGAATGCCCCACGTCTCCCCTCCCGGGCGTGTAAGTTCTCGTCCGGGTTACTGGGCAAGTTTTACGCCGCCTGTGGGGAAGCCGCATCATCGCTGCATGCCATGGCGCTCCTACAGGTCTACCAGGCCAAAGCGCTCAAGGAGATGCACGAGGGTAGTGGCGACCCAGGGATCATGCAGGAACTGCGGACAGCGACGGACAGCGACGAAAGTCACTGCCCGCTCCCTGGGTCGGGCGATGTCCACTATGGTGGTCCAGGAACGCCACCTGTGGCTGAACCTGGCTGATATGCGCGAAACCGACAAAGTGCGGTTCTTCTACGCCCCTGTCACTCAGGCCGACCTCTTCGGCGATGAAGCCTCGTTGCCGAGGGCGTCCTCCTGCATCCGCCTCCGCCCCTGCTAAACCCAAGCAGCAGCCTCCACCCGGGAAGCAGGGCGCCGGACGCAAGGGGGCCGCCCAACCCGCTCAGGGTCCCGCTAAGTCTGCCGGCAAACGTAAGTGTAAGCGGCCCTGAGACGGGCAGCCCAGGGACGGATGGATCTGCTCGAGTCCAGTCAGTGTTGAACTGCTTGAATACATTCAAGAGCAGGACGGCGGTCCCACTGAAATTCTTTCAGAGGCTCCTGGGGCATATGGCATCTGCAGCTGTGGTAACGGATTTCTTCATATGAGACCGCTTCAATGCTGGCTACACGACCGAGTCCCAAGGTGGGCGTGGCAGAGTGGCAAGTATCGGGTCCCAGTTACCCCGTACTGTCGCCAAACCTTCAACCCTTGGTCCGACCCCTCGTTCTTATGGGCCGGAGTGCCCTTAAGACAGGTGTCCAGGCATGTTGTGGTATTCACGGATGCCTCAGCCACGGGTTGGGGGGCCACGTACAACGGGCATGCATTCTCGGGTCTGTGGACGTGGCCCCAGCTGCATTGGCATATCAATTGCCTGGAGTTAATGGCAGTACGTCTCGCGGCAGTAAGTCGCTTCAAGAGGCCGCTTCAGCACAAACACGTACTGGTCCGCACGGACAGCACTGCGGCCGTTGCGTACATCAACCGTCAGGGTGGTCTGCACTCCCGTCGCATGCTCCAACTCGCCCGCCACTTCCTCCTGTGGAATCAGAAGCATCTGAGGTCGCTTCGTGCCATTCACATCCCTGGTGCGCTGAACCAGACAGCCGACAAGCTCTCTCATCAGTGTCCACTTCCGGGAGAGTAGCGACTCCACCCCCGGTCTGTCCAGCTGATATGGGACCTCTTCGGAGCCGCGCAGGTGGACCTGTTTGCCACTCTGGACTCGTCCCATTGCCAGTGGTACTATTCCCTGAACGGGGGTACCCTCGGCATAGATGCACTGGCACTCAGCTGGCCCCGGGACCTACGCAAATATGCGTTTCCCCCAGTGAGCCTTCTAGCACAGACTCTGTGCAAGGTCAGGGAGGATGAGGAGCAGGTCTTGCTAGTTGCGCCCTACTGGCCCAACCGGCCCAACCGGACCTGGTTTGCCGAACTCACACTCCTCGGGACAGCCCCACCCTGGCCGATTTCCCTGAGGAAGGACCTTCTTTCTCAGGGAGGGGGCACTCTATGGCACCCGCATCCAAACCTCTGGATACTCCATGTCTGGTCCCTGGACGGGACGCGGAGGTTCTAGGTGGTCTACCACAAGCAGTGGTAGACACCATCACTTCGGCTAGAGGCACCTCTATGCTTTGAAGTGGAACCTGTTCGTTGAATGGTGTTCTTCTCGCCGCGAAGACCCCCGGAAGTGTTCGATTAATGTTGTGCTTTCTTTCCTACAAGATGGGTTGGAGCGAAGGCTGTCTCCCTCCACCCTGAAAGTGTACGTTGCAGCAATAGCAGCGTATCACGATGTAGTTGAAGGTAAATCCTTAGGGAAGCACGACTTAATCGTCAGGTTCCTCAGAGGTGCGAGGAGACTAAATCCTCCTCGTTCTATCTCGCTACCCTCTTGGGACTTAGCCTTGGTGCTCAGAGCACTTCAGGGCCCTCCTTTTGAGCCTTTGCAGTCCGTTGAGTTAAAAATCTACCGTCTATGAAGACGGTACTCCTGACTGCATTTGCCTCAATCAAAAGGGTGGGGGACCTGCATGCATTTTCAGTCAACGAATCGTGCCTAGAATTCCGGATACGTGCCCAAGGTTCCTACCACTCCCTTTCGGGACCAGGTGGTGAACCTGCAAGCGCTGTCCCTGGAGGAGGCTGACCCAGCCCTGGCTTTATGTCCCATCCACGCTCTTCGCGCTTACGTTGACCGGACACAAAGCTTTAGGACCTCAGAGCAGCTCTTCGTCTGTTACGGAGGCCAGCAGAAGGGAAAGGCTGTCTCCAAGCAGAGGTTAGCCTACTGGATAGTGGATGCTATTGTCTTAGCGTACCAATCGCAAGACGTGCCTTGCTTGTTCGGGTTGCGAGCTCACTCCACAAGAAGTGTTGCTTCATCCTGGGCACTGGCTCAAGGCGCCTCGCTGACAGACATCTGTAGAGCTGCGGGCTGAGCGACACCTAACACATTCGCTAGATTTTATAGACTCCGTGTGGAACCGGTTTCTTCCCGTGTACTCGCCTCCAATGGCCGGTAGACGCGAAGTACCCGTTCCTGTGTCGGCTTGCTACGCCACTCCCGCCTATGGCCGGATACGTGCGTTTATCTTCTCCAGTTGTGTTCCCCAGAAATGGTGAACCCTGTCGAGCTCCTCCGTCACCCCTGCAGTGTCAGATGTTGTGGCCGTCTGATGCCAGGCCTGCACCCATATGCTTGTGGAACGTGTGTATTAGGCTGGGTCCATATGTAGCGGTTCCCTCACGGTGACCCCATATGTGTATTCTCCACGGTACCAGCTACCCTACTTGGCTAGCCCCGTGTCTTTCCCTTGACAGAGCCCGCTCTGTCGTCTCTGGGTGTGTTCTTTCCCCCCTGGGACCAGGTTGGATCCACCCCAGAGACTGCCATATGTTGTTACTAGCCATATAGGTTAGTCCGTATGAGTATTCTCCACCTCTCCTCCTCCGCAGGATGGCACCCAGTGAGCTTAAGCAGGGCGCTGGAAGGGCCAGCACCCTGGCATTTTTGTAGGGATCCCAATTCGTCGGTCAGTTCCGACGTACGTATGTAACCCTCGTTCCCTGAAGGAGGGAACGGAGACGTACGTCCCATCACCAGGTGCTGTGCTTCAGCTGCAGGCCCGAGTTACATCTCGGCTCCTCAGTTGTAAAAGCTGTATGCGTTGTTCACTTCCGTGTTTTATACCCACGCTGCGGGGCGGTGCGTGACCCGCATGCCAATGTTTATTGGCTCGTTTCTATACACTCGAAGTAGATTGGTCTCTGAAAATAGATCCCAATTCGTCGGTCAGTTCCGACGTACATCTCCGTTCCCTCCTTCAGGGAACGAGGGATACATACGTAACCGAGACATTCTGTTCAGCTGTGTTTACTTGGTCATCATCTGTATCACCTGTGTTTCATTTATCAGTCATCTGTGTTTGCATTTATGTTCCTCCCTGTTCATTCATTCTTTGTCTGATCACCGTTATGAACCGTTATGTTTTGTAGTGTTGTTGCTTTTTTGCCTGGCTTTGGTTTTATGAGTATTAAACAACGTTTGAAATGCATCTCCTGCGTCTTCTGCCTGTTCCTGAGCACACACCCGTAACAGCCCTATAGTGTCCTATTATTCTAATTGAATTTATTGAAAACATTTTAGAATTTAAAATGAAAGATGAAGCATACATTTAATAAGATTAGAGAAAAATGCCCTCTGGGTAAATATCACAAATATGCTGATTTAAATATGATAGAACAGAACACTGGTGAGAATATTGCTTCAGAATAAATTATATTTAATCGACAAGCAGCTTTTTTATTCTGACAATTGAATGACCAATTTACTTGCACATGACACACACACACACACACATTATATAATATAATATATAAACATTTTAGCTGTGGTGCTCCTAAATTTTTACTGGTGCTCCTAACTTTTTAAAGTTAGGAGCACCAGTGCTACCAAGTAAAAAAGTTAATTTTAAGCCCTGAATGGCCATTAAAACAAAATTCCCTAAGTTTGGGAGCACAATAGACGAAGACCCAATAGCTTATCTGGAGAAATGTGCAGAGCATTTAGCTGTGCGACCCATGAGTGATGCTGAGATATATAGCAACTCTACCACTGACACATAGCCTACAGTAAAGGATTGGTGGGTGGCCAAAAATGCATGTTAAAACATGGAGTCGGTTTAAAACTGCCTTTTTGCGGTCCTTTCTACATGATGATCATGAGGTTGAAGCGGAAAGGAGAATAAGAGAGAGAAACCAAGGGATTCATGTGGACTTTGATGACTTGGTTGGTGTGCACAGGAACCTTGGTAGAATGGGACATTTTTGAGGAAATGGCCTTATGGAAGCAACGTCGGGCTGAACAAACCTCCAGAAGAGGGTTCCAGGATAAATCCAGCAGAGGTAAGCCCAGAAGCCACAGCATGGCATTATTGACAAAGAGGTACTATCAAGCTTCTAACCTTGTCTATAACTTTGCTTAACCAACCTTGTGAACCCATTGTAGATACAGGCAGCTCATACGCTCATACTTATTAATTCAGTCATTGTAGAGGAGATGGAAGGATTAGACCGAGTCTTGGCGGTCAAGTTAAGGACAGACATTTGCCATTGCCAACGGACCTAGCTTTTCTGCTTATTAGGCCTTGAGTTCCTTGTTACATGCAGAGTCAAGTTGGATTTTTACACCTCTACCCACCACTACACCCTTCCTCTTGTTGTGACCAACCACCCTCAGTTAACATACACACTGCCAATAGTCCAAGTATCCAGTGACACCGTAGTTGCCATCAAGACACGCATTTTAGTCTGGCAATAGTTCAGAACTGGCTCAGATTTGATAAAAAATATCTTCAGTTATGTTCCGAAGATGAACAATGAAGGAACAATTAAGGTGTTGTTAACAAAGAAAATGTGTGCATTCCAGGAGTGCAACCTCCCAGATTTCTACAGGCTAAAAAAGGAAGCTTAATTTATATAATGAAACCAAAGCAGCATTATAAGGGGAAGATTGAGAAGGAGCTGGTGGATAACAATTTAGACTCTGCCTGGAAAGGTATGAAAACTATTGCTGGCATAAAGAACGATATGATCTCTAAGGTGATACTTGAAGGTTATAGATGTGACAACCAGCTTGCACAAGAGCGTAATTCATTTGAAACCCACAATTTTAAAAATGTAATTTCATAGAGAAAAATCTCACAATGGTTCTGCTCCATTTGATGAACATGATGTGGTTAATATGTATAAACACTCTAAAGAAAAAGCCCTGACCTTGACAATATATGTAGCCGTTTGCTTATCTCTTGTGCAGATAAGGCCAATTTTTTTTATTATTATATTTTTCAGTTGTCCCTGAATCATCAGTGTGCTGAAAATCTGGAAACAGTCTATAGTTATTCCAGTGGCCAAACATAATCCTCCTCAAGCACTAAATTGTTTTAGGCCAGTTGCCTTGACCTTTTTAGCCATGAAGGGTTTCGAAAGAAGCTCGTAATAAAAAAAGGAAATCTTTTCAATTCCTTACAGTTTGTCTACAGGGAGTAGAATATGCTACTGCCACTGAGCCAAACCTGATATTTAAACATTTTGAAGGTTAAATGTCACAGGTTCAGGGTGTGACACCGGCTCTTCCTGTTGTTTGTCCGGTCATTTTTTCTGCAGCTCGTGATTGGATTATCAGTTTAATTACGAGCTGATCTCCCGCACCTGTCGCTCGTTCCCTTTACCCTTTATATGCCCAGCTGTGTCTACCTCTTGTTGTCAGTTGATCACTTCACGTCGTGTGAATGTTTTATGTCTGCACTGTGTTCTGTGTCTTACCTGTTTGACTTTGTTGCTCAGAACCCTTAGACGAGGAGTTGTAGCAAGCCCTGTTTCCCTTGCTGACTCCGTATCATCTACTGCTGGGTCATCCTGCCTCCTGTGTTCCCTGGTGGTCTCTCCAACCAGTGTGTCTGCAGTTGTGTGTGCAGATACAGCGGGAGCCACCATACAGTTTCCTCAAACTGTCACCAGTCACTTTGTTTTGTTTTTGGTGTCTCAGGTTGGCCCTGAATAAACTTGTTTTAATTTTTCACCGCAACTTAAGTCCTCCTTTCATCCGCCTCCCGACAGTTAAACACATGCCAGGATTTTACATCTACTTTTAATACAATTTAACCTGTATTTTGGCTGATAAGCTCTTAACTTGTTGGTCTTGATTTTAATAGAGTTCCAGTTTATCCAGTTCCAGTTTGCTGGATTCTTAATTTCTTAGTGGACAGAACACAGAGTAAAAGTGAACGGGTGTTTGTCTGAGGAGTCATCATCCACAGGGTCTACTCAGGGGTGTCTTCTTTCACCACTTATATTCTTTATACTGATGATTGCAAGTAGTCAGAATGACAACAGATATATTTTTAAATTAGCAGATTATTCTGCTATTGGCAGTCTTCTCCACTTTGATAAAAAATGATCGCAGTCCTTTCATTGATGACTTTGTAAATTGGTGTGACAGGGCATTTCTGCAACTAAATGTTGCAAAGAAAAATAAATGCTTATTGATTTTAGACACAAGCCCTTTGTTCCTCAGGGTACTAATATTAAGGGACAGGTGGTTGAAGTTGTGGGAAAGTATGTTGATATGGCAATCTTAGTACCAAGGCTAAAAATGCTCTGTCCAATAGTGAAGGTCAGAAGTAAAATCATAGATGTTGAGCAAAATAATCTTACTAACCTGTACAATAGACAGGTGGTGCAGAAAGCTATTTTATCAGTTAATGCCCACCCCTTTATCTGAGTTTGGGTTTTTTTTAATCTCTGACTTGTGGTTTAGATTTCCTTCAGTTAAGAGTAATAGATATAGATATTTGGTTATTCCCAAAGCCATTTCCCTTCTAAATTTAGGTAATGAAGGTGAGTTATGGTCAGCAGTGTTTTGATGTTGTTTATATTCCACTTTTTTGTGGTATTTATGTATTGGTTTTGTATTATGTATTTTAGGGTCTGTCTGTCCGTTAAGCCAATTGCCCCTTGGGGGACATAAGTAAAGTTTAAACTGCAGTAGTCATCTTATCTTAATCAGGGATATTATTTGAGTGTGGCTATTATTATTATGAGAATATAACGATATTTGCCATGCCGTGATTGCTTGTAAGAAACGTGAAAGCCAATAGCAATCTGTGTCATTGATATTCTCACTATTCTTATATTCAATTATTACATTCTCACACTTTTGTAATTGTGGTCATTATTATACTTGAAACGGACTTATCTTTATTATTGTTTGGCAATTTTTTGCAGATAAAATCTTGTAATTTCAATAGGAATCCACACAATCTGGAATTTCTCCTGAGGGCATGTATAAAATATTTTTTTTAAGACTTAATATAGGGATCTTTTTGCCTGCAAAATTACATTGAAACTTCCCTAATATGACCACACTTGTATACTGTTATGACAATGAGCTATAGTCAATATTATGCAATTAATGAATGCATTACATGAATAATGGAAACTTTTGACTATACTGTGATTAATTGATATCTCTTAAATGATAATGTAAATTCAGAGCAAACAAGAAAAACAGACAATCACGGTAACAAACAGTTATTTTTATTCTGTTTGCTGAAAAACAGACATGTTCCAAGAGTAAGAATAGCTCTGATACCTTCTCCTTCCCAATAGCAGATTGCTCAAACCAAACCAGAAGCTTTGATAGTTTGAGAAGATTACCAGTAATCTACACACCTCTTCAAAGTTACAATGTCACATACAGTCATTTTATTTTAAACAAGTACCAATTCTTGAAGCAGCTTATATTATAAACGTTATATGTCAATATCATTTAGGCCTGTCTGAGAGATTAGATTATTAAATATCCTGTGATTAGTTTGAGTTCTTTAGCATTTTTTGTCATTTTCAAATATCTCAATGCATATGCAATATGTTTAACAATAATTCATAATCTATAAATAACACAAAATATTACACTCACAGAAGCAGTTATGGTTTTTCATTCTTATAAACCTTCTTGAAAGTAGTTTACCATGTTAAATCAAAGTGAATAATATGACAATAAAAAAAATGAAATGCCTGCACAAAATAATCGTGGGTTTTTTTAGGAATGAGTGTCACAAACACTTGAAATGAAACTATGCAACAGCAGTGATGCTACCATGAAGCCAAACAGCAACACAAAAGAAAACCAGGCAGAAAGAAAAAGTGGTGTTATCTCCAGAACATTAGCGGAAGCACATGGAAAGTCCTAATGGGCTCCGCTCCAATGAGTGTTATTACCTACAGACAGTGACTGCGCTTAATGTACTCTTGAGAAAACAGAGGCTGAAGCAAGAATGATGTGCTACACAATGAGAGGATATTACATAATCCCACAGGCGTATCTTGACGTTAATCTATTTTCGCCCCTTGATATCGCAAGCAATGATGTATTTGAGTAGAACGGATGCGTGGTATTGAGATGCTGCCGCATGATGTGAAATTGTGGCTTCAGCTATCTGGAACGCATTGAATTCTGTCAACTAACTATTGATTGACTGTAGCAATAGAGCATGAAGCGTTCGCTTGGAGAGATTTGGAGAAAAATTGCACCTTAGGTGACGGCAATGAACCAATTTGAAGGTTTTTGAATGAGCAATAACAAATCACTGTAGTTTCCGTTGACAATATTAGTAAGGCAGCAATGATAAATTAGACAGTAACACGCACAGCCTTCTTTCTGCTTGTTTATGAGTGACTCTAACTAGCTACATCTCATATATAACAATGAAAATAAAAGAGGCTGCAAAGTTTTTTCGGCTTCATTGCAAGATTTGAGTGTAATGGAGAAACTATTCTTACTTATTCTGTATTAATATGCACATGCCTTGACGCCGCTGAAGAATATGTTGCTCTTTGGAACAGCTGCCTAAAGGTGTTCTGATTCCTAGCCGTTGTTATCATTATAGCACGCAAGTATATTTGTGCTGTTTGTCTATTCAGGAGCACCAGTGTTGTGGCATGATGATCTACAGGGTACGCTTACGTTAATCACCATAAATTCTCTCTGTACTCTTGGTCAATATAGACGAATGATATGCGCCAGAGAGTGCAGTGTTATCTATCTCTACTGTTCCTGGAACTGTTGTTTTATTTTGCACGAAACCATTGGAATCCTGATTTGCTGACATTTAACTGTGGGGAGGGCTGAGGTCAGGTTTCTGCCCCGGGTTGGACATTCTGCACCTTGGAGAGTGTCACGGGCACCTTGCCCTCTCCCGGGGTGGGTGCGCGTGTGACGGGCTGAACGGAGGCCTGGATCTCAGCGAGCCGCTCTTTGAAACGCTGCTGCAGATTGAGCTCTTCCTTCGAGCTGCCCTGAGAGCAGGCAGCCAGCAGCAGCCCCACTGCCATCCCGCTGCCACCCACGCAGAACAGCACGGCTCCGGCCAGCTTACAGGCGTCCAGTGCCCGGTTAAAATGCACGGCACGTCCGTCCACGAAGAGCAGCTCGTCTTCTCCGAATGCCTCGAGCCGAGGCGGTGTGGCGTAGCCCACCAGCAGCACAGACAACCCAGCTACCAAAATCAGAGCTCCCAGCGCGAGACAGACCTGACAAAGAGCGACAGAAAAAGCATATTACTATATTCAACAGCAGTGGATTTAGCAGGATGACTGTACTGGCATCTGCTACATAAGTTAATTTATGATTCAACCTTAAACTGACCATCTGATGAATACACACATAAAAAGAATGAACTAGCAGAAAACTTTTGAGTCAGTACATAACCAGCCAGTGTTCAAAACTATCTCCTAAACGTAGCCCGATTCACAACGGTAAGCCTGTAATAATGTGTTATAATTTGAGTGGTACTGATGAATTTCTGATGGAAATTCGAGCATGTCTTTATGTCATTACGTCAGGTCTGTATACATAAAGAAGGAGTCTGGCTAGTAGTCACATGTGAGGATGCTGCAGGTGGCGGATCATTTATAGCCTTTTCTCACAGCATGGAATAATTAAATTTATCATTTTGATGACGGATTATAAACCAGAAAGGTCCAAACTACCAATCATCAGTAATTAACTGGAGATTCACCCGTAGTCCAAAGCAAAAGATTAGACTGTACAGAAATTGACATCTACAGGTTACACTAATACTGTACATACTAAATACACATAGTCACCCAATGCTGATGTTGTTAAGGGTTAGTAGTTCCCCCAAAAATGAAAATTAGCCCATGATTTACTCACTCTCAAGTCATCCTAGGTGTATGACATTCTTCTTTCAGATGAATAAAATCGGATTTATATTAAAAAAGTCCTGGCTCAAGCTTTATAATAGCAGTGAATTTTATTTTATTTTTTTTAAGTTTTTGAAGTCCATAAAAGTACATCTATCCATCATATAACTGCTCCACATGGCTCGGGGGGTTAATAAAGGCCTTCTGAAGCAAAGTGATGCGTTTGTGTAAGAAAAGAATTCCACCAGATTGCGTTCCATATTCAACTTGCGGAAAAAGTGTAGTGCCTTTTGCAGTTCAAAATGCTTACGCTACGTCTGACGACATTGCACACCAGTTATTTTTGACCCTTTAACATTAACAATTTGAGAACAAAGTATAACAATAATAATAAGTTGCACGGTTTGATTTGATGTGAGCTAAGCGATCGTTAGATTTAGTCAGAGCAAGATTTAGTCTCAGTTGGTCAGAACAAAAGTGGCAGATATGTTACTTTAGCGTGGATGCCAGCCGAACTTAGCCCCGCCCACAACATTTGAGGTCGGGCAGTTCGGTCTGGAATTGATCCGTTGTGGAGCAACTATGCCCGAACAGGAGCTGTTTGGACCAATGAAATTGTCAGGGCGGGCTTTATACGATGATGGACAGATGATAAGCAGTAACGTAAGAATCCACGTCACCAAAGAGCGCTTGGGTTGAATGTGTTCTAATCCTAAACGGAGAACTTGTTTGTATATGCATTCACCTTCACTATTTCTCTCAGAAATGATTATCGTGTTGGTAAGTACTCTGTGTATCCTTAAATTGTGTATGGTGTTTGGGGGGTAAAATATGTGGTTTTTTTGGCAGGGTTGCCCATTAAAATTTGCATTCCTGGGTCTAAATATCACATCATTGGGGTCGCTTCAACCCGCAGACATGGAAAAACAGCCCGGAAAACCGCGGACTTGGCAACACTGTGTGCAGTTGAGTTCTGTTGACATTTGACAACTAAAGTTATGCGTCGCTCCGTTGCTCTTATTGGTTGTAGGTCTATCCAGTTGAGGTCTTTCCTGGTTCGGTTGAAAGATGCCCCATAATCACAGCCCAACGGAGCAGTATCAGACTCATATTCTGACTAGAATTGAGTATGACAACGTCAGGCTAATGTTACTTGCTTGTTTAGATGACATTTTGCAGGTAAAATTCTGCAGGCTGCTTCTGCTGCACACTGCTTTGCAACCCACCTCCACCCCAGCTCCTCCTTAAACTGTTTAACTTAAAGGGATACTTCAGCCCTGGGAAGATGAATGTGTATTTAAACTGGGTCATTTATGTAGTAGAAATGTGAAATTATTTTTTAATTTGGTGCCTTCTAAACTGAGAAAAGACAGAAAATGTATTTTTGTCTCATGTGGATGAAAGACAACAACCCCCAGAATGCACTTGCTTCGCTGCCCAACGAGGTATGGGATGATTTTAGACTAAAAATTATTAACAAATTCACACACACTTATCCATGAACTTGATAAATGTTGCAGACATGTTTTACTATCCACAAACAAATGATTTTAACTTGTGTGTGCAAAATACAGAATTACATGAATGTGCAGCGATTTGTACAAATAGAGACAGATAGTTGTGAATACAAAACTTCGATTTTGTATTAAAGGGGTCATATAATGCCATTTAGTATGATTATTTAGTGTCTAAATGAAAAGTTTGTAATATACTTTAATTAAAAATATCATTAGTATTGAAAGAAAACACTAATTTTACCTGGTCAAAAACAGCTGTTTTCAGCAAGCCATTTCAGTGCATGTGACTTTAAATGATAATGAGCTTTGCTCACCCCACCCCTCTGTTCTGTGGGGCGTTTTGACAGAACACACGTGGAGTGTTGCCTTGACAACAATTGAAGGTATATTTTGGAGAAATGGCAAAGGGAGTCTCTGAGGACACAATTTGAACCGGAGTCGGACCCGGAACAAGATGACGGCGCCAACGAAGTTCGACAATTAAGGTTTCTGACGTTCATAACATTTCTAAATGGTTGGTTAATGTAATGTCACTTTGATCTATCTTTGTATGTAACGTTACTGGCAGGGTAGCGTAGTGAGATACAAATGCTATGTGTTAACTGATGTATACGTCATACATTTGCCGTAATGTAACTTGCCCTGTAAACTTTAGCCGTATTCATCGTGAAGGGTGCAAACGATTTGCAAAGATTAATATAAAGGTTAATAAAACGTTACACTCACTTCTTCTGGAGGTGCAGCAGGAACACGAATAGTTGGTAGCGATCCTTTTTTCAGAAGCAGCTTCTTAGCTAAACCTGCTTTATACTGACCCTCGTTTATAAAGCAGTCTGGTGAGAAATGATTCGCGCAAACATGAAAGCATTGATGTTGATTGGGGGGAATATTCCCTTCGAAAACAAAACTCAGCCACTGCGTCTTCAGCGGTTCGGATTTAGGAACATCAAAATGACTGCTGTGTTCGTTATTACGTTATTACACCCAAGAACAGAACACCACAATCGCTTCGATGCCATTCTGCTCCAGCGTATCAACAATGGCGGACTGATGATGACAGCTGGCTCAGGGTGGGTCTGTGTTGAAACGCTGCTGTCAATCAACAATCGTGGGAGGGGCGTCTGACCGTGTGACGGCACATGGTCAGACGGTTCGATTTGAGACAGGGGAAAACATATAAGGAGATAAAAAATAAAAAAAACACTGGATGGATTTTTATCATTATAGGATGGTTGTGTACAGGCACTGCCAACACACATTTCCATACAATCAACTTGTAAAAGTGCATGTACTCCTTTAAGTTAAGTTTAAGTTACCCCTTAACTTAAAGTACCCCTTTAAGTTAAACATTTTAAGGAGGAGCTGGGGTGGAGGTGGGTTGCAAAGCAGTGTGCAGCAGAAGCAGCCTGCAGAATTTTACCTGCAAAATGTCATCTAAACAAGCAAGTAACATTAGCCTGACGTTGTCATACTCAATTCTAGTCAGAATATGAGTCTGATACTGCTCTGTTGGGCTGTGATTATGGGGCGTCTTTCAACCGAACCAGGAAAGACCTCAACTGGATAGACCTATAACCAATCAGAGCAACGGAGCGACGCATAATTTAGTTGTCAAATGTCAACAGAACCCTGCCATATGACCCCTTTAATGTAGGTCAGAATTTGTGCATGCAATGAGTAAGATGTGCATTTGTGGATCCGGTGATGTACATTCATTCATTGACTCGTTTGTGACTCGATCCTATTTGATTAATTTGGATTTTGAGACTTTCATTTCGCCGGTTTGGCTTTGCACTATCCACACACACAGCTGTCTAAGAAAACCTTCTGCCACTAGATGGCAGTATCTGCCAAAACAGACAACAGCACCGTGAGCGTTATTCTGCCTATAAGACGCTTTATGTGTCCTTGTTATAAAAACGCTTAACAGGCTAACGTTAAAAAGGTATTAAAGGAAACTTTGTATAGGCAAGCAGATTAAATCAGGTTATGAACACAACATTGTTCATCACAACATTTTTCTCCCATAGAAAACCATTATAAAATGCTTAATATGCAATATAGCCATGCTCAATACCCTACTTTTAATATCACCGTTTTACTGCAGGAAGCCACATTAAGTGTTTTCTTTTATAATAGACTTTATGGGAGAAAACGCTTATGTATACATGATGAGCCCATGGATGCATTAATGCATTGACAGCGATAATTACAAGTATAAAAATATGAACCCAAAACGTGCAAAATTTCACATTGTTTCCTCGAGAATATTCTAAAACGCTTAATGTGAAAAACGTATTAAGAAGACCGTGAAAGACCAAACTCTTATTAATAAAGCATGTGCACACAAAAAAGGCAGATGAGCCCAGAATATGAACACAACACGTTTATAATTACATGCTTAAAGCATTTTCCTGCACGCTTAACGTGGCTTAATTACAGACGGAATATTAAAAGAACAAATTCTGTAGGCCTACATACCTCACTAATAAAGAATAGGAGAGTAGCTATGTAGTAGCCTATATGTACATAAAAACAGATGAGCCCATTACTTTATAACGGGTTTTCTAGATGTTGTTCAAAACGATGATATTAAAAGTAGGCTATTCACTTTATTGAACATGTGCTATATTGCATATTAAGCATTTTATAATGGTTTTCTATGGGAGAAAAATTTTGTAATGAACAATGTTGTGTTCATAACCTAATTTAATCTGCTTGCCTATACAAAGTTTACTTTAATACTTTTTTAACGTTAGCCTGTTAAGCGTTTTCCTCGTTTTCATAACGAGGACACATAAAGCGTCTTATAGGCAGAATAACGCTCACGGTGCTGTTTTCTGTTTTGGCAGATACTGCCATCTAGTGGCAGGAGGTTTTCTTAGACAGCTGTGTGTGTGGATCGTGCAATGCTAAATTAATCAAATAGGACCGACTCACAAACGAGTCAATGAATGAATGCGCGTCACCGGATCCGGAAGTTTTGTATTCACAACTATGTCTCTATTTGTACAAATCGCTGCACATTCATGTAATTCTGTATTTTGCACACACAAGTTAAAAGGCATTTGTTTGTGTATAGTAAAACATGTCTGCAACATTTATCAAATTCATGGATAAGTGTGTGTAAATGTATTAATCATTTTGAGTCTAAAATCATCCCATAACGAGGCCACTCCCAAAGCCACGGCTACTGGTTATCACTTGCCCACCATGACACCGCCCCCACTGTGGTTTTGATTTTTTAGAGAATAGACACTACAATTAAAAACTGAACGTGTCTTTTCAATAAAGTGTGAGCGAGCCGGACGAAAGTCACGGCATTGCCGACGGATTTCATTCATCACGAGAGCGAAGAGCTGAGTAGAGCTGAGGTAAGCACGGCAGTCATTCACAAAGCGTGTCCAGTCTGGCGCGTTTTCAGATCATACCTATGGAAGCTAAACTTTCATAGGAATTAATTGAAAAGTTGAAACACTCACTTTTCTCTGCACCGCCCAGTTATGAATGCCCGAGGCCGAGCCGAGCGCATTGACATTCTGTGAGTGAGATCCCTCCCCTATGGGCAGGTTGATAACATGCAGAACTATCTCCTTCTACTGGCTGTATCCTCAGATGACGCAAAATAACAATATTTGCGCCATCGGAGGATTTTTTCCAGAAATAAAATGCATAATTTTCTCGTCTCAGGGGGACATGAGGGGGGAAAGTACGATAATTCGAATATACTACCGGGCTTCTACTGATACAAAGCTTAATGCTAAATCACTGAAGTAACCCTTTAATCAATGTCATTCTGTTGTCATTGATGCATACTCTGTTCTAAATGGGGGATTTCGCTGCCCTCCCACTTTAAAAAATGGGGTTGTCCCCAAAATCTGCTGCTGTTCCCTGTCTTGGCTTTTCATGGAGCTCATGAAAAGGATGGGAAATTTAGAACAGAGCTATCGCCAAATGTAAATCTTTGCAAAATATGCCAATAAAAAGTTGACTAAAAGTTTGTCTATGGTGTTTTTGACTTAAGTGGACCTGACTGAACTACAGTTTAAACAATTTTACAGTGACAAAAATAAATATAAAAAAAATTATAAACCACATTTTGGTCAAATAAATTAGCATGTTAAAAGTGTTATAAATAATTGGCTTGATCAAAAACAGCAGATTTGCAAATTCACTCTCTATTAATAAATACAACTGCTGTATTAATAAATACAGCAGTTACCCCAGTACACAAAGCAGCGCTGCAATTATAAGCACTACATTATAAGCCATCATATGGAGGTAAGATGAAAAGAAAATGCAAACATCTAAACATTTCTAAATAAAGTCAGTTCCCTTGAGACGTACATTAAGAGATTTCACCAAAAGGCGACAAGTTTGCAGGAATCATAATCATGATTATTTTGGGCAATATTGAGATCACGATTACTCACTAACTCTAAACATCATCATGCATTAATTAAACTTGAATAATATAAAAATATTAAGTAATTGGTCATTGGTTTGAGCCGAACTAAACATGCCACAGCTTGGCAGAGAGCGCGTTTGGGCTTTTATTAAGAGGTGAAAGCGCATTGCTGTAAAGGAAGTGGGTGTGCTCACTGTGCTGGATTTAGAACACAACACAAAACGAGAGCATCATTGCAGAACTGAATCTAGCACAAGAATTGTTTAAAATCAATAATCTTGTGTTCATAATCGTTGAAAGCTACAACAGTAATTCACTTTTTTTTGCCCAGTCTTATCTGATCCTCTGTCTTTACATGACATCTGTGTGTCGGGGTGCACTGGGTTGATACAGCGAGAGCTTTGGAGGAAGAGCCAGGTTTTTGATTCTGCTTATGTTTTCTGTGTTTCATGAACTGAAATTGCTGTCTAATTATTTTTTTTTCTTCTGCAACAAGCTGTTTGGTTGCTTTACATATAAGTCAGATGGTCATGTTCAGAATAAGTTGCAAAGTAAACCATATTTTATACTGACAGTCAGAAGTATGGCTACAATCATGCAAACGTAAAGACAGTTTTACAGCTGCCACTTATAAATAGCACATGGCCACCCTTCACAAAAGCTCACCTTCCAGAGCACAGAGCTCCAGCGACTAGGCGATCTCTGTGTCTGAAAATCTTCATCGCGCTCCCAGATCGAAGCGGTGCACTCCTCGTAAAACTGGTGCAGGTAGGAACGCACCCCGTAACCTTGGTAACCGCTGCTGAGTGCACCATGGCTCTGCTCAGCGTAATCCGACCCACAGATCTCTGAGCAAGAAGTCATCCTTCACATCTGCATGCACGCACAAACAAAACACTGTCATTTAGTTATGCAACACAGACATTTACAAAATGCATTTTATGCTCAAATTAACAATCAGGCAACAAACTAAATCCACAAACAGCGTTCAAGACCAAGTAGTTTTAATAAATAAATGAATAAACAAATAACTAACTAATAATGATTGCTGTGTTATTGCAGAACCAAAATTTGTAAACCGATTTCCTGAATCCTCCCTGTCTACCATTGGTCAGGCAAACATAATGTCCTGTAAATCATCTATGAGAGGTGATTTTTGTGTAGAAGAGCATATTTTAACATTGGAAAAAATGTCATGCTTCAGCTTAAAGCATTCTTTTTTTAAAATAGAATATTGTTTTATTTATTATAAATAGGGGTGTAACGATACCCTCATGTCACGATTCGATACATACCACGATACTGACCTCACGATATGATATTATTGCGATACTACAAGACATCTGGTAAAAGGTTAAGAACATTTTTTTTTACTGTTGATTAAAATGCTAAATTTGGTATTACATTAGGGGTGGATATGAATAGGCTTGGACCAGGTGTTGGTAACCTAAAGCACAGGACAATGGTGACACCAGAATACAAATATTCATGATTCTGAAGCTGAAAATATAGAATTATTTTAGACGAATATGCTTGCACTGTCACTGACTAGATATATTTAAAATGATGTAGGCTTCTTTTTACTGGTAACAAACATTTGGCCTTATCAGGAGCCACAAATATCACCCCGTTGCATTATACATTATATTCAACATTATTTATAGTAGTTTTATGTAGTACTGACGCTTGAATTTTTTCTCACAATATAATTTTATTTTGGGTGAACTGTACACAACACAGATTGTCACTATCCACGTATTGTTGCATTTTTGTATTGCGATATTTTGTGACATGAAATATTGTTACACCCCTAATTTGAAATGATTCATCTGTGGAAATCATTGTCATCATCTTGCAGCGATATCTCTTCTCTTCTCTGATGATGTGTTTACTGGTGCAAGGGCGGGACAACCTGTCACTCACATGAGATCGACCAATAGCAAACCACATCCATCCAATCAATTCCTAGACAAAATTAAGGCCTGCCCTATTGTTGTTGTTTCAGAAGTCGTTTCACTTGGATAAACGTTACAATAGGGAAGAAAAAACTATCTCAACTTCTGTTTCATGCCGACAGCCGAAAAACAGATCTGATCACTGTGATACTGGATGTGTTCAAACACCACATGGTTTTCAGTGTCAGTTATTGCTGTTTAGGTTCAGATATTAGCATTTCTAAAAGATGGTTTGCATTGAGAGCACAAGGGGAAATAAGGCTGTTAGCTTCCAGCAGAGCGCTGTAATTAAATCACGACTCAGTGTGTACCTGCTGAAGCCCATGAGGAAATGACTCAGCTGCCCTTCAGCATAGCTCTCTTCTGACAATAACAGTTGGTTTCATTTGAATGTTTAGGCTCATTTTGTAATTAAAGTAATGTCATGCAGAGATACAAAAAATAGGCCACATTTACCCATCATCTGTAAAAAAAATTCAATACTTTATAACAAAATATGCTAATGTTAGCTTATAGAGGGCATCGGTGCCTGCCCACTTTTTCAGTGATGTTGGTTCCTGAAGTATTTTTTCTATTAATTTTCCCATAGGGATTTTAAAAAAGTCTTGGTTTAAGCATTAAACATGAACCGAACCAAACCAACTAGCTAGAGATGAATCACAACATTATAAACTGATTTGTAGCAAAAAAAGTATTTGAAAATCAGACAAAAAAACACATATGCAACACATATACTGAGAAAGAACTACAATCCCATGAAGCATTGAACGATAATTTAAATTAAAACTGTAAAGAGAAAAGTAGAGCTATTGATTTAAAGATGTTGTTTATGTATAGAAACAAAATATTTCACGTTTATTGTAAAAACACACACACACACACACACACACACACATATATATATATATATATATATATATATATATATATATATATATATACACACAAATATTTAATAACTTTGAAAGCGTAGGGACGCAAACTACATTATGGACCTGTCCCAAAAGACACCCTAAACTCTTGCAGTCATTCTATGAGTCTGCACTTTTGTGATGTAACACCGCTTTGACTGTTGGGAAGAAGTCTGCTGCTGAGCTCGCTTCAGTGTGGGCTCTGCAAAAGTGCGCATCGAGGACCCATATATCGACGGGAAAGGGGGCACTCACGAGCACCCTTCTAAAACCGACAAGTGGGACACCCTACGGTCTCATGGACTTGACAGACACACACACACACACACACAGCAGCAGCCATTGTAAGTCCGTAAGTGCATATGAAGTGTGCCATTTTGGGACAGGGCCTATGTCATTAGCAGGATTTTCTTGTCCTGATATCTGACCGGTGAAGATTTATTTGCAGAATCATGAGTAATGTAGTTTCCCACAAGGAATTCCACTGTTAAACATGAATATAAAAAAAAGGAAATAATGTGGGCGGATGGCTTCAACAAAAGCAATTACCATCGATTAACAACCTCGTAACTCACAGTAGGTCTGCCTTTGACGGTTAAGTTATTGTTTAAAAGCTATTCCCCTATGGAGAAAATGAATGGGATTTGAACTTCTGGAACCAGATATTTGTCATCCACTTGGAGTAAATTCACATGATCATGTTTTCTTGATAAGACACCTAGTCAACCACCGTCTATGGATGAAATAGCCTACCACATGAAAAAATTCAGCTTTCTTTCTAATCATACATAGCCTATTATTCATTATTAAATATATTATCAGTAACAAATGATAACAATTGACACGAATTTGTGAATGTCTTTGAATTTAGTTTGAGTGCATCTGTGTAACGCTGAAGGTTTTCCTGTGATGATAAAACAGTAAACGTCACATATGACGTAATTACAAGCTCTTCATGTCATCTGATGTTCCTGAGCAACTGAGACACTCTGTCCTCGACAGTCCCCTCATTAGAGATCTGCAAATATATTAATACCTGCTGGCATGTCCGATGCACCAACGAATGTTTTTTTTTTTTTTTTTTTAAACGTGTCGGTCTTATCCAACAATACAGCACAAAACAGCCTTTTAAACATTTGATTATCACTACTATATTAGTAGATCCATCCATCCAGCAGTCACAGTCCTATCAAACGTGTCCTTCGTGACAGACATAACAACGATGATATCTGCTATAAAAGCTGTCGAAGAGGGTTCGACAGATCAGTGTTTGTATAAAAGAATAACAGTAAATATACCTGTCATTACCGGGCTGGAGCGCGATCGCAGCTCTTCTTCACCCTGCACAGCCGACGATGCGTTCGACTCACAGCGACGCACTGCGCATGCGTCACATCCACAGAGGTGGGAGTCTATCCTGATCAGATGCTTCTCTGAGTCACCTGAAAACAAGTGCGATGAATTTTAATGAGATTTAAATACCTCATCAAATGAAAGAAGCTACTCTGCCCTTGCTCATATGTTCCTTGTATGAATACTCAATCATATCATCACTATTTATTTATATTATTGTCATCCATAATTAAATAGGCCTATAGGTAGGCTATTTTGCATTGTGATTAACATTTAAGCCTTTAAAAATGTGTAATTACACCATCACCATCTCCAAGACAAACTAAAATATTTTTGTCAATAAAATACATAGAATAATGACATTTTTTAATAATTAAAAATCTAAAACTTTTTAGTTTGACAACAAACACACAGCAAAACACAGCTATACAGTAAAGTTCAAAATAATTCATTATTTCTGATTATTGACTCTCACTCTCAGTCTTTATTCACCTTTTTCTCGTGGTTTCTCAATAGAATTAATAAAAGTGTAAAATAGAATAGCTATAGGTGCACATTTTAACGCAGTGTTACATCATGCCCAACCTGCACAACTGGGATTTAAAACCAGCTAGTGTTTTTTGCTGTTTAGATCAGCATTAAATAACTATGTTAACTGTTAAATAACAGATATAAGATTAAAATAATGTCAGATTTGTCTCATTTTAAATAAACACAAAAAACAGAGATGAAACATTAACTTTAGTAGGAAATTTACTTTTGCTACACAATAAATTCCAACAGTGATTCTAACAAACACAACTTTACTTAATGTCTTAACTTAATTGTAAAAATCTTGTAATCTGTACTATTCACATATACTATATAGCTACCTTATTTACTCAGAAAACCCAAGTTAAGATTAATTGATTGGTTTTAGGTGGGCAATTTAGTCTTTTAACTTCTGCAGTTATTTTTCGCTGTTTGCATTCACTCATTTCCCATACTCATCTTGAATGTTGAATTGTCAATACAACTGAAAAAATTGAGAGAACATCACATAAGCTTACATCATAAATTGATGTTGATTTTCCAAAAATGTTTTTTGATTCCCTATAGGTTTTTTGACGCAGTTATTTGATTTCAAAGAAAGGCAAGAGAAGATATATGTGTGTGTGTGTGTGTGTGTGTGTGTGTGTGTGTGTGTGTGTGTGTGTGTGTGTGTGATATCTAACATAACTATATTTTATGTTGGATAGTGATCTTTTATAATTGTATTGCTAACACTTAGATCATCGCCTTGTGAAACTTTTAATTGGGTTGATATAATCCTTCTATATTTGTGACAATATCTAGTAATTGATCATGCTTGAGTCACACACACACACTTCAACATTCAGCATCAGAACACAACAATGGTAACAATGACATTTTATCAAAGTAAATTATTAAGTACTCTCAGTTATTCTTTAGTTACTAGAACTTTTATGTAAGTGAACAATACTAACTAAGCATTTGTCAGTACAACATGCTATTCCTATTTCACTTTACAAGTTTTTTTTTTAAGGCAATCGGTTTGCATGCTTTTTAAAGGGTTACTTCAGCGAGCATTAAGCTTTGTATCAGTAGAAACCCGGAAGAATATTCAAATTATCGTACTTTCCCCCCCTCATGTCCCCCTGAGACAAGAGAATTATACATTTTATTGCTGGAAAAAATCCTCAGATGACGCAAATATCATAATTTTGCGTCATCTGAGGATTTTTGGCCAGAGGAGACTACAGCCAGTAGAAGGAGCTAGTTCCGCATGTTTTCAACCCGCCCATAGGGGTGGAATCTCACTCACAGAATGTAAAAGAGACAAAAATAAGTGTTCTGTCTTTTCTCAGTCTAAGGCACCCAATTCAAAAATAATTTCACTACAATAATTTTTACTACATAAATGACCCAGTTTAAATACAAATTTATCTTCACAGCACTGAAGTAAGTCTAACTAATACGATTTTACAGTGTATGGTTAAATAAATATTCAGTGATATCTTCCAAAGATTTTTTAATTTTGGTGCATTTTTTCTCTATATAGTGTTGATCTGAAGTTTCGTCATCCTGGCATATGTGGAAAGTTTTAAAACGTGTGTTACAGTTAACCCTGCGTTAGGTTGTGCCCCGTCAACCCTGACATCATATGTATATCAAATGTTAGCATATAGAAAATGCACACATTTGTGGTTAATTGCTGGAACATTTTTAAAGGTTGTTTATTTCATAAAACACTTGCATGTAAGTTTTTATGCTTTTTTGCCTTTTTAAAAAATAAGATTTTCCAGCATTATATTTAAGAAGCTCTACCTATTATGAAACATGAGGTAATACATTTGCTATATTAGCCAAATTTGCTATATTAGCAAAATTAGCATAAAACTACATTTTCTTGGTAGCTGAAATATTGCAGAAAGGCAACATTTCTTTCAAAATAATACCTGCTGTTCCTTTTCTTAATCATAGTTTATAGTGAACATTTTATTTCACTATATTTTAGTACATTTTAAAAAGTGGTGATGTAAGTAGCACGGAACTCATTTGAGATAAATCATTAATTTGTTGTCTTATTGTTGAGTACTTTAATTGAAGGAATTTTAGAAGAAACAGCTGAGACCAAGTTGATACTGAAATAAAACATGAGGCCACCATTTAGTCTGCTGAGCTATGAAAGAGAAAGCTTTGAGCAATACAGCTTTGCTCTGTACATCTGGATCTGTGACTAAAAATCTCCTTGTGTCATTACATTTCACATTGAAAATTACACACACATCAACATCATCACAGCTTCCCGTGGAGTTAGACTAGATGAAAGACCATTTTAGATCAGAACGTTGCCGTCTAAACTGATAATTGCAAAGGTTGTTAATCAATATTCTGTAATTAACAAAACGAGAACAGGCTGAGAACTTTTCTTTTAGGCTACTTAACAACTGCAGTATCCCCGCAGACTGGTCTCTTTTCCAACTGTAACTAGTGAATTATTTACATTCTGAGCACTGGTTGTTTATTGTGAGCTCTAGGCCAAACACAATCTAATGACTAATCAATAGTCCTCCTTTCAATCACATTGTACAATTCCATGTTTCACACTGTTCTCAGTCTCAGATTGAGCCCGGCTGTAATTAATGTGTCAAGCTTCTTGTCTGGGCACCATTCTCTTTTCAGTCTTCTTTTCTACGCAGTTTTCTTAGTTCAATATTTGCCCACAACACTGTAAACCCTTATGCTCAAAATACTTCATTGGTTTTAGTAGGACAAACTTAAATTAAACAAATGAGTTCAGTTAAATTAACTGTTATAAGTATTTAGAATTCACAATATTTAGAAAATATATAGAGTTCACAGCACTGACATATTTCAAGTAAACTGAACTGTTTCATTGTGTTGAGTTATGAACTAATTCCCTTTCATTTAGACTAACATAAGTTTAACTGAAACTGGGCTGAGATTTTTTATTTCCCAGCATGCTTTACCCATGGCACTGGAAAGGGAGAGTAAATGCTAAAATTAAGTGTTATATAATTGTATGTTATTTATTTTTTTTTATTTTTTTGTGCAAGATTAATGGTAAGGGAGATTAAGTAGTGATTAACGATTTGTTATGCAAAGTTAGAAGAGTTTGAGAGCAGGTAAGTTACATATTTTAAGTTTCTGCATTCAGTAAGTGCAATGTTAACATGTTAGCAAATTAGGATGTTGCCATTTTATGAATTAGTTTGTTATAGCTAGCAAAATATTTCTTAGCTTAAAAAAAAATCTCATCCAATTTTTTTGAGCTCTGACAACTTATTATGGTTCAATTATGAATTGCTATCAAAATGTATGAGTTAGCTAACTCAGCACTTCAAGTTAGGAGCAATTAACATGCATGAGTACTACAAACTCAAAACTTGATAGTTCTTCTTACTTAAAATTGGGAACATCATAACTCAAAAAAATGTATGTAACTGATTACCTCAATTTTTTGAGTTAGCCTAACTTATTCGGGTTTACAGTGAATGAAAACACTTTAGAATACTGATCCGTTATTTATAAATAAACGTGTAATGCAATATTAACATTCTAGTAATTCCTATTAACTAACAAGAAACTCTGAATAACTTATTAGTAAGTAATAGCGCTCAGTTGAACGTGGTAGTTCACAATTATCTAATCAGTAATACTATTTTTTCATACCTCCCAGAGGACTAATATATACGTATGTTCATAATTAATGAGAGTAATGCACAATGTATAATTAATTCTAAATTGAAGATCATGGTAACTATAGTAATTACTTATATGTGTTTTTTACAACCTTCTAAAGGAATTACTAATTATTTGGATCTGTAGTGAAAAGCATGATAACTGTAAACATTGATTAAAGGATTAGTTCACTTCAAAATGAAAATTTCCTGATATTTTACTCACCACCATCTCATCCAAGATGTTCATGTCTTTCTTTCTTCAGTCAAAAAGAAATTACGTTTTTTGAGGAAAACATTCCAGGATTTTTCTCCCCATCACAGACTTCCATGGCAACCAAAATGTTGAAGGTCCAATTCAATGCCGTTTCAAAGGGCTTTGAAGGGCTTCAGAGGCTCTGCGCGATCCCAGCCGAGGAATAGGGTCTTATGTAGCGAAACGATCGCTCATTTTCCAAAAAAAACAAAAAACAAAGGAATATACTTTTTAGCCTAAATTGCTCATCTTGCACTGCTCTGCGACGTGCCAATGATTGCACAACCACGTAAAGGTCACGCATCATGACTAACATCATGTGTGTATGAATGTATGTATGTGTGTATGAATTTAATTTGAAACCATATCCATGATTGAATTAAGTTTATTCATTTTTTTTTTAGCAGATGCTTTCATTTGAAGTGATTTACGAGCTATTCATCATCAAAAATATAGAGTGACAATTTACATGATTTTTTTTATATTTTGGCATCCAGTGATTTTGCTGTCTGAAATGGGTTTATGCACCAAATATTTCCAATTTCATGGCATCTGTACTGTCATAGCATGTTTCCTCTTCCCCCGCGGGGTCCTCGCATCGACGTGCGCTCACAAGCCATTGACTCAGTACAGAGACTTGGAAACTGCCTGTAATGTTTTTGAGCTTCTATAGCAACCACTTAACGATCTGTTGCTCCAGTGAAGCTGCTCCATCGTAAACTACACAATGGATTCCTGAAATAAGAGTCCTGCATCACCTTTTCACAGCATTTTACAGCCATTCTGACTTTTATATAGCAGCTTTTTTTTTTTTTTGTCGGGTACAAAAGGCTTACAAGCTTCATTTTGTAGATCTTTTTCATTATGATTATTTTATGAACATGCTGATTTTCTGCTTGTAATAAAAGGTTTTGCTGTGAAACAGTACCCGGTATGCATTACATGGCAAAATTACATTTCATTTTCTTTTCTTTCTATCCCAACATGGATATTTATGTGTGGTTCTGCTTTCAATCTCATTATATTATAGTGTCTAACAGTGAATGAGCACCTGGCAAAGGGTCTGATTACAGTGAACGCACACCCTTCGCAGCATGCAAGATTAGTGTATCTTTGTAGTGTATCAGTGTATCTTTCTTGCATCTGTAAATAATGAAATGTTTAAATGTACATGCGTATAATACAGGTCTGAAATAATTTCCTCAGTTTATATTCACTGGTGTTTTCTTTTTGTGTGTGTGTGTCTGCAAAGAAGCAATCTCTCTCATGCTCTATCTGTGTGTGGACAAGCTGTGCCTCTCTCTCATACCGTTTCTATGGTTACAATCACAGAAAGGTCACCTTCTGGAAGTTGCTTGTGAGCCGCATGCGCCGCATGATGACAGTTCCATAATCGCACTTGCAATAACAGCTGATAAAAGCAGACTTCATTAGTGTGCGTGTGTGTGAATCACTCAGATGTGTTACAAGAACCACTGCACTTCATTATAAAAGCATTTTTACTCAGTCAGTTATATATCAGCATTACATAATGATTTAAAAATACATAGTAATCTTTTGATCATGAGTGCAATACAGCTCAGGAAGACCATATTCTCCATATTCACCTGCTGGATAAACAGCCATTTTTCGAAGAATGCTCTAATAGTCTGTCATTGCATTACAGACAGTGGATGATATAGCTCATAAATACAAAATGCCCATGCATCTCACAGTCCCTGTACATTGACTAAAAAAAACAAGATCTGAATGCACTGGAGCAACTGAGTGACACCATCTGCCTCCTAGTGGTTTGTTTTGACATGCCAACAGATTTCAGATTTCATCACACTCCATGAGCAAAGGAGCAATAACAACATTGGAGCTCACGCACATCTATAAATCAGCATATGTTTATTTATACGTATTAATACATCCATATAAAGTGATTCTTCAAGATTCCGGACCATTCCATCAGTCAAGGACACAAACAAAAGGATCTTGTATGTAAATGTAACCATTAAACAAGCAGATCTCTTTGTAGCCAAAGGCTTTTTTCTCCCACACTACATACAACAAGTGATAAGCTCCTTCACCTGAGTTGCTGTAATGGTTGGGTAATCATTTAATAACCAACCCCTGGATGCTCAGTAATCAGGTTACCACCCCAGACAACCTCATCTTAATTTCAAAATCTCTAATGATAGTTTTGATTGGTCATTTGTCACCTCTCCACGCTGATGTATGGAGTTTGCTTTCATTAGCCTTTGCCTCACAGGGAGAACGTTACTGATGTGCCGACCGCTCAATTCATCACAACACATGTCTCTTACCGAGAGCGTCAAAGAGCAAATGAAGATTGTTTTTGAGTAGGAAGAAACAGAGGTCAGTTTTGTCATATGCAAGTATAGACAACGTGTGTTTATAGGCCAAGGACAGTATAAACCAAAGTCTTACAGATGTCATTGTGTTCATATTAACTTTTATACATTTCAAAAATGTTTAAATAAAATAAGTGTAAACAAATAGTATTTGATGACTCTAAAATAATCCCTTGTGAAAGAGAAGTACACTTTAGCATACTTTAAGAGTACTTGGAAATAATATACTTTAATTATACTGAATGTAATGTTTTTTGACGATTAATGCATGTGAATAGCATAATAAAAATTTTGTTTAAAGGTCCCGTTCTTCGTGATCCCATTGTTCAAACTTTAGTTAGTGTGTAATGTTGGTGTTAGAGCATAAATAATACCTGTAAAATTATAAAGCTCAAAGTTCAATGCCAAGCGAGATATTTTATTTAACAGAAGTTCCCTTTCAAAGCCTACAGCGAACGGCTGGCTTGGACTACATCCTGGTACTTCCTTCATAAAAGACGTCAGTAGAACAGTAGAACAGACTAACCTCCGCCCACAAGAATACGCAAAAAGGGGGCGTGGTCTTGTTGCTGTCCCACGTGGAGAAGAGGACGGTCGCATGGAGAAAAGGAAGTGTTGCGTTTGAGTGTGTTTGTCGCCATGTCGTCGAGACGCTGTTATTTTCATCCCGGAGTCAAATCACTTTTGTTTGGCTTTCCCAGGGACGCTGTAGAGATCATTAAGCGCATACATCACCCCGTTAAGAGGTGTGACCTTTCCACGTGCGCTAAGCTGCTGTCGAATCACAACACAGAAACCGTGCCACGTTTGCTAAGATGCGGTCAAATCACAACACGGGAACCGCTGGCACAATCAGAACTCGTTACGTATTTCTGAAGGAGGGACTTCATAGAATAAAGGAAGTCATCAGCCGTTTTTAGGACAGTGAAAACAGCGGTATACAGATAAGTACATTGTGTTAAAAATACTGTTTTTTTTTACACGCGAAACATGAACACATGTTATATTGCACACTGTAAACACAATCAAAGCTTCAAAAGAACACGAAGAACGGGACCTTTAAATGTATAATACCTCTGGGGTTGTAAGGCAAGGCAGTATTATTAACGCGGTACGTGAGCTGCTTACATACATTTATTGTGAAAGTTGCTTGTACAAATTATTTTAAATTGAAAACCTTCAGGTTTATACATCCAACATTATGTATAGCCAATTTAAATTTGGAAACAATATGTTGTATTTATGTCACACTTACTATTTATCTAACAGTTTAAATGTTTTTTTATTCATAAAAATATACAGATGAATTTTAGGAAGGGGGTCCCTCATAAGAGGTTCATCATATTTTGGGGACATTGGCATCAAGTTTGAAAACCCCTGGTTTAGAACACTGTGTTGGCATAAAGGGTCAAGCCTCATAGTGTTTTAGTTCTTATCTTAAAAAGGACTTTCTCTGTATCGCTCGGTAAGTGTTCTTCTTCCTTAGATACCTTATTAGTGGGGTACCTCAGGGTTCCATATTGGGCCCGTTTCTTTTTAATTTATTTATGCTTCCCTTAAGGAGTATTATTAAGAAGCATAATGTTTCAGGGTTCTCCTCTGACAGGTCTTTGTTTCATGTTTCTATGTTTGTGTTGTGTGTTAGCACATGGCTTTGTCTTTATTTGCGTTTTCCATGTGCTCCTCTTGTCCCGCCTCCTTGTTTCCAATTACCACGCCCTCTTATTTAGTCATTGATTAGTCCTCATTTGTCTGAGTGTTGTCACCTGTTCCTCATTTTTTCTGCTCCGTTTATAATGTGTGCTCTTTCCTTCATGTCTTGCCAGTTTGTTAAACATTGTTCAACTGTGTATTTCTGTGCTACCTAGTACTTTTTTTTTCTTGTTGCTAATACCGGTATTGTGTTATTTGTTGAAGTTTCTTATAGTTTTGCAGTGCATTAGTTCTGCCATCGGTCCTGTCTGTCTTGTCTTGTTTCCTGTGTCTCTAGTTCCAGTCCTGTCCGAAAAAATTTGAGCTTTCCTGGCCACTTACTCCCCTTGCTTAGCTGAAAGCCTGGTGCAGAGCCTGAGATACCTGAGTGCAGGACACTCAAGCAGGACGCTAGAAGGGCCAGCCTCCTGGCGTTTTTGTAGGGATCCCAATTCGTCGGTCAGTTCCGACGTACGTCGAACGTGACCGACTGAAAGAGAACGTCTCGGTTACGAATGTAACCCTCGTTCCCTGAAGGAGGGAATGGAGACGTACGTCCCGTCGCCAGGTGCTGCGCTTCTGCTAGGGGGCCGAGTCACTAGTTCGGCTCCTCAGCAGAAAAAAGCATTTATCAGCGGGGCAGAGCGTGGAATGCGAGAATCGCATGCCAATCTCCATTGGCTCGTTTTTAACACACTCGAAGTAGATTGGTCTCTGATATCAGATCCCAATTCGTCGGTCAGTTCCGACGTACGTTTCTTCCGAGACGGTTTCATGACCCTTTAAACGAAATGGATAAGATTTTGTCCATTTTGTGTAAGAAATCTATGTTTTGTATCATCAAACCTTCATCAGTGAGTTTGAGTCTGTGGTCATTCACACTTTGTTCTCTCAGGACTGAGAGACTGGAGTGAACAATGGCCAAATGGTGATGGGACCAGTCTATGATCAATGACATGCTAATTTCATCATTTTTCCCTTCCACAAATGGTGCCTGGCAATTGTTTTTGCAGGCTTACCTTATTTTGGGCAGCCATTCACTGCAATTATAATGCTTGGATTAGCCAGGACATTTTTTAATATTACTCCGATTGTATTCGTCTGAAAGAAGAATGTACATTTACACCTAGGATGGCTTGAGGGCGATTCAATTATGGGGTAATTTTCATTTTTGGATGAACTAATCAGAAAGAGGTGTCATTGTTTATATGAACTGCATTTGTAATGTGTGTTTTTTTTATTTTTATAATCTAATAGTTCAAGACTAAATAAATAAATAACAGTGTTATGTCATTGACCTCACAATGGAATCTTGTATGTTGTTCATGGTCATTTAGAGTCACAGTAGCCATGGATACATCACCCGCTCTGCTCTCAGCAGGATACTGTTTTCTCCAAATGCAATATATATAGAAAATAAAAAAAATCAATGCAGACTGACTCTGATAACTGATGTTATCTAGTTTGAATACGTCTCTTCACTCTACTTATACAGGGAATTTGATTTGACCCATATCATTATTCTGTCTATACCAACGAGTTCAGTCAGTGCAATATTTCCATTAACACATAATATTGCCTTTTCAGGGAAAAATCAGCTCAGTCAGTCTATGTCTGTTTTTATTTATTTCTATTCTAACCTTATTCCAGAGCTGCAATAACCTGCTCAGAGTTTCAGACGGTACATTTACCCAGCGACTCTCCATGCGATCATGCCATGTTCATTTCCCCTGGCATTGTTAATATTAAAAATAAATGTATTGATGTGGGAAGTAGCGGTGTTTGGTGGGAAATACGGTGTGAGTGATGCAGATCCAGAGGCCATGCACCTGCTTCTGATTGGGCTTCTGCATGTACAGCCACACATCATTTATCATGCAAAACAGTTCACGCAGCTCCGTCAAAAGATGGCTAATGCGTTGGGCCCGTTTGCATGGCTGGGCAGGTGGGATCTTTCTTGTTAAGTCTCTTTATTTGTGTTTTAGATAAATCTTATTTTTGTGTTCTCCCTCTCTTTCTTTATTTCTTTGTCCCCTTTCATTGTACCTCCTGTATCTTCCCCTCTCCCTCTCTCTCCATCTTTTTTTTTCCTCTGCCACTTTTATTCCTTCTATAATTGCTCATTTGTTTGAAAAGGCCTCAGATTGGGGATTACGGAGGCCAGACAGCATCGTGATAAGAGAAAGAGACAGGCAGCAGTGCGCAGCTCCTCCACCTAACAAAAGGACACTGGCGCGAGTCACCACAGCGTTACCTAGACAGCGGGGGCTCGGCGACAGCTACTCGTGGCTTTAGCTGAGCTCTAATTATGCCTGCGGCTGATGCTGCGGCCGAATGAATAGAAGCAGCTATTTGCTGCTGCGTGCCACTGTTTTCACTAAGTCTGGGTCCTCGGACGAGTGCTTCTGCACCTGCCTCTCTCAGCGGTTTGAAACCCTTTCTTACACATATGATCTCTGCGGGTCTAAAGCTTCTCTGGGAGGTGACAGGTGAAAAGGTTTGTGCTCATGGAAAAAGCGGGTCAAAATGTCAAAACCAAAAAGCTTGTATATATCTCAGGATACGCAAACAATCAAATCTAAAAGACATAAATTGTTTTAACCATCTGTTATTAATGATTAAAATGGGTGCAATTAATATTACTAACACGAAAAGTAAATAAATATATGTAGCTGCAATACTATGTACTACAGCTGTAGGAGGTGAATACAACCCTACTTTAGAACTGTAATTTGCGTTGTAACAATTTTTTATATTGATTTAGCACATTTTGTTCCTCATTTTGTTTACTTCATAATTTAATAAATAAAGTCATGGTCACCATAGGTGTATTCAAGTAATTGTACAGGGGTTGGACAATGAAACCACAATTTTGAAACACAATAATTTATTAGTATGGTGTATGGCCTCCTTTTTGGGGCCAATACAGCATCAATTTGTCTTGGAATGACAGATACAAGTCCTTCACAGTGGCCAGAGGGACTTTACAGAAGAGTGGCCAGGTCACTATGTGATGCTGGTGGAGGAAAACATTTTCTGATTTGCTCCTCCAAAATAAGTGGCTCAAAAATATTGAGATCTGGTGACTGTGAAGGCCATGGGAGATGTTCAACTTCACTTTCATGTTCATCAAACCATTCTGTCAGTCTTACGATGTGTATTGGTGCATTCTCACGCTGATACACTGTACCCCTTTTATGGTACAATGTTTGTTTAGGTGCACATAGTCCTCCAGAATGGTTCGGTAGTTGTTGCCAGTGACGTGCCCATCAAGCACAGTAGGGGATGCAATGATATTGCAGCCCAAACCATCACTGATCCACCCCCATGCTTCACTCTGGGTACGCAACAGTCCAGGTGTTAAGCCTCTTTCGGGTTTCTCCTCACCATAACTCCGACATATGTAGGAAAGACAGTGAAGGTTGATTTTACAACAAATGTTTCACTGATATGTCTCTCATTATGTTGTCTGGATAGCATTTTTTTTTAATGTACAGATGCGCTATTGCTCTGTTAATTCAACCTTCACACTCTGCTCTTACCAATGGAATGTAAAATCAGAGAAGATTGGCCAACAGGCCACGCATATATGGATGTGAATCCCTATATTGGAACACTATATTGGCCAGTGTTTCATTGTCCAACCCCTGTGTGTACACTGTAAAAAATCTAACTCACAAACATTTTGACTAACGATAATGTTTTAGTTAACTGGACAATTAAATGCAAAAAAGTTGGCTTAACTGGTCAACATAAGTTGGTTCAACAATTGTTGGACCAACCTACTATTAATTGTAAATTCGATTTGTAAATGCAAGTTAACACGCATACAAGTTGCAACACGTTAACAATGCATTCTGCATTATCTTTTCTTGCCAAACATTAAAAAGTCGTCAAACTGCCCAACTAAAGAAAACACTCATCACCATGATGGTGACATAAAATAAAATAAAAAACTTAATCAGCTGAACAAAAGATTTTAAATTGGGAGACATGTGACCTTACTCAGTTAATTGAGTTAAGTGAACTAATTTGTTTAAAATTTGAGTAAACTCAAAAAAGCTGTGCAGCAAGTTGCCCTACAATTTTAAGTTATGTCAACTTTTCTTTTATTACAGTGTATAAATAAACTAGTATTTTAATGCATTTTATTATTAAATGAATAGTTCTGGACAGAAGAATGAGCATTTTCATCACTGTCTCAGCTATTCAAGCAGAATCAGTGAAGAGTCGCACGTCCAAATGCGAATCTGCTGAGAAAGTCCCAACAGAGTTAAATGACCACAGAATGAGAAACACAAAGTGAACTTGCTCTTACTTTCTGGCCTTTTGGCTTCCCATCTAACTTTTATCATTTGGTTGATCTTTGTTGATCTCACTCTTTATTTCCTCTTTCCCTCTCTTAACTGCCTATCTACCAGCGACTGGAATGAGGTATAGGTGGAACTGAATAGAAGAACATCTCTCTAATCTTTTGAAGATGTGTTTGAGCTGCAGGCCTTGTGTCAGATTTTAAGTGGAGGGAAGTGTGTGAGCGGCACGAGGGAGGAAACCGCAGATTGTGTGGTTCCGAGTGCAGAGTGCGATCCAGCCACACAGCTTTAGGCGGAGTGTGTTGAAGACTGCTAATGGATCTTTATTAATGTAGAGCAGCAAAGCTTGAAATAGCCTTTTAAAGGCCAATTCCGGAGCCCACTATGTGTAAAGAAAACTTTATCGCTGCTGCTGAACTTCAAAGGGTCCCACTCAAGCGTGTTTAAAGCATGTGAACTGAGATTACTGATAACAAACGATCCTGTGTGTCACAGAGTGATTGGGTTGATAGTACGAGGTTTGGAAACACCAAGTTACTGCTAGTTTAACCACACAATTATTCATCTGATTAGATATGCTGTGATATGGTACATGGGAGGGTAACTGATGAAGATCATCACGGTGATCAGAGCAGGGCGGGATGAGGATGAATTTCCATCCAGGCTAGATGGATGGTTTAGTATAGCCTTAGACGTCACACCCACAGATCGTTGGCATCCAAGAGTTTTACACGGTGGTATGCTAATGTAGGGACATCGACTTTACATTTTCACGCACCTAAACATGATAAACAAAACAAACTGTGATTGGTTGCTTTACATTTCATTCAGAGAGCCTCTTGGGTGATCCGTGGCCAAAGAAAGCTGCCATAGAGTTCGGTTTGGCTACGCGAGACTATTGCCGTGCTTAAATTATGTTAGTTGGTGGATATTTTATGCCAAAATAAGGTCCTTAAATTATCTTAAATTCTTTTAAGGTCACAGTTACACATGTTAGGCTACATGTACTTACTATAACAGTAAATGTTCCCACTTTATATTAACTCTTTCCCCACCAGCTTTTTTTTTATTTTTATTTTTTTACTTTTCTAGCTAGCTCCATGCCTTTTTTTTTTTTTTTTACTTGAATGTGGGTAAGTTTAAAAAGAAAAAAAATATTTTTTTTTTAACAAAAAGCTAAGAAAATCAGGTTGCACTTTATTTTACAGTATGTGCAATTCAATGTACTTACCTAAGAAAGTACTGCGTAATATAAGATATTATCTTTTCACCCAGGAAACCATTCCATTCAGGCCCTCACCTTATTACCATTCAGGCCACAGTCCATTTAAAGTCATGAACAGTTTTTATCCAAGTGCCATAAAATAATTAAACTCACAATTAGGGACTGTGTAATACATTGGACTGTTCAATACATATTACATATGGGACTGTGCAATACATTATACATTGGACTGCATAATACATATTACTCATGGGATTGTGCAATATGCTTTCTACTGCTTATTTATTCATCTATTATTGCCGCTATGTCTAGTTTGCTTGCTGTGTGCTACTTTTACTCTGTCTTTTTATTTCTGATTGTTGTGTGTTACTTTTACCACAAGGAGTTGCATTTGAATTCCATTGCACAGCTGTGCAATGACAATAAAGGCATTCCAAGTTGAGTTTGGTGGGGGGATAATTGAGAATTAATGCGGGAAACCCTCAATCGTGCTATATTTACATATGATTGGATATGATTGGTTTGTGCGATAAATCCCGCCTCTAGTTTTCATGCATCTTCTACTTATGCAAATTGGTCTGACTTTTGGCCTGGCATTCATGGAAAGACTACTTGCATAATTATGCATAATTTACAGGGTCACACTTTATTAGGTGCCTTTAACTAATATGTAAGTACATATTAGTTAAAGGCACCTAATAAAGTGTGACCCTGTATATTATGCATAATTATGCAAGTAACCCTAAACAAAACTCTAGCCTTAACACATATAGTAATGTAGTTAATTAATATTACTCAGTACCTATTTGTGTAATTACACCATAACAAAGTCGCCTTAAAATAAAGTGCAACCAAAGAGAAATCTATTTTTTCTTGTGCACTAAATGTAAACGTAAAATGACTGTAGCTGAGCAACAATGCTTCAGTAGAGTCGATTCCTCCACATAATGATGAGATTAGAGCTGTCAATCTCTCTTGACAGAAACAGTTAGACCTGTGAGCACCTGACAGACACAACACAAGCTCCGTATGTGAGAGTTCTGTCAATTTTGTGAGTGTGAAATGTCTTAAAATGCATTTCCAGGTCCAGGAGTGTGTTCCTCGGTGACAGAATGCAGGAATAATGTTATTCCTTTCTTTCTGAGTGATCTCAGTTTTGATGTGACATGGCACACAGTGCACAAGAGATATCACAGGGACATGATGAAAAAAAGCAAGCACACTCATGCTGTTTTACATTTTCAAAATACATAATTTAGTATGATTTATAAGCTGCTTTCCTCATGGGCACCAAAATGTCCCCACAAGGACAAGGATTTTGGATATTACCATCTTTGTGGTGAGATTTTGTCCCCATTACAAAGGGTATACCTGAACCACACACACACATGTTGGGTTTCCATGTTTTATAGGGACGTTCCATATAGACATAATGAGGATAACTGGCCCCCTGACTGAGCCTGGTTTCTCCCAAGGTTTTTTGTCACCTGATGGAGTTTTGGTTCCTTGCCACTGTTGCCTTTGGCTTTTGGCTTGCTTATTTGGGGACACTTAATATTCAACTATATTACTGATCTGACTGAATTGACACAATTGTATGAGAACTGAACTGAGCTGGACGATGACATCACTGTTTTCTCCAGAGCAGCTGTATAGATAAATGAACTAAATGAATAACTATTTTACAACAGAAATGAACAATCACTGAACTTACTTAAGCTCACTTAAACTTCACCTTCTTTACTCAAGTCCACCCCTAGGAAGAAGATAACCATGATCCAGGATGAAGTCCGAAACCTTGAAGAAGAAGGGAGAAGAGCAAAATCCATCGAGCTCGCAACTCAAGGCACCTGGACGAGGTGGAACCTCAATCACATGGAGTAAACTGTGGCGGCTAGAGCCCTTCCGTATATCCTTTCTAATCCAAGCAGTGTATGACACCTTACCAACCCCAGTCAATTTGCACAGGTGGGGGAGGAGGGAGTTGTGCAGGTTGTGTGGCGGGAATGGAACAATGGTGCACATTCTGTCAGGGTGTAAGATCGCATTGACACAAGGTAGATACAGGTGGCGCCATGACAAGGTGTTGGCAGTGCTCGCAGACATCCTGGAGCAAGAAAGGAGGAAGAAACAACCAGCCAACGTAAGACCACGGCTGAGCACCATTGCCTTTGTGAAGTCAGCCCAGGGATGGAAAATGGAGGTTTACCTCAGGGGGAAACTTCACTTACCAGAGGCGGTACTGTATCTGGTGGAGTTGACGGTGTCCAAGACTGCCAGGGCAAGGGGTGGACAACATGGCTGATGATGGTGGAAGTCAGATGTCGAGGATTCCCAGCTCAATCTGTGTGGAATCTATTGACAAAGGTTGGACTGAGAGGCCACTTGAGGAAATCAGCCGTTCGTAGGCTGGGAGAAGTGTCAGAGAGAGCCTCCTGTTGGCTCTGCCACAAGAGAGATGACACAAGCTGGAAGCCTGGAGGAGAGGGGCAGTGACCTGGCCAGTCACTGCTGATCCGCCAACTGGAGGGTGTTGTGGTTAAGGGTCAAAACACCCAGTGAAGGTTGGGGACCACCTGACGACCTCTCTTCCAGGCCAATTCTTAATTCATTAGAAATGGTTGTATGTTAACATTGCAGATGTATTATACAACAGCTGGTCTTGACACTATTTTCACTGTAGCACTGTTTCTGTATTTTTACAATTTCAAAAATCATAATTTAGTATAATTTATAAGCTGCTTTCCTCAAAAAATATACCCTCAAAGTCAAAAATTACTGGTATTGCCATCCTTGGGAGAACATTTGGCCCACATAACAGAATACCAGGACCCACACACAAATACAGACAGAACGTCAGACTGGTGAAGGTTGATGTTTGCCAGCCTGCAGCACAGGTGCTCACCGCAGTGAACGCGCTGATGAGCAGACTGTAGTAATGGGGTGGTGCCCGTGATCACACTAGGTGGTCCACATTAAATACAGTGGTGAGAGCTGAAACTGACACAAACCCTGCAGCACAGCTCCACTGACCGCTCATTTAGCCCATTGATAGATTCTTCTGCACTTCCAGATAATAAGGAGCTTGTGGGCTTGTGAGCTTCATCTCCTCTAAATTTATCATACGCTAGTCACATTACAGGCCTTTACCAGTGGAAGGGTCTCCTTTAATTGTGAACCGGCCCCCTCCTATGTAACAAATTACCTGTCGAAGCAGAATTTCTCAGACCCGCAGAGAGAGAGAGAGAGAGAGAGAGAGAGAGAGAGAGAGAGAGAGAGAGAGAGAGAGAGAGAGAGAGAGATCAAGAGAGAGATTTCTCTAAAGAATGCCATGACACTGGGGAAGACGTGTCAGGCCATCCACCGTGGTGTCAGTGAACACACCAGGTAGGCAAGGTGGCCTGTCAGATAGAAATATTCCCCAGGTAGGACTAATGGTATAATATCAGCATCAGCAGAGAGATAAATTGATATGGAAGAAGAGTTGCAGCATGTAACACTAGATGGCAGTATTGGTCCAGAGAGCATTTTGTCTGCACAGACCCAGTGATGTAATCCACCACAATAAAATGTAAATTATTAGAAAAAAAAAATGCTGATTGTCGTTTTCTTTTTTTTTGGAAGTAGCTATCGGATTCATAAGAAAAAAAAAACATATATGGTTAGCTGCTATGAGAGGTCAGGACACAAGTAAATATAAATTACTGCTATATCACATGCTAAATTGTAAGGTAATAAGGATACAATCCATTAAGTTAGATTTCTGTATCTATACAAAAATAAAAAAATAATAATACAAAAATATATATTTCAGGAACCATTGCAGTCTCTGACAATGCAGCTTAATCAGCTGACTTGGTGACTGTAATTTATTAATGGATTTTTGGGGGTTATTAATGAGACATCTCTTCTGCTCACCAATGCTGCATTTATTTAATAAAAATTACAGTGAAACAGTTATATTACAAAATATTATTTTAATTTAAAATGTTGCTGTGTAAATATATAAATGTAACATTCCTATGATGGCAAAGCTGAATTTTCAGCACCATTACTCCAGCATATTAGAAATCATTCTAATATGCTGATTTGCTGCTCAATAATGTTTGTTATTATTATCAATGATGAAAACAGTTGAGCTGCTTCATATTATTGTGGAAACCATGATACATTTTTTCAGGATAATTTGATGAATAGAAAGTTTAAATGAACAGCATTTGCGTGAAATAGAAATATTTTGTAATGTTGTAAATGTCTTTTCTGTCACTTTTGATCAATTTAATGTGTCCTTAAATTGAGCCAAAAAAAAAAACCTCAAACTTTGTTAATGTTTATGTGCAATCCAGTGATGCAATATCTAAAAGAAACAACTTTTCCAAATGTGGTCAGAGCAGATTTCTGGAGGCCAAATACTTTTCAAAGGCACATTTTTCCCACATTTGGAGACGTCCTATCTACTTCCAGCATGGGGGGCTACACAGCCAATTTACAGAGTAACATGAACAGGGACAAGAAAATCATTACCACAAGATTCATATCGATAGCTGTTCTTTAATGCTCAGAGACCAAAGTTTAGCCTTAAAGTCCTGCAGCGAAAGACTCAAGGATAGATCAATGTCAACAAACCGGGAATGGCAGTCCGACCCTCTCAACGAGCAGAGCTTCAGGCGTGGAAAGTCATATTGTGATGTCTGGCTGGTATGGTTTCATTTCATGAATTCTTTAATGTGCTAAGTCCAAATGGTCCCAAACGTCCCCTATTGCTTGGCAGTCTAAAATAATTGAGGAGTTTTCCATCAGGTTTCTCTCAAAATTACATCCTCTCTTTCTGGGCTCTCATGGCTTTCAGGCCAAAAAGCTCTGGTCCGATGATGGAGCTGCGTACGGCCGTAATCTACAGATGTCGCGGAAAATGGCCCCCCGGAGAAAACAGCCCCTGCCTCCGACATCATTTATCCTGCTGTCCAATCACCATGCTCATAGATCAATATTACAACCTAACAGAATGAGAAAGTATAAAAAGTCAACATGTTAAATGTGCGCTAAAAGAAAGCTGTCTTTAGGCCTGTGCTGATGTTTGTTTGAGCTCATGATCTGAAGATACAGATGCTGGAATAAAGCTGCACAGCAAATGTTGCTCTTATGTTCTAAGAATGTTTTGCTTACATTTCCATTAAGTTATGAAAATATTATTTTTGAACTTTCTTAGTATGGGGTGTACAGCGGAGCCAAAATCTTTAATAATCTATTTGTGTCTGTAAATGTATTCTGTATTTGTATAAATTCAGAAGTAGGTGGAGCTTCAAAAGTTCATGAAATTACACGAGAATCCTGTTTTAAACGTATTTCATTTAACAAATATGCCTTGTATAGCTCAAAAAATTATATTTTAAATAATACAATAATATAATTTGTATTATAATTATAAAATGTATTGAAACTTTTCTTTAACTAATGAAAACAATAATATTAAATCTTAAAAAAAATATATATTATTATTATTATTTATTTTTTTCAGAGAAACTTTGTGTTTGTGACAATCAACCACAACCTCAAATTAGGAATGAAGATGAACGCCAGCTGCACGTCACACCGGTCTCGAATCCTCTCACGGAACATGAACGTTCAAAACACTTTAATCTTAAAATAAAGAAAAGAAAGTAAAAACGGCAGCCTCCTCACAGACGACTGCCGCACACACATAATAAAACGTAAACAAGACAAAATAAAATCCAGGCCTGGTCCTGTCTCGTCCTTCACTGTCGTCGCTCCTCCTTTTATGCTTCCGAGCTCCTCCATGAGAGGATTCGAGACCGGTGTGACGCAACACTCTCTCACGGTTCTCGTCCGCCCTGCTTGTCACAGAAGCCTCTGCATGGGTGTCACCAATTATTGTTACCCAGAAAAAGTCAGCTAAAATTAGGATGCGTGTTGACCTCAGAGGGCCATATAAAGCAGTGATTGTGAACTTTTTTCCATTGCCACACATGGATGAACTACTCTCTGCTCTAAAAGGTTCTTCCATACCATCAACCTAACTAATGCTTACAACCAAGTGGCACTGCACAAGGACAGTCATGACCTCATGGCCCTTATTACTCACAACTGACTGTTCTGCTTTTGTTGTGTTCCTTACGGGTTGGCTTTAGTGCCCACTGCATTCAAAAAGATCATGACCATCATCATGACTGGCTTGTCAGGGGTTGAAAATTACTCAAATTAGATGTTACATGTCTATGCATGACAAAGCACTTCAAGCTGTCTTACAATGACTAGAAGCTGCTGGCTTGCAGCTCAATAAAGTGTCGTACTTCATTCTTAGCTCTAGTCTTCTTCCTGATGAATCATGTGTACTGGTGATTCTCAATGTCCTGCACCTTCTGATGCATCTACTTTGCGCTTCGTACTTGAACTTATGTCATGGTACAGTACGTTTATTCTTGATTTTGCCACCGTTGTAGCTCCAGTGTGTGCATGTCTACAAGATCCAAATGGATTCAGCTGGTCAAAAGAGGCTGAACAAAGTTTAACCAAAGTAAAATGAAGAAAACAGCCCTGCTTTGGCATTATTTAACCGCACACTACACACGATTGTCTCCAGTGACGCTTCTGACTATGGCCTGAGAGCCATACTTTCTCAGGTAAGCCCGGATGGCATTGAACGAACCGTAGCCTTTGCATCACGTACGCTATCAACTACTGAGGGCCAACCACGGTGGAAAAGAAAGCACTAGAATGCATGTGGACCGTTGAGAGGTGGTGCATGTACAGTATTTGTGTGGCTGTGGGCTGCCTTTTCATTCTACGTTCAGATCATCAGGCACTGACAACTCTGCTTAATAATAATAAATAATAATAATACATTTTATTTATAATGCGCTTTTCTTAAACCCAAAGCGCTACAGTAAAAATAGAACAGAAACAACAAAAGCAATACAACAATTCATTACAGATTTGTCTTAAATAAATGTGTCTTAATCAACTTTTTAAAATGACCTAACGTTGGTGCATTTCTGATGGGCATTGAAAGCACATTCCATAGATTGGGGGCTTTGCATGTAAAGGCTCTTTCCCCCATGGTCTTTAGCTTACATGAAGGCTGGTGAAGTGAAAGAGAGTTGGCAGAGCGAAGAGAACGTGATGGAGTATAAGGGCGGATGAGATCACAAAGATACTCAGGTGCAGTCCCATGAAGTGCCTTGGATGTTAAAATAAGAATTTTAAAATCAATTCTCACATTTAGGGGAAGCCAGCACAATTTTGAAAGAACAGGTGTAATGTGTTCACGAGGAGAAGTACGAGTGAGCACACGAGCGGCAGAATTCTGTATATTCTGAAGCTTGCTCAGCGATTTAGCTGGAAGGCCAGAGAACAAGGCATTACAGTAATCTAACCTAGTTGTAATGCAGGGATGTCGGCCGTGTTGGACATTGTGTAACAAGATGGTCTACACGTCTTATGTCATTTAATTTTGATGTGGTATAAAGTGTTGGGAGTAAAGCATTACAAAAGTAACGCCATTACAGTAATATATTACTTTTTTCTGTAACGCAGTAATATAACACATTACTAATACAATTTAGGTAATATTATACCCGTTTCAATCTTAATACTGCACATTATAACATTATATTATTATATATATTTTTTAGAATTTACCAACAATGCAAGACATTCCAGCACCAGATAATTTTTTTAGGGGGGGTTAAATATTATGTCTATTTTCTGTTGCTGGAATTCGATGATTGAGATGACTGCAGAGACGGATTCTAAATTTGTAAGATGGACATACTCCCATTATTTTCAGTTCATCAGAGAAAAGGACAAGAACGTAATAATCAAATGCAATGTGCAACACAGAGGGAACTCTCTACATCGAGAAATAGCATGAGTAAATTGATGGAACACCTCTTTGATCGTTTTTCTAATTTTGTGATTCTGACAGTGACTGTTAATAAGTGCACCATGCGCCTTCCTACACAGTCTTTGTGCTATACCACATTGCCCTCCACTGGAAAATGAGCAGCAAAACTACATTTTAGCATTTTAGAATGTCTAGTCATACTTCTATGGTTGTTTTGGTGAAAGTAAATGCAAAGGTAGTGTATAGTAATGCAAAGGTAGTGTAAAATGCAACTTTTCAAAAAAACTTACACTCTAAAAAATGCTGGGTTAAAAACAACCCAAGTTGGGTTGAAAATGGACTAACCCAGCAATTGGGTTGTTTTAACCCAGTGAATGGGTTGTTTTAACCCCGCAATGGGTTGTTTTAACCCGGTGAATGGGTCGTTTTAACCCAGCGGTTGGGTTAAATGTTTGCTTAAAACAACCCAATCGCTATATAGGCTACACACACACACACACACACACACACAAACACACACACACACACACACACACACACTTTTGTTTTGTTTTTTGTTCTTTATTTCTTTTTTGCCTTTGATATAGATAAGTATAGGTTAATAATTTAATAATTAATTCTGTCTATTAAGACAAAATGCATCTATATAACGCTTTGTATATACATTATATCCTATAGACACACACACAAATTGATTATACATCAGCCTACAGCATACTTTTACAGGGAAGAAAAAGGAAAAAATCTGTCTGTCCTGTCTGTTGCTCTTTTGTATGTTGTGCGGCTCTTTTTTTGCTGGCTGATCTTAAAAAAAAAAACAGTGTTGTAGTAAAAACTACTTTAAGTAGTTAAGTTACATTCAAGCTACCCTTTTGAAAAAGTAGCTACACTACAAGTTACTATCAAAAAGTAGTTAGCTACATTGAAACTACTTTTTTCCTTTTCTTTTTTCTTTTTTTTTTTACAATGAGATTGTTACAAATAACTGAATAATTGTTAATGAAGAATGTTATAATATTTGGGGTTTCAAGCAACATAATGCAATGTAATTATGATTTCAAAGAGTATGGGGTGAATTCAGAGTTATTGGGACACTTTTTTCCCAGTCATTTAAATGGCAAAAACTGTCAGAATCATTACACACAATACTCAAATATAGCCTATATCTCAATCTGGCTGTCAAAGTGTAAAATGGCTACAAATTAAACATCAGTGCAAGAACACAATATATGAAACTTGATGAAAATGCAGGTTAAACTCACAGCACATGCAGTGATGAAGCGCAAACAGAACCACTCTGAGACGCCAGTAATGAGCTGCTCGAGTGCTTGACTGTTTATTGTCATTATGAAATGTTTCGTTTAAAAGTGGACATTTAAGTCAACATGTCATGAAAACAAGAACCTCTGCTTCTAACCACAGGTCGAGAGCTGTCATTCCAACCACTCAACTTTGCAATGCTGTTTGCGAACGTTCGTTGGAACTATGTTTCGGGAAACACTGACTTGTTTAACTATGAAAATAACGACGGAATTTGTGACCATAGTTAGCTAACGACGCTTTCGGGAGCGTCACAGCGCTCCACTTTGCTCATACAGGCTCATTCTCGTCAGAACCAAAAACGGTAGGTAGAGGTAGATCTATAGATAAACTCATCTTTCAGACATTTGACCGACCGGGTTGACACTTCAGCATGAGAAATCGGGGGTGTGGCTTGTGAGCATGTGAAACCAATCAAATGCGTGTGTCTCACGGCCAATGCGTGAGAGTTGGCAGCTCTGCAATTTGGAGACTTGTAACTAATTACTTTCAATTGACAGTAACTAGTAATATATAAAGTATTGCATTTTGGAAGTAATTTGCCCAACACTGGTGGTATACCAAACTTCATACACAGATTTCTAATGGTTGGCCTTCTTCACCCAAGGAACTGGATATTCTGGTTCCTTGTGAGCAGGGATGAGGACTGGCTAGAATCCAAGTGCGAGCACAAGTTTATTTGAAAAACACAAACAGAGATTACGAATCAGGAACATAATCTACAAAAAGAAGCCAGGAGAGCAACAACTTGGAGCACACATACAAAATCAACAACCAACAAAAACAACTGAAACACAGGGGTTTAAATACACAAGGAAATCAAGGGGCTGGCAAGGTGGCAGGTGTAGGCAATGAGTTGCCATTGTTACAGAACCGCGTTTCCACCGCAGGAACTTTCCCCAGGAACTAAGAACTTTGGGGTGGTACTCTGTTTTTGGACTGTAGGGACCACACTGTCAAAAAAAAAAAAGAGTGCAAAATTAAACCCTTTAAGGTACAAGTGTCCGTCACTGGGGTGGTACCCTTAAGGGTACATTTTTGTACCTCTAAGTCAGGGGTAGGCAAGTTCGGTCCTAGAGAGCTGATGTCCTGGAGAGTTTAGCTCCAACCCGACTAAGCCACCACAGTATAAAACTAAAGGCTCCCAGCATGCATTTCAGCATTAAGTATGTCACCATTGTTGAGATTCATATGCTGATTCTTGACATCTGTGTGCGTTTAAACTTTTTTCTCCCTAGAATGTATTTAAAAATCAAAATTCAGAATGCCTGATCTGTGGCAAGAAAGTATTGTTGGTGAATATTATTTATTTATGAGTTTAGTCAACCATTTTTCTTCATGACACATTTTTGTTTATGGCTTCTTTTGATTTGAACAGATTTTGTGTTTTGTTAACACTGTAACAAAAAAACACAAACTTGCATACAAATTTAAGAGTCAAACTGCCCAACTAAAGAAAACACTCATCAACACAATGGTGACCAAATATTTTCAATAAAACCAACATCTAAACCTCTGTTAATTCTCAATAAGAGCTTCAATAGATATCTTTCAGGGTTGGAGTCAAACTCTGCAGGACAGCAACTCACTGGGACCAAACTTGCCTGCCAATGGTTTATTTGTACCCTAAGGACCAATTGTGTACCTTTAAAGGTACAGTTACATGTTTTGTTCTTCAAGGAACAAAACTGTACCTCCACTGTACCTTTTTTTCTGAGAGTGCAGGGTAAAAATGTCCCCCTCAGAAAGTCCCTGCTTCCGAGGTTTTTTGCCTAATCTTCACGGTACTTTAGATCGTGATGGAAACGCAGACAGTTCCTGGGACAAATTGTTCCGGGGAATTTCTGTGGAAATGTGGCTAAACAAGGGTAGCTACGGAATCAGACATGGGAACTAACAAGACACAAAGCAAACACACAGGAAAAGAACAAAGAAACAATGGGAACAGAAACAACAAGTCCTCAAGTCTATCAAGTCCTTAACCATGAGACAGGGGAATACAGGCTGGAATTAAGTTTTTTTTTTTTTTTTTTTTTTAAGGGGAAAATGTTGTGTTCATGAGAGAATTGTGTTGTACATTGAAAAAGTGTTGTAAGGAAGAGTTGTGTTCTGAAGTAATGTTGTGAGAATGGAAGTGAAGTTAGATGAAGTTTGCTACTCCTGTCTCATGAGTTTTATTTGCTCAAATCAAATCAAATCAAATCACTTTATTGTCACTCTACCATATGCACAAGTGCAACAGTAGGTGAAATTCTTAGGTGCAGTCCGAGCAACATAGTAGTCATGACATGACATGTACAACATTTAAGCAACAACAGATTACACATCTGATGCGCACACAATTACTCACAGCACAGTATACACTACAATAAACAATAAATAATTTACACAATGTGAGTGTAGTTCTCACAGCTTTAAACAATATACACATACGTACAATATACATATACTTTAAACAATATACACTAAACATACACTAAACAATATACATTACGCTATAATAATAATAATATACAATGTATAGTATACAATATTATTCACAAATTGAAATCCAAAGTGCAATAGATGCTGTATGATAAATAAATGTGTATATAATGTGTGTGTATCTACAGTGGGTTGTGCTGAGTGATATTCTGTCCAGTGTGTGTTATGATACTGATGGATCAGGAGTTAAGTAGTCTAATTGCTTGTGGGAAGAAGCTGTTCTGGAGTCGGCTGGTGCGTGTTCTGATGCTGCGGTACCGCCTGCCTGATGGAAGCAATCTCTGCTGCTTACTAATCTCTGAAAGATACCACAAACAGCTACATTGGCTTGTCTTGTCATTAAATTAGTGCATACATATACATTATATTGCCAAAAAATATTGGGTACACCCCTCCAAATCATTGAATTCAGGTGTTCCGATCACTTCCATGGCCACATGTGCATAAAATCAAGCACCTAGGCATGCAGACTGCTTCTACAAATTTTGTGAAAGAAGGGATCACTATCAGGAGCTCAGTGAATTCAAGCGTTGTACCGTGATATAAATCCATTCGTGAAATTTCCTCACTATTAAACTGTCAACTGTATTATAACAAAGTGGAAGCAATTGGGAACAACAGCAACTCAGGCCAAGTAAAATCACAGAGCAGGGTCAGCGCATGCTGAGGTGCACAGTACACACAAGTTGCCAACTTTCTGCATAGTCAATAGCTACAGACCTCCAAACATTATGTCCAAAATGTCTTGGTATGCTGAAGCAATAAGAATTTATTTTACTGGAACTAAGGGGCCAAGCCCAACCCCTGAAAAACAACCCCACACCATAACCCCCTCCACCAAACTCTACACTTGTCATAATGCAGACTTGTCCTTTTTGATTGCCAGACAGAGCAGAGTCATTGGTCACTCCAGAGAACACGTCCAGTGGTGGCATGCTTTACACCACTGCATCCAACACTTTGCATTGCACTTGGTGATGTAAGGCTTGGATGCAGCTGCTTGGCCATGGAAATCCGTTCCACAAAGCTCTCTACACACTATTCTTGAGCACACAAAGTTTGAAGGTCTGTAGCTATTGACTCTGCAGAAAGTTGTCGACTTCTGCGCACTGTGCGCCTCAGCATGTGCTGACCCAGCTCTGTGATTTTACGTGGCCTACCACTTCGTGGCTGAGTTGCTGTTGTTCCCAGTTGCTTCCACTTTGTTATAATACCACTATAATACCACAAGAGTTCACCGTATAATATTTAGTACTGAGGAAATTTCACGAATGGACATTTTGCACAGGTGGCAACCTATCATGGTACCACACTTGAATTCACTGAGCTCCGGAGAGCGACCCATTCTTTCACATATGTTTGTAGAAACAGTCTGCATGCCTAGGTGCTTAGTTTTATAGGCCCCACTTTATATTAGGTGGCCTTAACTACTATGTACTTACATCAAAAAATAAGTACAATGTACTTACTGTGTTCAAATTGTATTGCAAAACACTTTTGCTGATATTGGGTGGGATATGGGTAGGGTTAGGGACAGGTGTGGTGGTATGGTTAAGTTTAAGGGTAGGGTTAGGTGTAAGGGAAGTGTCAACTGTGTAATTACAAATGTAACTACAGAAATTAATTACAGATGTAATTACATGCCGGTATTTTTTTTTAAATGTAAGTACAATATAAAAACATGTATGTACACAATAAGTGCATTGTATCAAATGATTAATTAAAATGTTAGTACATAGTAGTTAAGGCCACCTAATATAAAGTGGGTCCGTTTTATACACCTTTGGCCATGGAAGGGTGCCCCAATACTTTTAGCAATATAGTGTATATGACTATATATATATATACAGGGAGTGCAGAATTATTGAGGTTGAGGTTATCCGCTTACTTACACTTCAACATACCTGGGTATGTCATATAACCTGCTTTCTGGAATATCCCTCCAGTAAGTAGAAATAAACTGAGGGCTTAAATACACAGGGGATATAGTATAGTGTTAATTAGGTTCGATAAATAAAAGATGTTCATCAGTATGCAACTTTATTTTATGAGAGGGGTGCCCTTTTTTCATTTCAGCACCCGCCTCCTGAATTGTCTTGATATGATATAGTAGTTGTATAATTTGTTATTAAATATTAATTTAATTATTTAACTACATAAACCTTGACTTAACATTCTTAATTAATTGAATCTATTGTATCAACCCTTTTCCATATTGAATAAATTAAAACTGAACATTTCTCTCTGGATCTTGAATCAGTTGTTTTATCTGAGGTGGTTGCATTATGTGTAATGTATAAGAATTGTCAGAATTGTAAGAAAAGTCAGTGCTCTAAAATGCTGCCGGTCTAGGCAGCTCATTATGTTTTGGAACGGAGCCCATACTGTAAAAGTTTCACAAAGGGTCTGTAAAACAATGAAGGATCTTACAATTTTGCATATAAAAGAATGTGAAAATTACAGCCTGCATTTAAATCCACAATATCTTTTATTTTATGACAAAAGGTTTGACAGGCACAAGATTTGGCAGAATATTGACTCTCAAATATGTTAAACTCATTCAAAGGTAATTCTCATTAACCAACCCATCATATTCCAGAATAACTAATCGTTATGACAGTCATAATGGGTTTTTAACAAATACACAAGGCAACATTCCTCATCATTGATGGAAAAAGAAACAGCTGAATGTAAATCACAGTGGAGCCCAGTTGTGTGCCTGTGTGAATGGTTTTTCAGGCCCTGCTATGAAGTTATTCGTGGCCTATGTGTTCTGGAGGACAGGATGAATGAGCCAGACAGTCACGATGCCCACAAGGGCTGAGAGATGGTGTTATTTTCAAGACGAATGGGCATCAGAGCTTTTAGGTACACAACAGAAATCCAATGAAAGGGAACATCGCATCATTTGATGAGGCACTCGGGGCGTCCCTGGGGAAATCGAGCCCCATGGCTATATGACAAATGTGTGTGAGCTGCAGTGATTTTAGAGCGACGCACATCGCCTGCGGTCTTGCACTCTTTTCGTCCTTGAAGATGGCTTTTCTGAAGTCCACTACTTCACTTGTACTCTGCTTTAACCTCTGGTCACGTTTTGAGGTATGCTGCATTTGTATTCATTTTATCAGTAACACTTTACAAAAATGTTTTATTTTACAACATTTAGATGACTAAAATTAAACGTTGCATCTGTTAATAGTTTTATGGACCTGGGCTAACATGAACTAGCAATAAACGTTTTTATTTTTTAACAGATGTAAAAAAAGATGAATAAATACGGCAACAAATTAATTGCTCGATGTTCATTTTAGTTAATTCATTAACTAAAGTTAACGAATGGGAACTTATTATAAAGTGTTACCGTTTTATCTTGAGCCACACATCTCCTGTACTCAATAAACCTCAACACTTTAAATTCCCACTCTCTTGACTTGTTTTGCAGTTCGGTCCAGTGCACTGCTGCAGCTTACAGTGTCAGTCTATTTCATTTCTGAAGCAGGTTTTCAACCATTTACGAGAGAGTGACACCACATCCATTTTAACTGACAGCCAGCAAATAGCCCTCCAGTCTCCATTTACTTCCACTGGGACCTCAACTGAAAATAGCAGCACAGCCTACATGCTGGACCTTCTTATGGCTGAAGTTTAAACTGAAGTTTGAATGAGTTTACCCATATTTCTGTTTGAAACTCAAAACAAAGTTTTAACAGTACAACCTTAATTTATGAAGTGAAGAACTGTGCATTATGGATGAAGGCTAGGAATTTCATAAATCAAATACACTTTGTTTGTTTTTATGAGACTAAGGGAAGTAATATGGCCAATATGCTAGCCTTGGTTGTTGGTTCGAATTTATAGACCTTATGAGTGAGAGCTAGCATGATATTCAATGCTTTTCCTCAAGGACGCAAGTGACATCAATTTCTTTCTTTTTTTTCTTCTTTTTTTGGCCTCTTTGTCCTGAACACTCTGCTGATTCCCCCTTCCATCTGCATAGTAATGTCATGAATATGAAAAGCTTTCATATTTTTAGGTTTGCTCTTTAATATATAACTGCATGTGGCACATAAATGTATAACCATGTATACTTTCAAAATAAAGTATTGTCTTTAACATCAAAGAATGACCTTAACGTACAGTCCAAACCTCCTCAAAACATAAGCAGTACACTGATGAGATTACCATTCGGCAGGCTTTGTCAGGATTTACTTAGACTTCCATTATGAAGAGCATCTGCTGAAGTCTTTGCAGTGCCCCAGTGGCTCAGAAATCCAACTTTACAGTGAGCAGGTGTCAGAATTTTAAACAGATTGTCTTTTTGTTCCCTTTTCTGAGCACATTCCCTCTAATTCCAGAAAGATTCTGTCACCTCGACCTGTGTCCTGCCCCTCAAATCCTATGTCTATTTAAATGCGTAGCACTGATTCAACAGCTTAACGGGAACAGTACTATATGTGCAAAAATGACACTTTTGTCATCAACACGCTCATGTCGTCCAGCAGGAGAATGTATGAGCTGCTCTCTTACATATAATGAAAGTGTTTCGAGACTTAATGGACAAAAAATAAATAAATATATAAAACCATCATAAAAAGGATTTAAAACTCTTATGCTCAAGTCAATAGCATTGTGTGAGGAACAAATACAAATTTTGGTAACACTTTATAATAACTACACGCTACGAAGCATTAGTTAAGCATTAGTAAACAGTTAATTAATTGTTTATAAAGCATTAATAGACATTACTAAGCAGTTTATAAATACAACTATAAATGCTTTATTCTTGATTTATAAGTATATCTATAGTGTCTTTAATAATTGTATTTTCATACTTTATAAATGATCAATTTATCATTTCTAAATGAAGTATTACATTATTTACCAACCAGTTATTTAGGAGTTGTCAGTGGTTCATCAGATCATTTAGAAAGTGTAAGTAAATGATTAATAAACTATTTAAATATACATTTATACATCTTATTATTTATACATATAGTAATAGTTACTCAGTGTGTTAATAAATGCTTTATTAACATGTATTTCTACTGTAATTCATGATTAATTCAGGTAGTTATAAAACATTTAGTAGTTGTCAGTTAACTATTTCTGTGAGCTCATCTAAAGTGAGGACTATTTATGCCTCGTAAAGCTTTTACAAAGGAGATAAAAGCTGTTCTCTGGTACTGTTTTGAAACTGCAAAATATTTTATTATATTATTATTGTTTTATCTAAATTTTATTTGTTCTATTTTGGCACTCCTGTAATCCAGTGTAATCCACTGGTACATTTTTATTCAGCAATGTTTACACTTTACATATATGTATTTTTATATCAGATTGCAGTTTCAGGCTTAGTTTCATTTGACTGCAGTTATGTTTTCTGGCGGTCTAAGGGAATATTATTTTATATGACATTGAAGAAGTTTAATTTTATATTAAGTTACTAGTTGTACAGTCTCCATTTTTGCATTTTGAAATAAAGATTTATACGTGCTATATTCCTCCTGTGTTGTGTTTGTTTCCTTTTTTCTGTTCAGAAGAGAACTGAGCCTTTAAATCTCCTCTGTAAAAGCTTTATGAGGCATAAATAGTCCTCATAAACTACCTGAATTAATCATGAATTACAGTAGGAATACATGTTAATAAAGAATGTATTAATACACTGAGCAACTATTACTATATGTTTAAATAATAAGATGTATAAATGTACATTTAGATAGTTTATTAATCATTTACTTACACTTTCTAAATGATCTGATGAACCACTGACAACTCCTAAATAACTGGTTTGTAAATAATGTAATACTTAATTTATTAATTATAAATTGATCATTTATAAATTATGAAAATACAATTATTAAACACATTATAGATATGCTTATAAATCAAGAATAAAGCATTTATAGCTGTATTTATAAACTGCCTATTAATGTCTATTAATGCTTTACAAATTATGAATTAACTATTTACTAATGCTTAACTAATGCTTCATAGTGTGTAGTTATTATAAAGTGTTACCCAAATGGTAATTGTTATTCAAATCTTCCCTTGAAAATGTTGCATGACACCCATAGTCCCCCTCACATAGCGAGGAAAAAAGCCAGCTGGGTCATTCTACTAAACGCTTCCTTTTATATTCACATGGAAGTAAGAAAGTCATAAAGATTAACATTTACATTTATGCATTTAGCAGACACTTTTATCCAAAGTGACTTACAAATGACAAACAAAAGCAATTTGTCACAGAGCCAACAATTTTCTTAATATTTTATGCTAGATTAGGAAGCAAAGCTAGAGAAAAAATGAAGGTGAGTAAATGAAAGAAATCATGTTCGGTTTCAGACAGGAATTACTGCAAATGTTAAAGAAAATGTTTTGAACATCTCAAATGTGCATCTTAACAGACAGAGGATTTGAAATTGAGCTTCTTATTGAACTCTTTTCAGTAGCAATATTTCCTAGAAGGTCTGCATTGGTCCACTATGGAAATCATTATGAAATATCAGACAGAATGTCCGGACACTGTTCAACTGGACAATAACTCAAGAATTATTCATAATTCATGTGTCATTCCGACTCTTGCATCTAAGATTAACATCTAAGAGGTTATAAATCTTGTTGCAATACACAAACAAGTATAAAAAAGAGCATGGTAGTGTAACATTGCCATCCCCTCATAATGAGGGCTTGAATAAGCTTTTTTCTTGTGCTTAGTGCTTCAATCATTGTCAAATCAAACCTAAACGTAAGCACTCATTTCAGACACAAGCATGAGAGTATGTGGAATATTTCTTACTTTAATGGCAATTTGATCAAATCTGGTGCATCGATACAGCTGAGTTCTCAGAGAGGGAAATTGGATCGGTCTGTGTGAGTTATGCTGTGTGGATGACGTGCGTGATTCCATTTGCACTTACAGCATCGGGAAATACTTCCATCTATCATCGCGTAAAACAATAAAGCCTGCCAAAGCCAACATGCTGGCTCATAGATCAAATCCCGACTGTCACCAAACCTGGCAGGATCGCGTTCCACTCTCAGCAATCGTCCAAATATTTGCATTTCTACATAACCGCTCAGTTTCAAAATAAATGTGCTGTAATTGTTTTCACAGAGTCTCTTTGTGTTCTTGGTACTATTGGACTGCAATAAGCTTGATTTACATGACACATTTGTGGAGCTGATATTTGAAAACCATGGATTTTACACAGTTTTCTGTTTATTAATGGCAGCACTCATCTACATTCATATGGAATCAGGAACTGAATGCACAACAGGTCAAAAGGCAGAAGTTGGACATCTGGTCGTTATCCAGGACGTTCTAGTTTAGTCTTTGTAAAAGGGATGGAATAATCCATGTGCACAAGTGAGAATGTCAGACATTAAGTGATAGTTCACCCAAAAATACTAATCATTCAGGGTGAAATCAGGATGATGGGACACTTTTTCCCAGTCATCTTAATGGCAAAAACCGACTATACTCCTACCGACCATCATTTGGTTCCAAACCTGTATGACTTTGTTCTGTGGAACACAAAGAGATGTTTAGCTGAATGTTAATGCTGCTTTTATAAAAACAATAGAAGCATTTATATTATAGCATTTCTAAAAAACAATAAAAGAAACGATAGACAGTGACCAGGGGCTGTCAAGCTCTAAATATCACTATCAAAGTATCATTAAATGAGCAATAGCCTATCTCACAAGTAGCAGTGCGATATGTCTGTATATCAGCATGGCTGTGATTTGGCTGTAGGTAATCACAGTGTGCTGATATACAACCATATCGCATGGCAACGAGTGTGATATTGTGTGTAAATAAATCAAAAACAACAACTTTCTTTTTTTTAAAATCTCTTTTGTGCAGAACCACTTCCTTCAGCCACGGATTCAAATCTCAACCACTTATGTGGGAGTTGTCAATTTGTGAATTGACAGTTTAACAGTTGTGACCAAGCCTCTGTTATTAATTCGAAAACATCACTTTAGAACTAGTAACAGAGGAACGTTGAGTCGCTTCATTGAAGAGTATTGTATTATGTAGAGTAGAGTATTATGGTATTATGAGAGACTAAACGAGTGTAGGCCTTTTACCTGCATCGGCCTATTCATTCTTCAGGTCAATGTCCATAATATCCATTATAACAAATCTGCAAAATCTTTGTCCTTTTAAAAGATTTCCAAAGACAGTGCTAAAACAACTTCCTTGTTTAACCAGTCACTCATAAAGACAGTCTTTGCTGCCGTCTAATGGTTTAATAATGTAACTGTCATTGAAGTTGACTATTGCAATAACTGACGGACCCTTTCTCAATACGAAATACGGCATATTTATATAAAATAATATTTATTGAACAATAATATTTAAATTAACAATAGCCATTATAAAAGCTAACAATTCAGTCAAACGTACAAAAGCAGCGCTCTAGAAGGCCGTAGATGTTATATAAATAAAGTATAAAGTTATGAAACTTAATTTTCCCCTTAAAAGTGAACTATGTAAGATTTTTGCAGTAAAATATCCAAAAACCACTAGGCCAGTGTTATATATTTTGTTCAGTTGAGTACTTAGAATATCCCAAATGTTTCCAACTATTTGTAAATCGTGAGAAATTTCTATTTTAACCAAGGAACCGGGATGTGTGAGTTATGCGTTTGAGGGAGTTGCTTGTCGATTGCGTCATATCGGCGTTACCCTCGGTTTCCGGTTTTATTTAGCAGAAATGCAAACTCTCACTGCAGTGTGAACAAGTGTCATAGCAGCCGCTGAGCGAACGTCATAACTTCCTTTTCAACACACTCAGCTATATCTAATACGATTAACAGAGTTGCGTTACCTCATACTCAGTACTGGAAAAGAGGAAGTGGTGCCTGCAACTATGCCATAATAACAGTCCCGCTCTTCAATCGCTCCTGCGGCCTTGCTCAGCTCCACAACACTCGGTCCTGCTCTGCTTCATACTACAGTAATGTTAATAATCGCATCCATGAACATGATTTCTGCCCGAGTCCTATCCTGACTCTTTTCCACCAGCTGTGAGGTGAAGACCACATGTCCCAAGATTCTGCGCTCAAACGTGGCGTCATCAAACTACGCCTTTGTTTTGAACAGGCGACCTCTAGTGGACAGAAAAGTTACATAGTGTAGCTTTAACCAAAACCGATTTGTTCTGGAACAAGCAGCTCAATAAGACCAAATATTGCCTGTTTGATATACCCCAAATTAATTATATCTGTTGAACAACTATATATGTACATAAGAGACTGCGACAAATTCTGGCCGAGATTAAGCTGTTCTCAGGCGGGTACATGAGTGCTGAACAGCCACTGACGGCCTGGATCTCGCATCTGCGAAATCGTCTAAACAAATCGTAAAATAGGTGCTATGTTTATATATGAGTCACATATTTGAGGTCCAAATAACTACATTCTTGCCTAAAAAAAACTGTTGGTAGTATTACTAATAGTAGTATTTTTAAAACTAATGGTGGATTTGCTTGATCGCCATGACAGTAGCGCAAACGGAGTGATACAAGCGGTGAAACGGTTTGAGTGATGATACTGGGTGAATATCGCATGGCTGGAAAAGGGTCTCAGACTAAAATCTCTTTACTATGGCATACACATAGAACATTATCAATTTATATTATTCAAATCAGTTAAATGATTGTTTTAGGCTGCATTAACTAGGTCTGCCGGAACCGGGAACACTTCCCATAACACCTGATGTACTTGTTACATCATAAAAAGAATGGCATCTACGCTAATGTTAGTGTCTCTGTTTATCCTGAGGTTTACTGCAGTCAGATCAGGGCCGTATCCAAATCAGACCAGATGGTGGACCTGCGCTAGACACAACCAACGCATCCCTGAAGTGTCAGCAGAGAGTCTACTAGACTATCTCCTGTGACGGCCCATTGACAAAATATTCTCAACAAACCCGCCGATTTTCAATTAGATGGAACTGGACAAATATTCTGAATATTCCAATCTAACATGACTTCTGACCTGCAATGTTGCCTGAATCATAATAATACACTGTTTGTTCGTTGGCCAGAGGAGAACTGGCACCCCGGTTTCTCCCAAGGTTTTTTTCTCCATTTTGTCACCTGATGGAGTTTTGGTTCCTTGCCACTGTCGCCTTTGGCTTTTGGCTTGCTTAATTGGGGACACTAAATATTCAACTATATTACTGATCTGCCCGCATTGACACGATATGATTACTGAACTGAGCTGGATGACATCACTGTTTTCTCCAGAGCGGCTGTACAGCCGAATTAAATTCTGTTGCATTATTTTCCTGTTATCACTGTAAAGCTGCTTTGAAACAATCGACATTGTATAAAGCGCTAAATAAATAAAGGTTGACTTGACTTGACTCAGCCAATCAGATTCAAGAAACAGAAAGAACTGTTGTATAAAAATAGCTTATAATGCTTCTGGTCTGTTTTGGAGCTTGACATCTCCTGATCACTGTCTTCTTTATATGTAAATAAGCTGCTGGACATTCTACAGAATTAAGGGCAATTCACACTGAACACGTCTTTGCGTCAAAAAAATGCATCCTTTTGAGACGTGATGCAATAATGGAAATAACAGAAATAGCCTAACAGAAAAGTTAGCTAATATTTTTGACATAGAAAATGGAATTGGAATGGAAAAATTTATTCTTTGTGAACGGCCCCTAACTCTTTTTTTTTTTCAGGGTTTGCAACGACATGAGGCATTGGTTGCATTCTTGAGGTGAAAGTCTGTAAGAGAAAGAACACATTCATTTTTGTTCCCATTACCTCTGTAAGTGAGCAATATTTCTTCTTTACAATTTTGTTTGTCAACATTACAGACTCAACTTTAGTATTAAACACTTTACAATGCCCCATACAAGCATTAGATGGCAGTACTTCACAATACAGATGCCAATATGTTACTGTTCCAGCCACTAACATTATATCCCTGGATGTTTCCTTTATTACTGTGAAGCTGCAATGAGACAATCTGTATAGCACTATAAAAATAAAGGTGACTTGAACCTCATAAGCTGATACAGTACTGTTCAAAAGCTTGGGGTTGGTAAGTTATTGTAAAGCTGAATTTTCAGCATCATTACCCCAGTCTTCAGTTTCACATGGCCCTTTAGAAATCATTTTAATATGCTGATTTGCTGCTCAATAAACATTTCCTATTTTTATTATTGTGATAAAAAAGTTCAAAAGAACAGCATTCATTTGAAAAAGAAATATTTTGTAACATTCTAAATGTCGTTACTGTCACTTTTGACTAATTTAATGCATTAATAAAAACCGTAACAAAGAAGCAACCACTGAATCCAAGGGAATATCACTAGACGGCACAGTCCAAACCTTCTCCCAACCATTAGCTGTAAGTCTCAAGCCCATCTGCTTTGCTTCCATGCTGAGTGTCTTTCTTTCATAGTCAGCCCTGGAGCCATTATCAGCAGACTCGGCATCTGCCGGTCCCACCTGCAGTGGCGATACAGGCCTGCGCTCTCAGGTTGTGGATGGCTGATGCCAATGGCAGTGTCTCCCACCACAGGACTCATTGCTCATATGGTTGCATGGAATGGGGTGACCTTCACTGGAGCCTCTCCAAAGGGTGTGTGGTTATTGTGACTCTGGGCATCATTAAGAGAACAGAGAAGAAAAATAGACATGGGAGCGCTCAATAAATCAAACCATTACGATATTTGTGAGTTAATGCATACATTATTTTAATTATCCCTCCTGGGTTTGGTGCTTGCATATTTTAAATGGGAGGGAAATAAGGGCAGCTTTCCTGGATGTCATTTGATAAGATCAATGTGTGGTTTGTGGGCAGTTTCTTCTGCAGAGCGAGGTGTGCTTTATCAGACCCACACATGCTTCGTTTTACACAGCGTTTGCAAATTGATCATACCAACTGTAATATCTAATTACATTCAATAGTGATCAGTCACACACAAAACGACCAATGCAATTTGATCAGCATGTTCTGCAATATCACATTTCATGTTCATTTGTCTTAATCGTTACTGATTTCCTCACACATAATTCAATTCCAGTTCATTGTTTTAACTTTGTTACAATTCAGTGTAAGAGATGACAGAAAGACAATGAGATTCAAGTGGCCTGGAAAGTTGCTGCCAGAAATGAAATGGAGTGCTGTATGTGTCAGCTCTCTGACAGAATCCCATATGACGCTCATTTCGCTCTCCTTGCAGGATGACAAATCAGAATCCGACCTGTTAGGGTCTCCAGAGAGCCCAGAGCCAATCGAAATCAAATAACCAGAGATTGAATTATTTCACTGCTTTTATTGCATTGTATTTCTCTACTCAGATGAAGCCCTGAGTTTTTGCTCTAATATAAACACAAATTTGAGAAACTGAGCTGCCGAGAGTGATTTTTCCAAGGATATTCCTGAGCAAAATCACTCAGAATGACCACAGCATGAGCCGTTTTTGGCCGGAGTTTTAAATAAACAACACCTTCTCACACAAAGGTTTGTCTTAAACTGAGAAAAGGCTCCCTTAGAGCTTCCAACAGATCAGCATTTATCACGTTAACATTTGCAGACTATCATTTAATGAAATGCGCCTCTTAAATAGAGCTCTTGAGATTCAGTGCAGACAGAAGCAAAACACAAGGTGTACAGCAATGGGCGGTGCGGGGCGTCTTTAGAGCGTTAGCTTAAGGTCGTTAGCGTCCACAGTACAACTCCAGGGAAATTTGATGGATTCAGGAGGGCATTTGCCCTTCAAGTCTCTGCTATTTGCTGCAGGCTTACCCCTGGTTAGCGTTTAATCTAATGCCAACTGTCTATGGCGCAGAAAAAATGAAAATATTGCTTGTGAAAAATGAGCATTCCCTTATCAGAAAAATGCTTGGCTACATTTATTGGGCCTCAGAGGATCCCATATTTGCCCTCCTAGGAAAAGTAAACAGAGCCAATTATGCCAGAATGATTTAACAAAGCCGTATATATTCCTCTCTTAGTGACTTGTTGGAGCACAGGTTTCAGGTCTTCTGAGCTCAGACACTTTTACTTTACAACAAATGATATCAAAGAATACAATACAAAAATGTATGATAGTGATGATGTCATTAAGGTGAAGGTTACATAGAGTTACATAGAATGCAGTTGGAATACAGGAAATTCAGAACAGCAGATGAGATTTTAAGATAAGGCACATATAAAAAGACAACACTGGAATGTCATATATGATCTCATCACTCCCTCTAATAGTTCCTAAATCTTATTAGTCAACAACTTAAGGGGCCCTATTTTAACGATCTGAGCACATGGTCTAGAGCGCAAGGTGCAGGTGCACGTAGTCTGAATCAACTTTTGCTAGTTTAACGATGGAAAAAACGGCAGGCACATGCTCCAAAAGGGTTGCATAGTCTCTTAATGAGTCATGGGTGTGTTTTGGGCGTAAAGTGCAATAAACCAGAGTCTCATCTCCCATTCCCTTTAAAAGCCAGCGGAAAGACACTTCTCCAGAGAGGAATCCTTTTATTTTTTATATTTCAAAATGTTTGTGTGCTGCTGCGTGTCCCTACATGTGTGTGTAGAGTATGCACGTTGTGCACCCGCCTATTACTAGTGTGCCCTTTAAAGAAAAAAAAATACTGCGCTATTGACCAGGTTTTCAGTTGCCTCAAAATAGAAACGTGCCAACAATGCGCCTGAACACAACTCGTTTTCAGACCATGGGCGAACAGATGGGAGAATGCGAGTGCATTTGCTATTTAAAAAACGTTGCTCTGGACGTGAAAACGATAACTGCATTAGGCTGAAACTAGCAAAAAACACTTGCGTCACGCCTACTGTCGCATTGCCCCGGGTAAATGGACTGCATTTATATAGCGCTTTCAATCCAAAGTGCTTTACATCTTGCCTCACATTCACCCAGTCAGCCATGTAAGGCGCCACCCAGCTCGTCAGGAGCAGCTGGGGTTAGGTGTCTTGCTCATGGACACCTCAACACTTGGTCAGGTGGAACCGGGGATTGAACCACCAACCTTCCGGTTTGTAGACAGCCTACATGAACCACTGAGCCACTGTGTCACTGTGCCAGGGTGTATGATAGGGCCCAAGGTGTGTACTTACACATTATTCTATGCCATTTTTAAAGGGATAGTTCACCCAAAAATGAAAATTAGCCCATGATTTACTCACCTTCAAGTCATCCTAGGTGTGTACGACATTCTTCTTTCAGATGAATAAAACCTGAGTTATATTAAAAAAGTTCTGGATAATCCAAGCTTTATAATAGCAGTAATAGTTGCTCTGTTTTTGAAGTCCATAAAAAATGCACCTGTCCGTTGAATAACGTGCTCCACACGGCTCTGGGGTGTTAATAAAGGCCTTCTGAAAGCAAATCGATGCGTTTGTGTAAGAAAAATATCCATATTTAAATAAATTAAATTAAATAAGTTAAATTAAATCCCTGCTCCAATGTCTCCAACAAGTCTGAGTTAGACTGCACCACTGACTGGTTAATGACCAGCTAGAGTGTGACCAGAAGATACGATGATGGCCCTGTGAGAGCTTCAATTAGATTCTAATCAGCCTGGACCCCTAACTCACCTTTCTGTCGAGAATGGCCGGGGGATGACCTTAACACACACACAAGAATTCCTCTTTATTTAGCCTTTAATTAAACTATCCCAGAAATTACATATATGATGATTTCTTAAGTGTTTGCATGCTCCCTATATTTCTTATGTTCATGTGATGTAAAAGCCATTTTAAATGCTCAAAATGACTCTGTAAAGACGATACACTGCTTTTATGCATCTCAACCAAGGCATGTCTGATGTGTAAAGGTTCCTCTTTCTTTGTCTTAGTCAATGGAGCAAAGTATATGATTATGAGATGTACCGTTAGTATGTTTAATCCTTTTGGAGCGAAACTTTACTCATTCTGGCTACCAGCAAGAACATTCCATCGAGTAATAAAGTCCGAACAAAGGAATCCTCTCCCGCCTGATATTCACACCAACGATTGGTCATCTCAGGGAAGATGGGTGTAGGTTAATGGTCTTTAAAGGACAGAAACACAAGCACATTTTTGCTCAGTCAACTTGCAAAGACTCAGACGAGACAAACGTTCTTTTCCTCCCATCACGTCAGCGCGGCTCGCGTGGCTTCAGCCCCGAGCCCGTGCGGCCCAGCCAAGCTGGTCGTTTCCTTCGAAGATGACGCGCTCCGCGACACGGCCAGCGGTGCGCTCCATTAGAGAGCGCGCATCACTGCGCACAAGGAACCTTCTTAGCTTGGACGAGATGAACTTTCCCTTCCAAGACACTCGCTTCTAAACACCTTTAAATCTCCCGCGGACCGACCAAGCTCCGGAAGAACCAAACGGAGAGAGAGCTTCAGCGCATGAACGCTCTGAGAAACGACAACGCACGCATCTTGCTTTACACAACACAAAGAAACCATGCAAGTATCAATTCTATCGTAATTTAGATGCGTTTTAACATTGTACCCCTGTTTATGGTGATAATTGTTCTTGCTGGCTCTAGTGGTTATGTTTGGGAAAGTGTCTGACCAGACCATACCCTTCTTCCTTTCCTTTCCTTTCTCCTCATCCTCCTTTACTTTCCATTATTCTGTATATACATGTATCCTTTATTTAGTCGTATGTAATCGTAGTATCAATCATTATTAAAACCATTGTATCCACGTTTTGATTGTCATTGTTGTTGCTCACAAGACACGAGTCCCTTTAATGTCAGAATGTAAGCTACAAGCTCTTATAAGCATCATTGAATGCTTTAATTAATACCATAACTCGGAAAGTTTGTCCTTTGTGGCCAGAGGGATAAACTTCCCGAAAATTGGGTTGAAGACCTAGTGAAAGTTGATAAGGATTGTACTGCTCGTTCTTTAAACAGAATGGATCAGAGGAATTCTGAATCAACTCCTTAGAGGTTATTCTGTGATTATTTAATACAGATATATATCCGTAGTTAATTGCAATAAATTGTTGTTAACCATATACATATTGCATAAATACCTAGGTTAGGTATTCCCCTTTTTGGGTGATTTTGGAGATTTATGATTCGATTATAACCTGTTATGATTAATCATAAATCCCTAAATATTAATACCCATAATTCCCTATTAATTTTATTGAGCTAATGTAATTTAATAATATATGTAACCCTAAAATGCTACACATTTATTTTGCAATATTATGTTAATCCATATTTTTTTTGTATTACTGTATACAAAACTGGAAAAATAAAATTCGTATATAACTGGAGAAAAAGTGTATGTACTCTAACTTCTATTAAACTAATTATAATTAAGTGTGCTTAAGCACACTATAGCAACACTTTCACTGTAATGTCAGGCACTGCTACTTAACACACACAGATCTCTTACCCTGAGAAATATGACCTGCCGTGTCCACTCATGTAAAACGCTCTGGACTGAAGCTTTGCTGACCAGGCATTCTGTAAAGGTTACTGTGTGACTCTCTGAGAAATTAAACTTGATATTAATGTAATGTGTCATATTTTATCACTTTACATATGAATTAAGAAAATGAAAATCTATTAAACTAGTGCTTTTAATTCACTTGGAGCTCTTTGCAACTACAGTTAAATGTTCAGCTCTAGTAAACCGTACATGGCAAGTTACTAACTTTCCACTAAACTGTACAGGATCAGTCCACATCTCAGAAGAACATGGAGGTATAAAGCAAATAACTGTATTTCATTTCAGCCATGTCCTTAAAAGCCCCTCTTATCTATCTTGTGATTAATAGTTTCTGGATATCATCTTATGGAACACATCAATATTCCCCTCACAAAGACCCTCATTGGTGTGTCCTGCCTATAAAATATGGGCAGGGTTTTACTCTAAAGGGAAGCAGCTGCTTTGTAAATTATGGGTCTTTCTGCACCATCCATTTTATATCCTCCATCTGGGAATGTTGCCAAAGTAGGAGAAGTGGGAAGGTACGGTGTGTGTGTGTGTGTAGGCCTGTATTCTAGAGAGCTGTGGATAGGTGTGAAACATAAACACACTCATTCAGCCATGTGGGTCACAGAGGCAGTTTTGTCTGAACTGCAAGACCACCTTGACTGGGGGGAATTCACTAAGTGCTGTTTATTTGCACATGCTGTTCATGTGGTTTTAACCCATGAGTCGCAAAAAGAACTGTGCAAAAAAATTCCAGCTGAATCCAATTTACATGCCATGATTCTCTTTCTTAAAGGAGGACGCAGCACACAATCTGATGGCTTTACTAGGTTTGTGTGATAAAGACACCTGAATTGGTTGTGGAAAGTGCATTTGAATGTGCAAAGCGCCAACAGATGGTCTTCTCCAATATTTGTAATTTATTTAAATGAATTATTCAATGAAATGCTGTTGAACATATACACAAATAATACAGAAAATATTTGGCCCCACAGCCCCCATTGCTTCACACACTGTATATTTATATAAATAGCAGTCAGTAAAAAGTGTTCACTAAATAGTACAAATTGATGGGAAATTGGTTGCAAAAATTCAAAAACATACAAATACACACAATTACCTGCAGTTTCCAGCTAAAATGAAAACTTATTGGCAATATCCTCCCTTTCATTCCTTTTCACCCAAATTTTGACATACAAGGGCATATTATCAATTAATAAAGACTTATTTTCATGCAGTTCCTTGCACAATACTATGAGCTCATAACAATTTTACCATAGTGCATGATTTGTAAAACTAATACATTCTGAAATTTGCATCTCAGCTCCATATGTATGGCATTTTTTGATGCAAAAAACTAGCTTGGTACCTCACCTGGTACAGCACTGGATTTGAGTGATCAGGTACAAGTCCCATTAAACATATCATGATAAATAAAGTCTGGGTTGGAATTTGTGTTGGAATATTGTGCTAAAGTGCCAAACTGTTTAGTATTCATCACAAATGGCACACTTCATCAACTTCCACCCTGGGATTCATTTTTGTTTTAAAATACTGGACCCAAATGATTTTCATTCTGTTATGGGTCTGGAACATCCGGACGGAACAGTGTAGGGGAGAGCAGGGCACAGCCGAGCACGGGGCACGATGCAACACACATGGTTTTATATAGTTGGCAATAATATAAAATTGCCTTTGGCTTGCTATGTTAAAACACTTAACATTCTGCAATATTCAGTTCTGCACTGACACTATTGGAGAACGAAAATGCTTATTGCTGAATTTAACTTATTTCATAATTCATGAACTTTAAACAGCTATTGAACTGAACTGAATCAACATTGAAATGAACTGAGCTGAGACTACATAAGGAGACTTGAAAATATTGTCTTTTTTTTTGTGTTGATTTACAGCAGAATTTGAATTTTTCTCATATTTATTGAAGTTTGCATCACTGATTCTGGTATTTTCCTGTTTATTACGGTAAAGCTGCTTTGAAAAAATCTGTATTGTATAAAGCGCAGTAGAAATAAAGATGACTTGACTTGGCTAGTTGTTGTATCAAAACTATAAAGAGGAAAAAAGTGCCAAAATTCAAAAATCTTTTAAAGATAACACTGAACATTAAATTTCCACCTAACTTTTCATGTTTATTTCAAAATGAGGGGGAGGAATGCTAAAAAATACAGACAAAGTCTTAAATGGAGAATGGGATTGTCAAATGGAAATGTAATCAATACTTTAAAAATTCTCACTATTTCTTTCTCTCTTCATTGATTAATCCATTCATCCTCCATCTTCCAGGCTTTCATCTCCCTGCCGCACACAGCAGCTGCTGCACTCGTTCGAGTCCCGGGGCTCCCAGCCGCACGATCCCTCCTCCCGTCCATCTATTCCCTCCTCTCTCCATTACTCCGTCCCTCTGTGGGATAAACCTGGCCAGGGGTAATTGCAGTCGCTGCCTAATGGTGACAGGCTTAATCAAGCATGATGGCTTCACCTCTTTTACTTTGGTTCCTCCCTCTTCCTCTTTGTCTTTCTTTCAGGCTCCTTGTGGTTCTCTGGCTGTTGTCGCAGGCCGTCCTGTCAGCTGCCAGATGAAGTGAGCACTGTAGTTGCGTGTGTGGGCAGCACCACTGCCGCATCCTGAGCGCAAATTGGGCAGAATGCCACCATGAAGAAGTGGGACAGAATTCGACATAAAGCTTCCACTCATCTATTATACAGAAGAGAAACGAGAAAATACAATCCTCTCCAGGCTGATCAGAGAGCGAGTGAGAGGATGGAGTAGAGTATTGGATGTGCAAGTTTATATAAAAGGTCATTGTCCTTTGGAGCTGTCGGTGGACCACTGCCAGCATCTGAGAGCCTTAATGAGAGCATGGAGCTCATGGAGCCGTTGGACTGAAGTATTTCAAAAGCAGCTTCCATTTGCTTGTTCAGATAAACACTCAGTCCTTCCTGTGTTATCGACAACACAGACGCCATCTAAAGCCACTGGCCTCTGTCGGCGTAATGCTTTTGGAGAGGAACTTGTTAATGCCAAGCAGCGCTTGAATTTTCTCTAGCGTTCATCCACCTGCTCAAATAATGAGTCGTGTAGCCATGTGATCTGCAACTTGAAACTGTCGCCGTGTCCAATGAGTCCATATGTGACAATTGGACCATTGTCTGGGGAATAAGTGTTATGGAGTGGATGGAAAGCTGCTATTATTGAGAAAATTAAACCGTTGAATAAAGTAGTTGTATTTCTAATCTGCATAAAGCACATATCACTAATGTCAAACTCACACTGGAAGACAGAAGGTCATTGTCCTGCACATTGACATTTATTGTAGTGCCTGTGACTAGTCACATCAGGGGCGTAAATCGCGGGGGGGACAGGACCCCCCCAATCGGAGGGCTGTCCCCCCTAAAAACCATGCTGAGTATTGTAAATAATATAACAATATATACTTAAAATAAATGTGTAAGTAGTAAAACAATACAAACGCAAACGAGACAAAAAAATGCGTTTTAAGTTTAGAAACATTTTGAAACATCCCCCCTTGCCTCACAGTGGTTTGATCCACCGTGCACCTCAACTAACGTTACATAGAATGTAGAAAAACTACCACACAAGTTTGGGGAGAGGACAAGGCTCTTCAGACAGCAGCTGTGAAACACCAGTAAGGAGCTGTCAAGGCTATTTTATTCACTTTAAACGTCAGATGAAATGATTCTTTTCTCTTTAATACAGATTAGGCTAAACACTGTTAACATCACTTGCCCACCGCCGCACCGCCCCTCTCTGCTGTATAGTAATAAAATCATTTAGTTAGAGAACTGACAAAACAATTAAAAACTGAACGTGTCTGCTCAATACAGCACCAGCCGAACGAGCAAACAGCTGACAGACAAGATTATCGAAGATTTGGTTTCAAAGCGTAAAAGCGCCTATTTAAGGGAGTGTGTCATTGGACTGTTTTGTTGTTGTGTTTTTCATTACGAATAATAGGCTAATGAACCCAAAATTCAAGCAACCCGCCCCCAAATTCTACTAATTGGCTAATAATAAACCGTAAGTTCAGTCAGATCTGTGTTGGGTTTTGCTCAATATGATAATAAGTGGCAGATCAGAGGCTTCTGCGGTTGAATATCTAAATATCTGAATATCATAGTATAAAATACTATGTGGAGGACGCAAGATAATTTAATAATTATAATATGACTGCGTGGTGAACCTTAATCGTATTTAAACTACTATCGCTTTGTGTTGTTGGTCAGATAAAATGACAGAGAAAAGAAAAACGGACATTAGATAATTTTTCAGTTCACCAAAACGCCAAATAAGTATGATTTATTTATTTATTTTTTTGTGGTACACATATCCTTACAAGTACGATTTTGGCTGTATTATTTGTGTCCCCTTAAAAAATTGCTCTTGAGAAATTTCATGTTTATTGTCCCCCCCCAACTTTTAGATCAAATTTACGCCCCTGAGTCACATGCTGATGGACATCCACTGTGAGATCTGGGACTTCTTTTGGCAGACTTGATGTGAAGTGAAGTGAAGTGAAGTGACGTGTGGCCAAGTATGGTGACCCATACTTGGAATTGGTGCTCTGCATTTAACCCATCCAAGTGCACACACACAGTAGTGAACACACACCCAGAGCAGTGGGCAGCCATATTGCTGCGGCGCCCGGGGAGCAGTTGGAGGTTCGGTGCCTTGCTCAAGGGTCTCACCTCAGTCGTGGTATTGAGGGTGGAGGAGAGTGCTGGTTATTCACTCCCCCCACCGACAATTCCTGCCGGACCTGAGACTCAAACCTGCAACCTTCGGGTTACAAGTCCGACTCTCTAACCATTATGCCACATGTAAAAAGGTCCACTGTCTATTGTCAATAGTGTAGCGATGTGTGAAGCACAGCTCACAAAATCAAAATCACTTGGAAATCAAGCAGGATTTTGTTAGTCAACGCTACAAATCTGCATGAACAATTTAAACTTAAAAGTGAATGTTTTGCCTTAACATAAAACTTCTGTTTGCGCAGAATCCTATTAAAATTTCAGCCAAACAATGGTAAATGTGAATGCATCATAAAACATTAAAGGACAAGGAGTTTTCGCCTTGCAGTGTGCGTTTGACTTACATTTTCATGCCTGGTAATTTCTGTCACATCAATTCAGACCTTCAGTTCTACTCTATACAACAGACATCTTCTGACCATTATCCCTATTAGTCTGAAACTAAATCAAGCATTCTGCGTTAGTTCAGGCAAGCCATGTAGTCAAGCTCCGCTATCAGCTGATTGGAAATATTCCAGTTGATCCGATTCCTATGCACTCAACTGGCAACTCTCAAACAGGACGCCTTACTTAAGCGTAGCTTCAGTTGAATCTGCCTGCTCGGCAGCTTCTGCTGCACACTGCTTTGCAACCCACCTCCACCCCAGCTCCTCCTTAAACTGTGTTTAACTTAATGTCATTCTGTTGTCATTGATGCATACTCTGTTCTAAATGGGGGATTTGCTGCCCTCCCAGTTTAAAAAATGGGAGGTTTTCCCCAGAATCTGCTGCTGTTCACTGTCTTGGCTTTTCATGGAGCTCATGAAAAGAATGGGGAATTTAGAACAGAGCCAAAAAAAAAAAAATTGTTTTGCTAAATATGCCAATAAAAAGTTGACTAAAAGTTTGACTATAGTGTTTTTGACTTAAGTGGACCTGACTGAAATAGATTTTCTTCACAATATTAGTAGTAAGACTGCAACCAATGTGCCTTATCTGTTTGGGATTTATCAGTTCATTATGTGTCTCTGCGGGACAGTTCCTTGGTACCAGACTCAGCCTGAGTATCAAGAGAAACAAGAACATTCTCATATTGCACAGATGGATGGTGCTGTTGTTTTGCCATTGCCGAGCTTAAAGGAAAGTGGATTTGATGTACTGCTCAGATCAGCATTGTATAAGCAAAAAATGAGGACTGTCCCGCTTTGCTTATTTAAACAGCATATGTGTGTTGTCTTGAGGGACAGCACTTTGGCAACTGTCCTCATGCCAATTTGTTTGTGTGTATTCATGCTGGGAGGAATTTAGAGTGATCAAAGGCAGGATCTAGACAGATAAAAACATTGCAACATATTGAATTTGTTTAAACATACACCACTGCATTCCCCAAAAGCATCATACACCTAAGTAGATTGTAAAAATAAATTGTTTTATTATTTTTCCTATAATTTAACTTAAGTAGTACTGAAACTGGAGGTAGATCTACGAGTGCTCTGAAATAATTGTAGAATACTGGAGTGCATCATAAGGAGACAGACATGTGCAGGATAACTGCAAATTTACAAATACGCTTTACATTTTACACATTTTACACGTATGGCTTTGTTCTTCTGCTGTAATAAGTAATTAATAGCATCTATTCTATTTCCTCATTACTTCACTATGACTGGACGGACCCAGGTCTGAATACCAATCAAAAAGTATTGTAAATGTTGTTTTGAGTTTTGTAAATGAGTTTTTGCAAAGTATAGTTGCAATAAATGCTCTATCTGGACTGGAGAGGAAGTTTTGAGCTCTGCAATTTAATAGTACACTACACTCGGCACAATAAGATCTATGAAGAAGAGTCATACTATATATAATTCCTTTCAGAAACATGCCATCTCACATATGTGGGAGGTGTTGTACTGTAGCTTCTGCGTCTGAAGGTCCTGTCCAGTTCTGTAAATTGTCCTCCATCTCTCCTTGCCCCCATGCTGAGATGTTTTTCTTTGAGCAGCGAGGAGACGAGCACACATTCACATGAACAGAAATAAAGCTGTAGTGAGAGCCCTGCAGCTTATCTGATTGCCCAGAGAGAGAAATGAGTGAGATTAAACAAATCTCTTTGAGCTGATTTGCTGTAACATTTCACCCGGGGAAGAGTTTGTATTTACATACATTATTTCTGTCTAGATCAGGGGCTGATTAAGCCATAAAGCCCTTATTTAGACTCAATCCAAACACAGATTTATGAGTGCACAGTCCAGACAAACAGTGTGGTGAATAAAGTTATATGCAACTATTGCTGAGTGCTGTAGACAAGGAGTCTTCAACATTTTTCAGGCCAAGGATCAGCAGATAAAGATGGAACAGACACCATGGGACCCTGTTAGATATTGTAGCCTATAATTTTGTGTGTTGCATTTTAAGTCTTACCTATAATAACAACAACGACAACAAGCACACAGTGCCATATTAATGTAATTTAATTATATAATTTAAATTATTGATGTACAGAGCCATATGGGTGTACATTTTAACTTTACTTAATACCAGTGCTGTCAATTGATTAAAATAAAAATTATTAACCACACGTTTTTCATCATTAATCTTTTTTTCTTTTTTTTTTTCTTCTGGGGTTGAAATGAGTAACTATAGCCATTCAACATTACAGTATAATTGATAACCATCATTTTTAATATTTAATATTAGGCTTTACAAATATAACAACTTTAATAAATTTAATTAATTCACATAAACCTATTACAATAAATGTCACATTTAAAAAAAAAAAATTCACATTTATTATTGTTTTCGTTGTTTTTGTCATTGTAATCTTGTATTATAATAAATAAAGTTATGACACCAACATTTTACACAGCAAAGCAATTGTGTTCCACAGAACAAAAGTCAAACGGTTTTGGAGCGACATAAGTAAATGATGACTGAATGCTCATTTTTGGGTGAACTACTAACCCATTAAGTCTCCTAGGCTATAAAAGAGCAACCTCTGAGCAATGAAAATTTCTTCAGGGTAAAGAAATAAAAATAAAAGTCACTCTCGTGCTTTGTCTTTCTTAGACACTCAGACCAGCAGGTCAAGGCAAAAGGCACCCGCTGAGAGTGACCTGCGCTAAACAAATGAAGCTCCTCCATGACCGCACGTCCGGCAGCAGGGGTTTGACTGATGCTAACTGGCTGCCCTTTCTCATGTGCTTGAACTGGACCAGTAAAGGTGGACCAGTGCGAGTGAGGTCACTGTATCCTTGTCTGGGTCTATAATGTCAAAACAGCAATCATTTCAGACAAATTACAGGAGATAAAAAAGAAAAGCTATTCTATTTTTGGTCTGACAAGGACAATGGAGGAAAAGAGGAAACGATAAAGAAATCAAACATAGTCTATGACAAACTGCATGTTCTAAAAATAAGACAAAGTAGCTTCTCTGTTAAGTGTTTGTGCTTGGGGTTCTCAAAGCAGATGCCAGAGTCGATATAAACTCATTAGTTATGTTGGTCCATGTTCACTGTATATCCCATGATGAATGGGACAACCAATACATGCATACCGCTGACCTGACTCTAGAGTGTACTTGTTACATTGAAAGAGGAATGGCATCTGCAACCAATGTTGCAGATGGGATTGGGGTATTAGTCTGTCTATCCCATTTTTATATTGAGTTTACCGTTTTCAGCCAGATCCAGTCTGTATCCAGATCAGATGGCGGACCTCCACCTAGGAATGACCATAACAGTCCTTCACGGCCAGCGAAGACCTTGACAAGACAAGCCTTTTGGACAGATCCTCAGCAAAGACCTCAGCGACTAGATGAGCCCAGCTATGAATGCATGATGCCAGGACCAACTTTGACCTAAAAGCAGTTTTAACAAGAAGGATGTTCATTGTAATTAAGGCCACTGAAAAGCCAGTCATGTACAATTGGCTAAATGGCAGCTCTATCTTCAAGTTTCAAGCTGCTGGACAGACTACAGCTCTTCCTTCCCACCTAATGAAAGAAACCTGGCTAAAACCTGACGACTACATTACCTTAAATGAGTCCACCCCCCAAGATTATTGTTATAAACATGAGCCGCGTCGTCTGAAAGGTAAAGGGGGAGGGGTTGCTGTAATTTATAATAATATCTTCAGTATTACTCAGAAGTCTAGTTTCAAATATAATTCCTTCGAAGTTTTGGTGCTTTATGTAAAGCTATGTAGTGTACATGACAAAACCCGTTCAACATTGGTGTTAGCTACTGTATACAGGCCACCAGGGCATAATACAGACTTTATCAAAGAATTTGCTGACTTTCTATCAGAATTAGTACTGGCCGTAGATAAAGTACTAATTGTTGGTGATTTTAATATCCATGTAGACAACGAAAAAGACGTATTAGGATTAGCATTTAAAGATACACTAAACTCTATTGGAGTTAGGCAACACGTGTCAGGACCCACTCATCGCCATAATCATACTTTAGACCTAATATTGTCACATGGAATTAATGTTGATACCGTTGAAATTCTGCAGCAGAGCGATGACATCTCAGATCATTACTTAGTATCTTGTATACTTAATTTAGCTAAAGTTGCAAAGCCGCCCCCTCGTTTCAAAAATGGCAGGACAATCACTGCCGCTACTAAAGATTGCTTTTTAAATACTCTTCCTCATCAGTATCATCTCCTCAGCAACCCAGATAGCATAGAAGAACTCGATGTTGCAACAGAAACTATTGACTCTCTCTTTTCCAGTACTTTAGACACAGTTGCTCCTCTGCGCTTAAAGAAGATTAAAGAAAATAGTCCAACGCCGTGGTACAACGAGCACACCCGGGCCCTTAAAACAGCAGCCAGAAAAATGGAGCGCAGCTGGAAGAAAACAAAACTAGAGGTCTTTCGAAATTCGTGGAAAGAGCACATGATCGCATACAGAAAGGCCGTAAAAACTGCTAGATCCGCTTATTTCTCAACTCTCTTGGAAGAAAACAAACACAACCCAAGGTATTTATTCGATACAGTGGCTAAATTAACCAAAAATAAAGCTTCAACTTCTGATGATTGTAAACAGCACAGCAGTAATGACTTTATGAACTTCTTCACATGTAAAATTGATAATATTAGGAAGAAAATTTTAACCATGCAGCCGTCTACTACAGTATCACATCAGACAGAGCATTGCAGTGTCACTGAGAAAAAATTACAATCATTTACTGCTATAGGAGAAGAAGAATTGGCTAAACTCGTTAAATCATCAAAATCAACAACATGTATGCTTGACCCTGTACCGACTAGGCTATTAAAAGAGATGCTACCAGAGGTCATAGATCCTCTTCTTAATATCATTAATTCATCTTTGTCATTAGGATATGTACCGAAAACTTTTAAGTTGGCTATTATTAAACCACTTATTAAAAAACCGCAACTTGATCCTACAGAATTAGTCAATTATAGACCAATCTCAAATCTACCCTTTCTGTCAAAAATACTTGAAAAGGCAGTGTCTTCACAATTATGTTCCTTTTTAGAAAGAAATGGTATCTGTGAGGATTTCCAGTCAGGATTTAGACCGTATCATAGTACTGAGACTGCTCTCATCAGAGTTACAAATGATTTACTCTTATCATCCGATCGTGGCTGTATCTCTCTATTAGTGTTACTCGATCTTAGCGCTGCATTTGATACCATCGACCACAACATTCTTTTGAATAGACTCGAAAATTATGTAGGTATTAGTGGAATTGCTTTATCATGGTTTAAATCATACCTATGCGACCGTTATCAGTTTGTAGCAGTAAATGAAGAGATGTCACACCGATCGCAAGTTCAGTATGGAGTACCGCAAGGCTCAGTGCTAGGACCGCTACTCTTCACCCTGTACATGCTACCACTGGGAGATATTATTAGGAAGCATGGCATTAGTTTTCATTGTTATGCTGACGATACTCAGCTCTATATTTCTTCACGCCCTGAAGAAATTTACCAATTCACAAGATTAACGGAATGCATAGCCGCCATAAAACATTGGATGACTGGTAATTTCCTGCAACTCAATTCAGAAAAAACTGAATTTTTAATTATTGGACAAAAAAGCTCCACAAGTAGTAACCTAGAATACTGTCTAACACTTGATGGCTGCTCTGTCAAGTCTTCGTCGTCAGTGAGGAACCTGGGTGTGCTCTTTGATACCAATCTTTCGTTTGAAAGCCACGTTTCTAGCATCTGTAAAACTGCTTTCTACCATCTTAAAAATATATCAAAATTACGGCACATGCTCTCAATGCAAAATGCTGAACAGTTAATTCATGCGTTCATGACCTCAAGGCTAGATTATTGTAATGCTCTATTGGGTGGTTGCCCTGCTCGCTTAATAAATAAACTCCAGCTGGTCCAAAACGCAGCAGCTCGAGTACTTACTAGAACCAGGAAGTATGACCATATTAGCCCAGTTCTGTCAACATTGCACTGGCTACCTTTTAAACATCGCATACATTTTAAAATCTTGCTTATTACTTACAAAGCACTAAATGGTTTAGCTCCCCAATACTTGAGCGAGCTCTTAACATATTATACTCCATCACGTCTACTGCGATCTCTAAATTCTGGCCAGTTGTTAATACCGAGAATATCCAAATCAACTGCAGGCGGTCGATCCTTTTCCTATTTAGCTCCTAAACTCTGGAACAGTCTTCCTAGCACTGTTCGGGAAGCAGACACACTCTGTCAGTTTAAATCTAGACTAAAAACACATCTCTTTACTGTGGCATACACATAAAACACTTTTTCAATTAATTGATTGTTAGGCTGCATTAACTAGGTCAGCCGGAACCGGGAACACTTCCCATAACACCTGATGTACTCGTTACATCATCAGAAGAATGGCATCTACGCTAATGATATTCTCTCTGTTTTATCCCGAGGTTTACTGCAGTCAGCCAGATCCGGGCCGTATCCTAATCAGATGGTGGACCAGAGAAGACCAACACAGGACCCCGAAGTGTCTGCAGAGACCGTGTCAATTATCCTCCCCCTGCAACTGCCTCATCGACACGGCATCTAAATAAACCCGTCACCAGTGTGATGACTCCGATTGTTCGAATATTACCATTAAATAATACTTAAATCGATATGTCATCCGCAATAAACCCGTCTCCAGCGTGTTGCCTCCGATCATTCGAATATTCCACTTTAATAATTATTTAATCAACATCATCCTCAATAAACCCGTCTCCAGCGTGTTGCCTTCGGTCCTTTGAATATTCCGATCTATTATGACCTCTGACCTGTAAAGCAACCAGAATAATAATAATAATACGTTGTTTGTAAATTGGCCAGAGGAGAACTGGCACCCCGACTGAGCCTGGTTTCTCCCAAGGTTTATTTTTCTCCATTAGGTCACCTAATGGGGTTTTGGTTTCCTTGCCACTGTTGCCTCTGGCTTGGCGTGCTCAGTTGGGGACACTATATTTTTCAACTAAACATCGAAATAAATCTAATTAATAAACTAAATTAACCATATAAACTAAATTACTGATCTAATTATTGATCTAAAGCCCACACTGTCACCGTATGGAAATTGAAATGAACTGATGACATCAAATGGCTATACAGCTGAATAAAATTAGGCTGCATTATTTTGCTGTTTAACACTGTAAAGCTGCTTTGAAACAATCTACATTGTTAAAAGCGCTATATAAATAAAGTTGACTTGACTTGACTTGACTAATGCCTCTGTGACATATCCCGATCAATATCACACCATGTCATCCATCTAGGCCAGAGGAGAACAGGTTTTTGCAAGGTTTTTTTTTTTTTTTTTCTGTCACCAGATGGAGTTTGGGTTCCTTGCCACTGTCGCCTTTGCCTTGCTTCGTTGTGGACACTTAATATCCAGCAATATTACTGACTTGACTGCACCGATACTATCAGATGAAGCTGAATGCCATTTTCAGTTGTATAAAATGCTATAAAAGTAAAGGTAACTTGCCAGTATGAAGAAAAAGCATGCATGCGTGCATGAGAAAATCTGTGCATACACAACTTATTAACATATTATTCAACTAAAACATTAAACAATAGGCCTCTCACCTCTTTAGTATAGGTCACATTTTGAGTTAATTGTTTAACCCTGGGGGTGGGGGGTTTCTCTCATTTTGTGAACAACAAACAATGTTACATTTTTAGCACCCATATTTCTCTATGAGTATCTTCTAAGTGGCTGAGATGTCCATTGGTGATTATTGTGTACATTTCACCATTTGGCATTGATTTCAGTCGTTCACAATGAAATAAAAGGCTTACACCAAACATACAGTATCTCTTTTGTGTCTATATGTTAAAAAAAAAAAACATATAAACTAGTAATTAAGAATCACTACTAGTGCTAATGATTCGGACAACAAACCACCATAGCAATTGGCCAACAATCCACTAAAGACCTCTCAGTCTCAATGGCCTACCAGATGTAAGTGTGTGAAATCTAAAAGACCATGTCAAAATCCCACTTGAAAATATACATATAGTGAGTTGAATGAGAACACCGTTTTGAACAGTGATTTGCATTTAATATATTCACACAATAATGGAATTTTGTTTTTGTTTTTCATAGATTTTTTAAATATATATTATAGTATAGGCCTTTAAAAACAAAACATATTAATCACATTTATTTTATATTAAGAACACAAATCTATGAAATCTAGAAGAATTTATAAAATTCATCAACCCTACAACACTTCCTGCTGACTTGCATAACTTTGTTGAACTTTTGCACCCATCAAACAAAAAGTTAAATAATGGAAAAGAAGACAATGTAAATATGGTTCCCCTTCAAGGGAACTCGAGCTGCGTCACCGCTTTGGGAACGCCTCTGCGTGATTGCGTCGTGAAGCACGTATGTCATCAGTCCAATAGAGAGACGGAACGTCATAGGCGGGTGACGTCATAGACCCGGAAGCTATAAAGCACACCGGCAAACACACGCCGTTAGCTTCTGTTGCCTTCAACAAGCGCTCTGTGTAAAATCTGTCCAAAGTGTCTTTGTGTTGTGTCTGAGTTCAGACTGTTTTGTTTCGTTTGCACTCTCACCACATTGATCAAGAGAAAAAAAGTATGACGAGTGAACAGCGTTACAGACAGTGTGTTCCTCCCTGCTCACGCTACATCACGAGCGGGGATACACACTTGATGTGCGTTGTTTGTTTGGGAGAGCAGCACGCGCAGTCGGCACTCGAGGGTGCCGGCTGCGAGCATTGTGAGGCTCTGCCTCTTCGCGTGCTGCGATCCCGCCGGGCGCTCTTCGAGGAGGGCGTCCCGGTTAGCGCTCCCCACGGCACGGGTCCCGCTGCTGCTGAGGCTCAGCTGCGACTCATGTCGTGGGGTTCGCAAAAGGATCTGACGGAGGGGATGGAGACGGGCCACGCCCTATCTCTTCCTTCACCCGCCAGATCCAGCGCTGCCTCTCTGGGATCGGGAGCCCGCTCTGCGGCTTCTCCCGCCCGGGGAGCGGCCGCGATACTGCAGCTATCTTCCTCCGAGGAGGTTGATGTCTGTAGCATCGATGCAGGGGGTGGAGACTCGTCACTTCATTCCCCTGCAAGTGAGGAGCTCATGGAGGTGCTGAGCAGAGCGGTGGCCAGACTACACATTGACTGGCCACATGAACATCATGAGCGAGCTGCCGTAAAAAGCAGACTCGACGAGCGCTTTCTCCCCGCGCGCTCTGTTCAGCCTCCTCGAAGGAGTCTGCCGTTTTTCCCGGACCTCCACACCGAGGTGTCGAGGTCTTGGAAGCGGCCCGTGTCTGCACGCATTTTCACCCCGCAAACGTCTGTTTATAGCAATATCGCGGGGTGTAAAAGACACGGTTATGGTCAGCTGCCTCGGGTTGAACAGACGCTTGTCTGTCACCCGAGTCTGCGTCGACCGTAAAGGCTCCGACTTTGCCCACAAAACCTCTTAAAGTGACATCATCTTTTGTGGGCAAAGCATACTCGGCAGCAGGTCAAGCCGCCGCGTGTCTGCACACGATGTCTATTGTGCAGGCATATCAGGCTGATCTGCTAAGGGACCTGGGGGAAAGCCACGAGATCGGAGTCGATACTATTAATGAACTTCGATCGACTGCCGATCTCGCTCTCCGTGCCACCAAGGAGACGCCCCCGATGCGTCGGCCGTTCTATGGCAGCCCTAGTGGCCACGGAGAGGCATTTATGGCTGAATCTTACGGACATTAAGGAAAGGGACAAGAGCTTTTTGCTTGATGCGCCGCTGTCTCCGGAGGGAGACAGTTCAGATGCCGTCCCCCCAGCTTCAACGGGGTCCTCTCCACTGTGGTGGACCCGGTGCAGGCTCTGGTGATGACTCAAGAAGTACAGACTCTGCTGCAAAAGGGGGCTATAGAGAGGGTCCCCCCCCCCCCCCCCCCCCGGACAGGGAGTCAGGCTTTTACAGCCGGTACTTCATAGTGCCAAAGAAGGATGGTGGGCTGCGCCCCATCTTGGATCTTCGCGTCCTGAACCGAGCCGTGGCAAAGCTCAAGTTCAGGATGCTGACACTCAAACAGATCGTGTCTCAGATCAGGTCCGAGGACTGGTTTGTCACGATAGATCTCAAATATGCATATTTCCATGTCTCCATCCTTCCGCAGCACAGGAAGTTCCTGAGGTTCGCTTTCAGGGGAGAAGCGTACCAATATCGAGTGCTTCCTTTCGGTTTAGCCCTTTCACCCCGCACGTTCACGAAGTGTGTGGACGCTGCTCTGGTCCCCTTGCGTTTGCAGGGGATCCGCATTCTCAATTACATCGACGACGACTAGCACAGTCAGCGCGTCTCGCGGTTCAGCATCGAGATGTTGTTCTCGCGCATATGAGAAGGTTGGGGCTGAGGCTCAACTCCAAGAAGAGTGTTCTCTCTCCTGTGCAGAAGATCACTTATCTCGGGGTGAGTTGGGATTCGGTCGCTATGCAGGCTCGTCTGTCGGAGCCTCGCGTGGGGTCGATCCTCTCAGCCGTGAAAGGGGTGAAGCTAGACCAGTCGCTCACTGTAAAGCAGTTTTAGAGACTGTTGGGTCTGATGGCAGCCGCGTCCAACGTTATTCCTTCGGGCCTGCTGTTCATGAGGCCGCTACAGTGGTGGCTCAAGACCAGGGGTTTTTCCCCGAGGGGGAACCCCTTTCGCATAATCAAGGCAACGCGGCGGTGTCTCCGCACCTTGGTTATGTGGAAGGACCCCAGGTTCCTGACCCAGGGCCCGTCGCTGGGGGCACCGTGTCAGCGTACTTCTCTGACCACGGATGCCTCCCTGACGGGCTGGGGGGCGACCATGAGTGGTCGCTCGGCCCAGGGTCTGTGGCAGGAGCACCAGCGTTCGTGGCATATAAATTGCCTGGAAATGTTGGCGGTGTTTCAGGCTCTGAAGCACTTCCTGCCGCATCTCAGGGGCCATCATGTTGCCCGGAGTTGTGGAAACTGTGGGCTTGGCCTCTGAGGGGGCCCAGCTCATAAGTTCCGGTCTCTCAACTGAGGTTGTTGAGACCATTCTACACTCCAGAGCTCCTTCTACGAGGAAACTGTACTACCTAAAGTGGAGACTCTTCACCTTATGGTGTCGAGATCACCTGCGGGATCCAGTTAACTGCCCTGCGAGCGTGGTGCTGGAGTTCCTGCAGGAGAGATTCTCTGCTGGGTTAGCCCCCTCCACACTAAAGGTGTACGTGGCGGCCATAGCTGCTTACCACACTCCTTTGAGTGGAGTTTCATTAGGGCGACACCCTCTAGTAACTCGTTTCCTCCGTGGAACCTTGAGGCTGAGACCTGTGACACGCACCAGGGTGCCGGCCTGGGATCCATCGTCCTTCAAGGCCTTTCCGAGGCTCCCTTCGAGCCGCTCAAGGAAGTTTCTGAAAAGTTTCTCACTTTCAAAACTATTTTTCTTCTTGCTATTTCTTCTCTTAAAAGAATTGGGGACTTGCAAGCCCTCTCTGTCGCACCCTCGTGCTTGGAGTTTGCCCCGGGTATGGCTAAGGCCTTTCTCTCTCCGAGGCTCGGGTATATTCCTAAGGTCCTCACTAATCCTGTGAGACCTATTGTGCTCCAGGCCTTCTGTCCTCCTCCCTTTGTGACGTCAGACCAGGAAAAGTTAAATCTGCTTTGTCCAGTTCGCGCTTTAGACGCCTATGTCCACAGAGCTGCCCTGTGGAGGAAAACTGATCAGTTATTTGTTTGCTACGGACCTCCATCCCGTGGGGGTCCGGTGTCAAAGCAGAGGATGAGCAAGTGGGTAGTCGAGGCTATCTCACTGGCTTATGTGGCGGCCGGACAGCCCTCTCCTTTGGCTGTTCGGTCCCACTCCACTAGGAGTATGGCTGCTTCTCAAGCTCTCTTGGCAGGGGCCTCCCTGCAGGAAGTGTGTGATGCGGCGGGGTGGTCATTGCCGCATACTTTTGTCAGGTTCTATGAACTAGATATTTCTGCTACTCCGGGGTCTCGGGTGCTCGCCTCGTAGCTGTTACAGGCGGGCATCCAGACTCGCATGGGGACGTGGGTATTCTCGTTCCCAAAGCGGTGACGCAGCTCGAGTTCCCTTGAAGGGGAACGTCTCGGTTACGACTGTAACCTTAGTTCCCTGATAGGGAACGAGACGCTGCGTCACCTGGCCATACTCCTCGCATGCCCGCAAGCGCCTTGTTTCAGGCCTTCTTCAGAAGCTAACGGCGTGTGTTTGCCGGTGTGCTTTATAGCTTCCGGGTCTATGACGTCACCCGCCTATGACGTTCCGTCTCTCTATTGGACTGATGACATACGTGCTTCACGACGCAATCACGCAGAGGCGTTCCCAAAGCGGTGACGCAGCGTCTCGTTCCCTATCAGGGAACTAAGGTTACAGTCGTAACCGAGACGTTTTCTTTTCAATTATTAAATTTTTTTTCTTTCAAAATTATTTTTTTCTTTCAAAATTTTTTAGCTGCAAAATACAAATGATGAAATATACATTTATTACAAAATTAAATTTGCATTTATGTTAACTGTTTTTAATTAAGACAATATGTGCAAAAACAATAATTGTAGGTTTTGTAGGGGTGAAGCGTGTCTGGCTTGTGATGCTCAAACAAACAGATCAATGTTATAAAAGTGTCACAATGCTTTACTCTTCAGCAGAATGAACCTACAAATGACTTTTGCAAATTACGTAATTTATAACTGTGCTTTTGAACAAAAATCTGATATTTTCTGAAGCTAAACTATCACACTTTCTGCTGTAAAATAAAGCACTTGTGATTCGAATATCTAAGTAAAACAAGATGACTCATGCCAGTTCGTATGTACACTGCAAACGCTGCCATTTCCCTCCAAAGCTGTCGAGTTATCAATCAAGGTCACTTATGTTGACAGCTCTGTCCATGACACTGAGGGTAAAACCTACAAGCAGTTAGTCCCAGATCACTCACAACCTGAATCCTGCCTCACATTGGCATCCATAAACCCTCCAAATGACTGTTAGATGTCATCTGGAAGGACATTTGATTGGAGGCATGCCATTTTTCTGACAAATGCTGCCGTATCAGCGGGTAACGAATGAAAGAAACAGGAGAGAGACAGGGAAAGCATGTAGAAAAACCCTACAAATCAATGATAAATTGATGGCAGTTCAAAATGGACCAAGTTAGTCACATTTAGATTTCCAAACAAGCTAACAATTCCAAACAAAATGTTTTTGACGTCTTCTGCAGAAAACTATGCAAATTAAATGGTTTGTTCACCCAAAAATGAAAATTCTGTCATTAATTACTCCCCCTCATGTCATCCCAAACCTGTAAGACCTTTGTTCATTTTCGGAACACAAATTAAGATATTGTTTATGAAATCCTAGAGCTCTCTGACCCATCAATGGACTGCAACTTTCAAGGTCCAGATAGGTAATAAAGAGTTTGTTCAAATAGTCCATTTCACCGCATATCAGGCCACAGGATCTTGATCAAGGCACACCTAACACTACAGGCAAAGATGAGGGACACGTGGGGGACTTGTAGCACCTAAGTGATAACGCTTTGGCTAGCAGTGTCAAGGTAGGCACAATGCTCTCAGACTCTCAGATGTGCTTGAATTGGCTTTTTTATTTGTTCATATTTTTCTCTTGTGTGTATAGTGGTCACAAGATGACATCTGACTTGAGGTAGGATAATACATTAGCTTTACACTGCTATATTAATGAAAAGCTGGTGTGTCTGATTTCACACACACATTGTGATTTTTCTGGCTTTGTATTTGTGCTGTGTCATCATGTTGCACATCTTGCTAGCTCTCCAAACTATTGTGAATGAGCAGTGGTGGAACTAGACTTTTATATAGCCTACAGTACACTGTAAAAAATACTGTGCCCATTTTACTCAATAAAATTGAGGCAACTATTTTAATCAGCTTTTTGAGTATTTTAAACTCATTTTATTTGTGTTTATCCTATTAGACTTTTCATGTTTTCAAGTTGGACTCTTAAGTAATGGCAACTCAATTTTATCAATTTATGAACTATAGTTTTAAGTTAATCCAACATAAAATTTTAAGTAATATTTACAAATGTCTCCTTGTAAGCCACACATTAAGTTACTTTTTTCCAAGCTACTTTTTTAAAATGTATTTTCTAAAAATTAAATTATTTTCGATTTTTTTTTAAAAGTACCATGAAACAGTAAACAAGCATCTCAATACAAAACATTTAAAAAAATACAATGCAACAGTGCACAGTACACAAACACAGTACTTTATTTTTTCACCTTCATATAAAGCTGACTTCAAGTAAAAAAACTTTATGTAATACAAGACGTTAGCAAAATCATTTCATATTCATATAACAGTTTTTTCAATGACCACTGGTCTGTTTAACCCACTGAGAAAAGTAATTCAGTCATCTAATAAAACAGCATTTTGAACAATCTGAAAACATCAAATTCAAATTCATCAGACCCATTACATCAGCAGATAAAAACGAATCACAAAGAAAAGTGAACACAAATTTAAAGGGTTAGTTCACCTTCGTTCATCCTCACAACACAAATGGAGATATTTCTGATGAAATCCGAGAGTTCTCTGACCCCTCCATAGACAGCTGTTTTATGAACACTTTCAAGGTCCAGAAAGGAAGTAAAGACATTGTTAAAGTCCATGTGACTATAGTGGTTAAGCCTTAATGCTATGAAGCGACGAGAATACTTTATTGCGCAAAAACAAACCAAAAAAAAAACTTTATTCAACAATTTTGTTCAAGCCTGTGTCAGTCTCTTATTTTTGTTTGTTTTTGCACACAAACCATATTCTGGTCACTTTATAACATTAAGTTTGAACCACTTGAGTCACATGGATGATTTTAACCCTTTAGGCGCCAGAGGTTTTTTCCTAAAACGTTCGATTTTGACATCTTAATTTGAAATGGCTATATCTTAAAAGTGACAAAAGATAGAGACTTTCTGTAAATTAGAGAAATATTAAGGATGACCCAAAGTTTATGTAGGGATTACATTGTCCCATCTAATTTGCATATTATGACGTCATATGGTGGTGGTCACCTTGGATTATAGAATTTTCATGAAAAGTCACATGTTTAAATGATAAATGTAGCACTTCTTTCCCCCAAAAATGTCCCTCACCTTCTGTATGCTATATTGCACAATACTCAATGCTCAGGTAAATAGTAAATAGTAAACAAACTGTGTAAATCGTTACTAATAAATTGTAGAAACAAACCGAATGCATGTAACGGTTGGCCTTTTGCTGTAGAGATTTTCCATTTACTACATACAGTAGGCACTCTGATTCCATGTATGGGGCACATATATTATTCATATGACACACAAACACAAGTAGACAAGACCTGCTTAGTTCAAAAGCTCACTCGCCACGGCAAGGCAGAGATCATGAGTGAGATGACGAGAGACAGACGCGCGCGCATGCCCGCCGAGTGTGCACAGTTCGGACTACTGTCATTGTCATTGTGACTCCACACCCTGCCTCCACGTTGCCCACTAACTGTATTTGCAATACACGAGCCGCGTTTCAGCTGCGTGAGACAAACGCTGCCAGTGTGAATGCAAAACGGCCGCACGCGGCTCCCGCTCTCCATACGCACCACTGCCCGGCCAACGCAAAAACGCGTGCGGTGTGAAGTCCGGCGTAATACGCCTGCTAACTTCACAATGAACACTCCGACCCCGAGAAACACCACTGTGTTCCCACCACTGACACTGGGCAAAGGACCATTTACATTGGGCAAAGGATTCACCGTTTGTGCTTGGTGTAGGGCTATACTTTCATTTTCAGGTTACGGCAGATATTCCCCTTCAGAATCAGGGTCCGCGAATAGAAGACCCAACACTTCATTGCGGGTAAGCTTTATTGATGCCATTAGAAAATAATAATCTAAAGCAAATACTCACTGACATTGACAATATTGCTCTGATAAAATGACTCACTCGCAGACTAGCTTCGCGTTTGTTCGCACTGATTCAATGCGCTCTTGCTTGAAAATTTTGTATAGAAGCATGACATTTTTTTGAGTCGGGATAAAGTATGACATGTCTGACATCTAGTGGAGGGGAGGTCGAACGAAATTTGACACCCTATTTGACAAAATCGGCCGTTTTATTCAGTGACGCATCTTGTCGAGTAATCTCGACCGTGGCGCCTAGAGGGTTAACAGTGTATTTCCTACCTTTAGGGCCTTACATTTACATTTATGCATTTAGCAGACGCTTTTATCCAAAGCGACTTACAACTTGGGGAAACATGAAGCGATTGGTCATGAAGAGTCGAGAAGCACGATAAGAGCCTGCAATCCTGAGACCGTGTACATTGCTCAGTGTAGCACAGGCTAGAGTAGGGAGGGAAAAAGGAAGAGAAAGAGGAAAGGACATTTTTTTAAGTGCTCGCGGAAGAGCTGAGTTTTAATTTGGCTTTTGAATGATGTCAATGATTCTGCATTTCGGATGGCGTTGGGAAGATCGTTCCACCAGCTGGGAACGTTGAATGAGAATGTTCTGGAAAGGGATTTTTTCCCCTGTGATGGTACCACAAGCCGTCGTTCCTTTGCTGAGCGAAGGCTTCTGGTGGGGGTGTGGATTTGTAGAATGGGGTCAAAGTAGGCAGGAGCTGAGCACGTGGTGGCTCTGTATGCAAACGCCAGTGCCTTAAACTTGATGCGAGCAGCGAGTGGTAGCCAGTGCAGGGAGATGAACAGAGGTATGACGTGGGTCCTTTTGGGCTCGTTGAAGACAAGACGTGCTGCTGCATTCTGGATCATTCGAAGTGTTTGGATCGCACAAGAGGGGAGTCCAACCAGAAGCGCATTGCAGTAGTCAAGTCTAGAAATAACCAGGGCCTGGACCAGAAGCTGTGTTGCATGCTCTGTTAGGAACGGTCTAATCTTCCTGATGTTGTGGAGCGCAAACCGGCATGAGCAGGCTGTCTTCGAAATGTGTTCTCTGAAGGACAGCTGGTCATCAAATGTAACTTCAAGATTTCTGACTGACTTTGATGGGGAAATCAAGGATGTATCTAGCTGGATGGTGAAGTCATGTTGTATGGTGGGACTGGCGGGGAAGATGAGAAACTCAGTCTTCGCCAGGTTGAGCTGCAGGTGATGATTTCTCATTCATGCAGAGATGTCAGCCAGACAGCTGGAGATTCGTGCAGCTACTGTGGGGTCGTCTGGGTGAAATGAAAGGTAGAGCTGAGTGTCATCAGCATAGCAGTGGTATGAGAAGCCATGCACCTGAATGATGGGTCCCAATGAAGTAGTGTAGATGGAGAAGAGGAGAGGACCAAGCACTGAGCCCTGGGGAACCCCAGTGGTCAGTTGATGTGCTTGGGATTCCTCTCCTCCCCAGGCAACCTTGAAAGACCTACCTGTGAGATAGGACTCAAACCAGAGTAGTGGAGTCCCTGTGATGCCCAGTGATGAGAGGGTGGACAGAAGAATCTGATGATTGACCGTGTCAAAGGCCGCAGATAGATCGATCAGGACGAGGACTGATTATTTGGAGTTAGCCTTAGCTATCCGCAGGGCTTCAGTGACTGACAGCAGTGCAGTCTCTGTGGAGTGGCCCCTTTTGAAACCTGATTGGTTGATGTCCAGCTGATTATTCTGTGATAGGAAGGATGAAACCTGGTTGAAAACAACTCGTTCAATAGTTTTTGCTATGAATGGTAGGAGAGAGACGGGTCTGTAGTTATCTATGAGTGATGAGTTTAATGTGGGTTTCTTAAGCAGTGGAGTTACCTGAGCCTGCTTGAATGTGGTAGGGAAGATGCCGGTGCAGAGGGATGTGTTGATGATGTGAGTGAGTGCTGGTAGGATTGTGGGAGCGATGGCTTGAAGGAGGTGTGAGGGAATGGGATCCAGAGGACAGGTGGTAGGATGGCTAGAGAGGAGAAGTTTAGATACTTCTGTCTCAGTGAGTGTAGAAAATGAGAAGAGAGGATGTTTGGATGTGGATGTGGCTGAACTAAAGTCCACAGTGCGTGTGGGTGAAAACTGACTGCTGATGGTTGTTGTTTTGTTTGTGAAGAATTGTGCAAAATCGTCTGGAGATAGGGAGGTGGTGGGGGAGGGCAGAGGAGAGAGTTAAATGTTCTGAACAGTGCGCGTGAGTTTGAGGTGTTGTTGATCTTGTTTTGGAAATAAGAAGATTTAGCTGCATGTACTTCATCTGAGAAGGATGAGAGCAGGGACTGATACTTACCTAAGTCGGATGGGTGGTTAGATTTACGCCATGTTCTCTCTGCTGCCCTGAGTATCGTCCGGTGTTCACGAATAACATCAGATAACCAGGGGTTAGAGGGAGTGGCTCGTGCTGGCCTAAACGGAAGAGGGCAAATACTGTCTAGACAAGAAGTTAAACTGGAGCATAAAGTGTCAGTTGCAGTGTTGACATCCATAGAGGATAATTGTGAGGATGAGGGAAGGGAGGATGAGACAGTAGAGGAGAGATGAGGAGGAGAAAGTGAACGCAGATTACGCCTGAAGGTAACAGGTGGAGGAACTGGTGGTGCATGAGTAGTGAGTTGAAGGTTGAATGTGATGAAGAAATGATCTGAGACGTGTAGAGGTTTGACCAAAATATTGTCTGTAGAGCAGTTACGTGTGTAAATGAGGTCCAGATGGTTACCAGATTTGTGGGTATGTGAAGTGATGAGGCGATTGAGATCGAATGATGCAACGAGGGAGTGGAAGTCTGAAGCATAAGATTTGTCCAGATGAATGTTGAAGTCACCAAGGACTATGAGTGGGCTGCCATCCTCTGGAAATGAGGACAGCAGAACATCTAGCTCATGAACAAAGGTGGTCAATGGACCAGGGGGGCGGTAAATGACTACAATATGGAGTTTAACGGGAGTCGTAAGCATAATAGCGTGGTATTCAAATGTGTTGTTATTGCAAAGAGATGTGTGAGTTGAGTATTTCCAGTTGTTATGAATGAGAAGACCAGTGCCACCACCCCTCCCAGTGTGGCGTGGGGTGTGGGAGAAAGAGAAGTTATTAGAAAGAGCAGGTCTCAGTCAAGGCCAATATTTTGAGAGCGGATTGAGTGGCAAAGGCTGGAATGAAGTCAGCTTTATTGACCGCTGACTGACAATTCCACAAGCCCACAGAAAAAGAGGGAGGAGCATTAGCGGAGAAGGGAACAGGACGTAGATTAGCAAGGTTACAGTGTCGTGTAGACCTGCGTCTAATAGTGGGGCGTGGTTGAGAGATAGCGGGAATGGACTGTACACACATGGTTAGAGAGAAAAGGAAGGTGAAAGAGGACAAGAGATGGAGATAGCTCTGAGCCTTACCGGAGTCCTTGCCACGGAGGAGTCGCGCAGAGGAAGAGTCGAATACAACTCTTGAAAGTGTTAATTAAGCAGTTGTCTATGGATGGTTCAGAAAGCTCTCGGATTTCATCAAAAATATCTTAATTTGTGTTGTGAAGATGAATGAAGGTCTTACATGTCTGGAACGACATGAGGGTGAGGAATTAATGACAGAATTTTCTGAACTAACCCTTTAATGCTACATTGAAATTAACAACCACCTGAGAACACTTAAAGGGTTAGTTAGAAACGATTTTAAACAATTAATTTACTTCCCAAGTTGTGAACCTTTGAAGTGAGATTTCCAACGTCCAGCTCCAAAAATACTTTCTGAAACACTTCAAAGGTGTATTTCAGTTCCTTTGGCATATCTAAGATTCAAAGCATATACTAGACCCATAAAGAAGGCACATGCTTGGAGTACATCAGAGACATTTGTTAAGCTGGGCATACACTGCGATTTTCGTCCGTTTTTCGAGCCAAATTCTGACTCGTGCGACTCTTTTTTGGGTCAGGCCGATTTTCAGCTTTGTTGAGCGTCATTTGGCGTGAGATGTTCGTGCAGTGTACAGGGGAAAACGAGAGGAGATAAACCTCTCCCGATCGGCAATCGGATGGTCGGATGAATTTCTGGCATGTCAGAAATTCTGGTTGCCCCCCGTGAGGTAATCGTTTTACTAAATCATGAAGGCGAGTCAGTGGATTCACCACAGAAAGTGAAAGTAAAATCTGACAAGCTTTTGGCGCATATTCTCAGAGAGATAACCTACTTAAAGGTGCCCTAGAATGATTTGAAACAATATTTTAAATTGTTCTCTGATATCTACATAGAGGGTATGTGGATTATTTAAGGTCAAGAATTGTCCAGATACGGTTTTACAAGTCCATTTACAACCCTAGAAATTGTCCCTAGGATGAAATGGTCTATTTTTGCCTTATTTGGAAGGGTCATGAATATTAATGCCGAGTTCTGCTCTGATTGGCTGTTTCACTGCGCGGCTCAATGACAGCAAACACATCCATACTGTCCGTCATGATAATGGAGAGATTTGGCATTCAACCTTATATGTTTGAGCCTGTTTCTGACGAAGATGCAGCTTTTGAGGAACAACAAAATGTTTTGAGATTGGAAAAGGACACTTCTGAGTGGTAAATTTAGTATTTATTTTCATTAAGAACCTGCAAAATTGTTACGTCCATACTAGAACTTCAGCCTCAACAATAACTAGCATATAACATTAACTTTACATGTCAGAAGTCACAACTTTGTTTTTGTTTCAACTTAAGTGTTGGAGAAGGTGACGTTAGCTAGAAGGATCGAGTGAGCTATCTGTAAGCAACTAAACTAACGTAGTTTGCTCCTGAGTTATGTGTTGTTGATGAAATATAGGCTAAATTAGATTTATATCTGACAAAAGGGATCGACATACGTATCTACGGTTGTATTTTGTAATTTATGACAACACTGGCAGGAAATAATATTAACCTTTGTCATCAGACATACTATTTAGTTATGTATGCTTCTTTGAGTTTCCTATTGTTACTGTACTAGCATGGAACTAGACAACACGGGATATTATCGTTAAAGTTATCTCTCTAAGAAACTTTCAATTTGTTAAGACAGTCAATAAGTGGACAAAATCACTACTTACTGCTTGCAGGAATATGGTTGGAATTACCCCTTTCTTCAGTATCAGACACTGAGCGAAGCCTGTTTGATATTGTCCCAGGTTTGAAAAACTGTCCGTGGTGAAATGGGCAGAGCAAACTAACAACTTTTAATTAAATTATTGCGGTATCCGATTATAAATAAACATCAACCATGCCTGTTGACATTTTTTATCTGTGGGAAGGGTATGAAAAGTCCTCACATCCCCTGCACAGCCTGGAACATAATATTTGTTTCCATGATCTGCCATTTTCGCTGTCCTCGCGTGATGCTTGTTTACCTGCAGATCTCCCGATGATTCGGCTGCGCAGTTCCGTCTGACATTGAACAAGGATATTTTTTACAGTGGCGGCACAGAAAACGAGACAGCGGAGGAATCAGCGGCAGAGTCCTTTGCTTTCAGAAATGAATAAATCCAGGATTATTGCTCAAACGCGTCTCAAAAGGATGTAGCTGAAGTAACGTTTACAGCGCTTCACTAGATGTGTTTGTATGAGTAGATGTGTGGGCGTTGAAGCGGGATCATCAGTATTTGAATCTGAAAGAGCTCGCTCTGTGTGGGTGAGGTCGCATTACCGGATAATGAAGTAGCTAGCGGGTGACTGACTTGTATCGCTTTTCAAACAGATTACATAAACACAGCATATTTGTTCTCGATTTGGTTTACATTGTTTAAAACCTGACATTTCAACGTTTCTTTAGACATATATCTCCTGTTTGTGAGACAAGTATTCACTAAGCTAGAGTTGGCCTTTTCTGAAGACTATCTGAATGAATGTCTTTGACAGAAGAGGCTGCAGATCGCGCATCATGTTTGTTTTCTTTATTTTGCAAAAAGCTAAATTCCATATGACCATGGTGTTATGTTTGTAAGTACCACCCGTTAGTCCAACAACGGAATCCAACAGTGAGGGCGAAGGTATAAGGTATATATCTGTCTGGCTACAGAATTTTTCCAAATGGCAGCTCTGCCACCCTTCCTTAAATACCCAGACCAGAACAAAAGGGTTGTACATATTTGCTACACAAACACCTGGTTTCGGGGAAGAGGATCAGATATCTTGAAGAGACCACTCAAAAAGGAGAGCAGAATTCTTGACTGCAGTGAAGTTGAGACCATTTTACCAATAACACTGAGACATTAAAAAAGTAAAAAAAAAAAAAAAAACATGAAAGGGGAAAAACAATAGAATCACAAGATGCATCATATGTGGTATATAAACATTCTGTGACTTGAATCTGGGACAGAGGGAAAGGGAGAGGCAGAGGGATAGGGAGAAGTTTGGACAGAGCACTGTCCTACACTCTTTCTGTGATATCTTCTCTCCAGATTAGTGAGTTTTATTGGTTTATTGCAGGGTGTTGGATCTCAGCCTTTTGTCTTAGCAGCAAAACCAATTCTTACATGTTCAGGAAAAGACACACAAAGAGCGCTTTGGCAAAACGCTTTTTTTTTACTCACTGAAACTTCAGCAGTCACAGAAAACGGTAGGCCTACCCCTGAAAGGCATGCGCACAAGCATGACTTCACAACAGTATTACAACAACAGAATTACGATAATAATTAAGAACTGGTTAACAACTACAACATTTTCATCCCTCCCACCAAGCTTAAGTATGAAATGTAGCTTCAAAGTCCTGGAGGTGTGCAGGATGTGCCTCACTCTCACAGAACGTGCTGACACCGGCTTCTGCAGATTGTGCAGACAGGGAACTTTGACAGTAATCAGTTCCTACTTCCTGTCTGATGACTTCATCAGGATCTAGATTCGGAGGGGGCAGAATGGAGTCCAGATCAGTTATAGATAGATTGGTTTAGGCTTTCGTCCATAACGGAAGGTGTGGGCACTCTTCAAAGACAACTGGTATGCCAGCGGGACCCATTTGCGAGCTCGAAAGTGACTGGCCCTAACTGCCATTTGACTTGGAGGGGTTCAGAAAGGAAAGAGCCCAGTTTATTGCTGCGGTGTGGTATGAATCTGCAACCAAGTTGTCTTTTACAGGGGTGAACTACAGCTGGTAATTGGACTGATTGAACCTGTCAGCCCAGCGGTGGAGTCTGAGTGGCTTGTGGCCAGTTCCCACAGAGGACATGAGGGCAGTAAGCGCCTGGTGGTCTGTTCTAAGTGTAAAGGGCCGTCCAGTGGCCAGTGGCTCTCTCTCTCCACCTGAGTACTTCTGCTCAGCAATAGCAATAGGCCTTTTTAAATGCCACCATGCACCTGTGATAGGACTGCTCCGACTGCCACTGCTGATGCGTCACATGTAACCAGGGTTAGACTGGAAGGTTAAAAATGAGCTAGTGTTGGTGATGAAGTGAGGAGGTGCTTGAGCTGTTGAATAGCATGTTCACACTCTCCTGTCCATGCCCAGGGGGTTATGTTTGAGCAGCTGTAGTAGGGGGGCAGTGATTGCAGAATACTGAGGTAAGAATCTGAAATAGTAAGCAGTCATGCCAAGTAAGGATGCCAGCTTTCAAGCCAAGGCTGGCATGGGAAGGTTGAGGATGGCCTCTACATTAGACTGCAGTGGTGTGATTCCTGAGCTGGACACCAGAAGGTAAACAAAGTCTTTTGCTGTGGCTGCAAACACACATTTTTCTGTGTTCAATGTCAGATTGTGTTTAGACAGAGCTGTGAACACCTGTCTCCCATCGTGAGTGGCTACATCCTTTCATTTACAACAATATCATCCAAGTACTCGGCCGTACCCGGGAGCCCTGCTGGGATAGTGGCCATAATTTTCTGTAAGCAGTTAGGTGCTGAACTAAGGCCAAAAGGGATCCTCTTGAAACGGAACATGTGAATCACTAATGCAGTCAGGTCTTTGTGCAGGAGTTCATGGAGTCCAGCTTCATGAACACTGAGGAGCCATGAAAAAGGGTATTTGTCTGGCACCACTGCCTTATTAGGGCTCCGAAGGTCAACATAGAGACGTATGCCCCTGACCGTTTGTTTTTTTCACAATCACAATAATTGATATCCAAGGAGAGTTAGTATTGCTAAGTATGCCCCGCAGTTCAGTGGAGACCATGTCACGCATGGCGAGAGGCACTCTTCGTAGTGGCTGGATGATGCATGGTACATCTGGGTTATGCAAGGGTTTGTGGGCGAAAGCAGAAAAGCAGCCTACGCCACTGAATAGTGGTGAACTGTTTGTGCCATGGAAAGTCCACCTAATGGCTAGTTGCTCTACTGTTGTCATGCATAAAAAAACCAAGACTAATGAACAGGTCCAGACCCAGAATATTTGCACCATGCTGTGTGATGTAGAACAGGAATTCTACTGGACGTTTTTGCCAGCTTAACTACTCAAGTCACTGCAGTGCTGGCTTGGTCCACAGAGCTTAACATAACCACTCCACATCAGAGAAAAATGTATTGCAGGTGGCCATATTAAGCAATAACACGTTAGCCCCTGTGTCCAGAACCAGTGGACCAGCTGTACACCACATGTAAAGAAAGTGATTGAGTGAGGACCAACTCACTCTGGTGAGGGCTGAGATGTGGTAAGTGAGCCAGAGCTGGACTTTGATCTGAACCACCTTGCAAAATAGTTGAGCTTACCGCAATGCCTTCACTTTTGGCCAGTAGCTGGGCAGTCTGGGGACCTGTTGTTCTAACTTGGTGGGCAAGGCTTATGCTTAGAGATTTAGATGAACGAGGAGGTTGGACCCCATGACATTAAAGAGCTATGTTGGGAGATGGGCAAAGCTATCGGCTGCTCCATGGCAGCATTAGTGGTAGCAGAGAGGTATCTTTGGTTGAACCTCTCAGGCATCTAGGAGAAGGAACTTCCTCCCAGACCTCAGGAGCCATTATATTCTAGTGCGAACAGACAATATGATCCTGGTCTCCTTATATAAATCATCAGCGGGGCCTGGGGTCGTGCCCTCTGTTCAGACTGGCGCATCAGGTCCTCCTCTGGTCCCAGCGCAAATTATTGTTGCTCTGGGCAATATATATCCCTGAGGACTGGAATGTGGGGGCAGACATCCTGTCGAGGCAGGGGCTGAGTCCCAGGGAATGTAGAGATTTCACCCAGAGACGGTGAAGTTTATCTGGAGGGTCTATGGCCAAACAGAAGTGGATCTTTTTGCGTCTCGAGAGACAACCCACTGTCCGCTATGGTTCTCCCTCACGCATCCCCTGATTGCTTTGCTCCACAGAGTTATAGAGAGGGTCAGGCGAGACAGATCAGTCTACTTCTGGTAGCCCGACTCTGGTTTTCAGATCTCATAACACTCGTAAAAGGTGAGCCTTGGGAGATTCTGTTCAGGAAGTCAAGTCAAGTCAAGTCAAGTCAACTTTATTTATATAGCGCTTTTAACAATGTAGATTGTTCCAAAGCAGCTTTACAGTGTTAAACAGGAAAATAATGCAGCATAATTTTATTCAGCTGTATAGTCATTTGATGTCATCAGTTTAAATTTCCATACGGTGACAGTGTGGGCTTTAGATCAATAATTAGATCAGTAATATATGGTTCATTATTATATGGTTCATTAAGTTTATTAATTACATTTATTTCGATGTTTAGTTGAAAAATGTTAGTGTCCCCAACTGAGCACGCCAAGCCAGAGGCAACAGTGGCAAGGAAACCAAAACCCCATTAGGTGACCTAATGGAGAAAAATAAACCTTGGGAGAAACCAGACTCAGTCGGGGTGCCAGTTCTCCTCTGGCCAATTAACAAACAGCGTATTATTATTATTATTCTGCCAGCTTTACAGGTCAGAGGTCATAATAGATCGGAATATTCGAAGGACCGGAGGCAACACACTGGAGACGGGTTTATTGTGGATAACATATCGATTTAAGTATTATTTAATGGTAATATTTGAACAAACGGAGTCAACACGCTGAAGACGGGTTTATTGCGGATGACATATCGATTTAAGTATTATTTAATTGTAATATTCGAACAATCGGACTCATCACACTGGAGACAGGTTTATTAAGATGCCGTGTCGATGAGGCAGTTGCAGGGGGAGACTAATTGACACGGTCTCTGTGGACACTTCGGGGTCCTGTGTTGGTCTTCTCTGGGCGCAGGTCCATCATCTGATCAGGATATGGCCCGGATCCGGCTGACTGCAGTAAACCTCGGGATAAAACAGAGAGACTATCATTAGCGTAGATGCCATTCTTCTGATGATGTAACGAGTACATCAGGTGTTATGGGAAGTGTTCCCGGTTCCGGCTGACCTAGTTAATGCAGCCTAACAATAATTTCAAAGAAAAAGTGTTTTATGTGTATACCACAGTAAAGAGATGTGTTTTTAGTCTAGATTTAAACTGACAGAGTGTGTCTGCTTCTCGAACAATGTTAGGAAGACTGTTCCAGAGTTTAGGAGCTAAATAGGAAAAGGATCGACCGCCTGCAGTTGATTTGGATATTCTCGGTATGATCAACTGGCCAGAATTTTGAGACCGCAGTAGACGTGATGGAGTATAATATGTTAAGAGCTCGCTCAAGTATTGGGGAGCTAAACCATTTAGTGCTTTGTAAGTTATAAGCAATATTTTAAAATGAATGCGATGTATAATAGGCAGCCAGTGCAGTGTTGACAGAACTGGGCTAATATGGTCATACTTCCTGGTTCTAGTAAGAACTCGAGCTGCTGCGTTTGGACCAGCTGGAGTTTATTTATTAAGCGAGCAGGGCCACCACCCAGAAGAGCATTACAATAATCTAGCCATGAGGTCATGAACGCATGAACTAACAGTTCAGCATTTTGCATTGAGAGCATGTGCCATAATTTAGATATATTTTTAAGATGGTAGAATGCAGTTTTACAGATGCTCGAAACGTGGCTTTCAAACGAAAGATTGGTATCAAAGAGCACACCCAGGTTCCTCACTGACGACGAGGACTTGACAGAACAGCCATCAAGTGTTAGACAGTATTCTAGGTTACTACTTGTGGAGCTTTTTTGTCCAATAATTAAAAATTCAGTTTTTTTCTGAATTGAGTTGCAGGAAATTACAGGTCATCAAATGTTTTATATCAGCTATGCATTCCGTTAATCTTGTGAATTGGTAAGTTTCTTCAGGGCGTGAAGAAATATAGAGCTGAGTATCGTCAGCATAACAATGAAAACTAACGCCATGCTTCCTAATAATATCTCCCAGTGGTAGCATGTACAGGGTGAAGAGCAGCGGTCCTAGCACTGAGCCTTGCGGTACTCCATACTGAACTTTTGATCGGTGTGACATCTCTTCATTTACTGCTACATACTGATAACGATCACATAGGTATGATTTAAACCATGACAAGGCAATTCCACTAATACCAACATAATTTTCGAGTCTATTCAAAAGAATGTTGTGGTCAATAGTATCGAATGCAGCGCTAAGATCGAGTAACACTAATAGAGAGATACAGCCACGATCGGATGATAAGAGTAAATCATTTGTAACTCTGATGAGAGCAGTCTCAGTGCTATGATACGGTCTAAATCCTGACTGGAAATCCTCACAGATACCATTTCTTTCTAAAAAGGAACATAATTGTGAAGACACTGCCTTTTCAAGTATTTTTGACAGAAAGGGTAGATTTGAGATTGGTCTATAATTGACTAATTCTGCAGGATCAAGTTGCGTTTTTTTAATAAGTGGTTTAATAATAGCCAACTTAAAAGTTTTCGGTACATATCCTAATGACAAGATGAATTAATGATATTAACAAGAGGATCTATGACCTCTGGTAGCATCTCTTTTAATAGCCTAGTCGGTACAGGGTCAAGCATACATGTTGTTGATTTTGATGATTTAACGAGTTTAGCCAATTCTTCTTCTCCTATAGCAGTGAATGATTGTAATTTTTTCTCAGTGACACTACAATGCTCTGTCTGATGTGATACTGTAGTAGACGGCTGCATGGTTCAAATTTTCTTCCTAATATTATCAATCTTACATGTGAAGAAGTTCATAAAGTCATTACAGCTGTGCTGTTTACAATAATCAGAAGTTGAAGCTTTATTTTTGGTTAATTTAGCCACTGTATCGAATAAATACCTCGGGTTGTGTTTGTTTTCTTCCAAGAGAGTTGAGAAATAAGCAGATCTAGCAGTTCTTACGGCCTTTCTGTATGTGATCATGTGCTCTGTCCACGAATTACGAAAGACCTCTAGTTTTGTTTTCTTCCAGCTGCGCTCCATTTTTCTGGCTGCTGTTTTAAGGGCCCGGGTGTGCTTGTTGTACCATGGCGTTGGACTATTTTCTTTAATCTTCTTTCATGAGTTTGTGTGCCCATATAATCTTGGTAAAAGTGGTAAACGGATTTGGCGTGCTGTCTGCTATAGAGGGGCTCGGAGAGGATATTCTACCCGAGCTCCGATTGCCCCCCTATAACAGGAAAAATTGTTCAAAAGGGAGGAGCCGGGGAGGAGGAGGGATGCTGCAAGAACTAACAATGGGAAGAGGTAAGCTGCTGGTTTTATACCTTGAATTAATTGGAAGATTAGATGGGCGTACTTCCTCACGAAATTACGTTTAGTAACTTCACTTCATGAGTTTGTGTGCCCATATAATCTTGGTAAAAGTGGTAAACGGATTTGGCGTGCTGTCTGCTATAGAGGGGCTCGGAGAGGATATTCTACCCGAGCTCCGATTGCCCCCCAAAAACATAAATGCATAAATAGACAGCAAGCCAGAATTATGGGAATTGGAACAGCTCATGATTACTTAAGGAATCTGCATAAATATTTCAATAGTCTATAAGACCCCCCCAAAATTGGAGAACAGAAGGAATGGGGGACTGCACTGCAGCAGCAGGATTTAAGTAGGCAGGTCACTGCTGTGGCGGTTTTAAAACAGGTACTACGGTGGCAGCATGGATTGAGTGGGGCACTGCAGTATCAGTATCAAATTGGTGGAGAACTGCAGCGCAATACCAGGCGGAGCACTGCAGTAGTAGTATCAAATTGGCGGGGCACGGCCGCAGCAGAATCAGACGTAGCAGTGCGGCAGCAGCATCAAATTGGCGGAGCACTGCAGCGGCAGTATCAAATTGGCAGAGTCTCAAATTGGCCGGCACTACAGCGGCAGTCTCAAGCGAAGCACTGCAGCAGCAGTCTCAAATTGGTGGGGCACTGCAGCGGCAGTCTCAAATTGGTGGGGCACTGCAGCGGCAGTATCAAGTGAAGCCAAACACTGCAGCGGCAGTCTCAAATTGGCGGGCACTGCAGCAGCAGCAGTATCAAGTAAAGCCAAACACTGCAGCGGCAGTCTCAAATTGGCAGGCACTGCAGCAGCAGCATCAAGTAAAGCCAAACGCTGCAGCGGCAGTCTCAAATTGGCGGGCACTGCAGCAGCAGTATCAAGTAAAGCCAAACGCTGCAGCGGCAGTCTCAAATTGGCGGGCACTGCAGCAGCAGTATCAAGTAAAGCCAAACACTGCAGCGGCAGTCTCAAATTGGCGGGCACTGCAGCAGCAGCAGTATCAAGTTAAGCCAAACACTGCAGCGGCAGTCTCAAATTGGCAGGCACTGCAGCAGCAGCATCAAGTAAAGCCAAACACTGCAGCGGCAGTCTCAAATTGGCGGGCACTGCAGCAGCAGTATCAAGTAAAGCCAAACGCTGCAGCGGCAGTCTCGAATTGGCGGGCACTGCAGCAGCAGTATCAAGTAAAGCCAAACACTGCAGCGGCAGTCTCAAATTGGCAGGCATTGCAGCAGCAGTATCAAGTAAAGCCAAACACTGCATCGGCAGTCTCGAATTGGCGGGCAATGCAGCAGCAGTATCAAGTAAAGCCAAACACTGCAGCGGCAGTCTCGAATTGGCGGGCACTGCAGCAGCAGTATCAAGTAAAGCCAAACACTGCAGCGGCAGTCTCAAATTGGCAGGCATTGCAGCAGCAGTATCAAGTAAAGCCAAACACTGCAGCGGCAGTCTCGAATTGGCGGGCACTGCAGCAGCAGTATCAAGTAAAGCCAAACACTGCAGCGGCAGTCTCGAATTGGCGGGCACTGCAGCAGCAGTATCAAGTAAAGCCAAACACTGCAGCGGCAGTCTCAAATTGGCAGGCATTGCAGCAGCAGTATCAAGTAAAGCCAAACACTGCAGCGGCAGTCTCAAATTGGCGGGCACTGCAGCAGCAGTATCAAGCAAAGCATTGCAGTGGCAGTCTCAAATTGGCGGGCACTGCAGCGGCAGCATCAAGCGGAGCAGGGCAGCATCAAGCGGAGCACGGCAGCCTCAAGCAAAACACTGCAGCGGCAGCATCAAGCGGAGCAGGGCAGCATCAAGCAGAGCACGGCAGCCTCAAGCGGAGCACTGCAGCAGCGGTATCAAGTAAAGCAAAACCCTGCAGCATCAAATTAGCGGAGCACTGCAGCAGCGGTATCAAATTGGTGGAGTACTGCAGCGGCAGTATCAAATTGGCGGAGCACTGCAGCATCAAGCAGAGCACTGCAGCATCAAGCGAAAACCCTGCAGCAGCGGTATCAAGTAAAGCAAAACCCTGCAGCATCAAATTAGCGGAGCACTGCAGCAGCGGTATCAATTGGTGGAGTACTGCAGCGGCAGTATCAAATTGGTGGAGCACTGCAGCACCAAGCGGAGCACTGCAGCCTCAAGCAAAGCACAACACTGCAGCAGCGGTATCAAATTGGTTGAGTACTGCAGCGGCAGTATCAAGTAAAGCCAAACACTACAGCAGAAGTATCAAATTTGCGAGGCACTGCAGCAGCAGTATCAAATTGGTGGAGTACTGCAGCGGCAGTATCAAATTGGCGGAGCACTGCAGCATCAAGCGGAGCACTGCAGCATCAAGCGAAAACCCTGCAGCAGCGGTATCAAGTAAAGCAAAACCCTGCAGCATCAAATTAGCGGAGCACTGCAGCAGCGGTATCAATTGGTGGAGTACTGCAGCGGCAGTATCAAATTGGCGGAGCACTGCAGCACCAAGCGGAGCACTGCAGCCTCAAGCGAAGCACAACACTGCAGCAGCGGTATCAAATTGGTTGAGTACTGCAGCGGCAGTATCAAGTAAAGCCAAACACTACAGCAGAAGTATCAAATTTGCGAGGCACTGCAGCAGCAGTATCAAATTGGTGGAGCACTGCAGCGGCAGTATCAAATTGGTGGAGCACTGCGGCAGCAGTATCAAATGGTGGAGCACTGCAGCACCAAGCGGAGCACTGCAGCCTCAAGCAAAACACAACACTGCAGCAGCGGTATCAAATTGGTGGAGTACTGCAGCGGCAGTATCAAATTGGCGGAGCACTGCAGCATCAAGCGGAGCACTGCAGCCTCAAGCGGAGCACAAGACTGCAGCAGCGGTATCAAATTGGTGGAGCACTGCAGCGGCAGTATCAAGTAAAGCCAAACACTACAGCAGCAGTATCAAATTGGTGGAGCACTGCAGCGGCAGTATCAAATTGGTGGAGCACTGCAGCAGCAGTATCAAAAGGTGGAGCACTGCGACAGCAGTATCAAATTGGCGGAGCACTGCAGCGGCAATATCAAATTTGCGAGGCACTGCAGCAGCAGTATCAATTGGTGGAGCACTGCAGCGGCAATATCAAATTTGCGAGGCACTGCAGCAGCAGTATCAAATGGTGGAGCACTGCAGCGGCAATATCAAATTTGTGAGGCACTGCGGCAGCAGTATCAAATTAGTGGAGCACTGCAGCGGCAATATCAAATTTGCGAGGCACTGTGGCAGCAGTATCAAAATAAAGCCAAACCCTGCAGCAGCATCAAATTTATGAGCACTGCGGCAGCATCGAATCCAGAGAGGTTTGCGGGCATCGGTTGGATTGAGTTTCGTGGGGAAACCATCTTAAGAGTAGAGAGTTAGGTGGCTTGTTTGATGGGGCTGAGGTCGGAATGAATGTAAGTTTGAAAGGCATCTGAGGACCACCAACCCAGAAGTTTAATTTGATGGTCTGGCAGTCCTTTTGGCTGCGATGGTGGCTGCTCCTATGTGGAAGGAGTGAGATGAATACAAGTGAGCTTGGATACCAGAGTGGGTGAGGATGTGCTTAAGCTTTTTATGAAACCAATGCCTGATGACAGGAAGGTTGTTCTCATCAATGAACAGCGGGTCGAGCTGAGAAGAGATCTGAACCTCCCTGTGTGCAAGGGAGAAAGAAAGATATTGATATGGCTGAATTGGTGTCAGGAGATTGAAGATATGGATGAAATGGCCGTTTTTAATAAATGATCAGTTTTGCTGCATTGATGAGGAAACGGATGGTGTCCTCGTTTAAAACTTGGAGATCGGAGATGGTTGGATGGATGGCCGTAGATTAGAAAAATTGAATGCCGCTGAGATAGACTTTGATGGTACTAGGTTGGACAGACTTAATCTGGTTGCGATATGAGATGAATGAAGAATTTGAAAGGAGGAAAAAAGTTGGAAAAAACTGGTTGTAGGAGGAATGGAATTGTTTCAACTCTCCAAGCTGTCCAGTAGGATTGCAGTGTTCTGGCTTAAAATATTGAATCCAGACATGAGGTGTTACAGTTACTGGAATAACAATTCTGAATAGGGAGGAACTGGGTCCGCCTCCAGGGCTAATGCTCTGGCAACCCCACGCTTGGATCAGCTCCAACGGCGGCAGAAAAAGGAAAGAGAGGGGGTGGCAGGACCGTTTGCGGAGGCAGCCTCACGCTTAGGTCTGTGCCGATAACAGAGGAGAAATTAATGAGAGGGGGGGAATGGAAAGGGGGGCATGACCGTTTGCGGAGGCAGCCTCACGCTTGGGTCTGTGCCGATAGCAGAGGAGAAATTAATGAGAGGGGGGAATGGAAAGGGGGGCATGACCGTTTGCGGAGGCAGCCTCACGCTTGGGTCTGTGCCGATAGCAGAGGAGAAATTAATGAGAGGGGGGAAGGGAAAGGGGGACATGACCGTTTGCGGAGGCAGCCTCACGCTTTGGTCTGTGCCGATAGCAGAGGAGAAATTAATGAGAGGGGGGAAGGGAAAGGGAGGCATGACCGTTTGCGGAGGCAGCCTCACGCTTGGGTCTGTGCCGATAGCAGAGGAGAAATTAATGAGGGGGGGGAAGGGAAAGGGAGGCATGACCGTTTGCGGAGGCAGCCTCACGCTTGGGTCTGCTCTGATAGCGGAGGAGAGAGGAATGGAAGACGGGGGAGGGGGGTGGGGGGGAATGGGAGTAGTGGCATTTGCACAGGTAGCCTCAAATTTGTACTTATCCCATATAGCACACGTACGTCTGCAAGACGTCTGTTAATGATCACTCAATCTGGAAAGCATCTGCTGTTTACAAACATCTGATAGACGTCTTTAAGATGTCAGTTTTTCATACATTCTAAATCATAAACATCTTAAAGACATTGTTTAAACGTCTATTTAACATCTGACAGGAAACGTCCAATAGACGTATTGCAGATGAGCAAACACTCTAAAAATAAATAAATAAATAAATAAATAAATAAAAAAAATAATAAAAAAAAAAAATATATATAAATAAATAAATAAATACGTCTTCCAGATGTAAACACGCACATCAAATAGACTCCGAGATGTATGTGTGCTATCTGGGATTCCATTGCTAGATGGATTTAACTGAGAAGGAACAGAAATATTGTTAATGTGGACAGAAGAAGCTATACTCACCTGTGGGAGGAGGAAAGCTAACAGTCACTGTCGGAGAGCTGTGGAACTATTGCGAGCAGCCGCGGAACTAACGTCTGCGGCCGCGATAGACTGCCGGCCGGAATGAGCGGCGGACGAGGAAAGCTACGGCGGCGGTTGCTGCCGGCTGAAACTGAGGCGGACCGTATGGATCGTGCAGTTACTTGTGTTGATGTTTGCATGGTGCTGGGAGGACGCTGAATGCGGCGTGAGTTTTGTTGAGAGCGCACGAGCAGATCGAGAAGTTGCGTTTTTGAATTCCTCTGGGAGAAATGGATACCCATGTTGGATAACGCGTGCCTGAGCGCGATTGACGGACCATTTCTCGACAGGAGGTACGGAAGGGCTTGCTGCTGAAGAGGATTTACAATGATATTGATGATGGCCTCGATGCATCACTACGAGGATCGACCGGGCCCTGTGATGATCTACGTTAGATTGAGGAGGAGAGAGGTGTTTTGCGCTGGGCTGTGGTGGAGCGGAGAGACCGGCGACCTGGGTGATCAACAGGTGAAAATGAGCAGCGAAGTCAGTCATGCAGATTAGGACGGGCCAAATGCTGCAAGAACTAACAATGGGAAGAGGTAAGCTGCTGGTTTTATACCTTGAATTAATTGGAAGATTAGATGGGCGTACTTCCTCACGAAATTACGTTTAGTAACTTCACTTAACCGCAGAGGAGCAACTGTGTCTAAAGTACTGGAAAAGAGAGAGTCAATAGTTTCAGTTGCAACATCGAGTTCTTCTATGCTATCTGGGATGCTGAGGAGATGATACTGATGAGGAAGATTATTCAAAAAGCAATCTTTAGTAGTGGCAGTGATTGTCCTGCCATTTTTGAAGCGAGGGGGCGGCTTTGCAACCTTAGCTAAATTAAGTATACAAGATACTAAGTAATGATCTGAGATGTCATCGCTCTGCTGCAGAATTTCAACGGTATCAACATTTATTCCATGTGACAATATTAGGTCTAAAGTATGATTATGGCGATGAGTGGGTCCTGACACGTGTTGCCTAACTCCAATAGAGTTTAGTGTATCTTTAAATGCTAATCCCAATACGTCTTTTTCGTTGTCTACATGGATATTAAAATCACCAACAATTAGTACTTTATCTACTGCCAGTACTAATTCTGATAGAAAGTCAGCAAATTCTTTGATAAAGTCTGTATTATGCCCTGGTGGCCTGTATACAGTAGCTAACACCAATGTTGAACGGGTTTTGTCATGTACACTACATAGAGTTACATAAAGCACCAAAACTTCGAAGGAATTATATTTGAAACTAGACTTCTGAGTAATACTGAAGATATTATTATAAATTACAGCAACCCCTCCCCCTTTACCTTTCAGACGCGGCTCATGTTTATAACAATAATCTTGGGGGGTGGACTCATTTAAGGTAATGTAGTCTTCAGGTTTTAGCCAGGTTTCTGTCAAACAGAGCACATTTAGATTATTATCTTTAATAATATCATTAACAATAAGCGCTTTTGGGGAAAGGGATCTAATATTCAGCAACCCAAGCTTTATCAATTGTTCATCTGTATTATATCTTTTGTTTATTTGTTGGACATCAATTAAATTTTTACTGTTGAATGGTTTTGATGTTTTTTTTGTATTTACTAATTTGGGGAACAGACACAGTCTCTATATGATAATATCTAGGTGAAAGAGTCTCTATGTGCTGGGATTTATCTGACTCCGGTGACGTGAGACAGCTAGCAGATAGTCGGTTTAGCCAGTTTGTCTGCTTCCTGACCTGGGCCCTAGTGAGTCAAGGTTTAGCTCTAAGACTATGTGCCAAATTACTAGAGAGAAGAGCGGCACCACCCCAGGAGGGATGGATGCCATCCTTCTTCAACAGGTCAGGTCTGCCCCAAAAACATTTCCAATTGTCTATGAACCCTATGTTATTTTGCAGACACCACTTAGACAACCAGCCATTGAGTGATGATAGTCTGCTAACTATCTCATCACTCCTTCTAACGGGGAGCGGACCAGAACAATAAACAGCCTCTGACGTCGTACTAGCGAGTTCACACACCTCTTTAATGTTAATTTTGGTGATCTCCGACTGGCGAAGTCAAACATCATTAGTGCCGACGTGAATAATAATCTTAGAAAATTTACGATTAGCTTTAGCCAGCACTTTTAAATTTGCTTTGATGTCAGGCGCTCTGGCTCCCGGTAAACAAGTGACTATCGTGGCCGGTATCTTCACGTTCCGTGTAATAGAATCGCCAATGACTAGGGCACTTTCAACAGGATACTCAGTGGGTGCTTCACTGAGAGGGGAGAACCTGTTTGATGTTCTAACTGGAACGGAAAAGTGGTTCTTTGGTCTGCGACTATGCTGCCTCACTGTCACCCAGTTGCCCTGCTGCGAGGGCCCTGCAGCCGGAACCGAAGAATGTACAGAGTTCACTAAGCTATTCGCATCCAAATCAGTGTCTAAAGCTGTTACATCCTCACTACTCTCAGATAAAGTATGGATGCGTGTTTCTAATTCTGAAATCTTCTCCGTCAGCCTAACTATCTCCTTACATTTATCACATGTGAAGCCCTGTTCGCCAGCGGAGAAGCCTACATTAAACATGCAGCATGCGGTGCAAGTGATAATGACAGGAGAAGACATGACTTACCGTGTTTTTGATTAATCCAACTTACCACTTACCACAATCGTTTTTAAGCAGTAGAATAAAGAGGAAATATCAAAATAAAGATTCAAACGTAAGCAAGGCTGTACAGAGCTACAGACTTGAGCTACAGAGCTACAAACACAGCAGGAGGCAGACAGGAGCAATCGATCAGGAAGGACCTTGTCTTGCAGGCCGGGGGCACAATCGATCACCCACGGCCAGAGCTGTGAAAGCTATGGGTCTGACCCCTGAGGGGGACCAGCTCTTAGGCATTGGTCTCTCAACTGAGGTCATTGAGACCATCCTAAACTATAGAGTTCCCTTCTCAAGGAAACTGCATACCTTAAAGTGGTATGTGTTCACTTAATGGTGCAGAGTGTGTCAGTTGGACCCAGTTAATTGCCCAGGTGCTTCAGTGCTGGAGTTCCTTCAAGACATTTTCTCTTGTGGTCTTTTCCCATCCACACTTAAGGTTTATATGGCAGCCATAGCTGCCTTCCAAACAACCTTTTTTGTTATGGACCTTTGGGAAGGTACCACTTAGTCGTACGTTTACTGCATGGTGCCTTGAGGATGAGGCCTGCAGCTCCTGTCATGGTTCCAGCTTGACATCTTGGCAGTATGGCATCTTCTAAGGCTCAGCTTTAGCGGGTTTCCTTTCAGGAGGTCTGTGAAGCAGCTGGCAGGGCCTCCCCACAAACTTTCATCAGATATTACAGTCTGGATTTTCCATCCACACCCGGTTCACAAGTACGTTCATCCTACGTTGTGCCTGGACAACTTCACACCAGGGCAGACATTAGTCAGTGTGGCACAGTGGGTTTTCGTTCCCCATAGTGTCGTCTTTGATGCAGCGTGAGTTCCCTCAAAAAGGGAATGTCTCGTGTTATGACTGTAACCCTTGTTCCCTGAGAAGGGAACTAGACGCTGCATCACTTTGCCACACCTCCTGAATGCCTGAGAGCGGCTTGCATAAGTTTTAAGTTTTGAAAAATACAACAACAAACAGTAATATTGTTAAATATTATGACAATTGAATTTATAATTACCGTATATACCCGAATATAAGAGGAGTTTTTTTGTCCTAAAAATAGGCTGAAAAATGGGGGGTCGTCTTATATTTGCGATATAGACAAAATCACGGGGGGAAAGGGAGAAAGAACAACGGCATAATATGAAATAGTGACTGAATGATTTTAGCTATACTTGCATGTAAAATTAGAAAAGCAACATAATATCTGTGTTTAACTAAATTAAAACGCTGCTCCTCTGCCGTGCGAGACGCAGAGAGAACAAGAGAGGTGCGCGCACGAGACGCAGAGAGAGAGAGAGAGAGAGAGAGAGAGAGAGAGAGAGAGAGAGAGAGAGAGAGAGAGATTCTTATCTTATATTCAGGGTCGGGTATTAGGGGTGTAACGGTTCACAAAATTCAATACGATACAATAGTGACACCCCAGCAAACACAGAACGTTGGCACAACGTAGCCAACCTTCTAACAACGTTTTAACAACATGGCCAAAAAGTTGCTATAACTATGTTGTGTGGTGAAGGTTGTTACAGCGTTGTCACAATGTTGACATTAAACCACCGTTCAGGGCCATTGCTTAAGGTTGTGCCAACGGTGACAACCACTGGACTACATAATGTACTCCTCACTACCCTGAAGCGGGAAAATCAGCATTAAATTCCAACCACCTGTTGGGTTCGTTGTGTTCTCATTCATCATCGAGCAAGGATACGTGAGTATTGCGTTTAGCCTACCAGCTATCAAACACAACCTACAACTTTAATTTCTACTGTAATTAATGTAGCATCGCTCACACTGTTAAATTTATGACTTGGAAGTGCAATTTGATTATATGCAGTTTTAATAAAGTTGAAATTAATGAAAGCTTCTGTCATTTTTACTCTTCAAAGTGTAGGCTACACTTGCAGGTGTTGATAGCCCCATTAAATAATAATATAGATAAATAATATAGATAAATAATAAACGATAAAAAGTATATAATTATCTAACAAAATACACCATATAAAAATATTGTCAAAACGTCGTCTCAGTTGCTGAATGTCGCGCAACAACGTTGCTACAGCCCTGTCACTGCCACTCCTCGTTGAAATAATGTCTTCTTTTTTGCATGACTTGCATCATCAGCCATAATTAATCTTTTTTTTTTTTCTTTTTTATAGTTCAATTTATCTCATGTAGAGTATGTACCGTCTGCCCGCGACCAACTCAACTCACAGAAGTGACTTTTTTTTTTTTTTTTTTGCACAACGTAATTGCCTATGGCAACGTATGTTGACTCAACGTGCAGATTCAAAATATTTTAAATTATTTAATTATTTTATTATGTTTTAATGGTATATGAAATGTCACCAATAGTTATTTTCTCACTTTATGCCATTATCATAAAAAAAAAAGAAGAAAGATTACAATTCAGGCTATTTATAGAACGTGCTGCGCGGGCGAGTCAGAGACTCCACGCGGGCTACCAGGTGCCCGCGGGCACCATGTTGGAGACCACTGGTCTAGTTGCACACGTGCTTCAGATGCTATCACACAGAGGCGTTCCCCATGTTGGCATCGACACAGTGTCTCATTCCCTTCTCAGGGAACAGTTGTAACCCAAGACGTTTAGTATACTATGCATACTCAAACTCAAAATAGAAACAAAATACAGGATTAATATGTAAAAAAATATATAGTAAAATAACTACTTTTAAAAAAAATTCTAGTCCTTTTCCTTTTTTTGTTTTACTATGAAAGTGCATTATCCAACAAAATGCTCTTAAGTCAATTTTATCACTCTTCTGTTTACAATTACATTTTATTGACTAGATATTGGAAGACACACAAGTTTTTAATATTTGCAGAAGATCCACCAACATTGTATTTTTGTTAAAATCCTTTATTTTGTTTACATTGTTTATGCCTGAAGCATGTATTATATTAAATTGTGCTGGGTTTAACACAGTCAATTCAGGGAGAAATTTACACAAACAAACAAACAGGATAGTGGAAAGACAGGGAATGGCACGAGTCAGACTTGAGCTGCTCAAGTGCTAGGCCTTGGCTGATAGGCTCGTGCGCTGAAGTATACAAACCAAGCATATCAGTGCAATTGCCCCTCAAAGAGAGAAAAACCATAAATCCAACACTACACGGCATCTAATGTATTCTGTCCATAACAGAACTCTCTCTCACACACAGCAGAATAAATCCTTTATCAGATCTAATCAATTTTACCATGTCTTCATTTCAAGAGAAAAACATTGACGTGTGAGTGTTTGATTTACGAGTTGTGGACGCTGGAAATTTCATTCTCAGATGCAAGCAATGCCACCCAGATAAAAGCAAGAAGGTTTTTCCTGAAATAGGTTATGGGCTCTGCTCAATTGCACACTCTGATTTCCTGCAGTCTTCAGCTCGCTGTCAGAACCGTTATACGTGCAGCTCAGATTAGTGGCCTGAAGTAAGATAACCTTGTGGAGCCATCAAACCGGGCAGGAGAATGATTTACAGTCCAGTTTATAACAAACACTCTGTACCTCTGATGCGCTCGCACTAGTGCAGGCTTGTAAAGCAGTTATATAGATCCCCTTTGATTTCAAGGGGAAAAGAAGTCTTGTGTCAGTATGAAATACTGAGTTCAGATGAGGTTTTGTTGTGGACCCAAGGCAAAATAATGTGCTTACGTGATTTTTTAGTTAGTTGCATTTAAATAACCTTTAACCGATACAGTTTACAGTTACTTAAAACAAGAGTGTTCACTTTTTAATTTGTCTTGTAGCTCTTTTATTGGACGTACTGTACTTGTAAATGTGCAGGGTCCAAAAATTACTCACTAAGAGCCAAATGAAAGTAAAATATGGTTTTAGTAAGTAAATAAAACAAGGTAAATGTGGCATCCAACTATCAATAATTCTTCTTTGGTCTCAGCTGTTAACTCCATTTGATGAAATCAACACTCTCAGGAGTTTTTAGGGCAAGGCTACCCGCCAGTTGGCTGGTAACTATATTAAAAACTGCACCTTGGTGAATGATATGAATGTTATTGTAATGATAATCTGACCCTTACTATTGTCAGTGATACTCATCCAAATAATGTCTACCAAAGAAAACATCTGCTGACACACGTGCATTTTCCACCTGAGTGTAAAATTTGCCATTTGAACTTTATCTTGAATACTTTATTTTTCAAGAGCTCCACATGATGGATATATGTAATTCAGTTTCACCAACAGACAAAGACTTCTGTCTTGTGTAGCCAAGTCAACAGGGGCGCTGCTGGGCATATTTGTAAAAGGTACGCTGGGCCTTTAAATACAGCACTTCCTTTGAAGGCTTTTAGTGCCTGAATTGTTTGGTGTGCAGGTGGTGGTTAGTCGCTGGAATAACAAGTTCGGGTAGGACTCTTTTAATGAAAAGTGACACTGAGTAGATTTTTTAGTGCTTTTAGTGTTTGACCATGTTGAGCTGATACTTTGATGCAAACAGCACAGGATATTCACAGCTGTAATCATTTTGGCTGTTTTCTCTCCCAGTTGATTTTAGATGTGTGCTGAAAACGATACTTGGTTACTTAACGTAACCTCGGTTCTCTCTAGAAGAGGGAACGAGTATTGCGTAAGTTCCTTACGCTACGGGGAAAGCATTCTTTCTCGAGATTTCTGAAATGCCCAAAATTATCCTTAATTTTTGTAACATTGTCAACGCAGTGCGGCAGCCTGGCAGACCATAGCAGGCTATTCCAGCGTGTCTATTGGCTGCTCTGCTGGCATTGGCAACAGCCTATCGGTGAGCCCGCGTGACGTGGCGACCAATGAGGGCGCTTTGCGCCCTCCTCGCCTCATTTACCTACAGGTGGGGCGTGGCCACGTGTATATAAGCGTGGCTCGCTGTATATTCGATTTTCGTAGTCTGAAGCGTAAAAGCCCACGGGGCGCACGGCAAGAAACGCAATGCTCGTTCCCTCTTCTAGAGAGAACCGAGGTTACGTTAAGTAACCGAGTATCGTTCTCTTACGAGAGGTTCTCTCGTATTGCGTAAGTTCCTTACGCTACGGGAACAGATTGTCAACGCCGCGCATACAGCATATGTATCCCAGGGAACCGGGGAAAAAAAACACAGCTAGGGCCGGTGGCCGGTAAAGAAACGGGCCAACACATAACCAGACTCATCATTGTACTGACGGGTGAACAGCACCCTGTCTCATGAATGAGGGAACAGCACCGCCGGTCTCCTTCAAATTCACGTAAGCACAACACCGAACTTACTACCAGTATGTGAGCGTTGTCTGCACAGTGTAACTGGACAGAGCTAACCGCCCCATTAAACTGATAATACTTTCGCCTGTAAGGCAGGAACTTCCAGATTGTAAAATCTCACGAATGTAGACGGGGAGGCCCAGCCTGCCGCCATACAGATATCGTGGATGGAAATCCCTTTGGCCCAGGCCCATGAAGAGGCCATACCTCTAGTGGAGTGGGCTCTGACACCAAGCGGGCACTGCAGGTGCTTGGAGGCGTAAGCTGCTGCAATCGCGTCCACTATCCACCTGGAGAGGCTCTGTTTCGAGGCGGCGAGACCTTTGGTGCGCCCACCAAACGAAACGAATAGCTGCTCAGAAAGCCTGAAGGCGGCGAAGCGTGTGACATAAACCCTCAATGCCCTGACAGGGCAGAGAGCATTGCCACCATCCCCCTCATCGGATGCTGGCAGAGCCGAGAGGGAGATAAGTGGGAACTCGACGCGCGCGTTGGGGTGACAGGCGGGCTGACATTGCCGCGGTGTCCAGAGTCAAGCCCAGGAATGAGGTTGACCGCGTGGGCACCAATGAGCTCTTGGTCCAATTGACCGTGAGCCCCAAGCTGTCCAGATGGCTGAGCAGCACTGCCCTGTGGGCGAGGAGCTCGGCCTCTGACTGCGCCAGAATAAGCCAATCGTCCAAATAATTCAGAATTCGCATCCCCTGCCCTCTCAGGGGAGCGAGGGCCGAGTCCATGCACTTCGTAAATGTACGGGGTGCTAGCGACAGGCCGAATGGAAGGACGGTGTATTGATAAACCTGGCCGTCGAAGGCGAAATGTAAGAATGGCCTGTGACGTGGTATTATCTTGATTTGAAAATATGCATCTTTCAAATCCAGGAAAATCAGCCAGTCTCTCGGGCGAATATGCGGGAGGATCTGCTTGGTCGTGAGCATCTTGAACGGTCTTCTCATAAGAGCTTTGTTCAGACGCCTCAGATCCAGAATCGGTCTGAGCGACCCATCCCTATTCGGAACGAGAAAATACCGGCTGTAAAAGCCTGACTCGCTCATAGAATGGGGAACCGGTTCTATAGCCCCTTTGCACAGCAGCGTGGCTATCTCCGCTCGAAGTAGATGTGCTACTTCCCCGCTCACTCTGTACGCGCAACAAATGACCGGTTAAGAGGGGCTGTGTAACAGCGTGTGTGGTGGTTAGGTGTGGGCGCAAACAAGCGGACATGTGATCTAACTCTAGCACTCGAGCGGCCGGTGGCCGCTTTATGTGAGTGAGAGACACGGGGTTTATAGTGCTTGGGTGCAGGGGTGAACACAGAAAAGTGGGCACATTTACTGCATTTGAAACACATACGGCGTGAGCCGTGCAACCAGAAATAATGCAACTTTTGTGATTTCTCTGGTTCGCCGTAAAAAACGGCGGTTATCGACAGGCGAGAGGGCAGTTTTGCCCGCTCGTTGGCTGCGTGAAAATCCATCTGCAGCAGCCACAGTGGTGGGGGCTGACAGGAAAGAGAGTTTTGACGGTGGTCCGGCCGTGGCGGGACTTAACCGTCGTTTCTCGCCTCTGGCTAGGAGGACTTTGGAGGCTCGGGCTTCAGCGCGATCCTAGGCCGGGGCCCCCGAGAGGGAGGCGGCTTACCATGGCTGGAAGAGCGCGATCTGGGGCGGCCGCTCGATCTTCGCTGAGACGAAGGGGGCCGCGCTGGACGCTGCGCGGAGCTCTGCGCCGGCTGGTCACGTGGACGGCGGGCAGCAGAGCTAGCGCTAGCACTAGGGCGTCAAGGCAGGAAGAGGTTCATACGCAATACGAGAGAACCTCTCGTAAGAGAACTCCTACTGCTAATTAATTTGGACTGGAAGAGCAGTAGCTGCTGAATGTTTTGTACGAAATATTGCACGTGAGTTTACGATGTATTAAAATCAAATGAAATGAGTAGCTGCAAACCTTGTGTATGTATCAAGACAAATGATTCTCTTTAAAAAAAGTTAACAGAGAAGTGTACTTTAAAAGCCCTCACATGTTGAGTCGGATGAGCAGTGGATGTTTAAACGGCGGTTCAGATGCCTGTGGCACACAACAAAGAGTCTTGTGCTGTTGATCACCATTTTCCCTACCTTTTATTTTTGTTGGTTCATTTAATTTTTTTTGGTTTTGTGAAATATCTCTTATTTAGGTTTGTAATTTCTTTGTATTGTTTGGTTGGCCCAGTATTAGTCGATTTGTGTTGTATTTACATGTTTTATTTTGTGTTTCGCCGCTAGGCTGTTCTAGCTTGGAGTAACCAAGAGGGGACATTCACTTCCACTTATATGAGTGCGGTGTGGAAATAGTGTGTGGTTGAGTTTGTGTATTATTGTTGTGTATAGGACATTGTATTTTCTTTAGGGGTTGATTTGTATTTTTAGATTGTTTCTTTTGAAGTGTTGTTACTACTACTTTTGTAACATCAGTCGCCTGTTTTTCAGTGAAACCAAATGAGACCAGCACTTATGTATTTAAATAAAAGGTTTTGTTTATAGTAATTCTAATTCTAAAAATGTTTAAGTTTATTCATTGAATTGAATAGCCGTGCGGGGTAACCTTTAAGATATTTGGGGATCTCCTACACAAGTAAAATTTGAGTGGCGTAGTCAAGAGCAGTTTAAAGCAAATAAACATTACTTCGCCCCATTACACTTGTCTTATCTGATGTTGCAAGTGACACAATGATCTGCACTATTTGAATATTCCGATATATATTTGTTTTTAAGTTCTTATAAGTACAACATTTTCTCAGTTCAGCTGTCTCTGTGTTCACTCACAAGGTGTCCTAAACTGCCACACGTCTGAGAGCTCAGTGCATCACTTGAGACTGTAGACTGACGGCAAATGTGTTCTTTTGTCTTTTTGTGACACGCAGTAGGTAACAAGTTGCTTTCAATGAGAACTTCTAAATATATTTTGATCATTTTGAAGCTGCTCATATAATTTAAAAAACATACACTGTACCATTCAAGCGTTTGGGGTCACTAAGATGTGTGTGTGTGTGTGTGTGTGTGTGTGTGTGTGTGTGTGTATATATATATATATATATATATATATATATATATATATATATATATATATATATATATATATATATATATATATATATATATATATATGAAGTTAATACTTTTATTTAGCAATGATGCATTATATCATTACATTATTTAAAACCTGACATTTCAACGTTTCTTTAGACATATGTCTCATGTTTGTGTGATAAGTTTTCACTAAGCTAGAGTTCCTTTTCTGAAGACTATCAGATTAGACATTGAGAGAGAGGGTGCAGATCGCACATGTTTGTTCTCTTTATTTTGAAAAAAGCACAACATTTTGTTTTTATTGTGACTGTACACCAAAAAAAAAGAAACTTAACAGATTATAATGATGTATAACACTTGCCTGAATGATTAAAAAAACCAACAGTTATTTTAGTCTCTTTGGCACTGATAAGAAAAAAAGCAAGCCGATCACGCCGGTGTGACAGCTGACTCGAGGGGGTTAAATTGATGAGAAATGACAGTAAGAAAATGTATAATGTTACAAAAGATTTCTATTTCAAAAAAATGCTCTTCTTTTGAACTTTCTTTTCATAAAAGAATCCTGGAAAAATGATATATATTTATATCACATTTTCCACAAAAATATGAAGGAGCACAATGTCTTTAAGAAATATTTATTCAGCAGCAAAATAGCATATTAGAATAATTCAGCTTTGCATCACAGGAATACATTAGCTATAAAACGTATTCAAAAATGTTTTTTTTACTGTTTAATCATATGTTTGTCATTGAAAGCAATGGATTTCTGGCCATGTCACAATTAAGTCTCTAAAGAGCACTCTTGGGCTACGGCCAGACTGCAATCGAAATGTGGGCCTTTTTCTTTTCCTTTTTTTCTCATGCCAGTGTGAACAGTACAAACCACATGGAATCTGATTTGTGTCACTTCCATATGTGGTCCCTAAATCTGATGCAGGTCAGATGTTTTGCAATGCAACTTTTTTTTTTTTTACATCACTCTAGAGCAGGGATGGGCAAACTCTTGCAGAGTTTAGCTTCAACCCAATTCAATTTCAGCCTTCAACCCAATTTCAATAAACCTGTCTCTGGCGTGAAGCCTCCGATCTGTCGAATAGTCCGATCTAATATGACTTCTGACCTGTAAGGTTGCCAGAATAATAATCATACACTGTTTGTTAATTGGTCAGAGGAGAACTGGCACCCCGATTGAGCCTGGTTTCTCCCCAAGGTTTGTTTTTCTCCATTATGCCACCTGATGGAGTTTTGGTTCCTTGCCACTGTCGCCTTTGGCTTGGCTTGCTCAGTTGAGGACACTAAGTTTTCAACTAAATATCCAAATAAATTTAATCATCAACTAAATTACTGATCTGCCCACATTGTCACTATATGATAATTGAAATGAGCTAGATTATAGAGGTCTTCACGGAGCACCCGAGACCAGTGGACCCGGGACCCAATCTATTACTTCAGTTCCGGGTCTGTTTAACATTGTGTCTAATACCGGAGTCAATCAGACTCAGAGGACACCTGGCCGTGATCAGAGTCAGTCAGCACTGCTTGTGTGTTTTGTAACTTGCAGATTGTAAAATTAGGATAAGAAAAGTGTGAGCTGGGAAATAAGGTTTAAGAAAAAACACAAGCTCACTCTGTTTTCTGCCTGCTGTGGCAACTTTGTTGAACATTACTAATTTTAAATGTTTAATCTGCATTGAGTAGATAAAACAACATTGCCTTTTGGGCTTTTTTGTGCAAGTGTATCACCGAGGGCATGGTGGCCCAAGGTGTTGACTCGCTCGGTTTATTAACACGGCACCATGGGGTTAAAGTGATTGCCGCTGCAAGTGTGGAAGATTGTTTCTTGGCTATTGGAGAGGTTGTTGGACATTTTAGCAGCGTCAAGGATGAGTAATGCAATTGTTTGTTTTTTGAACACTGTTGAAAAAGCCAATGATGTAGTACTGAGAGGCCTTTTTACGCCTGTGATTCCTCTTTCAACTCCTGCGAGAAGTTATCCTGTCTAATATACCACCTTTTATTAAAGATGAAGCTTTTGTTAAATAATTGTCACGTTTTGGAAAGTTGGTTGCTCCAGTGAAAAATCGGGATCGGGAGTAACTCTGAGTTGATCAAAATTCACGTATATGATTTTGAGTGAGAACAGAACAGAACTGAATTTAAATCTGAGGTTCAGATGTGGTGATTTCGATTACACTGTATATGTATATCTACTGATACAATGAAATGTTTTGGATATGGTAAAAACGGGCATTTGGCTCGTACTTGTCCTGAAAACGGGGGTAATATTACACACACCAAGGCAAGGCACGATAGATGAGAGGGTGGTGCAAGACAAGGAAAGCGCTGCTACAACATCTGTGTCAGTACCTGTGAATTCAGCACAGAGTGTCAAGTGCACACCAGACAAAGTGCCTTGTGAGCAAAGAGTTGAAACTGTTCAAACCATGATCGCAATCATGGAAGATAATGATTCAACTGATAAATACCGAATAAGGTCGAATGTGAGCTTGCATAAAGAAGCTACTGTTACAGAGAAATTGATGGACACAAGATTGTTCAATGAATTTCTAATCTGATATAGAATCTTTACCAGATAATGTAAATTTCTGTGATGTGGATATGGATCAAGATGTCTTCAAAACTCCTCTAAAAAGGAAAAAGAAAGACAGAGAAGAAACATCAAAAGCGAGAAAAGAACAAAAGAGTGACACAGAGTATATTGAAAGTGAAAGTGAATTGTCTGACTCTAGTGCTTCAAGTTGCTCAGTGAATGGAAGTGTACAGTGCTACTGAAATTTTTAAAAGTAACAAAAAAATCAGAGAGGAGTACAGATTGCTGATTTCTTCCCAGACCTGAAACGGTTTGTGGAAAGCATTAAGAGTCTAATGTGTGAAGGTTGTTTTCTGGATGAAGTATATTGACTGAATTTTTTTCAAAAATCCAAAATCAACTGAATAATGATGATAAAGTGGCATAATTCATCTATCCTGATTGGCTGTATGTTTCTGTATGGCTTTTTTTGGTTGTTGTTTCCTTTTCTTCTTTACACATGGCAGAAATCCATATTGCATCCTTAAATGTAAACGGAGCCAGGGAGGATGTAAAAAGAATGCAAGTGTATGAAACAATGACAACTTGATGTTCTTTTTTTTTTTTACAAGAAACGCACAGTAGTGATAAAAGAATGGAATGGTCACAAGTCATAACTTCACGTAGTGGAGGAGTTGCCATCTTGTTTGCAAAGAATTTTACTCCATGCTCTTTTAAAATGGAGGAATTTGTGAAGGGGAGACTTTTGAAAATTCATTTCTCTTTGAAAAATATGTTCTGTTTTTTTATTAGTGTGTATTCCTCCACTTTACCAATAGAAAGAGTGTCTTTCTTGGACATTTTATGTTCAACTTTAGACAAAAGCAATAGCGAAGAATATCTTTTTCTCGTGGAGATTAATTGTGTAACAAAATATTGATCGTAATCATATAGAACCACATATGCCCTCTCATAAACGTCTTTTGTGAAATAATTGAAAGAAATGACATGTGATGTCTGGAGAAATTTAAATGGGAATTCAAGGCAATATATATGGGCTCATGCTCATGAAAATGTATTGACTTTAGCAAGATTAGACAGATTTTATAGTTTTAAACACCATCACAGTGTTTTTAAGAGTTGTAAAATAAACCCAGTTGGTTTCTCAGACCACTTTAGTTATGCAGTGTTTAAATTCTGTGTCACCAAGGAGTGCGTAATGGCACTTCAACACTGCTTTGTTAAATTATGCCTTTTTTAAAGAGACTTTTAAAAAAAAAATTGGGTGTTGGGGGGGATTTTAAGTTGGTGGGATTTTGGCAAGATTCAAATTAAGCTTTTTTTTTGTCAACAGTATACTCAAAATATCACGAGAGACAGTTAAATCTATAAGAATTTTAGAAACTGAAATTTCTAATTTCCAAGATATGGCACAATTAAATGGAAATCAAGCTTATATTGATTCCTTTTTTTTTTTTTTTTTTTAAAGAAAACTGCTTTGTCTGACTTACAAGAGATGAAGGCACAGGGTGCACTGGTCAGATCACGATTAAAGACTATAGAACAGATGGATTTACCATCTACATTTTTTTTTTTCAATTTAGAAAAAAAGAATGGCCAGGAGCGGTTTCATTCATTCTGGATTCTGGATCGGTGTTGTCAGATTCTAAAGAAATAAGAAAAAGGGCAGTTAGTTTTTATGAAAAACTTTTTAAATCTGAATATAAAGAAAATAAAGACATATAACAGGGGTTTTTTTTTAATTACCAAAAGTGTCGAAAAAAGCAAATATAACACTTTCAAAGTCTATTGGCCTGGAAGAATTGTTTAAAGCTCTTCAAAGAATGGATAATGGTAAACGGAATCCCGGTTGAGTTTTACAAAACTTTTTGGTCTGTTATAGGAGAAGATTTGCTTAGAGTTCTTAACGACAGCTTAACCAAAAGACTTTTGCCAATGAGCTGTAGAAAAGCAGTTTTGACCCTTTTGCCTAAGAAAGGTAATTTGAGTGATATAAGAAATTGGAGACCCGTGTCTTTGTGTTGTGATTTATAAATTGTTATCTAAAGTACTTGCCGGTTGGGTGAAGTTTTAAATGAAGTCGTCCATCCTGACCCATATTGTGTGCCGGGTAGGCACTTTTAGGCAATTTTTTTATAACATTCATTTAATCAGAGATTTGTTTGATGTATCCAACATGTTTGGTCTTGACATAGGCTTGATTTTCTTAGATCAAGAAAAAGCTTTGATCAAGTAGAACACAGTTATTTGTGGAAGACTTCAGGCTTTTGGTTTTAATGCTGATTTTATGGCTTATATTAAAGTCTTATATTGTGATATTAAGAGCATTCTGAAGATTAATGGTGGCTTATGTGCGCCTTTTAAAGTGTTGCGGAGTAAGACAAGGGTGTTCCCTGTCAGGGTTACTATATACTCTCGCAATAGAACCACTTTTAAGTGTTTTAAGGAGAGTTTTCGAGGGAGTATCTTTACAAAATTGTAAGAATTTATGTCTGTCTGTGTATGTCGATGATTTTATTATAATGATTAATAAGCAAAGTGATGTAGACTTATTACTAAAGACATTAAATGATTTTGGTTTAATTTCTTCTTACTTGACTTGACAACCTTGATAAAACTCACTTGTCTGTAGCCTTCAAGTAATCCTGAAAACATTGATTCGCTTTGTTTGATTTGGGTTGGAGCTGAACTCTGCAGGACAGTGGCCCTTCAGGACTGAGTTTGCCCATCCCTGCTCTAGAGCAAAATTTGTCACAATTTGCGCTCATGGGAGTCACTTCAAATATTTTACATACCCAAAGTTATCAAGACCGTTGTGAAAGGTAGTCAGTGAAGGACTAGCTTCACTGTGTTAGAGCTCATAAGTACTACAGTGACAGCTCTATATACAATCAAAACACGAGGGCTTGTATCCTACATTTTTAAAAAACACTCTTTTTACATCCTCATTTATTTATTTATATATTTTATATTATATTGTCTGTGCATAAATTAGTTGGCTTCCTTTGCAGTTCACACTATAAATAAACACATAATCGCTTTAATGTTCTCTGTGTGTACTTCTGTATCTTTTTATCATTCTTTTGTGCATGCGGGTCAGTCCAGGACCATGATCTGTTCACACTGGAATCTGATATTGGCCAACAACAATGTGAACGGCTAAACAAAAAAATCGGATCCGAGTAATAAATCAGATCTGAGTACTAAGGCTTGCAATGTGATTGTAGCCTAAGGGCCAGATTTACTAAACGGGATAAATTGGCGTGACAGCACAATCCCAGAAAAGACAAAGTTCTGCGTGTGATCGACTGAAGACGCACAAATTAAAGAACACAGACGTAGCCGGATCATTTCCAATAATTACCAAGACCAGAGCAAATAAATATTTTGTGCAGTAAATAATGGTGCAAATACCAGTAAATTGACTAGTGCAAATCTTAATCACCTTGCGTAATTAGTTTAAATACTCTCCTCCCATAAATGTTGCATCTGGAAGAGAAACCTCTACAAATGCATATGCAATAAGGTCAGTCAAAAATAACTCTGTCCATGCCTTTTCAGTGCTAATTCTTCACTGCATGTCTTTAGTAAATCCCGACAGTAATTTTTATTTTTTTTTTATGGCAAAAGAGGGTTTGCGCCAACGCAAACTGTTAGTAAATCTGGCCCCCAGTCTACATAATGTGCTCTTCTCTTGGATGCTGTGGAAGTGAAAGTTGTCTGGATGACTAACAAGTACCATAATTTTATAAAAATGGTGAGAACATCTAAAGCAACTGATGTAGACTTATTACCAGAGGTGGAAAGAGTAACAAAATATTCTACTCAAGTAAAAGTACTATTACTTCAATTAAATTTTACTTAAGTAGAAGTAAAAGTATTTGTCTAAAAATTTACCCAAGTAAAAGTAAAAATTAGTTCATTTTAAATGTACTCAGAGTAAAAGTTACTGAGTTACTTTTTTTTTTTAACAGCGGGGTGGGGAACTCTCCCGTGTAGGGTTGTAATAAAATGATATTTTCACGATATGAAAACAGTTTCACAGCATCACGGTATTAATTATTTAATAAATAAACTGAATTATTAAATTATGGTTATTATTATCACCAGTTAAAATGGCATTAAATTAACAAACTTTTTTTTTTTTTTTCAATAAAACATGTCTAATGAACTAAATAAATTATTATGAATTAGATTAACAACTTTAAGAATAATAGAGTGCTTGCGTGCGTGCGTGTGCACACACACACACACACACACACACACGTGTATGTATTGTATTTGAACACCCTGCTATTTTGCAAGTTCTCCCACTTGGAAATAATGGAGGGGTCTGAAATTGTCATTGTAGGTGCATGTCCACTGTGATTGACATAATCTAAAAAAAAAAAAAAAATCCAGAAATCACAATATATGATTTTTTAACTATTTATTTGTATGATACAGCTGCAAATAAGTATTTGAACACCTGTCTATCAGCTAGAATTCTGACCCTCAAAGACCTGTTAGTCTGCCTTTAAAATGTGCACCTCCACTCCATTTATTATCCTAAATTAGATGCACCTGTTTGAGGTCGTTAGCTGCATAAAGACACCTGTTCACCCCATACAATCAGTAAGAATCCAACTACTAACATGGCCAGGACCAAAGAGCTGTACAAAGACACTAGAGACAAAATTGTACACCTCCACAAGGCTGGAAAGGGCTACGGGGAAATCGCCAAGCAGCTTGGTGAAAAAAGGTCCACTGTTGGAGCAATCATTAGTAAATGGAAGAAGCTAAACATGACTGTCAATCTCCCTCGGACTGGGGCTCCATGCAAGATCCTACCTCGTAGGGTCTCAATGATCCTAAGAAAGGTGATAAATCAGCCCAGAACTACACGGGAGGAGCTGGTCAATGACCGGAAAAGAGCTGGGACCACCGTTTCCAATGTACTGTTGGTAATACACTAAGACGTCATGGTTTGAAATCATGCATGGCACGGAAGGTTCCCCTGCTTAAACCAGCACATGTCAAGGCCCGTCTTAAGTTTGCCAATGACCATTTGGATGATCCAGAGGAGTCAGATGAGACCAAAATAGAACTTTTTGATCATAATTCCACTAAACGTGTTTGGAGGAAGAAGAATGATGAGTACCATCCCGAGAACACCATTCCTACTGTGAAGCATGGGGGTGGTAGCATCATGCTTTGGGGGTGTTTTTCTGCACATGGGACAGGGCGACTGCACTGTATTAAGGAGAGGATGACCGGGGCCATGTATTGCGAGGTTTTGGGGAACAACCTCCTTCCCTCAGTTAGAGCATTGAAGATGGGTCGAGGCTGGGTCTTCCAACATGACAATGATCCGAAGCACACAGCCAGGATAACCAAGGAGTGGCTCTGTAAGAAGCACATCAAGGTTCTGGCGTGGCCTAGCCAGTCTCCAGACCTAAACCCAATAGAGAATCTTTGGAGGGGGCTCAAACTCCGTGTTTCTCAGCGACAGGCCAGAAACCTGACTGATCTAGAGAAGATCTGTGTGGAGGAGTGGGCCAAAATCCCTCCTGCAGTGTGTGCAAACCTGGTGAAAAACTACAGGAAACGTTTGACCTCTGTAATTGCAAACAAAGGCTACTGTTCCAAATATTAACATTGATTTTCTCAGGTGTTCAAATACTTATTTGCAGCTGTATCATACAAATAAATAGTTTAAAAAATCATACATTGTGATTTCTGGATTTTTTTTTTTAGATTATGTCTCTCACAGTGGACATGCACCTACGATGACAATTTCAGACCCCTCCATGATTTCTAAGTGGGAGAACTTGCAAAATAGCAGGGTGTTCAAATACTTATTTCCTCACTGTGTATGTGTGTGTATGTGTGTGTATATGTGTGTATATATATATATATATATATATATATATATATATATATATATATATATATATATATATATATATATATATATATATATATATATATATATATATATATATATATATATATATATATATATATATATAAAATCGCTTTCCACAATGTTCATTCTCCCGCCCTTCAATTCAATGCAGTCGTTTCCGGATCGCGTTTTCCCCCCTTTGTAGTATTTATTTTTACTCAGTAACGGGTGTGGTTTAAAATGTAGCGAAGTACAATACTTCAAACAAAACATACTTAAGTAAAAGTAAAATGACATATTTTTAAAACTACTTAAAAAAAGTAGAAGTACGCAGAAAAACTACTCAATTACAGTAATGCGAGTAAATTAAATTTGTTACTTTCCACCTCTGCTTATTATTAAAGACATTAAATGATTTTGGTGTAATTTCTTCTGACTTGACTTCAACCCTGATAAAACTCACTTGTCTGTAGCCTTCAAGTAATCCTGAAAACATGGATTTAAAGGTCCCCTTCTTCGTGATCCCACTGTTCAAACTTTAGTTAGTGTGTAATGTTGCTGTTAGAGCATAAATAATACCTGTAAAATTATAAAGCTCAAAGTTCAATGCCAAGCGAGATATTTTATTTAACAGAAGTTCCCTTTCAAAGCCTACAGCGAACGGCTGGCTTGGGACTACATCCTGGTACTTCCTTCATAAATGACGTCGATAGAACAGTAGAACAGACTAACCTCCGCCCACAAGACTACTCGCAAAAAGGGGGCGTGGTCTTGTTGCTGTCCCACGTGGAGAAGAGGACGTGTCGCGTGGAGAAAAGGAAGTGTTGCGTTTGAGTGCATTTGTCGCCATGTCGTCGAGACGCTGTTATTTTCATCCCGGAGTCAAATCACCTTTGTTTGGCTTTCCCAGGGACGCTGTAGAGATCATTGAGCGCATACATCACCCCGTTAAGAGGCGTGACCTTTCCACGTGCGCTAAGTTGCTGTCGAATCACAACACGGGAACCGCTGGCACAATCAGAACTCGTTACGTATTTCTGAAGGAGGGACTTCATAGAATAAAGGAAGTCATCAGCCGTTTTTAGGACGGTGAAAACATCGGTATACAGATAAGTAAATTGTGTTAAAAATACTGGGGTTTTTTTGTTTTTTTTTACACACGAAACATGAACACATGTTATATTGCACACTGTAAACACAATCAAAGCTTCAAAAAACACAAAGAACGGGACATTTAAGACATTTATAATCGATTATCAATATCACTTTATTTTTTTCCTTTACATCAGGCTGCATTATTTGAAATGTTTGCTTTTTTTTTTAGATAGATAGTATACACTAACAATGTCCTGAATCGTGGAAGGAGACAGGCTTATCTAGACAAAAGAGTTTCAAATATTGTGTGTGCTTCACACAGAAATCTAAACTGTGCTTGAATGCCAATAGTGTTTCATTGAAGCCACACACCTGCTCTGTGAAGGTCTGGTCAGTACAGCTGGAGACAGAGATAACCCACAATTCATCACGGCACAGCAGCTTAATGCCTTCAGACTCACAGGTATTGAACAGAGGAAAAAGCTTTTTGGACCCTTGGCTTGCAGACGCCCCACTGAGTCTGTGGAACAGCTTGACTGTTGGGTTTCTGAAAGTTCAGAAATGCAGCACAAACCTAAAGACCTGTTCAGGTTAGCATTTGGAAGAGAGCTCCGTGAAAGAAAATAATTTTAATACACATGCAGGCTAGTCTCAGCCTGATGACAGAGCAAGCACTTTTGAGAATGAAGTGATCACTATTTGATGTAGTTTGTCAGATCTTTGAAATATACTTTATTTTAAAAGAGTTTGAGGCACTTAATAGCAAGTAAACAGGACCAGGGCCAGATATTTTGTTTTGTTTCCAAAGTTATGTTAGTGTAATAATGAGTACCTGTCACATTTGGACAGACACACATCATTAGTTATATTGAGGGATGATACACATCTCAGTGTCATGCAGGGTGAACTCAAAACCAAAAAGGAGAGCTGAATCCAAATGCAAACTAGTTTAATAACAAAATAAACATAAAACCACAAAGATCAAAGAACCAAGGAACAGCTTACAGAATGAGTCGCACCAAACGTACATCCATGTAGGACAAGATCTGACAAAGAACATAGGAAACACAAGGGTTTAAATACACAGGGGCAAACAAGCTCAACAAATTAACAAGACACACCTGGGGAGACTAATCAACATGAAAAACTACAAAACATGGCACAAAACAGGAAATAACCAAAGAGTCTTCACAAGACAGGGAAACAGGCTGGAATCATGACAGAGCCCCCCACTTAAGGAGCGGATTCCAGACGCTCCACAGTCTAGGAGGGTGGTGGAACGGAGGCAGAACAGGGGGAGGAATGGTGGGCCAGCCCCGTGCAGGGGGACAAAAAACTGAATTTTTAATTATTGGACAAAAAAGCTCCACAAGTAGTAACCTAGAATACTGTCTAACACTTGATGGCTGCTCTGTCAAGTCTTCGTCGTCAGTGAGGAACCTGGGTGTGCTCTTTGATACCAATCTTTCGTTTGAAAGCCACGTTTCTAGCATCTGTAAAACTGCTTTCTACCATCTTAAAAATATATCAAAATTACGGCACATGCTCTCAATGCAAAATGCTGAACAGTTAGTTCATGCGTTCATGACCTCAAGGCTAGATTATTGTAATGCTCTATTGGGTGGTTGCCCTGCTCGCTTAATAAATAAACTCCAGCTGGTCCAAAACGCAGCAGCTCGAGTACTTACTAGAACCAGGAAGTATGACCATATTAGCCCAGTTCTGTCAACATTGCACTGGCTACCTATTAAACATCGCATACATTTTAAAATCTTGCTTATTACTTACAAAGCACTAAATGGTTTAGCTCCCCAATACTTGAGCGAGCTCTTAACATATTATACTCCATCACGTCTACTGCGATCTCTAAATTCTGGCCAGTTGATAATACAGAGAATATCCAAATCAACTGCTGGCGGTCGATCCTTTTCCTATTTAGCTCCTAAACTCTGGAACAGTCTTCCTAGCACTGTTCGGGAAGCAGACACACTCTGTCAGTTTAAATCTAGACTAAAAACACATCTCTTTACTGTGGCATACACATAAAACACTTTATCAATTAATTGATTGTTAGGCTGCATTAACTAGGTCAGCCGGAACCGGGAACACTTCCCATAACACCTGATGTACTCGTTACATCATCAGAAGAATGGCAATTACGCTAATGATATTCTCTCTGTTTTATCCCGAGGTTTACTGCAGTCAGCCGGATCCGGGCCGTATCCTAATCAGATGGTGGACCAGAGAAGACCAACACAGGACCCCGAAGTGTCTGCAGAGACCGTGTCAATTATCCTCCTCCTGCAACTGCCTCATCAACACGGCATCTAAATAAACCCGTCACCAGTGTGATGACTCCGATTGTTCGAATATTACCATTAAATAATACTTAAATCGATATGTCATCCGCAATAAACCCGTCTCCAGCGTGTTGCCTCCGATCATTCGAATATTACACTTTAATAATTATTTAATCAACATCATCCTTAATAAACCCGTCTCCAGCGTGTTGCCTCCGGTCCTTTGAATATTCCGATCTATTATGACCTCTGACCTGTAAAGCAGCCAGAATAATAATAATAATAATACGTTGTTTGTAAATTGGCCAGAGGAGAACTGGCACCCCGACTGAGCCTGGTTTCTCCCAAGGTTTATTTTTCTCCATTAGGTCACCTGATGGGGTTTTGGTTTCCTTGCCACTGTTGCCTCTGGCTTGGCGTGCTCAGTTGGGGACACTATATTTTTCAACTAAACATCGAAACAAATCTAATTAATAAACTAATTTAACCATGTAAACTAAATTACTGATCTAATTATTGATCTAAAGCCCACACTGTCACCGAATGGAAATTGAAATGAACTGATGACATCAAATGGCTATACAGCTGAATAAAATTAGGCTGCATTATTTTGCTGTTTAACACTGTAAAGCTGCTTTGAAACAATCTACATTGTTAAAAGCGCTATATAAATAAAGTTGACTTGACTTGACTTGACAGGACTTAGACCCAGACATGGCAGAGACGGGCCTGGAAGCTTGGGATGACCTGGACCGGGGAGCTTGAGAGGACCTGGACTGTGGAGCTGGACCGTGGAACTTGGCCGGAGCTGGTCTGTGGAGCTGGACCGTGGAGCTTGGGAGGAGCGGGACCGTGGAGCTTGGGAGGAGCGCGGGACCATGGAGCTTGGAAGGAAGTGTAGGCGGCCGCTGCAGTGCAGGAGGTTCAGGGGAACAAAGCGGTACAGGCAGTTCGGGGGTCCATGACGCTACAGGCAGTTCAGAGGGCCACAGAGGTGCGGCCTTCATGGCCTGATCAAGGTGCCCACTGCCCTCCCAAAAAAATCTTGGCTGGAGCTATGGGGTCATGGCCTGGAGCAGTCTCTGGACAATGGTCAGTGACTGGAGCTGTCTCGGGACGCTGTTCAGTGGCTGGAGCCGTCTCGGGACGCTGGTCAGTGGCTGGAGCCGTCTCGGGACGCTGGTCAGTGGCTGGAGCCGTCTCTGGACTGGGGACCATGATGGGACGAGACTCTGGACTGGCGGCCATATTATATTCCTCCTCTGCTATCCCCACAATGTAAGATGAGCCACTTATTTGAAGGGCGTAGTCCAGGAATTCTACCAGCGACCCCCGAGGACCATCACGGGTGAGTATGGGTTGGTAGTGGTCATTGAGTCCAAGTCTGTGAGGTAGGCAGAATCCAAAAAGTCTTTGGTGTGGTCCTCGAGGGAACGGTTGCCTTGTTGGAGCCGAATTAAACTAATTTCTGGATCCATAGTTGGTCAGGTTTTCTGTCACGCAGGGTGAACTCAAAACCAAAAGGGAGAGCTGAATCCAAATGCAAACTAGTTTAATAACAAAATAAACCTAAAACCACAAAGATCAGAGAACCAAGGAACATCTTACAGAATGAGTCGCACCAAATGTACATCCATGTAGGACAAGATCTGACAAAGAACATAGGAAACACAAGGGTTTAAATACACAGGGGCAAACAAGCTCAACAAATTAACAAGACACACCTGGGGAGACTAATCAACATGAAAAACTACAAAGAACTACAAAACATGGCACAAAACAGGAAATAACCAAAGAGTCTTCACAAGACAGGGAAACACAGGGTAATCATGACACTCAGAGTGACCATTATGAGTTAACCAAACAAATTCAGATCCTGAAGCAGTTTGCTTCAATCAAACGTGTGGCTTATGAGTGACCATAGATGTGATCTATGTGTGGTAGTGAGTCTTGTTAGTCTTTGCTGCTTTTCTTCTGTTCGGTCTTGCATGCTCACCTGCTGAGTGTCAGCTGACCTTCTGTCCAGGTGAAACATGAGCGTGACCCTGTTGCATCCAGGTCACAAACATGTTTCAAACATACAGAACAATCTGACAACTTCCTGGTGTGGAAATCATTTGATTTTGATGACGTTGGTAGATTAACAGTGAAGCTCTTTCTTGCACCTTCATTGATTAATATGTGAGTTGATGCTTGTTGTTTTTCCTGAAACGAGGCACATCAAGAATATGAAACAATAGTATTTTAAACCTATGTAACATGAATAAGGGCCATGATTCCTACCCCACAAAAAAAAAAAAAAACGGTGTATCACCGTTAAATATGTGGAATAATTTAGTGTGAAATATGATCTGCTTGGTTGTTTAGTTTCCACGTCACTAATTTAATTATTTAATTATCAAATATTTATCTTAGACCATGTCAGCCTTGAGTTATTAGGATGACTAAAGAGGAAATCAGAAATCCTGAGATCTAGCAGTCACATATAATCACTGTTATTTAATTACTGAGCTTCACACTCTGACCTGTGAAAATAGTGGTCAAGTAATTTCCCATGAATACATGATCTAATTAGAGGGAGTGTATATGGTTGTAATTTACTTTTCAATAACATCTTTCTATTGTAACAGCAAGAGCAGTTTTGCAGATGGCAACGTAACCAACGCTAAACGCTTTGCATGTGCAGCAGGAACAAATGGATTAGTCGAAATCCAAAGCTCAATTCAGATTGCTTTGAAATTAGCCTGTAATTGGCTTCCAAAAGGATTTCAAACAAGGCTATTGCTGCTAATAACACAGGAGGAGAATGAAGTACTTGAAGAAAGTTTTAACCGTTCATCAAACAAATGCCATGAGCAATGCTTCTTTTAGCTGATTTAGTCCCAAATAGTAGTCCCAACATATTTTGTTGATACTGAAACAACATTCCTCTCTGTTTATTTAGTGCTAACCTTATCCCTACCTCTAAACCTAACCCTACCCATAAGTTATCCCTAAAATCTGAGGAAAATGAGGTAGATAACACTTATGTAGAAGCACTTAGGGGAGAGCGTGGCACAACCTAACACTTTGTCTCAGTTTGTGTAAATCCACTTGGGGTTCAGAGTATTATTTATTTATTTATTTATTTTCCACATTAATTTCACACATGTCTAGTACAATTGTGGTTTTGTTTCATTAATACAGTGTATACTTTTTTTTTCTTTTTTTCTTGATTTACCCCAAAAGAATGGAAGTGAAATGTGACAATTGTAACATGTGAGGGGCACATTGTAACATGACCTTATGAGCATGAGCTTAAAATGTTACTTGATATAATATAAAACATATCCAAAGACAAACTAAAATATTTTGTCAATAAAATACAATTATTAACTTTTTAAAATAAAATGTCATTTTTTAATCATTAAAAATATACACATTTTTGAGTTGACAACAAACACATCACTAAATAAAGCTATACAGCATAGTTAAAAACATAATAATAATGAATAATTTCTGAACTTTGACTCTCAGTCATGATTCACCCTTTTCTCATGGTTTCTCAAAATAATTCATAAAAGTATAGAATATAATAGCATAGTTCTATAGGGACTCATTGTTATGCAGCGTTATAACGCACCCCATCTGCACAACTGGGATTTAAACCGCGGCTCGTGTCTTCTGCTGGTTAGATCAGCATTAAAGAACTATCTCAACTCATAATAACAGATATAAGATTAAAATAATATCAGATTTGTCTTATTTTAAATAAACAGATGAACAATACACTTAAGTAAGAAATTAACTTTTGCTATGGCTAAATAAATGTTCAGTAATATCTTTCAAAGATTTTTTAGTGCTTTGGGGTCAATATGACCCCAATCGACTTTTCTTTAGTTAAAAATAATGGTTCCCTTTATCTCAGTGGAATGAAATCTTGTGACTTTTCCTAAATTATCTATCCATACACACACAAAAAAACTGGGCTTGATAAAAGTCACACTCATGACCTTTGGGGTCAATATGACCCCACATTGAAATGAATGGAAAAATCGAAAAAAAATTGTTTTTTATTTTTCATTTGTCAAAAAAAATCTATAAATCCAGAATAAATCTGAAAATTTCCATACCACAATGAAGTCCTGGTACTAGAGCACAAATGTAATGTGGAACGAACATGATCACTTGCACACACACATGCTCGCGCACACAAACACACACACAGGTGTGACTCCAATTGAAAGCATTTTTTTTAGAAATTGACAAATAAAATCAATAATTCCAGCATAAATCTGAAAATTTCCACACAGAAAGGAAGGCCTGGTAATAGAGCAAAAATGCAATGTAGAAAAGACATGCTCACTCAAACACACTCACACACACACACACACACACACACACACACACACACACACACACACACACACACACACACACACACACACACACACACACACACACACACACAAACAGGTATGACTGCCACAGCCAAATAAAATCAGCCACAAATGCAGAACAAAGATAAAAGGGATGAGACCTAATGCACACACACGTGCACACACACACACACACACACACACACACACACACACACACACACACACACACACACACACACACACACACACACACACACACACACACACACACACACACACAGAGAGAGAGAGAGGTGTGACTGTCACAGAGAGCATCTGTATGGAGTTTGTCAAATGAAATCAGAAATCAGCAAATGAAATCAGCTACCAAATGTAGAACACGTGTGAGTGAATCAGTGAGACCTAATGCATGCGCGCACACACACACACACACACACACACACACACACACACACACACACACGCAGAGAGAGCAAGGGAGAGATGAAAGGCATCTGACCTGTTCAAGAAAGTTTACTCTGAGATCGAAGAGCTGCAACTTTGTTTGGAAAACAAAGAAATTGTTCCCACACCAAATACCCTCTTTTATACCTTTCGTGTCCTGCACACAGTTCATTCTGTGGCAGTATGACAATGAAATACACTCTCCTGAGACTTTGGATTACCTGCTTGATTCAAGTGAAACTTTAGGTGTTTCTTGTGGCGATTTCTGTGGTATTTTGTAAAAACAGACATTTCAAAACGCATCAAAAACTACCAAAATTCTACTATTTGAAAGAATATTTATTTTTAATGTCTTGTATAATGTTTATATATGTATAAATTCACAAAATGTATCACAAAAGTTATGATACGAGCAGTTGGCCACATCCAGTAAAATTAATGGATCTCTATGGCCCTCTGCTGGGTCTCTATGGACAAAACAATTTCTTTCTTAATTTGTAATTCCTTTAGGTTTGTCTTTGACCAACAGATGACAGAATTGTACAGCTAACACCTAGATAAATAGCCAGAAACAAATTATTTTTAATTTAGATCATCATTTAAGTATTTTTTTCATAAAAAAACAATATTTTACACGCAAGCTAATGGTATAGTTGAGGAATTGTGTGGTAAATAGGTACAAAAGTACTTTGTATATCCAAAAACACAGCATTACTGTATAGATGAGAAGTAAACAAAAACAATATATATATTATATGTATTATTAAAAATGTACAGTTTTTTTACAATCATGCTTTAAATTTTGGGGTCATATTGACCCCAAATGCACTGAGTGTAAACAGGAAACTAAGGACATATGAGGGTTAATTTTGGCGCAATTTTTTTTTCTCTAAATAGTGTTGATATGGCAATTAATAAATACACTACGTTTCGTCATCCTGGCATGTGTGGAAAGTTTAAAACCATGTGTGTTACAAATAACCCCGCATTAGGTTGTGCCCCGCTCTCCCCTAACCCTGTTTGTAAGCTCAAATCTGATTGGTTGATTGTAATGTTCCAGGATCAACAAAGATGTTGGTGCAGGAACATGTATTTGGTGAAATCACGTTCATCGAACCCTAAGCTCTCGCACAAGTCCACACTTTAGTGACATAATGCCTTTTTGACTGTCAGGTATAGAAGTTTGATGTGGAGCTTGAGTGCTCTGCAAAAGTGTGCATCAAGGCTGCAAAGGGGGAGCTAGCAAGCAGTTGAAGTGTGCCATTTGGGATAGGGCCTCAGGAAAAAAAAAAAAAAACTTTAAGGTGATTAAACAGAATCATGAAAATAATTTTCCAACATGCTTCTTGCCACGTTTACCACAAATGCTAGTTTGTTACAGTAGATCTTTACACATACTGTACTGCGAATTTAGGTTTAAATGTGTTTACTTGTCAATTAGCAAATTTTTTAGTAATGCAAAATATTTAAATAGTACTAAATATAGGCTTAAAGACATGATCTCGGTTCAGTACAAGCTAAGTTCAATTGACAGCCCTTTTTGGTGTAATGTTGATCATCACAAAATAATTTAGACTTTTTTCCCCTTTCTGTAAAAAAACAAGTGAAAAGAATACTTGCCCCAAAATTATACCTTAATTGAGTCACCCTCAATCCATCCTAGGTGTATATGCCGAACACAATCAGAGTCATATTAAATAATATCCAGCCTTTTCCCAGCTTTGTAAAGATAATGCATAGTGCCCAAGTTTTTGAAGCTCCAAGAAGTGCATCCATCCATCATAAAAAGTAATCCATACGACTCCAGTGGGTTAATAAATGCCTTCTGAATCGAAGTGATGGGTTTTTAAGAAAAATATCCATATTTAAAACTTAATAAACTATAATCACTGGCTTCCGGCAATGGCCGTGCGACTCGACTCTGGTCCTGTCCCAAATGGCACCCTAAACCCTTGCGGTCTTCCTACGAGCAGGGGCGTAAATTTCATCTAACAGTTGGGGGGACAATAAACATGAAATTTCTCAAGAGCTAATTTTGAAGGGGACACAAATAATACAGCCAAAATCGTACTTATAAGGATATGTGTACCACAAAAAAAAAAAAAAAACACATTTCGTACTTATTTGGCGTTTTGGTGCACTGAAAAATTATGTAATGTCCATTTTTCTTTTCTCTTTCATTTTATCTGACCAACAACACAAAGTGATAGTTGTTTAAATATGATTATTAAGGCGCTCGCGAGCACCCTTCTGAGACCTAAAATGACAAATGGGGAACCCTACGGCAGTGGTCTTGGCTATTTTTTTTCAGGAGAGTCGCACTGCGGTAAAAATAGCTCTCCTATTGCTTTTGTCCTATCAAAGTTTCAAAAGTTACATCCAGTCATAAATAGCATGTCTGCTTATCAGTCTTTCATCCCTGAACATGCAATATGCCTTGCAGTAAATACAAAAGGTAGATAGATGTTGGGTAGGCATAATATATTTTTAATGTAAACTTTCTTTTAGTGCTGTTTTAAACTAGATTATTCACACATTTTCCGTTTTTAATATTTTATAATGTAATTTCAGTAAATCACCAAATTAATGTAGAAAAAACAAAGGCAGTATATTTTAAATATTTGTTCAATTGCATCTTTTTATGAATGAAGGCCAGTATCACTGATACTGATACTAATACTAATACTGATGTCTCTATGAAATAGACCCTCCCCCATTTTAAACATTAATTATAGCCATTAAACATTACACTTTTTAGTATTTATTAGGCTTCAAACTTCATTAGTAGTTAGTGCTGCTGTGACTAAGATCTGCCGCTGCCGAGCATGACACGGATCTGGCGCACTGTCACACGTGTGTCCCATTTCCTCACAACTCTTTAAGTTAATTTAAGACATTTATTTAACTCACTTAAAACTGTTCTTCTGAGGATACTTGACAAAACGGACATTTAGGCATAATTCTGTGTTTTATAGTTTGTTCAAGAGCGAACGAGAACTGGATTCTGACACGCTGTCTGTGCTCATGATGCTGGCACAACCCACACCACACCACTCAACCTAGTTGACAATGCATATCATATGCACGTAAGAAGTCATTTTGGCGTACAAATTGCACGATAAATACAAATTGTGTTATAGATATGCATTTCATGAGAACGTGTTGATCTATAAGAGCACATTTGCCGTTAAAAGCTGGAAAAACAGACAAAACTGACAACTCAGCAGTGAGTTGTACGTAAGGGCAGAGCAAGTTTAAATATCCTTTCTAGTCTGTATTGCCATCTTGTAATGACGGGGGTATTTCATTACTCGGACAGTTTAAAGATTGCACACCGCACAGACTTGCAAGTTGCAACAGTGAGAACTACAACAGTTCCTGTCTTAAGATAATGTATTGTTACCGGCAGACATCAAGCTTTTCTTGCAATCGTGCTGTCTCGTGTCTATGTAGTCTTGGGGTATTTTTTTTTTCATATAAATTATTTGTAATAGAACAGTCACTTTGAGTTTTAAATGGGTTATGCTATAGCCCTGCTTGTTTTTATGAAATATATGTATTGATATGTATTGATTGATCATTTCACCGTATTATGTACTGCCATGCGAGCCGCAGATTAAGCTTAAGTGGTGCTGGTGCATAAGGCTTGCGAGCCGCACAATGAGTAACACTACCCTACGGTCTCGTGGACTTAAGACGCGCACGCGGCAGCCATTGTAAGTCCACAAGACCGAAAGTGCATATGAAGTGTGCCATTTGGGACAGGGCCTCTCTCGTAAATGTGCGTACGGCCATTACCGGAAGCCAGTGATTATAGTTCATAAAAGTTGCACGCTTAAAAAAAATAGAATAAACTGGCTCAATTTGATAACGCTGCCTCAGTGAAACCCTTTTATTTTTATTATTATATTGTTATTAGGAAAATAAAGGAGACAACTTTTTTTTAAGGTAATAAACATTGAGGTTAACTTGCAAATAACTCATAACATTCCTTTTGTTGTCTTGTGTTAATCTTTCTCGATTTTGGGTGAAATATGTATTGAATGTTGTGAGATTCACCCATGTAGTTCTCCCTGTACATTACACAAATAAACTCTTTATCTTGCAGCAGAAGTTTACTCATGATGTGCATTCACCATGCTTGTAATTGTGTTTTCATGTTTCCATCTGCTACATATTTTATTGTCTCGTGGTGTGACTCTTTTCTGTCCCCTGATAGTCTGAACACCCCATATGCAGAAAACATCAGAAAAGCCCAATCTGCTCCGTCCAGGGGAATTTCCCCTCCCTGGATTTTGTCAGTATTTCAGATCAAAGCAGTCAACATTATATTACTGAGTGCGGGGCTTTTTGAAGTGTAAATGTGTCTCTGGAAATGATTTCCCAGATGGCATAACCTAACTCCAGATAATAAACCCACACATGTAATCATGTGGACTCACACAGGCTGCTGCTTTGGACACTGAAATCTTGAGGGTTTTGGCGGAAGCTAAGGCTATTTCATGATGGTCTCTAATCGAAGGCTTTCACAGAGTCAACTGTTTGAATCATGTGCTGTTTTTTTTTTTTTTTTCACATGTGCTGAGGAACCATATTCCACTCCAGGAATATTTTTCTCCAAAATGAAAACTGGCATAATTTACTCACCTTATGTTGTTACATCCTGTATCACTTTCTATTTACTAGGGATTTGAAATGTTTCACAGAATTCCCCAGCTGTTCTCCATACAATGAAAGTGAGTGGTGACTAGTGTCTCCTAACTCTGGAAGGCCCACTGTTGTAATATTACAACACCAATTTTAGCTCTACTAAAATAAACCTGTAGATATGTTTTTCTCTAAGACCATTTACACAACTAATAGACCCTATATTGTTCAGTCTTGCAATGCCATTGGATGGAAGATTGTGTGAATAGGCCTGTTTACCTGGCCATGAACTCACACAATCTGCGAACTTTGAAGCACATCAAGTTTTACTGGAATGGATAAATCAACATTTCAAGTAAGTAAAATGCCCCCAAATATTTGTTTTATGTGATTAGTAGATCATGCAGATATTAAGGTTTTGAATGCTTTAATCATATCAGATTTTGAGCTTATAATGTCAGTAGTGTAATTGTACAACACTGGGTGAAAGTGGTATCAAAATTGTCCTGTGCACCTTGCATATTACATGGATAAATTTTACTTCCATGTTCCATGTGAAGTAAATACTAATAGAAACAATGTAAAGTTTTAAAAATGTAATATTTGTTACAATTTTGAGTTTTAATCAACATTTAATTGTAATTAAATAAGTTCAAGTTGAATTAAGAAAAAAATATTTCATTGAGAATTTGAAAGTATTTGTGTAGCAATATTTGAAACTATCTGTATCTTATCATAACAAAATGATAGTGGTCTGGTTTTCTGTTATGGGCTTTGATTTCCCAAATATCTGCTTCCTGCATGAGGGACAGGTGATTATGTTCAGGAATGTGGGGGGTAAAAGTGCACTGTAAAAAATTTGAAGGTTGTACAACAAAAAAAATCTTAGTACCAATTTCCCCTAGCTTTTTTTTGTTGACTCAACTTTTGTAAATAACAGTTATATGAACTGAAAATAAGTTGTCTGTGACATACATTTTTTTTAGTTGAGTCAACTTGACATTATTTGTTTTCTGGAGAAATGCAACTATTCTGTAACAAATCTTTTGTAGTTGAGCCAATTCAAGAAATGTTGTCCATTGGAAACAGAAGTTGAATTTTTTATTGAAAATCATTACCATTTTGGTGATGAATGTTTCCTTTGGTTGGGCAGTTAGCCTCTTTGTGTGAGTGTGTGGCCTTTGCAACAGTGTTTAGCAAAACACATAATTTGTTGCTAAGAAAGAAACTAAAATGATTAAGTTTTCAGCCTCATAAACTCTAATAAATCAATAATCTTAATTCTGACAAATATTTCACAACATTATTTTACCAGCAAATCTTTGTTGCAGCAGATCAGACATTCTGAATTTAAAATACATTACAGGAAGAAAAAAAGAAGTGTTTTGCCACACACAGACATCAAGAATCAGCATATGAATCTCAATGATGGTGACATGCTTCATGCCGCAATGCATGTTGGGAGCCAACAAAGTATTAAAATTATGGCTCCCAGCATGCATTGTGGCATGAAACATGTCACCATTGTTGAGATTCATATGCTGATTCTTGATGTCTGTGTTTTTGTCAAAAAAAAGTTTACGCAACGTATTTAAAAATCAGAATTGAAATTCAGAATGACTGATCTGCTGCATAAAACTTTTGTTGGTAAATGTAATATATTATTCATAAATAATCACTTTTGATCAGGAATAAAGTAGTAAATTACTCCACTTTATAATGCTGTTATCTAGATCACCTGATCATTGGTTATAGCTTTCTTTGCAACAAATTAAGCGTTTTGTTAAACACTGTTACAAAAACCACAAACTCACATAAAACACTATGAGTCAACGGCACAACTAAAGGAAACACTCATCACCAAAATGGTGACCAAAAATGTTCAATAAAAAAATCTACATCTGCACCTGTTAATTCTTAATAAGAACTTCTGTTTCCAACAGACACAAATTGTTGAATTGGCTCAACTACAAAATATTTGTTACAGAATAGTTGCATCTCTCCAGAAAACAAATAATGTCAAGTTGTGTCAACTAAAAAATTATTTTGTGTCACAGACAACTTATTTTCAGTTCATATAACTGTTATTTACAAAAGTTGAGTCAACAAGAAAAAGCTAGGGGAAATTAGTACTAAGATTTTTTTTGTTGTACGAGATTTTTACAGTGTGGATTTTTGCTGAACCAACAAAACAAAATCAGCCTTTTCAACTTTTTTCAATTTGTGTTTTTTACAGCGTGTGAATTTTTGCTGAGCCAACACAACTAAGTCAGTCATTTCAACTTTTTTCAAGTTGTGTTTTTTACAGTGTGCTATTAGTATGATAGTAGAGAGCACAATAAGCTAGCCAGACTCTATTGTGTTTATTCTGTGGAATGTGTGAATTCTTTAAATGTGTAAGTATCATTGAGATATGGAAAATAACCAGTCTTTTTTTTCCCATTTCAGAATGCCACCAGCCAGGAAAGACCATATTATCAACAAAGTGTATGATGTCATTGATGCCGTCCAAAAGGGGAACATTGATTTTGAAATGGATTCTGATACAAGTTAAGAAGATGAATGTGGAGATGCCTGTGATCTGGAAAAGGAAAATAAACAACCCAGTGACCACCCATCTGATGATTATGTGGACATCATGCCAACAAAATCAAGTCACTCAAGAACACAGTCAGACCATGCCCTGGGACATGTATCGCTGGCTGATAAAGGATTTTATCAGTCCAAACACCGATTTTTATTTTATTATAAAAAATTTTTTAGGTCAGGATATCCGTAGTGATGCTGTCTCCTTTAATACACTTTAATATGGAGTATTTCTGAAAGTTTGTGAACAAAATTGAGAACGCTGCAGACACTGTGGTAAAGACTACACCAACACACTTTGCAGCAGCTGTACTGCCTTTGGGACTATCATCTCTGAATATGGCTATTGCTAAATCACGTAAATGCCAAAGTGGATACACTCTCAAAAGAGAAGGTTAATGAAAGTATTATGTGATCATTTAAGACATATATTCCTTATATAGAAACTTTTTGGCATAAACTGTTCTTTAAAATTTGTAAAAAGTACAATGTACCTTTGGTGAAAAAGAAGCAAGAAGACTTTTATCCCAGTGGCTATAGGTCTTTAGGATGAATTCTGTAGGTCTTCATAAGAGTTGTCATTTGTGTATGTGGGGATTGAAAACAAAGCTTTTAGATTCAATTGATTTGAACTGATTTCATTTTCATGAATTTGTGAGTTTGGAACAACATGAGGGTAAATTAAAGAAATTTCAATTTTTTTTGGTTTAGCTGTTCTTTAAGTGGTTTAATACATTCATTATGTATGGCATTATGAATTAAGCACACATAACCCTTCCTGTACAGTTAGTCCATTGTTGAACACTGAAGTGTGTGCTTGTGTAAAGCCAGGTAATATTACAGTTACATTGTTAAAACCAAACATGTCTCTGCTCTTTTTCTGAAATTTGTAAGGGTCTTTTGCATTGAACTCATATGAATGTTTTAGCCAAGCTGCCCGACTTCCATATGACACAGTGTACCGTTGTGTAGCCACATGTTCAGTTATTGGTTAGCAGTGAGAGGAAGAGCCCTGAGGAAAGGAAAGCGACAGGCTTGTTCTAAAGCAAATATGAACCAGTGCAATGAATAGGCTAGAATATTCCCCAGCTACTTTGCATTTTGTACCTTATCAGGTCATTCATTTTCCAGTGCAGAGCATCAGCAGGCAGTAATAAGCTAGCGTCACCTCTGGGCTCAGACAAAATGAAAAATACCTGATGGTTAGGCAAATTCTTTCGCTCTAAAATACAAATTTTGGCAGGGCAATCTTTCTAAACCCTTCACCTCAGCCTGCCAGCATCTCTCCAAACAATGTTTGCTTAAGTGTTTGCTGAAATACCATTCTGAGTTTAAGGTGTATTTCTCTGAGACCTAGATGCTGGTTAAACTAAACTGACTGCTTTCCACTTTAGACTTGATGAGCCATTAGCCAGACACATGTGCTAAAGTAGTGTAAGCTGGCAGTAAGGGTTTACAAACACAACTAAACTCGTCAGAAGGAGCAGAGCTGATTTCAGAGCAATATTCATGGAATACATCTAAGATCAGAGACCTCAGGAATAAGGAACTCTTAACGGATTTCCAAGATGCAACTGTCTCACATACCAACAATCCCTTCCTATTCTAGGAGAAATAAATCGAAATGCAATCTGTCCATCAGCCGGTGTTGGTGTATAATGCTATCTGTCTCTCTTTCAATACAGAGGTGACATAGAAAACTGCAGACGAATGAAGAACGCAGACCAGCTGTAATATATTGGCTGGATTTGAAACGCGCACACATGCAGTGGAGGCTTAGACAGCTGTGATATACACACTGATATACATGTATAAAGTCTGGAGGATCACAATGGAATCACAGCTGCTATCTGTGTCCCATGAAAAGCCTCTGTGAATTCCATTACGGCGCATTCTGAAACGGCGAATAGTTGTTTTGCATTACAAAGTGAGCGGTCCGATTTTTGTGGAGGTTTATGGGTTTTCCGGCATCAAGCAGAGTTAATCTTACTAAAGCATAACATGGTTAAGCTTAAATAAACATGTGGACAATGCATTGGCTTAAAACCTTTAAACAAACAAATATCTAACATATATAAACATATATATGTAAATGCACCCACAGGTGTGGAAATTAAATTAATTTATTGCACAGTAATGTTTTAGCGGTTTTATTCAGATATATCAACATATTTATAAGGTGATAAATAATAGACTAATAGTTAAAAAAAAATATTGGGAAAATTTTTACAATTGCTATGAAATATTCAACTGGAAGATTGCGTATAGTTAATATTGATATTGTACATCGATCAGGCCTAACATTATTACTACCTTCCTAATATTGTGTTGGTCCCCCTCCGTGACCCCTGAAGGTGTGCTGTGGTATATGGCACCAAGATGTTAGCAGCAGATCCTTTAAGTCATGTAAGTTGCGAGGTGGGGCCTCCATGGATCGGACTTGTTTGTTCAGCACATCCCTCAGATGCTCAATTGGATTGAGATCTGGGGAATTTGGAGGCCAAGTCAACACCCAGCAGAACATTGCCCAAAGCATGTTACATGTATTGTTCTCTAATAAGTCCACCTTCACTGTCTTTCCCACATCCGTGGGAGATGCAGTGTGGAGAAGCCCAAAAGAGTCTTAACACCTGGACTGTTGCGTACCCAGAGTGAAGCACAGGGGTTGATCAGTGATGGTTTGGACAGTAATATCATGCCAATCCCTACTATGGTTGATGGGCACATCAGAGTCTTGCACGGGTGCGATTTTGTAAACCCGCACCCGCCCGTACCCACAGTGCTTAAAACCGCATCCGACCCGTTTTCCGACAACAGCACTAAATAAAATCCGCACCCGCGATAATATCAGTTTAGCATATCACATTATAGACACACTTACAAAAATGTTTATTGCCAGCATACAGAAGTTATTACACGACATTAACACAAGGACAACTTCAGCCAGGACGCTTAAAAACGCTTAATGTGGCTTAATGTAGGTAAGACACTGTTATTAAGAGAGCAAACTCAGTAAGTATAATACTAATAATGTATACTATGTACAAAAAAATCAGATGAGCCCAGAATATGAACGCAACGCATTTAATTACACGTTAAGCTTTTTTCTCCCATAGAAAACCATTATAAGGAAACGCTTAACGTGGCTTAATGTAGGCTACTAAGACAGTATAATTAAGAGACCAAACTCAAGAAACATAACAAAAATACTGTTCGATAGAACTGCTTGTGCTTGGTTTGTTACCACAGTTATCTGCGTGCTTCCTCAGCGATGAAGTTCCACATTTGTGGCTATCTTTTCTTAAACTCCTCATGATCCATCTTGACGACTGCAGTGCAGGCAGATCACGCATGCGCGGTTGTGATTCTTTTGGGAGGGTGCGCGCACGCCGCGCGGCCACAAATAAACTGATATTGATTTGAAATTATTTTATCAACTTGAAATATAGGCAAGGCATATTTTTGTATGTGCATATTTTTAGGAACACATCTACAATAGCCTATACATGCATATATTTTTAGATATAGGCCTATATTCGTTTGCACCCGTGTTCTCCCTTGTCTGACCTGACCCGCACCCGTATCCGACACAGTAGGATGTTTTTCACCCTTTTCAGCAATATTCGCGGGTAACCCGTCGGGTACCCGTACCCGTGCAGTACTCTGGGGCACTTCTCTGGCAACAACTACTGAACCATTCTGGAGGATTGTATCAAGTCACCTTTATTTATATAGCGCTTTTTACAATGCAGATTGTTTCAAAGCAGATTCACAGTGTTAGAAAAATACCATGTTAATGCACCTAATGGTTTAAACATTGTACCCTGAAAGGGGTTCTGTGCATCAGCATGAGAATACACCAATCCACAAAGCAAAACTTGTGACAGAATCGTTTGATGACCATGAAAGTAAAGTTGAACATTTCACATGGCCTGCACTGTTACCAGATCTAAATATTTTTTAGTCAATTTGGGGTATTTTGGAGGAGCAAGACAGAAAACATTTTCCTCCACCAGCATCACCTGGCCACTGTTCTGGAAAATCCTTCTGGCCACTGTGAAGGACTTGTATCTGTCATTCCAAGACGAAGTGTTGCTGTACAAAAGAAGGCCCTACAACATTCTAATACATTATTGTGGTCAGGTGTTTCAGTTTTATTGTCCAACCCCTGTATATACCAATAAAAGCCAATCTAAGATCAATGAACCATTTTTTAGTTAGAATGTTTATAATGTTTTTAATAATCAATAAAATGCACAATAGCTAAGTTTCCATCCAAAGTTGCGAAATTGCAATATCGCATAAAACATTTGCGAATAAAGCACAGTTTCCATCCAGTGAGTCGAAGAGAACATAATCGTCTCTTCCTGATAAACTACCGCTAAAAAATCACTAAGAAACATACGAGAAGCCACCATATATAATCATTTTCGTATGTAATAAATTATGTGTGTCTCAATAAACTTGTTGTCTTTCAGAGGCAGATGCTACTGTTTGTGAACGCAGTCATGTAAGAAGGGAAATATACAGAACATCTTTGCCAGCAGACTTCTGAATGGCCAAAACAGTATTTCAGATGCTTTGCAAACAAGATTTGTACAGTTATGTTGTTACATCACGAACGTCACATTATTTTTTTTCTGTATCGGATAGAACATTTATCCGACTCAAACAAGCGCATACGTTTTTTTATGCGCATATTTTGAATTTATGCGCATCTTGGTGTTTCCATTAAGCATTTTTGATGCCATATCCCAAATTGTGCATAAAAATGGGTGGATAGAAACATAGCTAATGTAACACCTCACTTTTCTGAAAAAAACTTTTGGGTAAAAAAAAAAAAAGGGTGACAATTGACTTTAAATGAAACTTGCATGGCAGGAATAATACAATCTTTTTATTGTTTTACCTGTCTTTTTCCACATTTTGTTTTGTACTGCCTCTGCACAACATAATTTCATATTAGTTTAACTGAAAATATGAAAAAGGGCAGTGTGATTAGGGGAGTTGCTGCTCTTAGTAGAGCGTCTTCATGGGACACAATGATCCCACTAAAGGCCTCTCTAATCTCAGGATGACGGCAAACTCGCTCTGTGTCTGACAGAACATTTATCAGCTGTGAGCTTCTCAAATCTCAATAGCAGCGGAGCAACATTCAATCAGAAGGATTAACACAAAAGCTTCCCACTGATAAACAATGTCACCTACATGTAGTATCATCAACTGGAGAGCCGTGTTAAGGATTTTTCTGGCACATGGCTCGTGGCTGTGGATTAGGTTGTGTCCTGTCTTAGTCTCGTGCTGTTTGTTCTCAGGTTGTCAGATTAGCGCAATGAGACCATATGCAATAGTCTTTAAGTATGTATCTTCACTATAAGAGGATTTCCAGTTTGAATGGGGCTCGAGGAACATAAAGGGCAGTAAAGGAACATTCTTTAGCAGTTGTGAAGAACTAAGCAGCTTACGGAGGATGTCGAGGTCTTATCCATCGGCTTGTTTGCAGTTGTTCACAGTAATATTGGCAAACTGCAAACTAGTGTTAACTAGTGCAGCACACTGTCCTTTCATAATGATTGCACTTAATACACGAAAAACAAAGCCGATTGGAAACATAAGTTGATTGCTTGCAGTGCATTAAGTGTAATTTCACCATTGCAGATCTGGCAACCAAAGCATACACGCATATTTGTTTTTCCCCAATAAACACAGATGCTACAGAGCAGTAAATATCAATATGTAATTATGAATACACATATTTGTATGCATTTAAGTCATTGATGTTTAAAAAGCAATATGTGAGAAAAGAAGATAATGATTTTGTAGATGTTTTTAATTTACTTTAAACCTTGCAGGGTGTTTAATCGTTTCTCCCTCTTCTTCCAAAAACATTTTAATTCACAATATTGTGCAGATTAAACCAGCTAGAGAGGAGGGTTATTAGTAGAGGCGTCATAGATCAGAGTCTTTGTCAAACTCTAATGATTCTGTCAGGTACTGGTTTCAAGCGCACATAATTGTCCCCTATTAAAACCAGAACATTTCAAAAGTTTGTAATCTCCCCCATTAGACCAAACGCCAAGAAATAACATTAGCAAAGTAATTAACTTTAAATTAAACACACCTCTCTCATGCTTTCCAGAGCCAAATGGTTGGATTAGAAGAGAAATAGATACCCAATTTATTAAAAATTGCCACATTGTTAATGGTTTTGAGACGCATTAACATAATTTAATATCCAGATGCCATTAGCGGGCATTATTTTTATCCAGTGCCTTCAAGCTCTTGGGTTTTGGCCAAAGATGAGGTAATAAATCTGCAGCAAAAAACGACAATTTACCGGCCCTCAAACAATGAGCATCCTTCATTATCCTAAATCACATGCAATGACTGGAAAATTATCTGTACAACAGGGGAAAAAAAAAATGTTTTGCCATGTTTTCCAAAGAAAGACAAATGCAGGGTGTCACCTGAGTTACATTTGCAGAGTAAAAAACGGCTGTTTTTTAGAACGATATTTTCAAAGAAAGGGACAACAAAACGCATTCCTCTTTTAAACCGAATTATACATGAAAAATAAAGATATTGTTGAATTTCAATGCAAGAAGTCATGCTTTTTATTCACAAAAACTTCTAGCTGCGGTGTAAAGGTCAATATGTATCTGTTAGAGAATAAATGGTGTTTTTAGTTCATCTGCAATTAGAAGCTAAACAGAAAGGAAGACAAAATCGCTATTCTCTCTACATCAATGGCAGACCAAACATACACTATTTTTTCTGTTTTCCATCTCTTATTTTGCTTGGTTCGCTCAGATGGGGAGTCTCGCTCAAAAGGACTTGTGATATTGACCTGTATTCATCATTTAGAATAATATGTTTGAGGAAGGTATCTAAGAGCTTACAAACAGGCCTGTTGTGATGGTCCTGCCTCTCTTTTCAGGTGAGCCTCTCCAGATCCAGACGAGCTCCAGTATATTCACAGGTTATTGTGTGAGTCAAGGCTATAGCATACAGCTCATACAATAGCTATTCAAGCTCAAGATCCAGTGGGAGATGTGCCATTGAGACGCAACTGCAAGGATTTGGACAAGCTTTTTTTCTTTTCTGTCATTTTGCAAGTTTGTTTTTGTGTGCTGCTGATTGGATTTGTGAAATAGCACAGCACATCAAAAGATAAGATTTTTTGTTTTGCTTAAATAATCAATTATAAAATATCTCTGCCTGAAAACATAAAGGTAGAAAATCAAATGCCACTGCCTCTTTCCCATACATTTGTACATTTAGCATTCAGGGTTTACTTTTTACAACTTCATGCACTTCCTGAAAAATGAAACCATGACCTTGGAGTCATCAACGTTATGTTTGACTGTTTGATTCCATTTTGTTGGAACAAATTCAATGATCATGTTCCAGGTGCCTTGGTCCCACTTTATATTAGGTGGCCTTAACTACTATGTACTTACATCAAAAAATAATAAGTACAATGCACTTATTGTTTTCATAATGTATTGCAAATCACTTTTGCTGATATTGAGGTGGGAGACTGGTAAAGTTACAGGTGGGACAGATGTGGTGGTATGGGTAAGTTTAAGGGTAGGGTTAGTTGTAAGGCAGGGTTCCCCAGACTCTGTCCTGGAGGGCCACTGTCCTGCAGACTTTAGCTCCAAACCTGATCAAACTCACCTACCTGTGATTTTATGGTGATCCTGATTTAGCTTGCTTAGGTGTGTTTGATCAGGGTTGGAGCTAAACTCTACAGGACAGTGGCCCTCCAGGACCGAGTTTGAAGAACCCTGGTGTAAGGGAAGTGTCAACAGTGTAATTATAAATGTAACTACATAAATGAATTACAGATGTAATTACATGCAGGTAATTTTTTAATGTAAGTATAATGTAAAAACATAAGTGATAAGTGATAAGATAACAAAATAAGTGCATTGTATCAAATTTTCAGCATAACGTTCCTGATAGTTGCAACTGACATGTCACGACTCCAAAATGCTAAATGCTATGAATACGAATAAGGAAATGCAACTAATCATACTAATACAATCTAGTATACAATAGTTAGAATAACTAAATATGTAGACTTTTAAAAGTAAAGAGAAATGCTCTCCACATCTTTTTTGTTGTTGTTGTTGTTGGCATCAATATATATAAATGGCTGATAATGCATTTACAGTGTCAATTTTCCTATCCAGCTAATGTCATGTAATTTTGCATATTGTTGGACCAATAACGTCGCAAGTCCTGATGCAAAACAAGTTGAGAAGCACTGCTATTGAGCATTAACACAGAAACAGGGATGTATGTTTTCAGCAAGACATTTGCACAGGCAAAAAATGTTCCTCTACCTGTTCCTGTCACCCTCCATCTGCCATGATCAAAAGTGTGGACTACAGACTGACAGAGGAATAAATAGATGGCTGTGTATGACCCTAAAAGAGTCTGTTCAAACACCACCGGCTTTATCTCAGACGGCATAGGAGCACCTCATGCATGTCCACGAGCGCAGAGACATACAATATAGTTTGCTGTTGAGAGATCAAAGTAACTGCAGCGCTACAGTCACTGACAGTTGTAATTTGATTAGATTCAACAATGCAGTGTTTACATGATCTTTCAGAGAATTGTGTTTGAGCGTCTGTTACTGTGTCTGCTCTGTTTGTGTCAAGCAGGGGACACTTTTCAGTCTTTATACAGTAATACTGGGAGCTTTCACACATGCTTGGTCATAGATTTCAATTCTTTGAAACAATTTTCACTCAGAAATGGCTACATTTCACAAATAAGAGAAAAACAGTAAGTAACATGTTGAATTATATGTGAAAATTATAAATAATATGTGAAATTTTGTAAAGTAAGACTGAAATAGTATGTTCTTGTGAAATGTACTCCATCTTTGATTTATTTATGAAGCTGAACAATATTTTTTTACAATGTGGAGGGGTCTGACCCTCTGCAGCTTGACATGAGTTGATGTAAGGACTACAACTCTTGTTTAGTTCATCAAGCACACAGACATACATATTTTTGGGGGGGATTAGCATTCTCCATCTTTTTCCAAGAATGACATTCAGATAATTTCTTCTGTCAGTAAATGGATTCGCTCGATGTAAACAAAACACTGAAGGAATCAGTCACTTGACTTAAGCAGTTCATCTCTGCTCCTGTAGGAGGCGCCCATGTGCTTTCTAACAGAGCAGAGAAAGCCTCAGATCAGCATGTTTTTATGCTGAGCACTGGAATCTGATTCAAAGCAATCCAATGTTTCCTGAAGGTAATGGACTTGTGCATGTGTAACCCAGTCTATTCAACAGCATCCTTCCTCTCTACCATCTGCAGATATCAGCATCATCCAGGCTATATGTTTGTGTTTATCACACAGCCATTATGCATTATCTGTAGCTGTTTATTTACCTGGAAATTGCTTCATTCTGATATTATTTATATACTGAATATATAAAAATTATTTATTTTCCTTTTCCCTCCCCCATGGAGTCCCAATACATTCATTCAAATGTAATGAATAAACCTCTAAACCTTTTATATGTGTGTAAAGAGAGATAAAATACTCATAAGATGCTGCTGTGTATCTTGTTTCCCAATGAAAATAAAAGTCTTGACTAGAAAATGTAGTGTTGTTTTGTTGTTGCATACATCCCTGTTTTTGCCCAGGAATACAGTCAATTTAACACACAATGACTGTTTGTGACAGTGGGGCTATTTGTCACACCATATGTGTTACACTTTAAGCTTGGTACATACTCTGCAAGAACAAAGAAATGTGTTAGTTTCTCAAGGTGGCAAGAACAATAACAAAGTTTGTTCTGGCCAGGACATTCCATACTTAACGAGAAAAGCAGGTGCCGAACATCGTCTTTTCTCCGCATTAACCCCGACCACTTTAAACTTCTGACCAATCACACAATAGTTCTCAGATACCCACAAGAAAAAAGTTCTTCTCAGACAATGTCCCGAGCCCTGGGAGCGATAACTTTTTTCTCTGTTCTTGCGGAGTATGTAGCGGCCTTTACAGTAAGGTTTAATTTGTGAGGGATAATGTACATCCAGCCAGTTGTTATCACAGAATAAACCCCGACAGAGTGATCAGGACCAGTGTCGGCGCTGTGGTGGGGCATTCGAGGGCCGTGCCCCCCCTAGCGGTCATTGATGCCCCTCTTACCACGGGCCATGGCATGTGGCTAAAAATATATCCCTTTTGGTTATTCTTTTAATAACAGTAGCCTCGTTTCCATTACAGATTTGCGCAAAAACGTTTTTCTTTGGCATCTGTGTTTATTGGGGAAATGTTCTAAATTTCAATAAAAAACTATTGCGAAATTACAGAGTTTCCATTAATTGATGTTATGTGACTAAAACCATTTTTTCCTCTCGCAATAAGTCATTCCAAATATTATGCCACGGATGTTGGTAGGTTTATGTATCCCAGCCACCGCGTCGGACACATTAAGGCTGTAAGGAAAGCACCTTATAGCCACTTGAGCGGCACGTATGAGGTGTTTGTGTGTTTCTCCCTCATATCTGCTTCAAGGTCTTGATAAATTGTGGCATTTCTTAGTTTAGAATCCAGTATTCCTCTAATTCTGTTGTCTTTTATGAGTTTAATAACGAACACGTTGTCTTCTGTCTGCGTCGGAATGATCGATACGGTGACGCGCATCTGCCACATCATATATATAATTTTTTCCACTATTTTTATTTATTTATTTACTTTTTCAATTTTGTTGTAATAACGAGATGTCATTAAAATAGACTGTGAAGTTTGGATTTTTCCCTTAGGCATAGTGTAACAACTTAAAATAGCCTACTCCATCATTTATGGTATTGTAGTATATATTGTAGTATGCAATGTGTTGTAGAATATTTGAGTTTATTTATTATAAGTTGTGTATTTGTTGATTATTATTATTATTACTAGGCTATGTACATATTTATTTAGAACATTTAATTAATTAGGCTACCGTTCCCTTGTCGGGTAGCTAGTCACCACGAGAGAAGGGCGAAATGTTTCATTTGCATGGTGGTAGGCTAACGGAAGTTTTTTTACCACTTTGTTATTTTGGCACGGAATTTCGTTTGTTGGAAATATGAAATTCATTTTGAAATGCTTTTTAAATGAAAAACTTTGCGTTTAATAAACAAAATATTTTTTTTTTAAATGAAGACAGCGTTTGGAGTGGAGTGCAAAATAATCTGTTCGCTGTCCACGGCCTTTGTTGGTGTTGTGAGTGTACACAAATAAAAGTAGACAGTTTATAGTTTATAATTATGTCTTGCACTTATCTGTATTGCTAAAAATAACGGAGTGCGAGTTGTTTCCACTGTCATAAAGGAAAAAATGCGCGGGCGCTTTCGTCGGACAGAGGGTCTATTTAGTTTCATAGTTAGGCTATGTTTAAATATTAGCATTAGTGTTGTCACGATACTGGAATTTCTAACTTCGATACGATACCTACAAAAGTATCGATATTCGATACCATTTTCGATTCCACGGGGGGAAAAACGCTTATAAACTGTCAAATAGATATTTTAAATATAATTTAGTTTTTTGTCCATCTATTGAAAGTCTAGGCAATTAAAAATGTCTTCAGAAGACATCACTTTATATGATAAAGCTTTTAAGCTTTTTCTCATATATAAACATTGATCAATTACAATTTTGTTACAATAGCTTACATAAAGCACAAGGAAGCTTGATTTCAAATTGAATGTAAAAAGACGAGTAAACAGTAATAAAATAAGTAAACAAACAAATAAACAAATTACAAACAATAGCACAAATAGATTAGACTGTAGGTCTAACAGTATTCAGGTAAGAACTGAATTTAAAAACAAAACAAAGTAATCAAATTTAAAATAACATTGGATAATCTTTATTGTAAAAGATGTCATACAGATTAATCCATTAGAGTTACACAAGTTAATCAGTCAAGAGCAGTAAGTGATCGATTGTCTTTTTGTAGTTTGAATAACAAATAACTGCTGTCCCTTTAAGTCCCAACACAGGCATGGATCCCAAACACTGTTCCTGCTACACAATCTTCCTGAACTGTTTACGAATGTGCTTATGTTAATGCTCACCAAGATGGACATTGAGACATTTTCTGAGTGTATTTGACCATTAATAAGCTGGAAAAAGGGGCTAATTTTTGCACTTTATTACGGTATGTGTGTGTGCGCTTCAGATGCGAGCACGAAATCTGCGGGAATGAGTAGAATTAATGTTATGTGCAACACTGCGCGAAATTCAGACCGGTCACCAACCAGACCAACACTAACACGCTGTCCGTGTTCAGGGGGTTAACCGGACTGAATGAGAGGAGGTGGGTGCGTGTCAACTTGCTGTCGGTCGGAGAGGAGAGCGCAGCTGGTATCGATACTGTTGAAAAGGAGTATCGTATCATTTCAGATATTTCAGTATCGATACATATCGAAATATCGAAATAATCGATATTACTAACCCTAACACTAATTAGCATATAACATTATTTTTTAATTAACTAATTGTCTGTATATTTAATAAATAAGAAGCAAACCAAGATCATCGGTAATGGATTGACATGTGTAGCCTACGTTTTCCTGTTTCCTTAAAACAATTAAACAGAAATGTCAAATATTCGGGTTCATGTTATACGAGCAAAACTAAACTTTATTTTGGGGAAATATTACACTGTAATATTTCTGTAATATCACTGTCACTTTTACAGTCCATTGGCCTTCTAGAGACATGCGCTAAAGCACAGCCTGGTGCGTAATGGAGATTCCAAAGTGATCTTCTTTGGTCAGAACCACAGAGAGGGATAGCGGACAGGTCCGTCCTATGCACCGAAAATGTTTACAATGCAACAAAATATTTAAAGAGCATCAAGCTATTAAAATATTTATTATGAAAGCACAGACAATATAACAGTATATTAGTGTTACAAGCACGCCAGGCTCCACCCTCTCCCAGACACAACGTTCCCAGTCACCTGAGTACTAACACACGCACCTGCACGTCATCTGCACTGCAATCACCACCTGCACATTACCCCCACGCTCACACTCAGTCACTGTCCGGTCTCGTTTGCACATGCACACGCTATTGCCAGCTTCCACGGACTCTCCTGCTACCTACCTGATCTTCTGTGTGTCTCCTCGTCTTGTCCCGTCTCCTGGATCCTTGTCTCCTTCTCTCCATCGTCTCCTTCTGATCTTCAAGCAACATACGTATCGTATCACCCATTGTCCTCTACATATTCCTGAACTGCCATTCCTGATACTCACCTCATCTGCTCACTCCTGGTTACCAAATAAACTCTGTCAACTGCCATCTGTTCTCCGTGTCACCTCTGTTTGTAACAGAAGACCGGACCAACACCGCACAGCACCAGGATGAGCACCTCGGATCCCTTCCAAGAGCTCGTCGACGCTGTTCGGCGAGCTCTACCCTCCAGCGCACCTGCACCTTCACCAGCGAGCACTTCCGGGAACAACACCACCGCTTCTTCGCCCCCTGAGTACGCCAGTCCCATGGCCAGACCGGCGCTGTTCTCTGGTTCGGCGGAGGATTGCAACGGGTTCCTGCTACAATGTTCGCTGGTCCTGGAGATGCAGCCGTGCCTGTACCCCAACGATCGCGCCAAAGTGGCGTTCATAACATCCCAGTTATCCGGTAAAGCTCTTCGGTGGGCGGAATCTCTGTGGTCCAACGACAGTCCTGTGATCCAGACCCTGTCCGGCTTTATAACTCACTTCAAGGAGGTCTTTGGAAAACCATCATGGGATTCGTCGATCGGCGAGCAGCTTTATCATCTCAAACAAGGCACTTCCACAGTCAATGAGTATGCCCTTCAGTTCCGCCCCCTCGCTGCGGCCAGTGGATGGAATGAGCAATCCCTGCTCACGACCTACAGGCAGGGTCTGGATCCTCGGGTGCGGCTGCATCTCGCTGCATACGAGGACACCATCGGGCTAGAGCGCTTCATACAACTCTCCATCCGCTTCGCCACTCGTATGCAGTCGTGTATCGAAGAGCACCAGGGCCAGCCGACATTCTCATCCTTCCTCCACCGACCAGATGGTGTCAGCCCTCCAGAACCCAACCCCGAACCCATGCACCTGGAGAACTCACGACTGACAGCTACTGAGTGGCAGCGGCGGCTGACCCAGAATCTGTGTCTCTACTGCGGGTTATCTGGGCATTACATCTCCGAATGCCCAGTCCGACCTCCGCGACCCATGGTGAGTGCTATAATCCCTTCACTTAATAAAATGAAGCCACTCACCACAACTGTAAACCTTACTGCAGCTGGTATTTCCCTTCCAGTTGTTGCCCTCCTCGATTCTGGGTCAGCCGGGAACTTCATCTCGGGAACCCTCTGCCGCCAGCTCAAGCTCTGTACGGCCGCCACTCAGACGATCTACCAGATCCAGTCAGTAACCGGAAGACCTCTCAGTCGGAGGCAGGTTAGTCGCTCCTTGGGACCCATCGGAGTGCAAGTAGGAATCCTCCACATGGAGCGACTACACCTGCTGGTTCTGGAGGAATCCACCGCTGACATCATCTTAGGGCGCCCATGGTTAGAGCAGCACAACCCAGTCATCTCCTGGAGGACTGGGGAGGTCCTGAAGTGGGGCGACAGCTGGATGACTTGAGGGTGAGTAAATCATGGGCTAATTTTCATTTTTTGGGTGAACTAACCCTTGAAGTCTTCCATTGTAACCCGTGGTTGTGTTTTTCAGTCACAAGATGGTGCCAGACAGTCAATGACAGCGGAATAAGTAGTACCTGTTAAATGAAAAAAGCACAATTTTATTTTTATTAACTAACGTTAAGGTTAATAAATAGTGTAAAATGATATTGCTTATAGTTAGATGGTATTCATTCATTCATTATAATGGTAACAAATCAGATCTTGTAAATTGATTCTGTTGTCACAATAGGAACCTGCCAGTAAATAGCCTCTTTATTAGCCTAATCAAGATCTTACATCTTATCAACAGTGGTGGAATGTAACGAAATACAAATACTCCGTAACTTTACTTAAGTAGCCTACATTTTTCACGTATCTGTAGGCTACTTTACTTAAGTAGAATCAATAGTGCATACTTTTTACTTTTACGTAACATTTGCAGCAATTATTATACTTTCTACTCTACTACATTTCTACAACGTTTCGTTACATTTTAGTTACATTTTCTGATCAGTTTCAGGGCTTGACATTAACGCTTGTCCTCTTGTAATGAACTGACGGTAAGGTTGCGCTGTTGAGGCTCGCGCAGCCTCAAGAGGAGAAATGGAAACAAATCAGCGCAGTTCACACAGAGAAACTCAGTCACATGCTGCAGTTACTATTCAAAATGTGGAGTTTTTATATTTAAAACATATAATACAGTTAAAAACATCAAACGACCAAGAGTGCTGTTTTCCTGAATGCATCATGTGTCACTGATTTCATATGACACTGACAGTTCCATAAACAATTAATTAACAAAAAGTTACTTACATTTTAGATGCAATATATTGACTGTCTGTGTTCTATTTCAGCAGCGAAAATAAAATGCCCTTATATATATTATATAAGGTAAAAATATCATAAATATGCAGATTTAAATACGTCAAAGCTGTTCACTGAACACTATAGTGAGAATATTGCATCAGAATAATGATATTTAACTCTGCAGATCACCCTGATAACCTGAATTGTAAGTCAGAATGTAAACTGAGCCACAGATGGTAAGCACAATTACATTAACCCAAAACTAACTTAGTTAAAATGCCACAGCCATTAATGTTTAATTTTTTTTATTTTTTTATTTTTTTTATTAGAATATAGACATTAAGATAAATTGTTATGCAAGTACTTTTACTTTTAATACTTAAAGTACATTAAAATCAGGTACTTTTTACTTTTTACTTAAGTAGGGTTGTCATTGTGGTACTTCTACTTTTACTAAAGTAAATATATCTCTGGGTATTTGTACTTTTACATAAGTACTAAGATTCAGTACTTCCTCCACCACTGCTTATCAATATAAAGTTAAACTATTTTAAACCCTTTAAACCCAGTCTGAATACTCGATTCTGGCAGAAAGGTGTGCTTTAAAACCATTTAGTTCCTGTTCGTTTAATCACCGTTCTTATAATAATGTGCAGTTCAGCTACAGCAATGAGGGGATAACATCACTGATTTTAAAGGAATTACACTCACAGCTTCATTGTTAAAAGAGACAGACGCAGGTAATTCACACGCTGCACGCATGTCTCATCTCTCTTTCTCTTTCTCTCTCTCTCTCTCTCTCTCTTTCTCTCTCTCTCTCAATTCAATTCATATTGCATTATTGGAATTACATATTTAGGTACATATTGCCAAAGCATTGCAGTAGCCTACTACTAATGCGGATGTCTTCACTCAGTACAACTTAGTTTGTAGATAGTTTGTACAGATTCGCTCTCCTTTAGGTTACCACGTCTTCTTATGTCATCCTCTTTCTATGACCAGCTGGTGGTCACTAAGTCTGTACTTAGTTAATAAATGTCTGTTTTATCACCTATTCCTGACTGATACGAGATAGTCAGCCAGATTGTACTCTCTGTTTAGTCTCAGATAACATTGGAGATGACTTTGCTCTTTGGTTTGTTCTTTCCAATCCTGCATTTATGTCTCTTTCTTTCTCTTTATTATAACACCTGATGTACTCGTTACATCATAAGAAGAATGACATCGACGCTAATATTAGTCTCTCTGTTTATCCCGAGGTTTACTCTAGTCAGCCGTATCCAGATCAGATGGTGGACCTGCGCCTAGACACAACCACAACTTTTCCCTAAAGTGTCTGCAGAGATTGTGTCAACTAGACTCTCCCCTGTGAAGGCCTCATTGGCACAGCCAGTGGTACTGATCCCAACAAACCCATCTCCGGCTTGATGAGATCTTCAACCAGATGTAACTGGATAAATATTCTGAATGTTCCGATCCAGTCTGACTTCCGAACTGTAATGCTGCATGAATCATAATCATACACTGTTAATTTCATTGGCCAGAGAAGTACTGGCCCCCTGACTGAGCCTGGTTTCTCCCAAGGTTTTTTCCTCCATTCTGTCACCTAATGGAGTTTGGGTTCCTTGCCGCTGTCGCCTTTGGCTTTGGCTTGCTTAGTTGGGGACATGTAATATTCAACAATATTATTGATCTGTCTGCATTGACACAATTGTATGAGCTGGACGATGACATCACTGTTTTCTCCAGAGCGGCTATAAATGAACTAAATTAATAACTTTGTTTTACAACAGAAATTAACCTTTACTGAACTTAAGCTGGACTATGACACTATTTTCTTCTAGATCTGCTGTACAGCCAAAACAAATTTTGTTGCATTATTTTCCTGTTATCACTCTAAATATGCTTTGAAACAATCTGTATTGTAAAAAGTGCTGTAAAAAATAAAACTGATATTGAACGCTTTATTAGCCACCATTATATTACTTTTTTGAGCACTCAATTCTTGTGTTTTTAATGCTTTAAAATTCTCTCTCTCTCTCTCTCTCATTATTTTTTTATTTTTTTTAAAGGATACATTTATTTTAAAAAAACAGACGTAACTGGCAAAATTAATCAAATTTTTATGTCTCCATTATTCACTCACCTAAAGGATTATTAGGAACACCTGTTCAATTTCTCATTAATGCAATTATCTAATCAACCAATCACATGGCAGTTGCTTCAATGCATTTAGGGGTGTGGTCCTGGTCAAGACAGTCTCCTGAACTCCAAACTGAATGTCAGAATGGGAAAGAAAGGGGATTTAAGCAAATTTGAGCGTGGCATGGTTGTTGGTGCCAGATGGGCCGGTCTGAGTATTTCACAATCTGCTCAGTTACTGGGATTTTCATGCACAACCATTTCTAGGGTTTACAAAGAATGGTGTGAAAAGGTAAAAACATCCAGTATGCGGCAGTCCTGTGGGCGAAAATGCCTTGTTGATGCTAGAGGTCAGAGGAGAATGGACTGACTGATTCAAGCTGATAGAAGAGCAACTTTGACTGAAATAACCACTCGTTACAACCGAGGTATGCAGCAAAGCATTTGTGAAGCCACAACACGCACAACCTTGAGGTGGATGAGCTACAACAACAGAAGACCCCACTGGGTACCACTCATCTCCACTACAAATAGGAAAAAGAGGCTACAATTTGCACGAACTCACCAAAATTGGACAGTTGAAGACTGGAAAAATGTTGCCTGGTCTGATGAGTCTTTTTATGTTGAGACATTCAGATGGTAGAGTCAGAATTTGGCGTAAACAGAATGAGAACATGGATCCATCATGCCTTGTTACCACTGTGCAGGCTGGTGGTGGTGGTGTAATGGTGTGGGGGATGTTTTCTTGGCACACTTTAGGCCCGTTAGTGCCAATTGGGCATTGTTTAAATGCCACGGCCTACCTGAGCATTGTTTCTGACCATGTCCATCCCTTTATGACCACCATGTTCCCATCCACTGATGGCTACTTCCAGCAGGATAATGCACCATGTCACAAAGCTCAAATCATTTGAGAAGCTCGTTGTACTCCTTACCGGCCGTTTGTTGTAGTCCTTAAAAAGCAATTTCTTTAAAAGAAAATATCCCTTTATTTGAACTTTGAGCATTGTAACTTTGCAGATGTTGTTTATGCTCAAACAACAACATTACACACTAACTAAAGTTAAAAAAAGTGATATCATAATCAACCACCCCTTTAAGTATCACCGTATATTGGCTATATAATTGCTCTTGGAATAGAGACATCCTGAGAAGTTCAGATGTGCTCCGTTCCTGGATGTTCTTGTACCCGGAGAACCAGAGTCATCGCAGCCACACTGCGGACTGAGAAGTGATGTGTAGACGGGTAACACTCGAATCTAAACTCATGCTGGGCCTCAGTGAGCTACAGTTGCTGTTTTATTCATCAGACTTGCCTTCTCTCACTCCGTTTCTCTTTCATTCTTACTCCCTGCACTCTTTCTTCTCTGTCTGTGTCTTTCACTATTCACTCTTCATTTCTTCTCTTATCTCTTCCTCATGTATTTATGGATCTCGGTGCAGTGAGTGCTGGTACAAGGCAAAGTAAATCACCAGATGGGAACTGTGGGCTACAGGGAGTGGTGTTTGTTATGATACAAATGACAACGTGAGCCTGAAATGAGCGACTAAAAACAGTTCGTTGCTCTCTTTGTGCAAGGGATGTGGTTCAAGAGTTCATGAATCTTTTTTATATATGTAAGTAATTTGTCTGTAGGTTGATTTTCCTCTGTGGCAGAACATGGATGTGTTTATTTGAGCATTTGATCAAACTTTATATTATGTCTTTAAATAATGAGTACTTGCATAAAATAAAATAAATATTTATAAATGATTGTATTCATGTTGCATTGCAAAACACTTTTGCTGCTGCTATTGAGGTGGCATTGCATTGATTTTTCACAGTTTTATATACACAGATAAAGGTGATACAGATTATCTAATGCACTTGTTAACACATTCAACACATTTTTAGTGTTAAAACATCTGCCACACTCTACAGGTCTCTGTGATTGATGGTTTCTGGACACATACATTCAAAGTGTCGTCCAGTAGCAGTCTCAATTAATGTGAATGTGTATAACAAGCCTCCATTTGACATGGAGACCCAGAGCCTTTCACTTACACCTCCAACGCCTGCATATGAAATCGTTGACGGTTTGAATATTAGATTTTGATGGAGCAAATTAATGTAATAGAAATTGGATTGTTCTTGCTTCATTAAAGGCCAAAGCTATTTGTGATATTTATTTTCCCTGTCTATCTGAAAGCTGAACCAGAGGACACAACTGAGAGAATCCCTTCTGTTACAGAGCAGATAGCGTTATGACAAAGAACTAACTTGATTCTGATCGTAATCCAAAGATCTGAGCAGAGACACAGCAGGGGACTCTGATGTAAGAGATGACATCATGGGCCAGATTTACTAAACAGAGCAAATTAGTGTGAGAGCACAATTTATAGCCTACTGTATCATATTTAATAAACATATTTCTATGGCTTATAAATTATCAATAATATGACCAAAACAAGCTGTTGTGCACAATCTACCTCATGCCTTCTGTTTGCTGATTGATATCAGTTGATATCAGCCTTTTTTTTTTTTAATCAAGTAAAGTCTTTTTTGCTCATAAATCTTTAATGATTTGTATAAAGTAAATGTAAGATAAACATTTATTGGACTGAAGCCATATATATATACAACCCCAAATCATAAAAAGTTGGGACAGTATGGAAAACGCAAAAAACAAAAGAAGTGATTTCTAAATTTACTTTGACTTGTATTTCATTGCAGACAATATGAACACAAAATATTTCATGTTTTGTCTGGTCAACTTCATGTCATTTGTAAATATGCATCCTTTCCTGTCATTTAGACCTGCAACACATTTAAAAAAAAGTTGGGACAGTAAAGCATTTACCACTTTGTAATGTTGCCATTCCTTTTCACAACACTTAAAAGACATTTAGGGACTGAAGACACCAAGTGATGAAGTGTTTCAGGTGTAATTTTGTCCCATTCTTCCTGCAAACAAGTCTTAATGTGGGCAACAGTACGGGGTCTTCGTTGTCGCATTTTGCGCTTCACATTCTCTATTGGAGACAGGTCGGGACTGCAGGCAGGCAGAGGTGGGTAGTAACGAATTACATTTACTTCGTTACATTTACTTGAGTAAATTTTTTGGGTAACTTGTACTTTTAGAGTAGATTTAAAGATGGGTACTTTTACTCTTACTCAAGTAAATTTCTTGTGAAAAAACTGTACTTTTACTTAGTTACATTCGGTGGCGTTCCTCCGTTACTGTCAAATGGTAATAATTATATTATATATATTAAAATAAGTTAATATGACTTTCGCAAGTCTCGCGAAACGTTGGAGAGGCTGTTTCGCGAGAGGTTGCTACGCATCACCCGCTTATATTAGCGCGCGTTTAGTCGGAAGATGATGGCCGAAGCAGAGGAAGATGTGTGTGAGCTACGGGAGGCAGATTGCTCGTGGCTTCAAGTTCAGTTTATGTTTTCACTCCAAGATGTCAAAAAGAATAGTTTCATAATGCGATGCATGTTGTGTGCACCCAAACGAACTGACTTCTCTCAGCATACAAGAATTCCACTCTGAAAAGAACATGTAGCGGTAAGTGTCACAATGATGCCTATATTCGAACACTATTAACGGTCATTTGGTTACTATGGGAAATTTTCCCTTATTATAATACTATTTCACACACTGTCCGAGTGTTTTCCTCATATGCGCTCTTGTGCAAGCAATGACAAATCGTTTGAATCCTCCAAACAACACACGTCCACGAACAAACGTTCACATCTGCACATTTACATATCCTTTTCTTCACAAAACGAAACAAATTGAATAGCCTAATGTGACGTCTTGCATTTATACACAAATCCGGACAGACACCTGTCTGAAGTGTAGAAAATACATACAAATAAAAACGGTATTGTATTTTATTCCTACCTAAAGAATAGCCTATATACTTATAAAAATATAAGAACAAAGTATGTTTTAAGAAGAGACACATCATTAATTTACACTGTTTAACCATTAATCACACACACACACACACACACACACACACACACACACACACACACACACACACACACACACACACACACACACACACACACACACACACACACACACACACACACACACACACACACACACACACACACACACACACACACACACACACACGGTTCATTAGCTTACATTAGTTAACATGAACTAATAATGAACTGCACTTATAAAGCACTTATTTATCTTTATGTTAATTTAAACATTTACTAATGCATTATTCAAGTATTGTTAACATTAGTCAATGCACTGTGAACTAACATGAATAAACTATGAACAGCTGGATTTTTATGAACTAACGTTGACAAAGATGAACTAATGCTGAACAGAGGTGTTGTTCATGGTTAGTTCATGTTAACTAATACAACCTTCTTGTAAAGTGTTACCGAGGGGTGTGTGAAAGCTCTCCAAGTAGCCAGAAATTCAGGGTTTTCGCTTCTTATCAATCAGATCGAAAGTAACTAGTAACTAACTACTTGAGTAGTTTTCTCATCGAATACTTTTTTACTCTTACTCAAGTAAATATTACGATTGTTACTTTTACTTTTACTTGAGTAAATATTTCCGTAAGTACTTGTACTTTTACTTGAGTACAGATTTTGGCTACTCTACCCACCTCTGCAGGCAGGCCAGTCAAGTACCCGTACCCTCTTCCTCCGCAGCCAGGACTTTGTAATGTGTGCAGAATGTGGTTTTGCATTGTCTTGTTGAAATATGCATGGACGTCCCTGGAAAAGATGTCTTCTTGAAGGCAGCATATTATGCTCCAAAATCTCTATGTACTTTTCAGCATTAATGGTGGCTTCACAGAAGTGCAAGTTACCTTTGCCAAGGGCACTGACACAACCCCATACCATGACAGACCCTGGCTTTTGGACTTGTTGCTGGTAACAGTCTGGATGATTCTTTTCTTCTTTGGTCCGGAGCACACGGCGTCCATTCCTCCCAAAAAATACCTGAAATACTGATTCATCTGACCACAGTACACGTTTCCACTGTGTGATGGTCCATCCCAGATGCCTCCGAGCCCAGAGAAGTCGACGGCGCTTCTGGACACTGATAACATAGAAGCCTCCTTTTGGCACAGTACAGTTTTAACTGGCATTTGTGGATGTAACTACGTATTGTGGTACTTGACAAAGGTTTGCCAAAGTAGTCCTGAGCCCATGTGGTGATATCGCTTATAGCTGAATGACGATTCTTGATGCAGTGCCGCCTGAGGGATCGGAGATCACGGTTGTTCAGCTTAGGCTTGCGCCCTTGTCCTTTACGCACTGAAATTCCTCCATATTCCTTGAATCTTTTAATTATGTTATGCACTGTTGAATGTGAAATATCCAAATCTCTTCCTATCTTTCTTTGAGGAACATTGTTTTTAAACATTTAAATAATTTTCTCACGTATTTGTTGGCAAACTGGCGATCCTCGGCCCATCTTTGCTCCTAAAGGATTAGACCTTTCTTGGATGCTGCTTTTGTACCAAATCATAATTACAATCACCTGTTGACATCACCTGTTTCAAATCACATCATTATTTAACCATTTTACCTCATTACTAGCCCTAAATTGCTCCTGTCCCAACTTTTTTTTAAATGTGTTGCAGGTCTGAATGACAGGAAAGGATGCATATTTACAAATGACATGAAGTTGACCAGACAAAACATGAAATATTTTGTGTTCATATTGTCTGCAATGAAGTCAAAGTAAATTTAGAAATCACTTCTTTTGTTTTTTATTTGCGTTTTCCATACTGTCCCAACTTTTTCTGATTTGGGGTTGTATATATATATATATATATATATATATATATATATATATATATATATATATATATATATATATATATACATTAGGCATGTGCCGGTATCAAGTTTTCATGTTGCGATTAATTGCTGAAGCTTTTATCACGGTATTCGGTATTATCACGGTATTGAAATTCGTTGCAAAAAAAGTGTTGTCATACTATAACAGGTTTAATAACTTTCTTATAACAAAAGAACTGAACATTTAAATACAATAAATAAATACACAAAAATGTATAAAGTAAAAATTTAAAACAGATTAAAGTGCTAAATAATTATAGCTAAATGAACAATAGGTAACACTTTACAATAAGGTCTCACTAGTTAATACATTAACATTAACAAAAGCGAATAGCTACATTTATACAGAAGTTATTATTCTTTGATAGCGTATAGTTAAAAAAAAGCAACTGTTAGTTAATGTTAGCTCAGGTCCATTAAATAATACAGTTACAACTTTTGATTTTAATAATGTGTTATTAAATGGTGAAATTAACATTTAACTAAGAATAATAAATGCTTTAGAAGTATTTTTAATTGTCAGTTTTTTAATGAATTAACTAATGTTAAATAATAGAGCCTTATTGTAAAGTGTGTGACTCAACAACAAAAAATCAGAACATATTCAAACAATATCTAGGGCATGTAGTCCAGATTAAAATATAGCCTTAAAGGGGCTATATGCAACTTTTTCCCCAAAATAAACGTAACTATAGCCTTTTTATTTTACCATTTATGACTCAAACATCTCCTGATGAGCATACTGACACCTTGTCCGCTCACAGTGGGTGCACCTATAAGCCTGTATCCTATTTTTCATATTTTCTGACGGGTCGTCTTTTCCCGCGCTGTCTGCGGATGTGACGTCAAGCGCGTTCATGTTAAACGTTTCAGATCACTGCCACCACCGCTAGTCAGCGAGTAGCCTACACTCGCAAGCAGTGCAATGGATTTAACAAATACACAGAAGAGACCCAGGACAACTCGGACACCAACAGTAACTCCACAGAAGACTAAAAAAGTTAAACCCCTGACAAGTGGCCAAAAAAGGTCGAAGATTGAGAGAGACCGGCGCATTGCAAGGACTAGAGTGAACATCGGCTTCACATTTGAGCCTTGGAGGGAGCTCAGATCTGATATATATATATATATATATATATATATATATATATATATATATATATATATATATATATATATATATGTTTCTATATCTTAACAAAAAATAAGAGGTAAATGAAGATGTAAAGTGTGATGCATTTTATTTCACATAAGACATGTAGTCAATAAATATTGCTAAATAGTATTATGTATGTGTCTTTCATACTTGGTGATAGTAAGCTACTTGTGTATAATAAGTGGTCAAGGACAGTGCTCAGTCGTCAAGGACAGTGCTCAGATTTGTGTTTTTAATATTCTACGAAAGTTTCGGTCTGTGCGCCCTTCATCAGCGTGTATGCCAATGGCGAAATGGGTTTATTTATTTATTTAATGTATTAATTTTTTGTGTAGTTTGTCAGCTACACGTTTGACGTTTTGATAAGAGAACACTTATCTCAAACATTATATGTATTTGACTGTTCTTACCTCTGTAAACATAATGTTGACCTCCTTGCAGCAGATGACTTGTGAAGTGTGCACGTAGGAGCGCGCGCTGCGAGAGCGAGCAGAAATGAAGAGCAGTTCTGTTTTTTGGCCACAGGTGTCAGTCGCGAGTTTAAATTTCAGAAAAACGCATATAGCCCCTTTAAGTCTTTAAGTATTAAAGTATTTGGTTATGTGATGTGCACCATAGAAAATAAAGAAAATGGTTTTGTTTACGAGGGTTACCGGGGAAACGGCTGCATTTCTGCTGTTCCGTCAGCGCCCTCTGCTGTCAGAGAGTAAATGTGCACTTCAGCGCCTCCTTCACGCGTTCCGCCATGTGCTCATGCACGTTGAGTTAGTTTACATCAGTGCGCGTTCCTCTTTGACGTGTTCATTTTAAACGGTTGATGGGTAAAGTATTCTTAAAATGCATTCTAAGAAATTGAAATAATATGTAATAAATAATTATTTAAGGTATTTTGAAGTGCCCACGGTAACAATATTGTGCATGTTCATTATTGCGATATATCGTATTACCGTGTACCGGCACATGTCTAATATACGTGTGTGTGTGTGTGTGTGTGTGTGTGTGTGTGTGTGTGTGTGTGTGTGTGTGTGTGTGTGTGTGTGTGTGTGTGTTTTGAGTATCATATTTATACATCAGGCTTTTATGGCTCATATATGAAATTCATTGCAAATCAATTATAACAAATAAATGTTCCCCCAAAGCCTGCATGTTGTGTCATATTTGACATTTACATTAACATGAAAAAATGGCTGAACTATCAATCAGAAGACAGAGGGCATGAAGTAGATTTTTTTCAGCAAAGTTTTGGTCATATTGATAATTTATAGGCCCTAGAAATTTGTTGATCACTTGCACCGGACCTCATCATCACAGACACTACAGCTGTGTCCCAAAGTGAAGGGAGTGCACTTCGAAGGCCGTGCACTTCGAAGGACAGGCCAGGCCAAGCCTTCGAAGTGCACGAAGGGCGAACCAAAGGAGAGGGTTGCCAGGTATGCACAACAAAACCCCTCCAATTGCTAATCAAAAGTAGTGGAATCATGGCCAAAATGCGGCAAAACATGGCTAGAAATATTGCTTAAGTAAAGACAACTTAAACCTGTGGATTATAGGCCACAAACAACCCACAGCAACAGTAAATGCAGCTCAATTCCAGACTTGGCAACACTGAACCGAGCGGCGTTAAATGGGCTATAGCAGGTGTATGACAATTGACAGCGGACGTTCATGAGGAGATTTTTTTTTAATGAGTTTTATTGGATTTTGACATGCTTCAAAGCCTGAAACAATGGGAGACCGGACCATAATAAGCAGGAAAACCTGTAGCCTATGGTTAAATATTTAATCGTTAGCAAGTTAAACTAAATCCCGCTACAGGGCCGCAAAGCAGGGCAACTGGGTGACTGTGAGACAGCATAGTCGTGGATCTAAAAAAACATTCCTCCGTTCCGATTAGAACATCAAACCGGTTCTCGACACTCAGTGATGCACCCACTGAGTATCCTGTTGAAAGTGCCCTAGTTATTGGCGATTCTATTACACGGAACGTGAAAATAGAGACACCAGCCACCATAGTCACATGTTTACCGGGAGCCAGAGACATCAAAGCAAATTTAAAAGTGCTGACTAAAGCTAATCTTAAATTCTCTAAGATTATTATTCACGTTGGCACTAATGATGTTCGACTTCGCCAGTCGGAAATCACCAAAATTATTAACATATATATATTAACATTAAAGAGGTGTGTGAACGCGCTAGTACAATATCAAATATCAAACAATAAAGCTTGGGTTGCTGAATATTCGATCCCTTTCCTCAAAAGTGCTTATTGTTAATGATATGATTACAGATAATAATCTAGATGTGCTGTGTTTGACAGAAACCTGATTAAAACCTGACGACTACATTACTTTAAATGAGTCCACCCCCCAAGATTATTGTTATAAACATGAGCCTCGTCTGAAAGTTAAAGGGGGAGGGGTATCTTCAGTATTACTCAGAAGTCTAGTTTCACATATAATTCCTTTGAAGTCCTGGTGCTTTATGTGATGTTATGTAGAGTAATTGATAAATCCCATTTAAAATGTGTGTTAGCTACTGTATACAGGCCACCAGGGCACAATACATAGTTTATCAAAGAATTTGCTGATTTTCTATCAGAGTTAGTACTGGCTACAGATAAAGTCCTAACTGTTGGTGATTTTAATATCCACATAGACAATGAAAAAGACGCATCTAGATTAGCATTTAAAAACATTCTAAACTCTATTGGAGTTAGGCAACACATGTCAGGACCCACTCATCGCCATAATCATACCTTAGACCTAATATTGTCACATGGAATAAATGTTGATACCGTTGAAATTCTGCAGCAGAGCGATGACATCATTATCTAGTATCATGTATACTTAATTTAGCTAAGGCTGCAAAGCCGTTCCCTCGCTTTAAATATGGCAGGAATATCACTGCTGCCACTAAAGATTGCTTTGTAAATAAACTTCCTCATCAGTTTCATCTCCTCAGCATCCCAGATAGCTTATAAGAACTTGATGTTGCAACAGAAACTATTGACTCTCTCTTTTCCTGCTCTTTATGGACTGCATTTATATAGCGCTTTTAACAGACCAATGGCCATCCAAAGCGCTTTACACATTGCCTCACATTCACCCATTCACACACCGACGGCGGTGTCAGCCATGCAAGGCGCCATCCAGCTCGTCGGGAGCAGCTGGGGTTAGGTGTCTTGCTCATGGACACCTCGACACTTGGTCAGGTGGAACCGGAGATTGAACCACCAACCTTCCAGTTTGTAGACAACCTACATGAACCACTGAGCCACTGCCGCCCCACAGTTGCTCCCCTGCGCTTAAAGAAGATGAAAGAAAATAGTCAAACGCCGTGGTACAACGAGCACACTCGGGCCCTTAAAACAGCAGCCAGAAAAATGGAACGCAGCTGGAAGAAAACAAAACTAGAGGTTTTTCGTAATTTGTGGAAAGAGAGCATGATCGCATACAGAAAGGTAGTAAAAACTGATAGATCTGCTTATTTCTCAACTCTCTTAGAAGAAAACAAACACAACCCTAGGTATTTATTCGATACAGTGGCTAAATTAACCAAATATAAAGCTTCAACTTCTGATGTTTGTAAACAGCACAGCAGTAATTACTTTTTGAACTTCTTTACATGTAAGATTGATAATATTAAGAAGAAAATTTTAACCATGCAGCCGTCTACTACAGTATCACATCAGACAGAGCATTGTGGTGTCACTGAGGAAAAATTACACTCATTCACTGCTATAGGAGAAGAAGAATTGGCTAAACTCATCAAAATCAACAACATGTATGCTCGACCCTATACCGACTAGGCTATTAAAAGAGATGCTACCAGAGGTCATAGATCCTCTTCTTAATATCATTAATTCATCTTTGTCATTAGGATATGTACCGAAAACTTTTAAGTTGGCTATTATTAAACCACTTATTTAAAATAGAATTAGGCAATTACAGGCCATTCTCAAATCTACCATTTTTGTCAAAAATACTTGAAAAGGCAATGTCTTCACAATTATGCTCTTTTATAGAAAGAAATGGTATCTGTGAGGAGATTGTGAGGTGGCTTTTCTTGCGGCTTGAGTTGTTGTATGTAATACAAATTAAGCATCTCTAGTTGATTAGTGGAGTTACATAAGAGGCGATCTGGCACTGGAGTGCGTTTGTGAAATCATGCAGAGTGCTCGTGGCCACTGTTTTCAGTATCGGTAGCTCGTGCACAGGCTATATCGCTTCAATCAATTGCTGTTGTGGAGACTTTATTCGTTCCATTGAAATAAAAAAATGAAATGCACCCATTGTGATGTGTCCTTGTTCTTGATATACAATCACTGATTAACATCTTTGGTTTTAATGAGAAAATAAATAAACTATACACAGCGGATCTATGTTTTTATTCACTAACAAATAATCTCTGCACTACAAAATATTGTGTTATATAGCAGATGTAAGGATTAAACTATCATCCCATTTCTGGACACACACACTCCTATCGCAGATTTTTTTATTTATTTATTGACCTGAGGGAGGGTTCTGGCAGACCAATCACAGTCAGGGTACGTCGTAGGGTACATGCGCATCACACAGCCTACGGCATAGCTACAGCGTACACTCGACGCAGAAGTATAAATTTGCCTTTAGACCGTATCATAGTACTAAGACTGCTCACATCGGAGTTACAAATTATTTACTCTTATCATTTACATATTTACATTTGGCAGATGCTTTTATACAAAGTGACTTACAGTGCACTAATTACAGGGACAATTCCCCTGGAGCAACGTGGAGTAAAGTGCCTTGATCAAGGACACACTGGTGGTGACTGCTGGGATCGAACCAGCAACCTTCTGCATATTAGTTAAGTGGTTTAACCCACTGGACCACCATCTCTACGATGGTGATTATCATCCGAATGTGGTTGTATCTCTCTATTAGTGTTACTCAATCTTAACGCTGCATTCGATACTATCGACCACAACACAGTCGTTTCGACCGTTGCTTTTCCTCCTGTACATGCTATCACTGGGAGATATCATTAGGAAGCATGGCATTAGTTTTCATTGAAATTACCTCATCGACACGGCATCCTCGATAAACCCGTCTCCGGTGTGATGACTCCGATCGTTCAAATATTCCTATTTAATAATTGTTAAATCGATATGTCATCCTTTAAAAAAAACTGTCTCCGACCTGGCGGCTCCAATTTGGTGGCTCTGATCTTTCGAATATTGCAATTTAATAATTGTTTAATCAACACATCATCCTCAATAAACCCGTCTCCGGCGTGTTGCCTCCAATCTTTCGAATATTGCAACTTAATATTGTTTAATCAATACAGCATTCTCAATAAACCCGTGTCCAGCGTGTTGCCTGCGATCTTTCGAATATTCCGATCTAATATGACCTCTGACCTGTAAAGTTGCCAGAATAATAATCATACGCTGTTTGTTAATTGGCCAGAGGAGAACTGGCACCCCGACTGAGCCTGGTTTCTTCCAAGGTTTATTTTTCCCCATTAGGACACCTAATGGAGTTTTGGTTTCCTTGCCACTGTTGCTTTTGGCTTGGCTTGCTCAGTTGGGCACTACATTTTTAACTAAATATTCAAATAAATCTAATTAGTAAACTAAATTAACCATATAAATTAAATTGCTGATCTAATTACTGATCTAATGCCCACATTGTCACTGTATGATAATTGAACTGAGCTAGATGACATCACCGTTTTCTCCGGAGCGGCTGTACGGCCGAATAAAATTCTGTTGCATTATTTTCCTGTTTTACACTGTGAAGCTGCTTTGAAACAATCTGAATTGTAAAAAGTGCTATATAAATAAAGTTGACTTGACTTGAATAGACAAGTTGCAAATATTAGTTAACAGTTTATTTCTTATGTTAACTGTAACTTTTACAATATATTTTCACATTTAAATATTTACGTCCAAGTCTTTATTTAAGTACTTATTTTTATTCAACTTACATCATCTCAGATGCATTATACTTTTTATGACATGACAGTCGTCAACTGTTTCATCCCCACAAACCTGCGGACAGTGGAAATATCCCAGATGAAGAGGATGTCCCACTGGCACAGGCCTTACCAGGGTCTCTATGGTGCAGCCCATCCCGGTCCAGCTCCACCACCAGTGTCTCCCGCTCAGCTCAATATGATTGTAGAAATGTTTTCTTCTGTTTTAGCTGTTAATTTAAATTTCTGTTGTTTCCGAGGTTAAACTTAAGTTATACATAAGGCCTGTACATAGTTGTAAAAAGTACTTTAAGTAATGTATAGACCAATTTATTTTCATTTACACATTTTCATTTACATGACAAGAAAATATATGTATAGAAGAATTTGTTCAATGTACAAATTATAACTTGCATTACTTGCAAAAATAAACTATGTACAGAACAACCACTTCTCTTTTAAACTCTTTCCACGAGTTTACAGAGAATTGCATTCAGCCTGAGACTTTTGGTAATGGACCGTCGTCAGTGAGCTACATTCATACATAGGTACATACATACATACACACATTAATTCATTCATTTATATAAAATACTTTATTTTGCAGTACAGCTAGAAAAGTCAACAGTTTTTGTTTATTTGCATTTTGACTTATAATTTTGAGTGACAGATGTCACATTTGATTTAGCCTATTATTGTCTGTGACATTTTTTAGTTACGGTGTTGACAGTATGACAAGAAAAATAAATAAAATAATTGCATGGCCAACATTTTACATTTGTTATCCTCCTCTCTCTTTATGTAGGGGAAATTTAAAAGAGAGATTCTGGAAACTAAATCTAAATTTAGCGGGATCGGTAGGGTCGGGAATAAAATAATTTATAGCGGGTGAACACGGAGTGAATTTTAAGCGTGAACGGAAAGGGTGCGGAATAGATCTAATTTGTATTTAAAGAAAGTGCAGAAAAAAAGAAAGATAAAAGAAAAATGAAAGGAAGAGCGAAAAGGGAGAGAATGGGCTGAATCCTCTTCTTGAGAGAATGGTTGAGAAATAAATAACATTTATGCAAGTTAAAATTGGGAAATGAAACTTTATCTTGCCAGGTTGCTCAGGGCAGGGAACTGGGAACTGTGCGAATGCCACCACTAAACGTTTTGTTTATGCTTTGTTCAAGCAGTTGCGCTGTTGTATTCAATAGTATCCAGGCTACACCAGAGTTACCGACCGATACCGTCTTTCACTGGGGAATTTAATCCCGCGCCGCAAGAAATCTGATTGAGTGCCGTGGGAATGCAGACCAGTCTATACAAATCCTATAATCACTGGTGTGCTATGAATTCTGGGATAGGGTAGGCTGCGAACTTGTGCGAAGGTTCCATCTGTTGTACCCTTCCTTTGCCTGAGAAACGGAGGCCGTTTGAAATCATTTGAAATCGCTTTTGAATTACGGCAGCCGTCGTCGCGCCGCTGTGACGCAATCGCACTTCAAATGTGGCCTTCAGAAGGTGCAGCCTTCACATTGGGACACCCTTCGTAGTGCCACTAGGACGCAATCGCACTTCAAATGCGGCCTTCGAAATGCCACTTTGACAGCCTGTTATGAGCTGAGTTATTTATTGTCCCATCCTGTTGTCCTGTGATTATCTTGTGCATTCTCTCTTGTGTCTTTTGATTGTTGATATTTTCTGTTTACCTGACCCACGCCTGTGTGACTATCGATTCTGGATTTTGATTTTGCTTTGTTTACTTTGGACGTCTTTAAATATCACTTGTAAATACTCTTGTGTAGCCTATATCTTTACAAATTAAGGGACGTAGGGGGTTTGACGCCATTTTATTTTGTACATATTTTCATATTGTTTTTGGTTAGTGAGGTAGGTAAACTGTATTTTGTTTTCTTTATTTTCAAAATTAGGGATTGTAGAGGTTTAAACAAAGGATTCTTTTGTTTGTTATTTTGGCCTGGTCTGCCCCTGACGAAAAACCCTGTTGTATCAATAAATCATTTCTTTTCTGAATCTCTCTGGTAGTGAGACTCTTTACTTCCTCTTCCTGTTACGGCTGACTCCTAGATGGTCGTAACACAGCCCTTTGGGACACAGCTTACAAGTAGCACACTCTCCCTGCACTTCACTGTCTGGTCTCGTTTCACATACCTGGACTCCTTACCTGTTACTCACCTGAGATTCCCATCGCCTCCTTCCAACGCCTTCCTTGTCTCCAGTTCCTTGTCTCCTCGTGTTCTCGTTCATCCATCCAGCCATCAAGATATTCACTTTAGCTAAGTGACTGTGCAGTACTATTCCTCATCCTTTACCTACCTCCCTCGTTTGCCTGTGTTCGTGTCTCTGTTGAAATAAATACCATTCACCTTACCTGTCTCTCTGCCTCCGTCTGTGTCCTGACACACGCATTGCCAAACAAGCTTTATTTTTTCAATGAATTTATACCCCCAAAAGGGCTATGTATCCTGGGGGATACAAACATTAAAAAAATTGGTCAAAAATAAAAGTCATGTTTTTTTTGTTTGTTTTTTTTATCGTGAAATGTTATTATTTTTGTCCTAAGAAGATGTAAAATAGCAATAGATACATTTTCTAATTTCTCTTTATGGTCTTGCCCTTTTCAGGGTTAGGTTTTTCAGGTACAGTAGGTTTATTTAACATGTAGTTTTATTTGAGTCAGCGCATGCACAGCATTGAGTTCATTTCCACTGCTTATTGTCCACATCCCAAATTTGCAATCGCCTTCTGAGAGAGGCTGCTTTCTGTGCGCACACTTTGTGAGTGTGCCAATCAGTAAGAGCATGCGCCGATTTTCTTTCCAGGATACACTCACCTAAAGGATTATTAGGAACACCTGTTCATTTTCTCATTAATGCAATTATCTAATCAACCAACCACATGGCAGTTGCTTCAATGCATTTAGGGGTGTGGTCCAGGTCAAGACAGTCTCCTGAACTCCAAACTGAATGTCAGAATGGGAAAGAAAGGTGATTTAAGCAATTTTGAGCGTGGCATGGTTGTTGGTGCCAGACGGGCCGGTCTGAGTATTTCACAATCTGCTCAATTACTGAGATTTTCACGCACAACCATTTCTAGGGTTTACAAAGAATGGTGTGAAAAGGGAAAAACATCCAGTATGTGGCAGTCCTGTGGGCGAAAATGCCTTGTTGATGCTAGAAGTCAGAGGAGAATGGGCCTGATTGGACTGATTCAAGCTGATAGAAGAGCAACTTTGACTGAAATAACCACTCGTTACAACTGAGGTATGCAGCAAAGCATTTGTGAAGCCACAAGACGCACAACCTTGAGGCGGATGGGCTACAACAGCAGAAGACCCCACCGTGTACAACTCATCTCCACTACAAATAGGAAAAAGAGGCTACAATTTGCACAAGCTAACCAAAATTGGACAGTTGAAGACTGGAAAAATGTTGCCTGGTCTGATGAGTCTTGATTTCTGTTGAGACATTCAGATGGTAGAGTCAGAAGTTGGCGTAAACAGAATGAGAACATGGATCCATCATGCCTTGTTACCACTGTGCAGGCTGGTGGTGGTGGTGTAATGGTTGGATCGTTTAAATGCCACGGCCTACCTGAGCATTGTTTCTGACTATGTCCATCCCTTTATGACCACCATGTACCCATCCTCTGATGGCTACTTCCAGCAGGATAATGCACCATGTCACAAAGCTCGAATAATTTCAAATTGGTTTCTTGAACATGACAATGAGTTCACTGTACTAAAATGGTCCCCACATCACCAGATCTCAACCCAATAGAGCATCTTTAGGATGTGGTGGAACGGGAGCTTCGTGCCCTGGATGTGCATCCCACAAATCTCCATCAACTGCAAGATGCTATCCTATCAATATGGGCCGAAATTTCTAAAGAATGCTTTCAGCACCTTGTTGAATCAATGCCACGTAGAATTAATGCAGTTCTGAAGGCAAAAGGGGGTCCAACACAGTATTAGTATGGTGTTCCTAATAATCCTTTAGGTGAGTGTATATTGCTCTTGTAATTATTTTTAAAATCAAGAACGTACAGCTCTTTATATTCTCATTCATGCATTTCATCACTCTGAAGTTTCAATAGTGCTATACATTTGCATAATGTGAAATACACAATATAGCAAAATCTCTAATGATAGACATTTTATACCATGGTAATGATATGTATATCATCATACTGCCCAGCCCTAGAGTAAACACTAATATAATTACTATTAAATTATCGCTCTAGGCATGAATTTGCCTTTAAACTGATCAGGAAACCGATTTACTTATGAACTGGGGTGTGAGATAAAACACATCAGCTATGACTAGAGAGCTAAGTAAAAGTCCTGCTTTTATGATGGCCACTCTGGAAAGCCCTCTCAGGGCATTGTAAATATTAGATGATTATATATTTACGTATGCACTGAGAATAAGTTCAACAGAATGAGACATGATTAGCCTTCAGCATAGAAATATAAGGGAGTCAGGAGAGGATGATGGCGGAAACACTGAATCCTTTTTTAATTCTGTCCTTGGTGCGGTCAGGACGAAGAAGCCTTGGGAAATGAACTGTGATAGGACTGCTGGATAATTAAAGCTACACAATAATAAAATCTATATGTGTGAAATATGATTATTCTTTCAACTTGCAGACGTTAGTATGTTTCAGACTGTTGCTGCAGGGATATACTGTGAAAAACACAATACAATGTTTCTCCACATAACTCTTTTATAATAACAGCCTTTTGTGATTTGGGATGAAAAGAATACCACAGAAAACAAATGCTATAACACTTATTTTTCCAAACCCGCCTTCCGATAAAAAAATTATAGACCAAATGGAGTCCAAAGTTATCTTTTGCATTTTCTAATGAGAAAGTGAGTTGTTTGCCTGTACAAAACTAATCATGCTGCTGTATATTGTCAAAGTGTTGCTCTGTGGGTTGCTAAGATTTATGTGGTTGCTACAGTAGGTTATTACCTATTGGTCTACTCGGTCTACATGTACTACACAGTCACTTTAGCTAAAAAAAATGCTGCTATTTCTCTTATTCAATGCTGCTATTATTACTTAGCACAAAGTAATACGTCACACATTACACTACAGTTGACGCTATGTTCATGTTTTTATGTTTTTGTTCTGTGGCGTATTGTATCAAACTGTTTGTTTAGCACTTTTGTTATGCACTTGTTTCTTTTTTGACTCTGTTATTCTGTGTTATGTGTAGGACTTAGGTCTTGGAGTAACGTTGTTTCCTTTCACTGTATATTGCAAACACTATGTATGGTGGAATGACAATAAAGTGTCTTGAATCTTGAATCTTCTCTTTAAATATGTCCTAGCAAACATTTGGATGTTTAATGACCGTTGAAAAGATGCCCCTCCAACATGTCCCGTCATGGTTGAAAAATTGTTCCAAAATGAAAGTTGAACAGAATGAACATTTTTAGGAAATGGTCTGTGTTACATATTTTTACAGATTTATGCTGTTCTACTAGGACTATTTTTGGCCAGGGACACGACGTTGCCATCAGACCAATGTTTGCTGGGGTGGCCACATAGACATATATTCACAATATTTTTAGATATATTAGATATTATATAATATATCTAAAATATATTAGATATATTTTTCACCTGTTCAGGGCTCTACATTGCAACCTTTACATTTACATTTGAGAAATTGTGATTTCTTATGAAACGAGCAAGTGTCTTTGAATGAATATTGAATTAGCGGTGAAATCCATCATCTGATCAAGTTCATCATTCTGCCTCCAAACTGCATTAAAGATGTGGAATATGAGTGGAAAGAGCCAGTGTATGACCTCCATGACTGGAATATAAAGAGTATTTGGCATTCAGAGAGTATGGAAACATCCTCACAGAAAGTTGCGACAGAAACTGACCACACCATGTCATGAACTCTGCTCAAGGTCGCAGAAGTGATGGTGTTTAAAGGCAAAGATTTATGGCAGGGTGAGCCAGTTGTGTCCCAGTGCTGGTGTGAGTGATGTCCTCTGGGAAACATACCATTAGCAAGAGCCTGCAAACACCCTGGTTTGTTTGTTCTTCACAGTGTCTTTCCAAATGCTTCTTTCTTATTACCTAAACTGGTAACAAAGACCACGCATTCTGTTTGCTTTGCTCAAATCCCTTGAAACGTGAAGATGGGCAGGTAATATGTAAGACAGGTTTGCTGTTCACTTCAGGTCTTTTAGTCCTTAAAGGAAGTGTGAGCTTTCTTTACACATTTGCACAGACCCTCTTGGCTTGCTGAGTGTTTGGAGGTGAAGGACACTAACAGAGCTACAGTTTCTGTTATGGCAGCTAACCGTACCAGGGGATCCTGCCTTCATATCTCCACTAAACCTTCTCATTGTTGACCTGGCTCACCCTGCCCATCCCCGTCCTGACGTGGAGAATAAAAGCCTGGGCCGGAGCAATGAGATTCTGTGTCCACAGGGACAGACACGGAAAGCTTTTACACTTTAACAAGATACAGCCCAAGACAATTCCATGGCTTTAGCTGTCTGCAGTATTGGATCTCAGTTTAAGGTCACCATTAAAACAAACACACAGTATGACCAAGTGATTTAATGGACTTGGAACTAAATTAAATTAAATTAAGCAAAGGTGAAACTATATTTAATAAAAAAAAATGAATAATGAATAAATGGATAAATGAAAACAGGTAAATAACAAATATGTGAATATATCATATTCAGTGTTTTACTAGTGACAGTGTGAAATAGACTTTAGCTTTTTCCTCTCTGTTACATTTGTTCCCATTGGGATTTTTTTTTTTTACATTATTATTATTATTTTATAAAGAGTCTTTAAGAGTTATAAGCCATTAACCAAACCAACCAGCTACGAGGTGGGATCAGGGGGAAAGAGGAGATCAGACACAGTCATTCAACCCAGATGGTGTGTTTATTTCTTCTGCAGTAGTGAGAATGAATGGTACAGAACCCCACACATGACATGCAGGACAAAACTAGTAGGCTAATCTCTCTCTCTCTCTCTCTCTCTCTCTCTCTCTCTCTCTCTCTCTCTCTCTCTCTCTCTCTCTCTATATATATATATATATATATATATATTAGGGCTGTCACCGTTAACGCATGTTATTTAAAGTCGGGAACTTTCGGGGGTGGGACTTGGGCTCTGAACATGCTGATTGGTTGAGCTCACGCAGCATTTTATTTCAACCAGCATTTTTAAAAGCCTTTTGCGAGGATCGTTCTGCGTTCAGCAAATTTCAGCCTTGCTCTTTCCATCTGATGGCGAATGTTCGTCTCAGCTATCTCACTGTCAATGTCTGTAATAGCTGATAATAACATACTTTGTCTTATTTTAAATCTAGCTTTACGAGCTTTCAGAATACGCTTTAGTATCAGTGCTCGTCTCTTTTCCGGCCATTTTGTTAATTACCTCTTTAGTAAACCAATACATAACCAGCAAAAGCAAGAAGTACGGAAGTACAGAAGTACGTGAAGCTGCGTCATTAACATACTTTTCGTCACGCAGTTAGATGAATTCGGGAGTTAATCACAATCACAATCTACAAGAGCCTGTAACCCTGCTGGGAGGAAATTTCCATTCTAACTCTTTAACTCGATTCTGCTTCTCTGTTTGTGATCAGGCCATTTTAAGCTGTTAAACTCTGGGAAAGTTTTCAGTGATCCAGTATTTGAATTCATTCAAACAGTCCAAAACAGCGCTAATGTAAAGAAGGCCAGGCTGATCACATCAGACATATCAGAGAGAATAGAGACTCACATTGCGTTTTTAGTGAATTATTCATTCCAGTGTGTGGAATGAATAATTCTGCGATTATTTCTGAAGAGCACAATTTTGGTGACGTACAGGAGTTGTACAGTAAGCGCGTGAGTGTCTGTTCTATTAACAAGGCAGCTAATATGCGCACTTTATTTGTCTATTAATCGGAAGTCACCGTCATTGCAAAAAAACAAAAACAATGTGTCATATACACAGCTGAAGTTGTTCATGTTTATTGCTTCACAGCCTTGCTTGGGAGGGCTGTTGAAAATGCTCCTTATTATTTTGGTTACTTTGTACTATGGATTCTTTAGGACAAGTAATAAGATCAAGAATGGAAACATTTTTGACAGCGGCTTAGTATGCTATTTCACTTAGTGAATGTCATCTACAGCTTGCACTTAGTGTAAATATCATCTATCGCTAAGAAAATATGCTACTTACACTAAGTGCAAATAGCCATAGATGCTATTTAAACCATGTAAATAACATCTAGATTCTATTTACACTAAGTGAAAATAACATTTTCTTAGCGAAGTCAAGTTTGGGCTCGGGCTCAGGCAGAGAATCTAAACTCTACCACCGACTCGTGCCACTAACATGACATAGGCCTAGAGAGCTAAACCGCGTTGAATTTATAAACATACCACATAAACTTAATTTGGATTCCAATATTATGAATGCATGGATGAACTTTATTTTTAATGAATATCCAGCTCACGTGGGGAATACTTTGCGTTTGTTCCTTCATTTCTGATCACGGATTTGTTTGTAAACAAGAGACTGGATTTGCAGGCAGGATGAGATTACATGAATGAATGAAGCAACACACTAATGTGAGTAAAACGTGTTTTTTATATGTGAAAGTATTGCATTGTTACAGATCTTTTGATATAGATCTATTGGTTGTGTACGTGTCTAACATACTTTAGCATGCTGTCAAATGCTGAAGAATCCTTTATTTGTGGTTCTTAATGTGCGTTGTTCACTCTCTTGACTTGATATTTGAAAGTGTGTGTGTGTACGGTTTGCGCTTATATCCAGTGGTTGGGCGGGCCAAGTAATACAAAGATAACATTCCAATCAATCGTGGGTGGATGAGAGAAATCATTGTTTGTTTGATAAAGACGTTTTGCGAGCCCTGTGGGACGAATTAATCCGGTTGCTGTTTTCTCACATGCTTCAAAACAATCCCTCACGGTGTACTTGCAGGGAACCGAAGCTCATTAAATATGCAAATCTTATCCAATCCTAGCCATGGCCTTAAGTCTTCAGTGCGGCACGCCCATAAAATCGGCGCGTGCAGGAGAGAGCATCAAAACCAGGGTAGAAAATAGCCTATTACTTATTCATTATGATGTTTTTAAATGTAAAAACCACGTCATAAGTTGACCTCAGACAACAGTATATAAAAAAGCCAGTTCATGACACCTTTAATAATATAAAATGTGTATTTCAGACTGTACCAGCCAATGCACATGTGCAGTCCTAAACACGTGCCTCAGGACACTGACTGTTTTTACTGCTGACTGGCTCTCCTATGTTCTATAAAATTAAATGATAGATCTATAAAAACTCTAAAAGATTTACTAAACAGGCCAAATTAGCATGAGAGCTCAATTCCAAAAAAGAAAGTTCTGTGCATGATCTACTGACGACGCACAAATTAAAGAACAGATGCAGCCGGATCATTTCCATAATGACCAACTCAATCTACCAGTTAGCGTCTGTTTCAAGATGTGCTTTTTTGGGAGGTAAATAATGGCGCAAACACCAGTAAATTGATGAGCACAAACCATAGTTTTGTGTCTGAAAGGGAAACACCTAATACAAATGCATATGAAAAAAGGTCAGCCAAAAAAATAACTGTGCCCATGCCTTTTCAATGCAAATTTTTCACTACATGTCTTTTGTAAATCATAAGTAAATCCTTTTTTTTTTTTTTACGCCAAAAGAGGGTTTGCGCTGGTGCAAGCTGTTAGTAAATCTGGCCCTAAACGTCTAAATCTAGCAGTGACAAGCAGTAACAATAAATTGTCTTCTGGCTAACTGTATTTTACTGCTTGCTTGTCGCTCCTGTAGATCAAATAGTATGGCACTATAGCAGCAATGTAAATTGCTTAGGATAAAATAATCTGCCAATTTGCACAAATGTAAAATGTACAGATTGCCAGTTAGAAAGACAAGATAACTCAAAGGCAGCCTATTCAAATGATGATCAGCACACTGGATAATGAGCAATGTCATTGAAACCCTATAGACCATAAGCCCTCTTAAATGGATCCTTGAGTCTTTTGAACTTGGCTTTGAGCTGGCTGGCAGATTGTGGGATTGATGTGGTGAAGCCACTGCAGGAAAATGATGATGACCTCAACAGAGTTTCCATTCAGTGCCTGTGTAACAGCTGGAAGAAGGCGGTAACTGTCTGCTGTGTAGCATTGATGCACACTGTTTGACTAGCAATGAAAGGATGCGGTCATCACTTAACTCTTTCCCCACCATTGACATACATTTCCATCAGTTATGAGACAATGCTTCCCCACCGTTCACGGAAATAAAATAATTTAACACAATTAACGCAAATAAATTACAGAAGTACGTGAAGCTGCGTCATTAACATACTTTTCGTCACGCAGTTAGATGAATTCGGGAGTTTATCACAATCACAATCTACAAGCACCTGTAACCCTGCTGGGAGGAAATTTCCATTCTAACTCTTTAACTCGATTCTGCTTCTCTGTTTGTGATCAGGCCATTTTAGGCAGTTAAACTCTGGGAAAGTTTTCAGTGATCCAGTAATTCAGTATGTGGAATGAATAATTCTGCGATTATTTCTGAAGAGCACAATTTTGGTGACGTACAGGAGTTGTACAGTAAGCACGTGAGTGTCTGTTCTATTAACAAGGCAGCTCATATGCGAACTTTATTTGTCTATTTATCGCAAGTCACCGTCATTGCAAAAAAAAAAAAAAACAATGTGTCACACACACAGCTGAAGTTGTTCATCCCATTGACATAAATTTCCATCAGTTCACGGAAATTTCTGGCTTTCTGTGTTTTCACTGTTATAGGGGGCGCTATTACACATCTTCTGAAAGAGTACATAATCGCCTAATCAAAACACAGGAGAAGAAGCAGAAAAAAGCAATATCATATGTAATCAGATGCATATGTAAAATGATGTGATAATCACCAACATATTACAATGGCTGACATGTTTGGTTCACTTAGTTTTGATGTAGCCATGCAGATATAAATTTGCGGGAATGTCATATTAACTCTTCGGAACTTGATAAGTTGTGGTCACAAGATCATTTTGTCGAGGTAACGACATCTATTTCTCATGGCCACGATATTTAAATGCGTAAACAACCTGTGCGACCATAGCAACCTGGAATTATCAGAAATAATGGTGGTGGTGCCTATAGACAGGACGCATTTAAATGAAGTTTGTTATTATCAATAAATGATAAAATAATATATAAGAACATAAAATAATATGGGCCTTCAAGAAAACATTTTTATCCATCCCATCTCACAGCCTTTTAAAATCTATTCACTGATCGTGTCTTTATTTTTTTATATTATTATTATTATTATTATGCCTACATAAATAAAATGAAATATATAGCCTAATATGTTACATTATATATATATATATATATATATATATATATATATATATATATATATATATATATATATATATATATATATATATATATATATATATATATATACATACATACACACACACACACACAAATAATAATAAACTAGAATAATCAGTGAATTGATTTAAAAGACTTTGGGATGAGATTTTATATATATATATATATATATATATATATATATATATATATATATATATATATATATATATATATATATATATATATATATATATATATATATATATATTTGTTTTAGCTTAAATATTCTTTTAACATATAGCCTATTCTTAATAACTAATTATTCAAACTTCATTTGAGTGCTGTCACGGGCACGAAGGGCTACTAAACAGACTCATTTATTGTCACTATAGGCTACTAGTGTAGTCTACAGAAATACAGTCATAAAATATAAACTTTTTTGCCATGATTGGGCATTTACAAAATTTAACACACATGATTATACGTAACAATTAATAAATGTAACCAATAATAATAATAATAATAATAATAATAATAAATATGTTGGATGTGATAGATAAAAAATTTTTATAAGGCATGTTCTTTTACCATTTATTGATAACAAACTTAATGTCTATTCACCATTACATGCAATATAATAGGCAAAATGTTAATACAATCACTTCTTAATTCTGCACTTTTTCTTAATTAAAAATAAAAATATTATTATATGCCTCCATTTCTGATAATTCCAGGTTGCTATGGTCAAAAAATTTGTTTATGCATTTAACTCGTTTTCATGAGAAATAGATGTCGTTCCCTCAACATATGAAGTCGTGTCCACAAGAAAAATATATTCCCTCAACATAGGATCTCGTGGCAGACATGATGCCGTTACCTCGACAAAATGATCTTGTGGCCATGACATATTATCACGTTCCCACAAGTTAATATGTCATGGCCATGGCAAAACTAAGTGAACCGAAGATGTCCCTTCCCGGTCACCTTAGCATATCAAATCAAAATTGCCGAATGTTACCGAATGAAATGTCGACCCAGGATGAGCTATAGGTGTCACAATTATCTATCACCTTCAGCACTACATTACCCAGAATCCTTCCTGTTCCACCAACTGCTGGCATTCTTCAATCACCACCAGCTGACTTCTATCACTTCATTGCCCCAGCACCAGATACATGTTCTTCTGCTTCTTTCTATGTTTGTCAGTATTATAATAATTGTCTATGTATGGTTGTCCTTCTTTGGCTACCAATATGGATTTACTTATGGATTTATTAAAGCCAGTTTGAAACATCATCTATGAGGGTATGGAAGAGAGCCCCACCCACACTCCTGCCACTGAGCGTGTGTTTCTGTTGACATTAATGGACAGTTGTTTTGCATTTGGAGTGGAGGTTTTCCTGCCCCACTTTGATTCCAACTGAATCTTCAGGCTTGTTCGAATTCATGCAGCCATGCGCAGATTGATCGGCGGCTGACATGAAGCAGTGCATGTCGGTTAGAAATTTTGTCCGACTTAATGTAGTGCCGACACCACGTGATTGTGACGTGTGTCAACAAAGAGAGCGATTCGAGAGTGATTCAAGAGCAGCCGGCTGGTGCATTTTGGGCACCTTCTCCAGAGCCGCTGCACAAGCTCTGATGCAGCTGTTCCATTATTGGCCAGATTCACTGCATGACAGCGATCACATGTGTTTTGTGTTTATTCTAAAACCTTCAGTTCCACTAATGTTGTGATGTTGTCATGTTTATCAAAACTGATAAACCGTAGACCCCACTTCATTGATAGTGTAGGCTTATATGTTGAACTTTTATTCTTATACAAACACACGCTGTATTTAAGGGTTAGTTCACCCAAAAATGAAAATTAGCACATGATTTACTTACCCTCAGGTCATGCTAGGTGTATATGACATTCTTCTTTCAGACAAATAAAATCGGAGTTATATTAAAGTGGCTAATCTACCTGGCTAATCTAAGCTTTATAGCAGAAATTGTTGCTCTGTTTTTAAAGTCCATAAAAATGCATCTGTCCGTCAAATAACGTGTTCCACACAGCTCTGGGGTGTTAATAAAGGCCTTCTGAAGCGAATCGATGCGTTTTGTGTAAGAAAAATATCCATATTTAAAAATTATTAAAGTAAACTTTCGGCCGATCGCTTTCCGTATTCAATTAATGGAAAAAGTGTTGAAAGTGCCTCTGCAGTTCAAAATGCTTACGCTACCAGTAATGCTCTTCAGACGTAGCATAAGCATTTTGAACTGCAAGAGGCACTTTCAACACTTTTTCCACAGAGGGCGGTCAGCCAGAACTTTTACTTTATAAAGTTTTAAATATGGATATTTTTCTTACACAAACGCATCAATTTGTTTCAGAAGGCCTTTATTAACCCCCCAGAGCCATGTGGAGCACGTTATTTGACGGACGGATGCATCTTTTATGGACTTCAAAAACAGAGCAACAATTACTGCCATTATAAATCTTGGATTAGCCAGGATTTTTTTAATATAACTCAGATTATATTCATCTGAAAGAAGAGGGTGAGTAAATCATGGACTAATTTTCATTTTTGGGTGAACTATCCCTTTAAGCAGTGCATAAAGTATTGAATGAAAATGTCTCTGAAACTGTGCCTGGGTCAGACGTTGCCAATACATCGCCACGGACTTGCGGGTCGTCCACCTCAGCCCTCCGGTGCCCTGCTTCCTCCTCAGGGGGTCGTCGCTGTGGCTCCGTCACAGCCTTCTAAGCGTTGTTCAGCTCCATCGGATCTCTGTCTGCACAGTGGGCCCCACATCTATCGGCTTCATCTCCTCCACTGTTGGCCAAGTTGGCATTAAGACCTTCACCACCTTGGCTCCTCCCTCCATCAACGCCACCGTTGGACACCATCCTGGCTGTGGCCTGGGTTGCCATCTGGCTCTTCTTGCTCTTGTCTGCCCACTGGATTACACCTCCACCTAAACCACCCTGGACCTTTTTGTTTTTCCCTCTCCCGGACTCTCGTCCTCCACCAGAGCCTCATTCATTCATCTGCAGGTGCGAGGTTGCGCCTATCCGGGAGGGGGCGTAATGTCACAATCACCTGTCACCTTCAGCACTACATTAGCCAGAATCCTTCCTGTTCCACCAACTGCACGCATTCTTCAATTACCCCCAGCTGACTTCTATCACCTCATCACCACAGCACCAGATATATGTTCTTCTGTTTCATTCTCTGTTTGTTGGGTATTGTCTATGTATGGTTGTGCTTCTTTGTCTACCTGTATATGGATTTATTAAAGCCAGATTGAAATGTCATCTTCCTCGTTGTGCGTGCATTGACAACCAGTTGTGACAATAGGACTGTGAAGCTTTGGGGGTGTTGATGGACTCAATGTACTCCATCAATGTTTTGATCATCACTCTGAATCCGATCAGACAAATGTTTTCTCAGCTTTTTTTTTTTTTCTTTTTTTTTTTTTTTTATGAAACTTACCCACATTCAAGTTTTGATAAAAAAAAACCTCTTAAGCTAGAATAAAATGTTTGTTTAGTTGTTGTTTTTTAAAGCAGAGGCTCTGTTTTTTTTCCCTTTTGATATATTGCATGTTCAGATATTCATCCAACAAAACATTCTGGGTGCCATGAAAATGTTGTAAAAAATAGTTTTTTAAAGCTTTTTAAAAAATGCTGGCGAGGAAGAGATAAGGTTTACAGTCCTGTAGAGTCACTGTTATCCAATGTCAAAAAAAGCAACAAAAAGCCTGTACGTGGGCTCTCTCAAACATTAATATTATTAAGAGCACTCATGAATCATGTGCAATAAGACCAGGAATGTGCATGACTAAAGTAAAAATGATTAATTCATATTGCATGTGGACTTTAAAACCTCTTGCATATGATCTGGTGTAGCAGTCAATGCTAAAGACGGGAGATAATATCTCAGTCTAGTTAATATGTGAGTCTGTTAGGTGCAAGACAAGATGCATTTCTAATCTAGTCCAATATAATCTTGAAGGGTATTCTAGTATTGTGATCCTGGTTGGGTAGCCCATGTCCTCAAATGTAATTTAATCAGCTGCCACAATCATTGCTTGGGCCAGAGGCTTTTGCTGGAGGAAACGTCCCATATCATTACATCTGCCTCAGCAATTCATGCAAATCTCCAAATAGATCTCCAAGAATGCTATGTACGATGCATGATGACAGTGGTCTCTCAGTCCCCTTATTTATCAAGCGGTAAAGATGGCAGGAAATAAAATAAAGATTTCTGCAATAATCTGATAGTACATCTGCTGTCTGATAACCATCGCAAAGCACTGTAGTGAATTGGTTACATGTACTCCAGTGTTCAGGTTACTTTGCAAGAGACCCTCACAATTTGCAAGCACTAACGCCCCATAGTTCATACTATGCATCGCATAGATGAAGGAAAGGAAAAAGATGCCATTCCTCTGTTCAGCCCTGTTTTGACCTGCCGGTAAATTTGCTCCCCCACAATGGGAAACAAACTCAATAAAGAATCCCACTAAGCTTGAACCCAGCCGTGTGTGTGGCTGCTGCATCTCAGGGGTCCTGACGAGTATGTGGGTCTGTGGAAAAGTAATTCAACGCCACAGGCTTGTGTTGTGTTCTGCTAGCCCCGCTCCTCTATAATGAGCTTGGGATTAAACCAGCCCAAGTTGACATGTGAAACAGGCATTACTGGCAAGCTCCAGACTTCTCTGAGAGAAGCGGCTCATTATTAAAACATATCGCCCAAAGCTGGAATAATCGAGGATAGAACATAAGAATCATGTTCCTTCTCTATTTTTCTCTTTTCCTGGTTGAAAGTGAGCATGGAGGCTATGGAAAATCTAGATGTAGTTTTAGGATGATGTATGATGCTTCACTTAAGTTGAACGTCACAATTCGCCACTGATGTGTTAGAATCTTAATTTATGAATGCTTTGTCTTTTTCTTTTTTTAGCTCAGACTGAAATCTGGTAACAAAAATAATTTATTACTCATTTGCAGTAGCAGGTAAATTCAGAAAAATAGGTTTCCATCCAACTATTTTGTTACATATTTTGAAAGTATGTTTAATGCATTTTAGATGGAAATGCTTAAAATGTGAATAAACTCACATAAACATTTGATGCCCTAGGCAGAGGTGGATTATTTAGAGGTTTGCATTAGTTAATATTGTATGTGCAGTAATGAAAAGAGATGCATAACTGATGACATGTTTTTACCATTTGGCTGCCAATACACTCACTTCTTCAAACGTGTCTTCAGACAAACCTGCTTCACCCACAACTGGCCGTGTTTTAGAAGTGTTTTATTCGCAGGCTCTCCCAGGTATATGGATGTATATGAATGGCTGTTTGAACCATCATGATGCTATTGCACTTCTGCAATGTTTCCTGGCAACATTTAATCAAATTCAAAACATTTTGGATGGAAATCCAGATACACTACAGAAAAGTACTAAAACGTTAAAACATTATGAACAAAAAAAATCTGTTTAAAACTCTTTCACTACAGTATATATCGTGTCTGAAATTGTCAGTGTGTTTAGTATTTATTAAATGTCAAAGTTTATTATGATAACACAGACATATGATGATATTGAAATTTTAGTTTGGAGGGAAAAATTCACGAACGATAAAAACAATAAACTTGAAATCAATACACAATACCACTGCTAGAGTAAATGGACTTTGGTGTAAGTGGACAGTGTGGTTTAAATTGGATTTACATTAGATACAGCACTAGCAACAACTAGACCCAGGCTGTGTCCGAAACCTGAAAAAAAAAAGGCGTCCGAAAGTTGCGTTTGCTGGTCAGTTTGTGTGTAAATGTACGTTTTTTACCAACATTTTCCACTTCTGATGTCATTTTTAGCGAGAAATTACTAATGTAGTAATTAAATATTTGTTTAGTTCTCACCAAAGCTCTCTCTATTTTTGCTGTATATCATTAAAGACCTTAGAAGTCTTTTCGGAATTAGTTTTGTGAGGTGCCTTCATGCACAAATGCTACCTTACAAGTCATTGCCTGATAAGGCAGCGAGGCAACGAGTCAGCTGCCTAGGTTTTTTGACGCAGCCCCACCAGTCTCCATACACCAATATCAAGATAATTTGCGATTTATGAATCTCACATCTGAAAGAGAGGTGTACGCACATTTTCTATGCGTACGTTCATTCTATGAATCACATTTGAGAAATGATTGTAAGATCAAATTTAAGACGCTTATGCAACATTTTATAAATGAGGCCCCCCAAGTTTCATGCAACTAATATTTATACACTTGTTAAAGTGTAATTTGGCCGATTTTCAACACACTTTGTAATTTTACTATGTCAGTAGTATATGTAAATGAACTGTTTAATCTTTCTCCATGTTCTTTGGACCAAAACAATTTAGGTTTACTTGACAGCTCCAGGGCTTTCATGATAATTACAGATTGTACTTCCACATTTTATGTATCCCTGCCCATGGACAATCAGATCCAGAAGGTTAATAACAAAACATATATTGTAAGAGCAGGCTTAACACTGAAAATTGTATCACACTTTTTAACAGTACTCTTTTGAACAGCATTATGGTAAAAATCGAACACTATAACAGACTTTGTACCTATAAGCAACAGTGTCTTGCTTTGGGGGTGGAAGGAAGAAGTTGCTTCCCATAACTTTTAATCCCAAATAATTAATGGAATTGTTTATTTCAGTTTTTGCCCCCTCATACAGAGGTCTCCAGTCAGGAAAGACAAAAACCTAAGCCCCTCACTCATTCTTTTATACTCTCATTTCAATGGTTGAGGGCTTCTTAGTCAATAACACAAAAACACAATAACAACTCCTTAGTTGGTGTTATCTGCAGCTGTCACCACTTGAGTAAAGACAAAAGACTTTCAGAGAACGTGTTCAAGGCTACAGAAAACTGCTCGGGTTACGACTGTAACCCTTGTTCCCTGAGTAGGGAACGAGCACTGCGTCTGGTTAAGACACTTTGGGGATACTCCCTAAGCACTAGCGAATCTGAAGTCCGTATAGAAACTAGTCCAATCTGATTGGTCGTGCGTGATGACGTCATCGTGACGGCGTACCCGGAAGTATAAAGGGCGAGCCGGCGCATTGAAACGGCAGCTATTGCTCTGAAGCATGCGCTCCAGGCGTGCCGAGGTGTGGTGACGAGACGCAGTGCTCGTTCCCTACTCAGGGAACAAGGGTTACAGTCGTAACCCGAGCAGTTCCCTTTCGAGGGAACTCTCACTGCGTCTGGTTAAGACACTTTGGGGAACGAGTACCCACTAGCCCACACCGAGGGTAGCGCTAGTGTGAAACCGGAGACCGGGCACAACTAGGACTTGAGTACCCTAGCGCCAGCACCGTAGGGAGATACTTCTCCACTCCTTTTCCTTCCGTGCCCCAGCCGATGAAGGGAGGCATCTTGGGACCTTACCGAGGGTAGTGCCTGCCCTAGTGTGAAGCCGGAGACCGGGCACAACTAGGACTAGGGAAACCCAAGCGCCTTCGGCGCCCCAGCCAATGAGGGAGACGTCTGTTGAAACGGTTTCCCGGCAACAGGACGCTCCCAACACTGACCCTTGGGACCTTACCGAGGGTAGTGCCTGCCTTAGTGTGAAGCCGGAGACCGGGCACAACTAGGACTGGGGAACCCAAGCGCCCTCTGCGCCCCAGCCAATGAGGGAGACGTCTGTTGAAACGGTTTCCCGGCAACAGGGAAAACCAAGCTTTCTTCCATATAACTAGGGAACGAAGGCATATGCGCGTTACCCTGATCATACGAAAAAGATTCCCTCTGGGGGAAACCCCTTGGTTTCCAACCACCACTGTCAAGGTCTCACGTGCAGCAGGTCAAAAGGTCCCCCTTGGACACTGCTGCACTGAGCCCCAGCACTCAAAAGTGCTTCACAGTGAAGGTCTCTTACTCCGCCGTCACGTGAGGCGGGGGATGTAATGCCTGAAGAACCAAGGAACTGACCAATCCTAAGTTCCCTGGTTCATCCGACTCCAATGGTCCAAAGGGGGCCTCAGCCAGCCTTCGAAAACCACTGCCAGATCCCAGGTTGGGAATTCTGGAACGAGCCACAGGCCGCATCTTCCCAGCCCCACAGGGTAACTGTACAACAGATGGTGTCTACCCGAGCCCATCACCCAAAGGAGTGTGGAAAGCCTTATGGCAGCTACGGACACCCTGAGTGTGGATGGGGTTGGACCCGCAGAGAAGCGATCTTGGAGGAACTCCAGCACTGAATCCACCGGCCAGTTGACTGGGTCCACCTCACGCTCCCTGCACCAAGTGGCTCACCACTTGGGGCTGTACAGTCTCCTCAAAGATGGAGCCCTGGAGCTGAGTAAGGTCTCTATCACCTCTGCCGACAGGCCAGTCTCTAGGTACCTGACCCCCTCAAGGGCCAGACCCAAAGACTCCAAATCTCAGGCCGGGGGTGAAATATTGAGCCCCCTGCCTGAGATAAGAGATCCCTCCTCAGAGGGATCTGCCATGGAGGACCTGCCAGCAGCGCTATGATGTCCGAGAACCAAACTCGCGTCGGCCAACGGGGTGCTACTAAAAGTAGGCTGACCCCCTGTTGGCGGACCCTCTCCAGAACTCCCGGGAGCAGAGCAATCGGGGGGAATGTGTACAGACGCAGCCTCGGCCACGTCTGAACCATGGCATCCAACCCCAGTGGGGCTGGATGCGTGAGGGAAAACCACAGTGGACAGTGGGACGTCTCGCGAGACGCAAACAGGTCCACTTCCACTGGGCCGAACCTCTCACATATGGCCTCCACCACCTCCGGGTGGAGTCGCCACTCCCCGGGCCTCAGCCCCTGCCTCGACAGGATGTCTGCTCCCTGATTTTGGACCCCCGGGACATACATTGCCCTGATGGACAACAGTTTCCCCTGGGACCACAGGAGAATTTGATGCGCCAGTCTACATAGAGGGCGCAACCTCAAACCCCCCTGATGATTGAGGTACGCTACAACAGACGTATTGTCTGTTCGTACCAGGACATGCTGACCGCGGAGGTCCGGGAAAAAGCTCCTGAGAGCTTTAAAGACCGCCATCATCTCTAGGCAATGTATGTGCCAGGAAGAATGACGGCCCTCCCACGGGCCCCTCGCAAAGCGGCCGTCCATGACCGCGCCCCAACCAGTGAGGGAGGCGTCTGTTGAAACGGATTTCCGGCAACAGGACGCTCCCAACACCGGCCCCTGGGACAGAAACCAAGGTTTCTTCCATATGACTAGGGAACGAAGGCATCTGCGCGTTACCCTGATCATACGGAAAGGATTCCCTCTGGGGGAAAACCCCTTGGTTTTCAGCCACCACCGGAGGGGTCTCATGTGCAGCAGGCCAAAAGGTATAACGTTGGACGCTGCTGCCATGTGCCCCAGCACTCTCTGAAAGTGCTTCACAGTGATGCTGTGGCCTAGCCTTATTCGTGAGACCATCGCCAGTATGGTCTCGACTCGCACGGGAGACAATTGTGCCCGCATCGTAGTCGAATCCCATACTATCCCTAGGAACGTAGTCCTTCGGGACGGCGTCAACACACTTTTTGTTGCGTTGAGTCTCAGCCCCAAGTACCTTATATGGGCCAGAACGACATCTCGATGCCGAACTGCCATATCGTACGACTGGGCCAATATGAGCCAGTCGTCGATATAATTCAGTACACGGATGCCCTGGAGTCTCAATGGAGCCAGAGCTGCATCCATGCACTTTGTGAATGTGCGTGGGGAAAGAGCTAGACCGAAGGGAAGCACTCGATATTGGTACGCCTCGCCCCCGAAAGCGAACCTCAAGAACCTCCTATGACATGGAAGAATGGAGATATGAAAGTATGCATCCTTTAAATCTATCGTGACGAACCAGTCCTCGAACTGGATCTGACTCACGATGGTAGAAATCGTGAGCATTTTGAATCTGACCCATGTAGAAATATTCGGAAGGCATTTCCATGTGCCGAGATAATCTACTAAGGGAACCAGCCTCTCGAGGCTGGCGTCGGGTGTTACACGAGCCTCGTTCCCAACCCCCTGAAGCGGATGACCGGCAGGAAGTAGTTGGGAACGATTCTCTGTGTGCGGACGCGTGAGCTGCCCAGCCGCAGGTCTTTCTAGAGGCGGCTGGAGCAGCGTGCGTTCGCGGGAAATTGATGTGGCCCGAAGCGTCATAGACGGCGGGATTCCACATCGATTTCCCCAGAGCGCTGCAGAAGAAACAATCTCGGTTGCTCTTCTGCTGGGGGGACCGCCCTTAGAAGCCCAGCCACAGCTAGGGCTTCTGCCCAGCAGCCTTCCGTGCCTGGAGCACGCTCCTTAGATCACCTCTAGGAGCGGAAGGCTGCGGGCGAGTCTGCTGGCGAGAGCGCCGTCTCCGTTGCCAGGCTCCCGGAGGAGGGGCTCTAGAGGCGACGCTCTCCCTCTGCAGCTGACGGTGGGAGGAGCTGGCTGACGGCTGGGGCTGAATGCCATGGGGCATGCGGAATTTGCATACGTAACTCCGCCTCACCGCGTGAGTATATAAGGAAGTACGTGGCAATATCGCATTATGTTACCTGCTTGAGGAGCCAAGACTGAACTCCTGCGTTCCAGGTAGCACAGCTGAAGTGGCAACAGAACGTACGTCTCCGTTCCCTCCTCAGGGAACGAGGGTTACATCCGTAACCGAGACGTTCCCTTTCGTTCAGTCACTACGAGGTACGTTAGTGACTAACGAATGGGGGTTTAATATAATCCCGCCACTCAGCTGTCTTCCAGTGCCCTGCGTAAGTGTGAGTTCCCTGTCGTAAGACTAATACGGACGAAGGACTCACGCTTAACACAGGAATACCAAGGTACACTGGGAAGCATATCCCAGTGAGGGAATGCCAAGATGCCTGCCCGTAGGGAGGACTTAAGAGTACACATATGACCCGCTAAGGGCTGCATATGGAAAACTCTAGGGTACCAGCCGCAGGTGGAATTTTTAACCCTAGGGGTGGCAGGGGCTTGCCAAGGGAAAGACACCTGCTCGCAAGGGAGGCTGACGGTGGAAATACTCGTGTGGGGGTCGCCGGAGGGGAACCATGCACACGGGACACCTGGCTGGACACGAGGGTCTGGGCTTGTGAGAGGGCAGACACACAGGTATCGGCGTAAGCGGTGCTGGAGGAACTCAGGGCTCTCGGGAAAACTCACCTGAGGAAAAATATCGCACGTATCCAGTCCGTGGAGTGGAATGGCGAGCAAGCGATGACACCTGAGCCTGGCCCATTACCGGCGAGTACATAGCTGGACACTGGCTCCACTCGGAGATTGTAGAATCTGGCGAATGTGTTTGGTGTCGCCCAGCCTGCAGCTCTGCAGATGTCTGAAAGCGAGTCGCCATGCGCTAAAGCCCAAGAGGAGGCCACACTCCGAGTGTGCCCTGACCCCAAGGGGACATGGTCGACCTTGCTGCTGGTAAGCCAAAACAATGGTGTCCACTATCCAGTGAGACAACCTTTGCTTCGAGAGAGCTCTTCCCTTCCGCTCTCCACCATAACAGACAAAGAGCTGGTCTGAGGTCCTGAAACACTGCGTGCTGTCTACATAGGCGCGGAGAGCGCATACTGGACAGAGCAATGCCAAGGCTGGGTCTGCCTCCTCCAAAGGCAGCGCTTGCAGGTTCACCACCTGGTCTTTGACGGAGTGGTGGGAACCTTGGGCACATATCCAGGCCGGGGTCTCAGGATCACGTGAGAGTTAGCCGGCCCGAACTCCAGGCACGCTTCGTCAACCGAAAATGCCTGCAGGTCCCCGACCCTCTTAATCGAGGCCAATGCGGTCAGCAGAGCCGTCTTCATTGACAGAAACTTAATATAAACCGACTGCAAAGGCTCAAAGGGAGGCCTCTGCAGAGCACTTAGAACTACTGTGAGGTCCCAAGAGGGTACGAGAGGAGAGCGAGGAGGATTCAGTCTCCGCGCCCCCCTCAGGAACCTGATGATCAGGTCGTGCTGACTTACCTTTTAGTCCCCCAAGAGATCGTGGTAGGCAGATATTGCGGCCACATAAACTTTAAGGGTGGAGGGAGACAGCCTTCGCTCTTCGCTCTTCGCTCGGGCATTTCCAGGGGTCTTCTTGGCGAGAAGAGCACCAGGTGACGAAGAGGTTCCACTTCAACGCATAGGCATGCCGAGTGGACTCTGCCCTAGCGGAAGTGATGGTGGCAACCACCGGAGGTGGCAGGCCACTCAAACCTGCCGCGTCCCATCCAGGAGCCACATGTGGAGGTTCCAAAGATCGGGACGCGGGTGCCATAGGGTGCCCTGTCTCTGAGTGAGGAGGTCCGGTCTCAGAGGAATTGGCCAGGGAGGGGCTGTCGCAAGGAATAAGAGTTCGGGGAACCAGGTCCGGCCGTGCCAGTACGGAGCGACCAAAAGGACCTGCTTCTTGTCCTCCCTGATCATGCACAGGAGCTGTGCGAGTAGGCTCACTGGGGGGAACGCATATTTGCGTAGGCCCCGTGGCCAGCTGTGCGCCAGTGCATCCGCGCCGAGCGTGCCCTCGGTCAGGGAATAGAACAGGCTGCAGTGGGAAGAGTCGTGGGAGGCAAACAGATCTACCTGCGCGTCCCCGAACTGTTCCCAAATCCACTGGACCGTCTGGGGATGGAGTCTCCATTCTCCCAGAAGTGGCTGAAGCCGTGAGAGCTCGTCGGCTGCACGGTTCAGGGCTCCTGGAATATGGACAGCACAAAGGGACCTTCTGACTCCATAAAACGAGGTGGCGGGCGAGTTGAGACATACGGCGGGAGCGTAGACAGCCCTGGTGGTTGATGTATGCTACTACGGCCGTGTTGTCTGTCCTGACAAGCACATGTTGACCCCTCAGCAACGCCCGGAAGCGGTGCAGGGCGAACCGTACTGCCAGTAACTCGAGGAAATTGACATGCAGAAGGCGCTGGGGTCCTGTCCAGGAGCCCGTGGCTGCTTGTCCATTGCACATGGCACCCCAACCCGTGGCAGAGGCATCCGTCGATACGACAACATGCCTGGAAACTCGTTCTAAGGGCACACCGGCCCGTAGAAAACTGAGGTTCGACCACAGGGTGAGTGTCTGTAGGCAGGCCCGAGTCACTTGTCACCCGGAGCGTGCCAGACTGCCATGCCCACCTCGGGACACGATCGCGAAGCCAGTGCTGAAGCGGTCTCATATGTAGCAATCCGAGCGGCGTCACCGCGGCTGCAGATGCCATATGCCCCAGGAGCCTCTGAAATAGTTTCAGTGGAACCGCACTCTTGCACTCGATTTGACGGAGGAAAGTCAGCAGAGACTGCACGCACTCGCTCGAAAGCTGCGCGCACATGGCGACCGAGTCGATGTCCATACCGACAAAAGAGATCCTCTGCGCTGGGCAGAGTTTGTTCCGCAAACCTGCTCCCGAGAGTGGCCCAGTATGAGCCAGTCGTCGAGGTAATTCGCGATCACCGTGCTGCCGAAGGGGCGCAAGGGCTGCCTCGGCAATCTTCGTAAAGACACGAGGGGACAGAGATAGCCCAAATGGGAGGACCGTGTACTGATATGCCCGCCCCTCGAAAGCAAACCGTAGGAACGGCCTGTGTCGAGGAAGGATGGGGACATGGAAGTAGGCGTCCTTCAGGTCGATCGCTGCAAACCAATCGTCCGGACGAACGCATTCGAAAAGTCGTTTCGCAGTCAACATCTTGAACGGAAGCCTGTGTAGGGTTCGGATCAAGATGCGAAGGTCCAGGATTGGCCGTAACCCACCGGTTTTCTTGGGTACAATGAAGTAGGGGCTGTAGAACCCCTACTTCATTGCGGCTGGAGGGACAGGCTCGATCGCACCCTTCGCCAGCAGGGTGGCAATCTCCGCACGCATGATGCCCCAGCAAGTTGGCCCCGATCTCGGTAAAGTGGACTCTCCTGAAACAGGGAGGAGCCTGCGTGAACGGAATCGCGTAGCCGAGCCTGATGGTCCGCGCGACCCAGCGGGACAGCCCCGGAAGCTGAAGCCAGGCTTCCAGAGACTGCACCAACGGGGTCATGCGGAGCACAGACGTACCCAGGGTGGGGCAGCGAGGCAGCATTACCGGCCCGGACAAGGGAGGCTGTTGGGCATCCCGGTGTGGGGGCACGGTTAACTGCTGCATCCCGACAGAGGAGACCAGGGAAGGACGCACGTTCCACTGGGGTCTGCTCTGAGGGGAGGCTGGCCCCGAGGGTGGCACGCACCGTCATCACCGGTCTCTGGGTGCTCAGGGATGGGATTGTCAGTTATTTCTTTAACCACATTAGGGTGCTGCTGACCCGGGGGCCAGCAGCTGAACAAAAGATTCTCCCCCGGCCCTCCACCGGGAGAAGGAGCGGCCCTGCTGCCGTCTGCCGGAAAGAACTGCCCATCCCTGAGCTGTCCGTATCAGGAGCGCCGCTTAGCCTGGCGTTTCTTCGCGGGCTGCGGGGCTGGAACGGACGGGGACGCCGTTGAGGTTGAGGGAACTGCAGGAGGGCGTCCGCGGCAGCGAGCAGGCTGAGGTAACTGCGCGGGCGGCTGGGTGGAGGCAGCAGTGGACCGCCAGGGCAGAATGTGTTTGATTGCCTCAGTCTGCTTCTGAGCGGCCGAGAACCGCTGGGCGAAGGAAACGTGTTCGCTTGGCGTCCCGCATATCGGCCAGGGTGAGCCATAAGTGTCGTTCCTGGACCACGTTAGTGGACATCACCTGACCCAGGAAGCGCGCGGTCACCTTCGTCGCCCGGAGAGCGAGGTCGGTGGCGGCACGCAACTCATTGCTGAGTCCTGGGTCAGCTCCTCCCTCATGCATGTCGCACAGCAACTTGAGCGTCGGCGCATCATTCCACACCATCACCCTCAGATCACCCTGGCCACCAGCCAAAGTGTGACCTCGCGTAGAGACCGCAGATTGGGGTGTGGCAGAGGGGACTCTCGCTCCGGCATCAGCACGAAGCTCACGGAGTCTCGATCGTAACACAGAGATGACCATGTTCCCGCAGTGGGAACATGAGTCATCCACAAGCGCTGCCTGAGCGTGCTGAAAGCCCAAACACGTCACGCAGCGCTCGTGCCCATCAGAAGACGGAAGAAATGCATCGCACCCAGAAGTGCACGGACGAGACATCCTGAAAAGGACGCGTCACGTGCAAGCTCTTTTAGGAGAGGAAGCTTCTCAGTCGATGCCGAAGCGCCCAGGGAAGAACACACCAGCTGTCAGACGGACCACTGCGCAGATCAGCAGGCAGGAAGTATGTGATCACTGGAACGTGCCGTAACACCAACACCGGTGAAAGCTGCTCGTCTCGAAGAAGCTGACGAATCTCAGAAGGCTGTAGGAGTGAAGAGAGGTACTCTGGGCTCCGAAAGCAGAAACATAATGCGATATTGCCACGTACTTCCTTATATACTCACGCGGTGAGGCGGAGTTACGTATGCAAATTCCGCATGCCCCATGGCATTGGCACGCCATTGGGCGTTTTCTATATGCTCGAAGATGATAGGCTTCTAGGCGAAACCCCCATTCGTTAGTCACTAACGTACGTCGTAGTGACTGAACGAAAGGGAACTAGAATTCCTCATATATTTAACAAAAACATCATATAAAAGGTTGATATAGTTAAAAATGCCTTACATGGTTTGATATAGTTTATGTTAAAAATTTCCATTGCAGTAGTCATCCAGTTTGAAACCGAAACTACAAACATGGAGATTTTTTCAGATTTTCCCATATTTACATTTTTTGCAGCCTTTAGCTACTGCCTACAAACCAAAAGTTTAATTGCAAACCAAAAGTAATTCACTCCCTCTAAAGGTTTACACTTTGAATTGTTGCACCTGGGTACAATACACGTCAGCACTATTGTGACTACAAGTTTGCTAAGAAGTATTTCCTACTTAAGCAGATTGGGAGTTGCCTTGGGTGGAAAATAGGGAATTTGCCTTCCTATTTGACAAAAGGGTACAATAGCCCTTTTTCAGTTTTCTCTAGCAATAGCGATTTTAAAAATGTTTAGCTTTTTTACTACTTAGCCAAGTTTTATTGAAAGACCATTTTGCCAGCAGTGAATTACCCCTTTAAGCATTATATATTATATTATATTATATTATATTATATTATATTATATTATATTGTATTATATTATATTATATTATATTATATTATAATATCTATTCAAGACTTGTCAACAAAGTTATTACAGAGTGTGGCTGTACTTTTAATATTAAGACAGGCTTTCACAGAGAGAGAGAGATTGTGAAAGAATGCTACATTATATTTATGTGGTGCTTTGTTTTCATTGTCACTTCCCATGAGCCTGACACTCTCACTGTCCTTTCTTCTGATTAATAGTGTGAATGTGACGTTTCCACTGGTTTCCTTCCTTGGCTCTGGTCAGACCATAACTCACTGTCATAATGAATATCTTCAGGAGGGCCAGATTAATGATTCACATTGCTTATAGTGCAAGCTCCTTATGCCCATGGATGCAGTCATGCAGATTAAAGTACAGCTATGAAAGGTTCAATAACAGAGTTCATGTGTGACTCCTACCAGGGGCTGCTGTCAGATACATACTGCTGTACAGTACGCTGATCCCCTGACTGTGTCTAAAGGTGTGTGAGATACAGCCTCCTTTAGAATCACTGATGTATTCAGAGCATTTCTTTATTAACCATGTTGTCAGTTTGACTAGTGTACATCAATAAACTACTGGGGTGCATGAGAAAACATACACGGGTTTGTGCAGAAAAGGTTTTTGAATAATCTTGGAACTTGCATGCGGGGAGACAAGTTAGTGAAGAATAACAGCATGTCTGATCATCACATGGTGACTGGTCATTACTGTTTGAACGACAGCGCTGTTCTTCGTTCATTCTGTTCAAGGTTTGATTTAAACCTCTGTCACAAATTATTAAACTTCCATAATTCCATTGACTTCATTGTACAGACTTCATTCGAAACTTCTGTTCTGTAGACCAATCTTTTTTTCTTGCATCTATTTGCATATTGACGTTTACATTGTCATCTTAATTCTGTGAACCTCCCCATGAGAGGCAGGCAGAACTACGTTTAATTTACGCAGGATCTGCTTAAATCGTTAACACTATTCTTTTGCTGCCTTGCAAGTACTTTATCTAATCTTTTATGAATTACTGGACATTGTACATTCTTAAAAATAAAGGTTCCTATAGTTTCCATTTTAGTTCCTCAAAGAACCTTTCTGTGTACAGTTCTTTAAAAAAAAATGTCTTAGTGTGAAGAACATTTTAATCATAAAAAAAAAAAAACGGAACCATGAATGCCAATAAAGGACCTTTATTTTTGTGTATAGAAGTGACCAACAATGTTTTTGTAATTAGAACAGCAGCTGCAGTAAAGCAGGCTCTAGTCTTTATCCATTCTCTCATGCCTACAGATAAAGCACAACCTCCAGCATCGGTGAGAACATGCAGTGTTCTGGTGTAAGTAATTGTATTGCTATTGGCATTTCACACACATCATGCTGTTGCCCAAGCTGAACCCTTACAAGATTGCAGCCTGCTCGGCTCCATACTGGGGGTCTGAAGCTCACCCTGTGCTGACAGCGTGAAGATAGGTGTGTCCACACAAACCAAACATACTTAATTCACAGGGGAAATACTGTTTTTCCGAAGGCTGAACGTAGGGTTGGTTTAATATGTCTGCTCTGCGCCACACTGAGGAAGCTCTTCCAGCCCTGTGTTTGAGGTGTGCAAGAGCCATTCATTGGGAGAAATCGGGTTATTTCAAACTTATGATGTATTTGTATGGATTACACATTATGCAGCTCAGCAGGTGTCACGCTCTAGCTGTGTCTCGCTTCAGGTATTGCTCGCTGCGGGCCATCATTTTGCGGGTGGTGGGTTTCATAAATAAGGAGATCAGGTAGTAAGGACATCCTGGAAGCATCCAGCTAGGTTTTGCGAATTGCTGTTTTTCATCCTGTGACTTGGTTGCATTTGTAAAAGAATATGCCATCCCACCCCAACCTATTCTCACTTCCAAAATATCTGATACTGCACTCAAAAAAGAATTATTGTCTAAACATAAGATTTATGTATTTAAATTGCATATAAATTTTCCATGCATTTGGATTACATAATTTTAACATAAACAAATTAATAAATGTAATGTGATTCTTATATGCAAGTCATACATAAATGTAACAGGTAAGATTTATGTAATTGTATTGATAAACTGAATGTGATTCATATATGCCAGTTTTACGTAAATTAAACACACTTCGTAGTGTTCATGTGTGTGCTCACTACGGGGTTAAAGTACAATTGAAGCAGTGTTAAAGTTAATGAGATAATTGAGTGATGATTGAGCATTAATGATGAACACCTGATAATAATGAGCAGAATCACTGACAGAAAGAGAAACACAAGAACTACAACTGACTTCAGCCACAGCCTTAGATAAAATCAACTGAAGTTAAAAGAAGACATTAAATCTGAAGATCTCAGCAGATGAGGATTAAACAACTCCACAAACAGCATTACCAGCTTCACGCATTACTAATCAGACTGACTTTATTTCTGTCATTTCTGTTTTAATTAAAATAATAGTTTTGTTTAGTTGGGCTCTTGACCCTTAACTCTTTAACTTTAGTTTTTCTTTGGCTCTTTTTATAAAGCACATTTGTTATAGCAAGGGAATCCAAGATAATGTGTTATCTGGTGATGTTGGCTATTTATATATTGTTAATGACATCATCATGTGGCTAAATCACTGATCTCATTCAGAGTCTAATCCTCTGGTTATAATGGTACTGTAATAATAGTTGTCATGTGATTCTACAGCACGTGTTCCAGCACTGTTGTGGTAATCGAATAATATGCAGGATTTAAATCTATGACATTTAGATACTCGCAGACATCAAGAATCAATGTATGAATCTCAACAATGGTGACAATCAATTAAAAGCTTCACGCTGCAGTGCATTTTGTGTACCACCAATCCCCCCCCCCCCCCCCATGTGTCCCAGCATGCATTGCGGCATGAATAAATTATGCATCTGAATTGTGACAAATTGTCTTTGATACTTACTAATTGCTTTTACTTTTGCTGTGTTTGTTGTGACATTTGAGTTGCTTGTTTTATGTTCAAAGTTGATCTGTTTATCTGAATGTTTTTTATTGTCACCATTGTAGAGATTCATACGCTGATACATCGTGTCTGTGTGTGTCTAAGTAATGCTGTATTTTAAAACCTTTTGTGCATTTAAAAAAAAAAAAAAAAATTATCTGGATGTTTAATTAACATAACAGTCCTGGATCTTGTGCTGTAGAATCACATTGCTATTACTATGAATACAACACAATTAATAATACATTACCTCTATAACCAGAGAATTATCCTCTGAATGAGAGCAGTGATTCAGGCCACTACAGATAGCCAACATCACCTGATAATGTTTTCTCTTGGATACCCTTGACATAACAAATGTGCTTTATAAACACACAGTTAAAGGAGCCATGAAAAAACAAAAGTTAAAAAGTTAAGGGTCAAGAGCGCAACTAAAGCAGACACTGATCTCCAGCATGGTGACGAAACTATTATTTTCATTAAAACAGAAATGACAGAAATAAAGTCAGTCTGGTTAGTAATGCGTGAAGCTGATATTGCTGTTTGTGAAGTTGTTTAATCCTCATCTACTGATATAAAATGCAGGGTGATATATGCAAATTCCGCATGCCCATGGCATTGGCACGCCATTGGGTGTTTTCTAAGATCTCGAAGATGATAGGCTTCTAAGCAAAACCCCCATTCGTTAATCACTAACGTTACATCGTAGTGACGGAACGAAAGGGAAAGTCATTATACAGATGACACAACCAGTGATGCCAGTAACACGTTACTCTAATCGGACTACTTTTTTCCAGTAACGAGTAATCTAACACGTTACTATTTCCAAACCAGTAATCAGATTAAAGTAATTTATCCAAGTCACTGTGAGTTACTATTTTAGTCATTTTTCTTAGTAAAATATATATTTTTACTTTCTTCTTGCGTCTGGGGGAGAGTATTTATATTAAGTGAAGTCAAGAAAGACTGTCTTTATTACATTTTTTATTGAAACATGTTTTTTTTTCAAGAAATATTTTTTTAATTTCAACTTAAAATGTCAGGAGATACATTGTTGACGTTACTGTTAAAAATGCACTTCCAATAAAGTGAGTGTTGGCAACGGTTGTCATTTCTATGTTGAGGCGGCAGGGGTGTTGTCGGCAACTGCTGAATGTAACTAATAAAGTAACTTGTAATCTAATTTAGTTACTTTTAAAATCAAGTAATCTGTAAAGAAACTAAGTTACTTTTTAAAGGAGTAATCAGTAATCAGATTACTTTTTTTAAGTAACTGTGGCAACACTGGACACAACTGATATGGCTGGTAACCCATTTGTTTGAGAAACATTTAATGTCAATATACTAGGGCTGTAATCAACCAAAGAAAATCTTGGTCGACTGAAGTCCTGAAATTTTCGACTAAAAATTATGTTAAAAAAAAGTTACATTAATTAGCTGCGCACTGTGCGCAGTACTTGGTAGCCTTGTTGTCTGCCTAAATGAATTATAAATAAACATAAAAAAACTAGTAGGCTATTTGCAGTATATTAAATCGTTTTTGACCTGATTATTTTGCACTGAAATGAGTCTGACACACAAGTCTGTCGGCTCTGACAGAGTTGCATCACGTGCACCACGTGCACGCGCAATATCATAGTACTATATTTTCGGAAATCATAGGCTATGTTGTCAACTAGTGATATCATTACAATAACTGTTGTAGGAATATGCAACATAATTTAGACAATTGTTTTTGTCATATGTTCAGCTTCGTGGCTGAGACACAAATAGATTATTAACTTAAAGTTTTTACTCTTAAAAAAATGCACGTCCACTTTAAAGGGGTGGTAAAGCACACTCTTTCGTAGGCTTGATTGTGTTTGTGGGGGGCACTGTAACATGTGTTCATGCTTCGTTTTTAAAAAAATGCAGTATTTTTCATATATTTTACCTTTATTCTACACTGCTCTGTCCCTCCTTGTAAAAACGGTCTGATGGTTTCCGGATTCTATGAAGCCAGTCCCTCAAAAATACGCAATGGGCTCAGATTGGTTAGCTGGCCCAGTGTGTTGTGATTCGCTAACCGCCTAGAGCACGTTTCTCGGAAGCGTCACGCCCCTTCCCTTTACTAGCCTGTGCTTTGTGTACAATAGCGTCAATAAAACCATACCAAGAGCCCGAATCAGACCCAGACAATTTTAGTGAAGATGCTCGAGCAGAACCTGTTCAGTCCTCAAGAGTAAAGACTGCGGATCTATAGTGATCGCTACTGAATGGCACTGTTACTTTTGTATTTTTAGAACGATTATAGCCAAATATCTGTTGCAAGAACGAACACTAAACATTGGCTTTACTATAGAGATCGCTAAGACATGTGACCAACTGGGCGGTAACGTCATCAGAATGCAAAGAATTATGGGTATGTTTGGCCCGTTTACATGGCCTGGCATAGCAGGATAGTGTTCTGGCATGAAAATAATTAAAAATTAGAGAGAAAAACAGAATATAATCCTACAAAATGCAGCAGGCTAAAGAAAACATTGTCAGACCATATCGCCTAAAACTAAATCCTAATGCAAAGACGAGATATGATGAGAAAATAAAGGGAATCAAAGGACTGGATCCTTACGAGCTGAGCGACTGGTCAGGGACGTCAAACTGTTGCCCAACTTCCAGCACCCATATATATATATATATATATATACACAACTACATATTAAGTGTTGTGCGTTCACACACACGCGAAGTTTTCAGAATTCAAGTCGCTGCAGTCTTTTTTACAGATGGATAGGTCCAGGACCTGGAGATTGTAAAAGTGGGGCAGAAAACTGTCGTCCGTTCAAAGTTATGCTAATGTTTTAAGCACCACACTCCTCGCTCTCTCTCATCTATCTGCATGCAGTCCGAATTGAACAAACCTGCGTGCGTGTGTGTGTGTGTGTGTGTGAGGCCGGCTACACACACACACGTGTTTTATTTCGGCTCTCCCGACGCCTATCTTTCACGCAACACGTTGGAAGCGTTTAACATGAAGTATAGGCCTTCCACTTCGTCACCTAGCAGCAGCATCGCCGCGTCAGACACGCTTCTGGTGTGCAAAGACACAGAAAACGCCACGATTGCAGTGTGTAGCCGGCCAGAGAGAGGGGGGCGCGGAACAGTGGACACATACAATTTTGATATTTATAAAAATTTCTCCGTCATTTTGTTCATACAGGACATCATTCAAACGGCAAAGTGTTTACTTATATTTGTATACCCCGTTCTTAAGCTTTATGCCACTTCTATCGTGAGAATGACTATTGCAGTTTATAACACAGTAGGTAGACGGCATCTTGAACACTGCGTTCTTGCCTCCATGCATAGAAGACTGGCGCCCGTTTGTGCCGCGGATTCCCAAAATGCTTTGCGTTTACCACTGGGAAAACGTCATGATGACGACACATTAGCAATCTCTATAGTATCCAAATCAAACACAGAACCATGTTTAGCATGCCTGTAGATAAACAATACATAAAAGCTCTAATCAAAGAATAATTTACAATAATGCCAAGTTCACTGTTGAGATTTTAAACAGTTTGTAACGTTAGGTGTTTGTCGGATAACGTTAAGTATGAATGAGCATTTAGCAAACTGGTTTGCAGAGCCAAACAGCGCTATCATGTCTACTTCATTGCTACAACGTAGGCTACAATTAACAGCACAAACTATTACAGGAAAACACATCGATGAAAAATAAATCACACTTACTGTGAAGATAAATCCATCTTGATTGAACTCGCGAAGATTGTGGAAGCTTTCCTCCGCGAGATGTGCAGCGTGAGATGTGCAGCGGTAGCCGCGCATGCCCGTCTGTCTCGTGCAGCTGAACCTCATGTATTGCAAATACAGATGAATATTGTCCATTATGTCACATTTTCCGGTCTTCTCCTCTGACCCCTGTCTGTCTTGTGCTTTGATTTATGATGGGCAGCATATATCCGATGCAATTGTGACCGTGTTCCCCTCATGTCTCAAACACGCATGCACATAACGTTATTTGTTAAACGCACTGCAACGCACCCGTCCCTAGGAAGGCTGAAGAAAGTGGACCTGCACTCCAGATGAAAATAACAGCATTTCGTCGGCATTGGCAACAGCACTCCAGCCTACTAACCACAACAACACTTCCCTGCTGCGATACAAAATGGCCTCGCACCCCCGTATTTCATATTCTAGGAAGAGGGGTTTATGTAAATATTGGGGCTGGTGATGTCAGAGACCCTGGAGGAATGTGTAGTAGTCCCTAGCGGCCGTTTGCTGTAGTCCTTAGAAATTGATTTCTTTAAAAGCAAATATCTCCGTTTGCTTTAAACTTTGAACGTTGTAACTTTGCAGATGTTGTTTATGCTCAAACAGCAACATTACACACTAGCTAAAGTTAGAAAAGTGAAATCGTGGTTTACCACCCCTTTAATGAGAAAATAATTATTTATTAAACAAGCCAGATCAAGAGCAGAAAAAACGCTCTCACAATTAAATAAATACAGCAAACTAGCCTACTTCAATCTGTCTCTCTTCTCCAGTGGGTTGGGCTAATCCAAAAGAAGTGAAAACAAGGGGGTGTTCTGAAGACAGACTGTTACCTGTGAAAGGGGTGCTCTGAAAACACCCCCATTAGCAATTAGTGCTTTCCACCTGATGAAATGAATGCGGCCAAACTGACAGTACAGATCAACTTTTGCGGCACAACGGAAGCGTGGTGTTGTGACGCTTCCCCTCATGTGTATGTTGATGGGCGTTCCTCAAGTTCACCGCTACGGGCGTGCGTTTGAGTCAGCGGGGAATGACAAACAAAGGACCAGCGAGAGACTTCCCCCCAATCTCCATGTGCATAAAAATGGGATTCGGCCAGCTTTTTTGACACACGCATTTATTCAAATGCAGCGCCGCCTTCCCGGAATGCTTTGCAGGCACGTTAAAGTCGCTTGACGTCACCCACAGGAATAAAGTGGAGTGGGGCCCGACAGAAGTGTTGCACGGGCAAGTGGATCCGCACCTTGATTAAATGAATGCGGTGCGGCAAAACGGATGAAATGAACGCGGCAAAAAAAATCGACCAATCAGAATTTTGGTCAAGCCAGAACGTATCGACTAATCGACTGGGAGTTTACAGCCCTACAATATACTGACATTAAATAAAAGATTTAAACTACACTGCAGAACTTTGGTCTCTCTATTACCATCAGTGCTTGAAATATGAAATTGCAAGTTACTGGTGAAGTAGCTGTTATCAGTTGTGTTTCGTCACTTCACTTCTGCATGGATGAATCTGATGGTTTGAGGAATACTCTGATCTTTTCTTGCTTTGGCACAGACTGTTGTTTTCCCTTTCAAATTGTATTGCTCGGAGGTCAGTGAGGATTGGCATTTAGAACTCCCCATGTTAAAGATTCATGCAACATCATTTAATTTAGCAACACATATAGCCTTCTGTCTACACAGAAATAGAAATTATGCTTCACCTAATGCCAAAATGATTAAAAACACACACACACACACACACACACACACACACACACACACACACACACACACACACACACACACACGTAGATTGAAATGTTGGCAAAATAATTAAATAATATTTATAAAAATAATAGTTGCTCTAACAGAGTGTTTTACTTTAAAAAGTATAAAAAAGTTTAAACTGTTCAAAACTATGCGCTTGAAACGTGGTTAGTAAACATGGCGATCATCATTGATCATCAGTGATTTTTATTAAACAAAGTTTTTTCTTACATTTGGAGAAAGTTTTTACACACATGTAACATTTTCACATACTAATTTAAAACTTTAAATCGCAGATCGTTAAAAAAACAAAAAATCTAGTATTCAGGCATTTATCAGAAAAATTTAAACGTGTGTATTTTTCTCTATATTTAATGCTATGATGTTATTTAATGTTATGATGTTATCGGCATTATTGTTTTAACCATTGAGCTATTGGGGTTTTAATCATTCATATCGATCTGTTTTTGATATATTGGCAGATTATTTTAAAACATAAAAGTTGTTTTAGCTACTGTCTTAAACACAGCATGCTACTGATACAGGAACCAACGAGCTCTCCGGCGCCACATGGTGTTAAAACTACATCCTGTTATGGCGAAATTGTCCCCCCTAGCGCGTGATATAACATTCTGAAAATAATGATTTATTTTAGGATTGGTCGTTTTTTATTTTTTCAGCGTCTGTCTGTAGGCGTCATCAAACATGCATATAAAACGACTCACAATCGTTTCCATTCATAACAGGATTTTTTGCTCCCCAGATTCGAATATTGAAAGCGACGCTTTCGATGTCATCGATGCGTGTGAGGACGGATCTTTTTTCTATTCTTTTATAAATTATAAAAATTTACTTATTTTAGACCAGAACCCTGGACCATGTCTTTGAGAAAGAAGGCTAGAAAAACGGATCGTTCCACCTCACTGAGAGAAAAACAATTTGTTTTACCCTGGCGATCAGTCCTGAGACCAGTCCTGAGAGGAAAACTCTTTGTCCGATGCCACCGAACAGTCCTGCGACGAGTCTTGACAGTCTATTTCTTTATGGTAAGACTATCTACATTATTTTTATTTAAACTCAAATTGAGTCTTACTATTAAGATTTTGTGATATATTTCTACACACAGCAGGGTCGGGTAGTAGCCCCGAAGACGAGACTAGCTGGAATATGCCTCAACGCATCGCTTGGGAACAGAGTTCTTGGACAAGCACAAACACGGGGCAAACACCGAATACCATCGTGAATTGGTACTCATGTTTCATCTTCTTATTCTCGACATCATAGATGGAATCCATGTAATCCATTAAACTTTCATGGTTGTTTTTTTACTTTTACCTATCATGTATTGATTTTTAAATTGATCTTTATATTCCATCTATGCTGTGATTTTTTTTTTTTTTTATACTCTATAATTTTGTAATGTTTCATGTGCACTTTTACATATACTCTGTGGTTTTTATATTTTTCTACATATACTCTGTGATTTTGTAATATTTCATGTAAGCTTTCTACATGTGAAGTTACTAAACGTAATTTCGTGAGGAAGTACGCCCATCTAATCTTCCAATTAATTCCAGGTATAAAACCAGCAGCTTACCTCTTCCCATTGTTAGTTCTTGCAGCATTTGGCCCGTCCTAATCTGCATGACTGACTTCGCTGCTCATTTTCACCTGTTGATCACCCAGGTCGCCGGTCTCTCCGCTCCACCACAGCCCAGCGCAAAACACCTCTCTCCTCCTCAATCTAACGTAGATCATCACAGGGCCCGGTCGATCCTCGTAGTGATGCATCAAGGCCATCATCAATATCATTGTAAATCCTCTTCAGCAGCAAGCCCTTCCGTACCTCCTGTCGAGAAATGGTCCGTCAATCGCACTCAGGCACGCGTTATCCAACATGGGTATCCATTTCTCCCAGAGGAATTCAAAAACGCAACTTCTCGATCTGCTCGTGCGCTCTCAACAAAACTCACGCCGCATTCAGCGTCCTCCCAGCACCATGCAAACATCAACGCAAGTAACTGCACGATCCATACGGTCCGCCTCAGTTTCAGCCGGCAGCAGCCGCCGCCGTAGCTTTCCTCGTCCGCCGCTCATTCCGGCCGGCAGTCTATCGCGGCCGCAGACGTTAGTTCCGCGGCTGCTCGCAATAGTTCCACAGCTCTCCGACAGTGACTGTTAGCTTTCCTCCTCCCACAGGTGAGTATAGCTTCTTCTGTCCACATTAACAATATTTCTGTTCCTTCTCAGTTAAATCCATCTAGCAATGGAATCCCAGATAGCACACATACATCTCGGAGTCTATTTGATGTGCGTGTTTACATCTGGAAGACTTTATTTATTTATTTATTTATTTATTTATTTTAGAGTGTTTGCTCATCTGCAATACGTCTATTGGACGTTTCCTGTCAGATGTCAAATAGACGTTTAAACAATGTCTTTAAGATGTTTATGATTTAGAATGTATGAAAAACTGACATCTTAAAGACGTCTATCAGATGTTTGTAAACAGCAGATGCTTTCCAGATTGAGTGATCATTAACAGACGTCTTGCAGACGTACGTGTGCTATATGGGATAAGTACAAATTTGAGGCTACCTGTGCAAATGCCACTACTCCCATTCCCCCCCACCCCCCTCCCCCTTCCATTCCTCTCTCCTCCGCTATCAGAGCAGACCCAAGCGTGAGGCTGCCTCCGCAAACGGTCATGCCTCCCTTTCCCCCTCTCATTAATTTCTCCTCTGCTATCGGCACAGACCCAAGCGTGAGGCTGCCTCCGCAAACGGTCATGCCTCCCTTTCCCCCTCTCATTAATTTCTCCTCTGCTATCGGCACAGACCCAAGCGTGAGGCTGCCTCCGCAAACGGTCATGTCCCCCTTTCCCTTCCCCCCTCTCATTAATTTCTCCTCTGCTATCGGCACAGACCCAAGCGTGAGGCTGCCTCCGCAAACGGTCATGTCCCCCTTTCCCTTCCCCCCTCTCATTATTTCTCCTCTGCTATCGGCACAGACCTAAGCGTGAGGCTGCCTCCGCAAACGGTCATGCCCCCCTTTCCATTCCCCCCTCTCATTAATTTCTCCTCTGCTATCGGCACAGACCCAAGCGTGAGGCTGCCTCCGCAAACGGTCATGCCCCCCTTTCCATTCCCCCCTCTCATTAATTTCTCCTCTGCTATCGGCACAGACCTAAGCGTGAGGCTGCCTCCGCAAACGGTCCTGCCACCCCCTCTCTTTCCTTTTTCTGCCGCCGTTGGAGCTGATCCAAGCGTGGGGTTGCCAGAGCATTAGCCCTGGAGGCGGACCCAGTTCCTCCCTATTCAGAATTGTTATTCCAGTAACTGTAACACCTCATGTCTGGATTCAATATTTTAAGCCAGAACACTGCAATCCTACTGGACAGCTTGGAGAGTTTGAAACAATTCCATTCCTCCTACAACCAGTTTTTTCCAACTTTTTTCCTCCTTTCAAATTCCTCATTCATCTCATATCGCAACCAGATTAAGTCCGTCCAACCTAGTACCATCAAAGTCTATCTCAGCGGCATTCAATTTTCTAATCTACGGCCATCCATCCAACCATCTCCGATCTCCAAGTTTTAAACGAGGACACCATCCGTTTCCTCATCAATGCAGCAAAACTGATCATTTATTAAAAACGGCCATTTCATCCATATCTTCAATCTCCTGACACCCATTCAGCCATATCAATATCTTTCTTTCTCCCTTGCACACAGGGAGGTTCAGATCTCTTCTCAGCTCGACCCGCTGTTCATTGATGAGAACAACCTTCCTGTCATCAGGCATTGGTTTCATAAAAAGCTTAAGCACATCCTCACCCACTCTGGTATCCAAGCTCACTTGTATTCATCTCACTCCTTCCACATAGGAGCAGCCACCATCGCAGCCAAAAGGACTGCCAGGCCATCAAATTAAACTTCTGGGTTGGTGGTCCTCAGATGCCTTTCAAACTTACATTCGTTCCGACCTCAGCCCCATCAAACAAGCCACCTAACTCTCTACTCTTAAGATGGTTTCCCCACGAAACTCAATCCAACCGATGCCTGCAAACCTCTCTGGATTCGACGCTGCCGCAGTGCTCATAAATTTGATGCTGCTGCAGGGTTTGGCTTTATTTTGATACTGCTGCCGCAGTGCCTCGCAAATTTGATATTGCCGCTGCAGTGCTCCACCAATTTGATACTGCTGCTGCAGTGCTCCACCAATTTGATACTGCCGCTGCAGTGCTCCACCAATTTGATACTGCTGCCGCTGCAGTGCTCCACCTTTTGATACTGCTGCTGCAGTGCTCCACCAATTTGATACTGCCGCTGCAGTGCTCCACCAATTTGATACTGCTGCTGTAGTGTTTGGCTTTACTTGATACTGCTGCTGTAGTGTTTGGCTTTACTTGATACTGCCGCTGCAGTGCTCCACCAATTTGATACCGCTGCTGCAGTGTTGTGCTCCGCTTGAGGCTGCAGTGCTCCGCTTGGTGCTGCAGTGCTCCACCATTTGATACTGCCGCTGCAGTGCTCCACCATTTGATACTGCTGCCGCAGTGCTCCACCAATTTGATACTGCTGCTGCAGTGCCTCGCAAATTTGATACTGCTGCTGTAGTGTTTGGCTTTCCTTGATACTGCCGCTGCAGTACTCAACCAATTTGATACCGCTGCTGCAGTGTTGTGCTTTGCTTGAGGCTGCAGTGCTCCGCTTGGTGCTGCAGTGCTCCGCCAATTTGATACTGCCGCTGCAGTACTCCACCAATTGATACCGCTGCTGCAGTGCTCCACTAATTTGATGCTGCAGGGTTTTGCTTTACTTGATACCGCTGCTGCAGGGTTTTCACTTGATGCTGCAGTGCTCCGCTTGATGCTGCAGTGCTCCGCCAATTTGATACTGCCGCTGCAGTATTCCACCAATTTGATACCGCTGCTGCAGTGCTCCGCTAATTTGATGCTGCAGGGTTTTGCTTTACTTGATACCGCTGCTGCAGGGTTTTCGCTTGATGCTGCAGTGCTCCGCTTGAGGCTGCCGTGCTCTGCTTGATGCTGCCTCTGCAGTGTTTTGCTTGAGGCTGCCATGCTCCGCTTGATGCTGCCGCTGCAGTGCTCTACCAATTTGATACCGCTGCTGCAGTGCTCCGCTAATTTGATGCTGCAGGGTTTTGCTTTACTTGATACCGCTGCTGCAGGGTTTTCGCTTGATGCTGCAGTGCTCCGCTTGAGGCTGCCGTGCTCTGCTTGATGCTGCCCTGCTCCACTTGATGCTGCCGCTGCAGTGTTTTGCTTGAGGCTGCCGTGCTCCGCTTGATGCTGCCGCTGCAGTGCCCGCCAATTTGAGACTGCCGCTGCAATGCTTTGCTTGATACTGACAATGCAGTGCCCGCCAATTTGAGACTGCCGCTGCAGTGTTTGGCTTTACTTGATACTGCTGCTGCAGTGCCCGCCAATTTGAGACTGCCGCTGCAGTGTTTGGCTTTACTTGATACTGCTGCTGCAATGCCTGCCAATTTGAGACTGCCGCTGCAGTGTTTGGCTTTACTTGATACTGCTGCTGCAATGCCTGCCAATTTGAGACTGCTGCTGCAGTGTTTGGCTTTACTTGATACTGCTGCTGCAGTGCCCGCCAATTTGAGACTGCCGCTGCAGTGTTTGGCTTTACTTGATACTGCTGCTGCAGTGCCCGCCAATTCGAGACTGCCGCTGCAGCGTTTGGCTTTACTTGATGCTGCTGCTGCAGTGCCCGCCAATTTGAGACTGCCGCTGCAGTGTTTGGCTTTACTTGATGCTGCTGCTGCAGTGCCTGCCAATTTGAGACTGCCGCTGCAGTGTTTGGCTTTACTTGATACTGCTGCTGCAGTGCCCGCCAATTTGAGACTGCCGCTGCAGTGTTTGGCTTTACTTGATACTGCTGCTGCAGTGCCCGCCAATTCGAGACTGCCGCTGCAGCGTTTGGCTTTACTTGATGCTGCTGCTGCAGTGCCCGCCAATTTGAGACTGCCGCTGCAGTGTTTGGCTTTACTTGATGCTGCTGCTGCAGTGCCTGCCAATTTGAGACTGCCGCTGCAGTGTTTGGCTTTACTTGATGCTGCTGCTGCAGTGCCTGCCAATTTGAGACTGCCGCTGCAGTGTTTGGCTTTACTTGATGATGCTGCTGCTGCAGTGCCCGCCAATTTGAGACTGCCGCTGCAGTGTTTGGCTTTACTTGATACTGCTGCTGCAGTGCCTGCCAATTTGAGACTGCCACTGCAGTGTTTGGCTTTACTTGATACTGCTGCTGCAGTGCCTGCCAATTTGAGACTGCCGCTGCAGTGTTTGGCTTTACGTGATACTGCTGCTGCTGCAGTGCCCGCCAATTTGAGACTGCCGCTGCAGTGTTTGGCTTTACGTGATACTGCTGCTGCTGCAGTGCCCGCCAATTTGAGACTGCCGCTGCAGTGTTTGGCTTCACTTGATACTGCCGCTGCAGTGCCCCACCAATTTGAGACTGCCGCTGCAGTGCCCCACCAATTTGAGACTGCTGCTGCAGTGCTTCGCTTGAGACAGCCGCTGCAGTGCCCCACCAATTTGAGACTGCCGCTGCAGTGCCCCACCAATTTGAGACTGCTGCTGCAGTGCTTCGCTTGATACTGCCGCTGCAGTGCCACACCAATTTGAGACTGCCGCTGCAGTGCCCCACCAATTTGAGACTGCCGCTGCAGTGCCCCACCAATTTGAGACTGCTGCTGCAGTGCTTCGCTTGAGACTGCCGCTGCAGTGCCGGCCAATTTGAGACTCTGCCAATTTGATACTGCCGCTGCAGTGCTCCGCCAATTTGATGCTGCTGCCACACTGCTACGTCTGATTCTGCTGTGGCCGTGCCCCGCCAATTTGATACTACTACTGCAGTGCTCCGCCTGGTATTGCGCTGCAGTTCTCCACCAATTTGATACTGATACTGCAGTGCCCCACTCAATCCATGCTGCCACCGTAGTACCGGTTTTAAAACCGCCACAGCAGTGATCTGCCTACTTAAATCCTGCTGCTGCAGTGCAGTCTCCCATTCCTTCTGTTCTCCAATTTTTGGGGGGGTCTTATAGACTATTGAAATATTTATGCAGATTCCTTAAGTAATCATGAGTTGTTCCAATTCCCATAATTCTGGCTTGCTGTCTATTTATGCATTTATGTTTTTGGGGGGCAATCGGAGCTCGGGTAGAAAATCCTCTCCGAGCCCCTCTATAGCAGACAGCACGCCAAATCCGTTTACCACTTTTACCAAGATTATATGGGCACACAAACTCATGAAGTGAAGTTACTAAACGTAATTTCGTGAGGAAGTACGCCCATCTAATCTTCCAATTAATTCCAAGGTATAAAACCAGAAGCTTACCTCTTCCCATTGTTAGTTCTTGCAGCATCCCACCTCCTCCCCGGCTCCTCCCTTTTGAACAATTTTTCCTGTTATAGGGGGGCAATCGGAGCTCGGGTAGAAAATCCTCTCCGAGCCCCTCTATAGCAGACAGCACGCCAAATCCGTTTACCACTTTTACCAAGATTATATGGGCACACAAACTCATGAAATACCCTGTGATTTTGTAATTTTTACATATACTCTGTGATTTTGTAATTTTTCATGTAAGCTTTCTACATTTACCCTGTGATTTTGTAATGTTTCATGTAAGCTTTCTACATATACTTTATGATTTTGTGATATTTCATGTTTTGGTCTGAAATCTAGAATGGATGGGTCAAAAAGCTTTTGCACAGACGGCACAGAACTGTCACCGGATGAGATTGAAATGCTAAGTATGCTGCCGGACAAGCTTCTAATGCTTCCGGATTCTTTAGAACAGTATTTGTTTAATCTAGAATCTTCACAACCCCCCGCTAATTTGGATCTTTTTGAATTAGCTGTAAATCCAAATATTAATTTGTACGATCGTGTGCTAAGCGTAGACAATAAGCCTGTTGTACAATACGGCGGTGTTTTAAATAATCAACTACCAGCATGTACCGACACTGATCCTGACTGCGACAACACAGACCGCCCTGTCGGTGACGATACTTCACAACCATCGACCGGCAACACGACACCCGCATCAGGTAATGCTGACGCTTTACGCGAGACTGACCCTACCACACAGACTCGATTAAGCCATACAGACATTGAGACACTGACTCGAGAAGGCGGGTTCGTTAATGGTGAAGGAATTGAAAATAATCAAAGATATTTGATATTTGAAATCCATTTGCTTTACTGTTGCCCCCCCACCATTTGCTTATCAGAAGGGACATCTGGAAGACAATAGAGAGGCCTTTATGCCACATGTGGGTCACACCTTGCGGGGGAAGTTTGGTTTGAGTTTGGTTTGATTGGTCGGTTTGAAAAGAATACATTTGGTTTCAGTCACATGGTCAAGGAATAGATAAAAGCAGATGGAACTATTGCTCGCGCTCTCTTTTTCCTCTGGCTCTTTTTTCCTCTGGGGTTCTTACTCTCTGGCTCTTGAGGTCATTGGGGCTTCTATTCTTTGCTCTCTTCTTCTCTCTTTCTCTCTCTCTCTCTCTTTCTCTCTCTCTCTCAGGTAACATTTTATTCATGTTGTGTACGATTAATGGTATAAGTTTATCATCTCATACATCCATTTTGAAACTATTTTAAGTGTAACCATAACCAGATTTTGTCATTAAATCCTTTCTATTACAAATACTGTGCTAACTAGTTTTGATTTGGTATTGACTTTGAAGTGCTCCCTATTGCAATACAATATAGTCACATTATAGCAACGCTCTCCCACATATTTTGCTATTGTAACTGCACTTATTTCCGTCGTTGGTATAAGTTGCAGTGGGTGGAAATAGACGAGAAATGTACAGTTTTCTTCCATCTTTCTGATAACGTTTCTTTAAGTCTTCTGGCAACCCTGCAGATTGAACCATCTGCAGGAGTCCACTCTTACAATGGATATCACGTTTTACCACAACCTCGTTTCAATAGCGTGTTGTTGAGAAGGAGCATGAATCTGAGAGAGATAAACTCTACAGATTTGGCCTCTTATCACACTTACTTACACGACATGCTGAGCGAGATGGTCGCCTTTGCTAGAGAAATCGGCCACGATGGCCCCGTGATCAATATGACCATGTCGGCACCAACTCTACAAACACCCATCAGCGGTGTTTTAACACCCGGTAATGATTACGACGTGGATCCGCTTATGGACCAATTTGAACGAGTTTTACAGAGCAACGATCGGTTATTATCGGACAACGTCGTCGAGATAAACGCTACCGTAGCCATGAACAGACAAGGAGGTGGTCGACGTAAACTTACAGATCTGACCGTCGATCAGGTAGTCAAAAGAAAAAAGACCAGTTTATTTTGCCCCATAAATTTTTCAAATAATTTGTGTTTCTCTATTTGTCTCGCTCGTTTTCTTAACCCCCAACTACCCGATAGCGAGTTAGAAAAACTGGCTACCACCATCCAAAACAGCGACATAGCCTTGTTTGAACGGGCGCTAGGCATTAAAATCGTCGTATTTCACAGATCAAATGCCATGGTCTTAGAAATGTACAAAAATTGTGATGAACCCCATCCCAAAACGGTGTTCCTGTATCTGCATAATGATCATTACTACATGATAATGAGTCTGCCCGGGTTCTTAGGTTCAGTCATACGTCTGTCAATTTTGTTACAAGGGTTACACCAACCGCAGAAACTATCGATGTAAGCACGTCTGCAATGTCTGTTTTGACGTTGAATGTCATAGGTTCCCTATAAGAATCATACATTGCCCTGATTATTTGCGTTACTGTAAATCGAGCTATTGCTTCGAAATGCATAAAAAAACCTGCCTCCCGGTCAGGAATACCCCTCCTGTGCTATTATAAAATACTGTAAACTATGCGACAGACGTTACGACGGGTGGCAAGAAAAAAAACACATATGCGCCCCGGACAAATGCGTCCATTGCCGAGAACGTCTGGTGGACGAGGGATTGCACCAATGCTTCATATGACCCCTGGAGCCTAAGGAAATATGTGAGAAATACATTTTCTAAGATTTTGAATCGCGTTACGAAAACGGCAGGCACGTGGCTAATTTTGTTTGCGCAATCACATTCAAAGACAAGACATTTACGGCGGAGGGAACCGACTGCATCGCTAAGCTAATCAACCACTTCAGACAACCCCGATATAATGGCTACTGCTTCATAGCTCATTACGCCTCCATTGACGCCTTTCTAATTCTCGAGTATTTTTGCAAAGCCGTGATTGTGATTGAGATCATAATGCAAGGCTGTAAAATAATTTTCATGTATGACGAATCGTTTGCCCAGCGATATATCGATAGTTATTTGGTATATTCCGACTGGAATTGTACGAATTGATGGACAGACTCGGCGACCGTCTGCTATACTCGGACACAGACAGCGTCGTATTCGTGTCCAGGGACGGGGACTGGGAGCTGCCTCTCGGGGATCATTTGGGTGAGCTGACGAGTGAAACAGACTATGGGGATTTTATTACAGAGTTTTGTTCTAGCGGCCCGAAATCTTACGGCTATCGTACGGCCAAAGGTAAAGTGTGCATGAAAGCTAAGGGCATAACGCTGAATGCTAAAAATTCCCAAGCCATCCGTCTGGAATCCCTGATTGGTCTGGTTGACAGTTATGTGACATCGCACGATAGCACCAAATACATCCTGGCTCACACGGAAAACATTGTGAGGAATAAAAAGGCTCTCACGTTGCACAACAAATCAGTCGTTAAAAGGTTTAAGGTGGTGTAAACGCAGACTTTTGCCCGATTTCACCACGCTTCCTTATGGCTACTGATCAGATGATGTTGATGCACAGAGGGTCGCTGGATGTGTCTGATTTTGATTTCAGACTTCAATTTCCATTTAGTTGCGTTATCAGCGGACCGTTCAATTCTGGAAAGTCTTATTTTGTAAAACTTTTGTTGGAAAAAGGTTTAAATTTAATTTCCAAGAAAATTTAAAACATTGTTTGGTTGTATGATTGTTGACAGCCTTTGTACGATGATGTACTTAATTGTATGACATTAAATTTGTGCAAGGAATACCAGAGAGTCTGAATGATGATGATTTGCTACCTGTCACTAAACCAAATCTTCTCATCGTAGATGATTTGATGCAGCACGCTAGCGCTAATTTGGAGCTTCAAAGGGTTTTTACGCAGTACGTGCACCACCGTAATCTCAGCGCTATTTTATATAGTGCAAAATTTATTTGTACAGGGTAAATCCAGGCGAACCATCAGCTTAAACGCCAATTATATGATTCTGTTTAAAAATCCTCGGGATGTCAATCAAGTAGCGATGCTGGGACGCCAAATGTACCCCAGAAACACAAAATACTTTATGTAGTGTTATCACGATGCGGTCAACCAACCTTTTGGTTACATAATGATAGACTATAAAGCAAAAACTCCTGAGCAGTATCGCCTCAGAACAGGATTGCTTTCCGAACGTCAAGTGGTTTATATCCCGAAAAAAAAAAAAGTGAACGTGATAAAATCACCATGTCTGCCAGACTTTGTAAGCATCTGCTGGTGTTGAAACTGCTACATAAATCAACTCCTAAACAACGATGTCTTATTTTGCAATTGGCGTCCGACTAATTCATTTTACCGCTCCTGAGCGTCGCTGTACCCTTTCTTTCGAGCTTGATAGCAAATAGATAGGATGGAGTATGCCGAGAAGATGTATTTAGTCCCGCACCACCAATTGGATAGGGTGAAAACTGAAAATGCTCGTGAGAATATTCAACAGAGCGTGGAAAACTATTTGGATGCCGCCATGAGAAATATTTTACTTCGCGCTGATTTGAACACGTACGAAAAAGCAAAACTTTACACAAATACCCTGAGCAAGTTTTTGACCATCGTTAAACAAGGCGATCGTGAGAGAGGTGTTTTAACGCTTTCGTTACCCGATCCCGCTCATAAAGATGAACTACCGACCGTGGCTAGCGTTGAAGACGATGGTGCTGCTGAGGAGCATGTGGTGGACGAAGTTTTGAAGAATGTACCTTCGAGAAGTGTGAAAAACAGCAGATACATATTAGACAAGATGTCTAAAGCTAAACGACTAAGCGCGTGGAACGAATCAGGGGAGTTTGTGTTCAGGGGTAAAGCCGTACCAGGTTCACACATGGTCGATTTGTTAAAAAATGTTACGGCCCCGCAAAAGGTTCGGGATGACCGGAGACCTCTAGGATGGCCGGAGTTTCTACGTGCCTTTGCCGAATTAAACATCCCTTTTTCTACAGTGCCGAATCAACAGGTCAGGAGCGCAATTAAATCTCTAAAGAGTAAACCAGACACCCCCAGCCCAGCCCTTGTTAGACCTTCTAAAAGAGCACGAAAATATTCACACTCCGTGTTTCCAGAGTCCGAAGACTCAGTGTTTAAATCCCTGACCATCGATCGAAGACAATGGTTGGAATTTTAACGAATCCTTCTATTGTGTGTGTGTGTGTGTGTGTGTGTGTGTGTGTGTGTGTGTGTGTGTGTGTGTGTGTGTGTGTGTGTGTGTGTGTATTAATATGTATCTTATGATTAAATAAAAAAAGACGATAAAAAATATAATGGTTTTAAGATTTTTATTTATATGTCAAACATGTTTGCACACAGTGAACGCAGGAAAACATTTTATCATTACAAACATACGGGCTTAATCTCTTCACAAATAGGGACACCATTTTATCATTTTTAATATAATCATCGGTGTATAGATTCATCACATGGTTATAGTCGTATCCTCGGGCTAAATGATATAGAAAAAACACACTGTGCTGACCGCAGGTACCCGAAGAATAATCCTGGACTCATCTGTCGGAATATAATACGTTGACGTCGTTATCCGCTAGAAAGTTATTGATGGTGATTGGAAAGCGGTGGCTTTTGGGTAGATTGCCGAAGCTGTCGAAAAAACAAGTGGGTCCTTCTTCGCATAAATAAACGGCGATCCAATGCTCCCCCGGTAACCGCGAAGCGTGGGTGTTAATGATCGCCATCGACGGTAAGATCCTTAGGGTTTTTTTGGGTAGTTGATCGCTCGGTAGAACGCAGAGAAAATGAGTCCTGCATGTAATTTTATCCATGATAGCCGTGAGTTGCAGCGTTTTCATCTAAATAGTAGTCTATCAGTACTTGACGGTGGTTAGACACTTCAACGATGGAGTCAAATACTGCGTAAAGGATGAAATTAATGGTATTCGGCAGCAGTTGTCTGAAACGAGCTTCGACTCTGATATTGCCGGACTTGAGGAGGGAAATATGTTGACCGCAATCTTCGTTGGGTGAGGTTAAATGCGTAAAGTGTGTATCCGTTCAGGAAATCATTCCTGCCGATACAGAGCGGTTGGTCTTTAAGGTGTCTCCCGGTTGCCATCACCAACTGATAATATTCCCGTACTGCCGAACCAGCTTCGAAATTAGGTTGTAGAGGCTTTGAGGGGTACTGTACACCGTCGATGTAAACCGGCAAGAATTCCAAATCAAAATTTTTTATGTAGGAGCCGGTGAATGCGTCGTTGTCTACCATAGCGATGATGATAGACTTTGGTAGCTTTCCTAAAAACAGATTTTCTTGATTAAAAACGCGAGAGCCGGCCGGTATGGAGAGCGATTTTAGACTGACCCTATCGATGGGGTACTTGGCCATGTCGAGAGTAACGCCTGGGCGTGAGCCAGTTTCACCGGCGGTGATACAGTAACTTTCTTGACAAATAGGGATGCCGCCACTATATTTAATTTGTAAGCCACATCGTCGGACCTCATCAGACAGAATTAATCTTTTGTTCTAATAAGTGGTATCTTAATATCAACCCCATTCATCAAAAGTTTCTCCTGGAAGAATATATCGCTGTGTATGGGTATGAGCAGTTCCACCTCCTTGCTTTCGCTGGTGTAGCCCGATCTCTTCAACAGCCCCGCGTTATGGCCTGTGGGGTCATGGACATCCATATGACCTGCCGTGTCCTTGTGAAACAGGCCGGAGGCAAAAATAGATTCCAGCGTATCTTTACCGTAGTTGATCAGACTCTCGATGATGCAACGATAAGGATAGGTGTTCGAACTTTGAGATATCAGGCGATCGCCTAGGGTCACGTCGACTTGTGAAAATATAGTGGCTCCGGGGTAGTTGATCAGACCTACCTTCGCAGGATGTGCAATCACGTCCCCGTTAGGTTTCGTGATTTTCACCCGTAGATAGAGCATTGTGTTATTGAGATCCATATAATCAACGCCATTGCCTGCGATGAAAAATTCCAATGGAGCAGAGTCCGATATGGCCAATAAAGGGGCTACTTCTAAATAGCCGTTTTTCTCAATAACGGTCTGTGTCAGCGGGACCGTAAATAAGTCCAACTCGGACTTGAGGCATTCCCCCAACATACAATGCAGTAACGGCATGTTAGAATATGGATTTTGTGGCTCTCTTGGTCAACACGTTTCGACTAACAGACTTCTTACGCTTTCTACGTACGAGTGAGTGCTTGTTTGATGTTTTCTTCTTCTGCGCTATCCATTGACCACGCCTCCTCACACCCGGTGGTTTAGACAACCTCTTACGGGCCATGACCATCAGCCCGGACCTGTCAAGCTTTATCGTTATGTGAACGCGTCAATACGTTTGAGACAACGTCGGATACTATATTTTTAGCCGCCGATTTTAGGTGAGGTTTCGCGATGCTAAATCCTCTTTTTAACAGAGGTATGGCCATCCTGAACAGACCTCTGAAAAGACCCCCTAACCCTGCACTATACATAACCCCGCCTCCCGGGGTTGTTGTAGGTCCCAATATCTGGCAAATAAAAACATTTAATGCCATTTGTCATCTTGTCGAGTCACAATTTAGCATTAAGCTTTGTATCAGTAGAAACCCGGTAGTATATTCAAATTATTGTACTTGTCCCCCTCATATCCCCTTGAGATGAGAATTATGCATTTTATTTCTGGAAAAAATCCTCCAATGACGCAAATATCATCAATTTGCATCGTTGGAGGATTTTTGGCCAGAGCCTAGAGACTACAGGAGCTAGACTCCTGCTGCGTCTGTGACTTTCGTTCGGCTCACTCGCACTTTATTGAAAAGACACGTTCAGTTTTTCATTGTAATGTCTATTCTCTAACTGAACGAAATGGTGAAATGGTGTGAATATCAAATACCGTGGTTTTGGGAGTGGCCTCGTAGGGCAGCAAAGCAAGTGCATTCTGGGAGTTGTTGTCTTTCATCCACATGAGACAATTTTTTTTTTCTTTTTTCCTTAGTCTAGAAGGCACCAAATTTCACATTTCTACTAGATAAATGACACAGTTTAAATACACATTCATCTTTCCCAGCACTGAAGTGCCCCTTTAAGTTCTGCGTTATGTTCCACAAATATGTACTTCACGAAAGACATAATGTTACTGTAGTTCTGTCTGAAGTTAAAGCATACCACAAAGGTAAACGCATTCTTGTTGTTCATTTTTAGTTGTAAGACTATCGTACAGTATCAGTGAATGACACATTTTGTCTGTGGTGTGTGCAGTAATGTGTGTGTAATGCCTGCTAATTACATTGTTTATTCCGATTATATTGGGCACTTTTTGTACTTAAATTGACATTTGAAAATGATGCATGTGTTTTTCCATGGGTTAAAATCATTAGTTAATTTCGTGATTTTGACAGTTTCCACTTTTTAGTCATACATGACTGTATTTGAATGCCCTGTTTTGATCCATTTTCCTGGGAACTGTATTATTTTTTATTTTATTTTGACATCATTATTTTGTTTTAAGGAGATAAATGGTGCTAACAAACCTTGATTGAAATGGCAATAAAATTATATCACATTATTTTGGCAGTTCAAATTTTGGGCGGTTTTTTTCTTGGATTGGGCGGGTTTTAGTGAGCTTTTGGGCTGGAAATCGTCGACCCAATCTGGCAACACTGTCTGAAATTTAAGCGGGAGCACTAAAAGAAAATTAAAAAGAGAAAAGGAATTGAAATTAGTCAACATTTTGAAACGTATTCCAAAAATAGCCATAATTTCACATTATAGCATTTTAGAAATAATCTCAGTTTTTTTAAGTTAAGGCTTCCCTAGCTGTCTGCTTTATTTCACTGTTGCAGTCTAAATATTATTGATTGGCTATATTGAAACATTTAATAATTACTCTGTAGCCACCAAGTTCTGTGAAAGATTCATTGTAAAAAGTTATGTTAAACATTTGTGCATCTATTCTGTCTCTTGAATGCACTTTATGCTGAGGCTATTACATAAATCTCCACTGAGCATTGCAGAAGCCTAATTTGTTATAGGTATAGGCTATATGCTCTTGGTGATAGCGACTTTGCGATGGTTGCTTTGGGGCAGGGGCAGGGGCAGGGGCAGTGAGGGGCCCTTGAGTCTTGTTGCCCAGGGCACAGGAAATTGTTAATCCGGCCCTGCCAAAATGGGAAGTGATTTTGAAATGGATTCTGATACTGAAGTTCTGAAGTTAAAAAGATTAATGTGGAGATGCCTGTGAACTGGAAAAGTAAAATAAATAAACAACCAATTGACAACCCGTCTGATGATTATGTGGACATCATGCCAACAAAATCAAGTCCCTCAAGAACACAGACCATGCCCCGTGACAGGTATCACTGGCTGATAAAAGATTTTATCAGTCCCAACACTGATTTTTCAGGTCATATCACTAATGATGCCGAGCTTAATACACCACTAGAGAATTTCTGAAAGTTTGTGTCGGAAGATATGAAGAAAATAGAGGATGCCACAGACACTGTGGTAAAGACTACACCAACACACTTTGCAGCAAGTGCAATGTCCACCTCTGCTTCTCTGAGGACAAGAACTGCCTTTGGGACTATCATAACTGAATATGGCTATGAGCATAGCTAAATTACATAAATCCCCAAGTTTTCATTCAGTTCATCATGTTTTATAAATACAGTCTAAACATATTTTTATAAATAATTTTTCATAAAAATATGACGTCCAATTATTAATGTTGTGTGATTATTAGTTTATACATATGCTACTAATATAATCATTACACCCTGCAAATGAACCCTTAGATGTTCTCTACATTTATTCAGACAGTGAGTGAAATCACTGAAATTCTGCTACCCAACAGGCCCAACGTTGCAATATTACAACATTCCCCTAAAAACGTGTGTGGTGAACATCAGTTAGGATGGCATTCCAGAGACCAGTTTATGGCAAGGCCCCTCTCTAACTACCAGTGTGGAGGAAGATGTGCCACACTGTGATTGGACCCTTGGTGAATGAACATAATCAAATGTTCAATAACATCTGATAAGATGCCAAGACAACTGCCAGACACCTCTTACTGGGCAGCAAGGGGGACCTTCTGCATCCACCACCACCAAGGAGAGGACTCTCATTGGTCTAAAAGTTGACTTTAACCACCAAACTCATTCCTAAGGTTTAGGCAAGAGCTGCCATAAAAACTCCTTCAGGACCTCCTGGATGCAGCAGCAAAAGAGAGACCACAGAAATCTATCTAAATCCATTCATACACATGTTTGGAGGCCTTAAATGTATATAAACTGCAACTCTTCCACTTCATCTTCACACAAAGCACTGTTTATGTTAATGGTCATTGACTGTAAACGCAACAGTCCACGGGACAGATACATTAACAGATAAACAAATGCACGGACGATGACTTAACCGTTTCTTATCATGTTTGGTCTCTATCTGTTCCATATGATGCCTTTTATATTTTAAAAGAGGTTTGGTAAAGAAATAATGCATGGGTAAAACATTAAAGACATTGTCTTGACATGCCACTTTATGCTATGCAAATGAGTTCCACACTAGGGTGGGCAACATCGGGGCTACTTCGGACATCAGTGGCCAATCACACTCCAGGATCGGAAAGGCACCGGATTTCAATCTCCTCCTCATCAGAAAGTGATAAATATGTCCCCCGGGTAGACACACCCTTGTTCTGCGTTTCTAACCCGACGGGGAAGGAGACACTAACAGACACATCACGTCCTGAGTTTCTGACCTGACGAGGAAAGAGACTACAAGACGGTTGAGGTTAAGCTTTTGCGAGCAAAACCTTTTATATTGCTTTTGGCTGTACTCTAGCTGCAAGAAGGGCTCTCTCACTGAGAGATCTTATCTGACCCTTTTGACTCCTCCAGCAGCACAGCCCAGTCCACCAAGGACCTCTGAATCGGCAGACATTGCCTGTCCCACATGGCTCCTTAGAGACTCAGCCAGCCTGCAACGGACCCTGTGAAGGTTTAACTGACCCAGCTGCCTGGTCCATTTCCTAAGGACCCTCTCGGCGCAACCAAAGTTCTGCATCCTTCAGCCCAGCGTGGCAACGACTACTGGATCGCATCTTTGCGCCTCCCCACTGCACGCTACCCGCATAACCAGTGGAAGACGTCTCTACTGCCAGACCGATCACCCGACTGTGTGGAACGTAAATATAAACTTACCAAACCTCTGTCTAGAGACCTTGGCATTAGTTTATACATGCAGCATATGTTTTTCTAACCTGCTTAGATAACAGTTACCGGAGCTCAGCTTGTTACAAATAATAGGTTTATTATTTGTTTAATGATAAATAAGCATTTATTTATCACCATTTGCTAGAACCATTAGGTGGTTTCCATAGGAAGCATTCCCATTCGATTCTCTTCCATTGCTACATTCTGTTCAACAGCATTGCATTTATCCATTTTGTGTTCACATAATTTAGCAGTTTTATTGTTTCATTCATTACTTTTATTTTTGTTTATTAGTTTACTATCCTTTAGAAGAGTATATTCATTACTAGCATTATTAATCATTGAAGTATTTACTCTTGCATATCTATTGTTAATAAACTTAATTCATTTTATTACACTGTGTCTCCATTGTGTTGATGATCAAAGACTCTACTAGTTATCCAGACTCACAAATCCTTCAGATAAATCAGCTGACCAACTCCCTCTAATTTACATTAATTCTGAATTATTGAACCGCTCCTTTGGGAGTGTTCTTATATTGTTAAGATAGTATTCTTAGCTGGTGCCCCGTATCAAAAAGGGGGAGGGGTCATCTGATACACTCACAACCACACCTTAAGTGACACGTGATCTAAAAATCACTGACGTCATCTGTGAATTGAGTAATAATCACTACACGTACTAAAATGTCGAAAATGTAAAAAAAAACATTTATTTCTGCATTAGAGGCCTCCTACAACAACATGTATAAGGTGGAACATTTTTTTACAGGTTTTTTTCTATATTTGGGTCTTTCAGGGTTTACACATAGATATGCTTATAAATCAAGAACAAAGCATTTACAGCTGTATTTATAAAGTGCTTTCTAATGTCTATTAATGCTTGATAAATGATGAATTGACTATTTTCTAATGCTTAAAAAATGATTCATAGTGTGCATAATTATTATAAAGTGTTATCCGTAGTGCAAATCTAAAGAAAGTTGTATACAACATGTAAGGATATGATTAGAATAGTTATAAGAAACATAAAAATATAAAATAGCGTAAATATAAAAAAACGTTAAAGAAACTATGTTGGGTCCTGCTTGAACCGACATATCTTAAAATATGTCAGTGCCATTATTTTGTCTCAAGATGCACACTAGTAATGTGTTTTTCTAGTGTACATTTATAAAAGCTACTTAAATGCCCTAACTGAACTAAGGCCTAATTCTGGTTTAGGCTAAGCCCTGTCTGTGAAACCGGGGCCATAGTGAGCCAATGTAGAAATAATGTCATCATCCTTATATCACATTACGACTAATGTTGGGTAATATTAAGAAGTGACTGTAAATATAATGGTGTTCACATGATATGACAGAATGGCTCATTATTTCACTACTATTGTGTTCTGAGATATTGGGATTTAATTGATAAAACACTTTTTATACAAAACGTCTAACTTCCTTTTGAAATATCAGCTCACTCTCAAGGTCTATGTCAGCTTACACAGATTCACTGAGGCGTCAGGCAGAAGAATAAACCCTGTATATAAGGGGCCTTTGAATTGAGTGTGGTACGTGTGCAGGTGACTGTGTTTGTCATTACAAATACTGTAATATGACAGACTTCCATGTTCCATGTCCACATAAACTCCAACTCTTTTGGACTGAGCAATCACTGGGAATTTACAAGTAATCTCATTATTCTGCCAGAGTTTCGATTTGCCATCCTGACAGAGGAGAGCAGGGAAAGGATTATTAACTCCCATTATATTCTCTTTTCTATCTGAGGTCTTATAGGCCACACCCACACCAACTCCACCCTCACACTCCACCTCAAAGTAACAGCGACCAGTCAGTGCCTCTGTGCACATGGCCTGCGGATACAGTTTGAATCTTTCTGGATGATCAGGATATTTTTGCTCCTCTGTAGTTTTTAATATTTTCTGGTTTCCTTCGGAGAGTTTCAGACGTGGATGTACTGTGTTTAGATCCACTGTGAGCTGACAGGCATCTGCAAAAACAGGGCATTTGTTGTCATTGGTTAGTGGCTAGTAGTGACTAACTTTAATACCATATCAAATGAGAAAGAAAAAAAAACATAGTTTGGGACTTGATTTTATTAAGCATTTGTTTATTGCATTGTGAAAAGTGACCAGTCAGTGTTTTACTAGAATGGAGGCAGATCTGAATGCTTCTAGCATTGTGGCCATACATATGTCATTAACATTAGTGAGTCATATCAAGAAATATAGCATATTTTGAGTAAAGTGTATAACAATAAATTACAAAATGAATCTTTCACTATAAAACCATTGACAACATGCATTGAGAATTTGTTTTTTTATTTCATGCCGACTTCAAAACACGGCATTGAAATGTCTTTATTTTGAACCTTATCTCTAGTTTAAATGGCTGATTTCTAAGTATATCTTGATTTTCTGTTGTTTTATGCTCTTAGCAGCTAATACACAAAACACTGTGATCTCAATAATCATTGTCAACCTTGTTTCAACCTATATTTAGTTTTGTTTAGACATGTTAAAGGTCCCGTTCTTCGTGATCCCATTGTTCAAACTTTAGTTAGTGTGTAATGTTGCTGTTAGAGTATAAATAATACCTGTAAAATTATAAAGCTCAAAGTTCAATGCCAAGCGAGATATTTCTTTTAACAGAAGTTCCCTTTTAAAGCCTACAGCGAACGGCAGGCTTGGACTACATCCTGGTACTTCCTTCATTCATTACGTCAGTAGAACAGTAGAACAGACTAACCTCCGCCCACAAGAATACACGAAAAAGGGGGCGTGGTCTTGTTGCTGTCCCACGTGGAGAAGAGGAAGTGTCACGTGGAGAAAAGGAATTGTTGCGTTTGACTGTGTTTGTCGCCATGTCGTCAAGACGCTGTTATTTTCATCCCGGAGTCAAATCACCTTTGTTTGGCTTTCCCAGGGACGCTGTAGAGATCATTAAGCGCATACATCTCCCGTTAAGAGGCGTGACCTTTCCGTGCAAGTTACGTGCGCTAAGCTGCTGTCGAATCACAACAAAGGAACCGTGCCACGTTCGCTAAGCTGGCACAATTAGAACAATTAGAACAAGGAAGTCATCAGCCATTTTTAGGACAGTGAAAACAGCGGTATACAGATAAGTAAATTGTGTGAAAAATACTGTTTTTTTACACGCGAAACATGAACACATGTTATATTGCACACTGTAAACACAATCAAAGCTTAAAAAAAAAACACGAAGAACGGGACCTTTAATCAACTTTCATTCGAATATTAGTTGTGCATTAGTAGACTGTTAGGGGTAGGGTTAGAGTTAGTAGAATAAGTTGGCATGCATTTACAAAGTGACTTATAGTCAGTAAAATGTCTGTTAGGGGACCATCACAATAAAGTGTTAGCAGATATTAGGTAGTCTGATAATACTTTATTAATACTCTAATGAGAGTTAGTTGACATGTAGGTGCAACATAGTCAACAATATCTAAAGGGAAATACTAAAATAAAGTGTTACCCAATTTGGTGTTTTTGCATAAGATACCTACATTTTCTCAGACCTGGTTTAAATCGACACTCTCCTCCTTTATCAACACTGGGGGAATATAAAAACACTGATATTTAAAATATGAGCAAGTGATCAAAGAGCAGGATTTGAAAAACAAAGGCTTTTAGTATTGTAGAATCTTATCCATGAAGGCAATGAGCAGAAAAAAGTTTGATTCCTTCATGTAATGTAACAAATAATAGCAAAATAAGCACATACTTTAGTTTCTCCAGTTTACAGTTTGGATCCTCTTTTTTAGCAGAGAGCAGTTTCACCCCCATTTCCCCAGGGTGGTTGTAGCTCAGATCCAGTTCTCTCAGATGACCAGCATTTGAGTTAAGGGCTGAGGCCAGTGAACTGAAGCCCTCCTCTGTGATCATACACCCCGACAGTCTGCAGGTAATATTACAAAAAATAGTGTTTCTAGAGCAACTGACTCAAACATTATAAACATATACTCAAATTAACCAAGGAAATTTGAGATCACAGACAGTCGCAGACAGAAAAAAATGAGCAAAAGTATGGTATATACATTTTCATGAAGATACTTTGGTGAGTGGCATTTGGCTGTCCGTTCACCGCCATAACGCTAGGGTGTTTTGAGTGTGTTTTATTCCCTTACTGTTTCTTGAGTGTTCTCGAGGATTGTTATATTGATAGGGTGTTCTGGGTAATTTCTATGTGTTTACAGTCTTACGTGAAAAGAGTATACCCTTAATTCAAGTTTATGTAATTAAAGTTATGTTCGGGTCTCTAGATATGGCTTGGCCACCTCCTTCAATGTAAGACTATGAGACTTGTCTATGTGGTTTACGTCTCTGCCTGTTTCATTGTAAGTCAGGTCGTTTAGAAACCGCATACCTTTAATCAACAAGATGTATCATTTGTTCACAGATATAAGTTATGCTTAGCAGACACAGCAACAAATCACAAAACTCACAGTTCGAATCATATTGCGTTTTTTGAGTCGGTTTTTAGGTACGGTTAATCATTTATATTTTTTGGATCAGCAAGAAAAAAATATTACTTAAACCACAGCAAAAACTACTGTCCTAACTAATAAAGTTCAAACATTATTAAAAAAAAGTGAATAGTCAGTAAAAAAAGGCTGTTCTTTCTCAGCTGTTTACATTCACTTAAATGTGCAGTATGTAATATTGACAATAGCTGTTGAATAGCTGTTGAAATAGGTACTGCAGTCCAAATGTAAAATATTGGAGAGAGTTGTTTCCCCCACCCCCTCCTCCTCAGACTCGACTCTCTTGCCGGTTGCCAGATTGAGGACACACAACAGGAGCGAGCACCATTGACAGTGCTCTCTGCACTGGCTACTGTTTGCTGCTTGTTTCAAGTTCAAGAAATTAGCGATTGCCTACAGGATAGCCCCGGGCTCCACAGCCTCCTACCTCCATTCTCTCTTATGAGTCTACATCCCCCCATGCAGTCTGTAAGTGAGTGGCACCTCGCGGTACCATCAGAGAGAGGCACAAAATGTTGTGTCATCATAGTTACACTTACCCCAGTCTTTCTAATCTACACTGTGGATTCTGTAGTCCTGATGAAAGGTTCTTTACTCCTGAATCCTGCAGATCATTGCTTTTCAGCTCCAGCTCCTTCAGGTGTGAGTAAGATAATTTCAGAACTGATGCTAGATGTCCACAGCTTGCCTCTGAGAGACCACATCGCTTTAACCTGTAGAAAGAGGTTCATTACATCACATACCAAATTAGCCAATGACAAATCGGAACCCTCTAACAAATACAAAAGACAATACTTACTTGAGTTTCTGAAGTTTACAGTTTTGACTAATAAGTCCAGTGCAGAGTTTTTCTACTCCATCCTCACTTATTTTATTGTAGCTCAGATCCAGTTCTGTCAGGGATGAATGTTTTGATTCGAGAGCTGAGGCCAAATTTTTACAGGATTCTGATGATAAATTACAGCCAGAAAGCCTGAGAAACAGACACAAAAGAGTAGACACCACAACTAATTAATGAGTAATAACGATCTACTCACATGTCTCCACTCTCTATTCTAGTTGGTGAAATAATTGCATTGAAACTATGGGGAATATTTTTTCAATATTTTTTCTAATAATAATTATGATGATGATGTTTTACAAATGTTACAATTACAGGTTATCTCTCTGATACTAGTGTAAGGCAAAACAAAATAACTAAGTGACTCTGTCACATTGGGCTAGGCAAACAAAGATGAAGGATCAGGGAGAGGTAGATCTTAACATTATTAATAGGCAAAACAAAGATGATAACAAGAACTGTAATCACAGGTGTACAAAAATGTAACTGCTTTGGCTTTAACTCAAATAAAATACAGTGCAAAGAACTAAACTCAGGGCTTAAATACACAAGGTTGGTAACCATAACAACAAATGATGAGTGTGAACATGGGGAACAAAGGAAACAGGAACAGAACACAGAAAAATGAAGTGATACAAACTGAAAGTCCATGAATATAAACATAAACCTGACAAAATCTCTATCACACCGTCCTTCGGATGAGACTTTGAACCGACATCCTAAATCTCTGTGGTCATTAAAGGGGCCATGAATTTAGAAATCAAAATTTCCTTGGGCTTTTGACATATAAGAGGTCATCATACTATATACCAATATCCTGTAAGTTTCAGAACTTAAAACTTCCTAGTTAGTCCATAAAACAGCTTTTAATGAAACCAAGCCCAGAGAATGACTAGTTTTGGAATGTGCCTAATTATGACATCATCGATAGGTGAAAGAAAGCCTTCGTGGAAGAAGATCAATACTTACTTCAACATCGTTACCGCTGTTGCCCCACCCACTGATTAATGCATGACAAGTAATAGGTAAAAAACATACAGTATGTGATGCTAACACTGGATTGAGCAACTAAGTGATAAATATGCCTTTGAATGCCTTGATTTATGTTGAAGGGATTTACAATCACAATGAACATAGATGCATATAATGCAATGAATTTATCCAGGCTATGTTTCTAATTATTAATTTATGTTACTGTTTATGTGTACTGTATATTTGGTGTCTGAGATGTGATTAACAGTGTTTGCCTTTCCTACACAGAATAACTATCAACTTGTTTTGTAGTTAAGTAATGGATCATTACACTACTCGCCAGGCTGCAATTTTGACAAGGAAAAAGGGGGTAACGCTTTAGATTACAGCCAGGAAAGTACTGGGTAAGTAAAACATATTTACAGTGTAACTTTCATTATTAGTAACGTCTCGGTTACGTATGTAACCCTCGTTCCCTGAGGAGGGAACGGAGACGTACGTTAGTGACTAACGAATGGGGGTTTCGCTTAGAAGCCTATCATCTTCGAGAATTCAACAGCGCCCAATGGCAGTGCCAATGCCATGGGCATGCGGAATTTGCATGCGTAACTCCGCCCCACCCTGTGGGTATATAAGGAAGTACGCTGGCAACATCGCATTATGTTACTGCTGCAGGAGCCAAGACTGAACTCCGCATACCAGCAACACAGCTGACGTGGCAAAGGAAACGTACGTCTCCGTTCCCTCCTCAGGGAACGAGGGTTACATACGTAACCGAGACGTTCCCTTTCGTTCAGTCACTACGACGTACGTTAGTGACTAACGAATGGGGGTTCCAATACAACAACGCCACTCAGCTGTCATCCAGTGCCCTGCGTAAGTGTGAGTACCCTGTCGTAAGACTAGTACGGACGAAGGACTCCCACTTATCACAGGATTACCAAGGTACACTGGGAAGCATATCCCAGTGAGGGAATGCCAAGATGCCTACCCGTAGGGAGGACTTAAGAATACACATATGACCCGCTAAGGGCTGCATATGGAAGATCTCTAGGGTACCAGCCAGAGGGTGGATTTTTAACCCTAGGGGTGGCAGGGACTTGCCAAGGGAAAGACACCTGCTCGCTGAGGAGGCTTACGGTGGGAATACACGTGTGGGGGTCGCCGGAGGGGAACCATGCACACGGAACACCTGGCCGGACATGAGGGTCTGGGCTCGAAAGGGCAGACTGAACTGATGTCGGCGTCAGCAGTGCTGGAGGAGCTCAGGGCTCTCGGGGAGCTCACCTGAGGAAAATATCGCACGTATCCAGTCCTTGGAGTGGAATGGCGAGCAAGCGAAGACACCTGAGCCTGGCCCATTACCGGCCACCCGTAGGGGCGAGTACATAGTCGGACACTGGCTCCACTCGGAGATTGTAGAATCTGGCGAATGTGTTGGGTGTCGCCCAGCCTGCAGCTCTGCAGATGTCTGTTAGCGAGGCGCCATGCGCTAAAGCCCAAGAGGAGGCCACACTCCGTGTGGAGTGTGCCCTAACCCCAAGGGGACATGGTCGACCTTGCTGCTGGTAAGCCAAAACAATAGTGTCCACTATCCAGTGAGACAACCTCTGTTTCGAGAGAGCACTTCCCTTCCGCTCTCCACCATAACAGACAAAGAGCTGGTCTGAGGTCCTGAAACATCGCGTACTGTCTACATAGGCGCGGAGAGCGCGTACTGGACAGAGCAATGCCAAGGCTGGGTCTGCCTCCTCCAAAGGCAGCGCTTGCAGGTTCACCACCTGGCTTCTTGAACGGAGTGGTGGGAACCTTGGGCACATATCCGGGCCGGGGTCTCAGGATCACGTGAGAGTTAGCCGGCCCGAACTCAAGGCACGCTTCGTCAACCGAAAATGCTTGCAGGTCCCCGACCCTCTTAAGAGAGGCCAATGCGGTCAGCAGAGCCGTCTTTATAGACAAGAACTTAATCTCAACCGACCGCAAAGGCTCAAGGGAGGCCTCTGCAGAGCACTTAAGACTACTGAGAGGTCCCAAGAGGGAACGAGAGGAGAGCGAGGATGATTCAGTCTCCTCGCCCCCCTCAGGAACCTGATGATCAGGTCGTGCTGACTTACCTTTTTGTCTCCCAGGAGATCGTGGTAGGCAGATATTGCGGCCACATACACTTTAAGGGTGGAAGGAGACAGCCTTCTTTCCACCCCCTCCTGGAGAAACGATAGCACGGACCCAATCGGGCATTTCCAGGGGTCTTCCTGGCGGGAAGAGCACCATGTGACGAAGAGGTTCCACTTCAACGCATAGAGGTGTCGTGTAGACTCTGCTCTAGCGGAAGTGATGGTAGCGACCACAGCAGGTGGAAGGCTACTCAAACCTGCCGCGTCCCGTCCAGAAGCCACACGTGGAGCTTCCAGAACACTGGACGCGGGTGCCAAAGGGTGCCCCGTCTCTGAGTGAGAAGGTCTTGACTCAGAGGAATAGGCCAGGGAGGGGCTGTCGCAAGGAGTAGCAGTTCTGAGAACCAGGCCTGGCCTTGCCAACGGGGCGACCAACATGACCTGCTCCTTGTCCTCCCTGATCTTGCACAGTACCTGTGCGAGAAGGCTCACTGGGGGAACGCATACTTGCGTAGCCCCGACGGCCAGCTGTGCGCCAGTGCATCCGTGCTGACCATAGGTCAGGGAATAATACAGGGAGCAATGGGAAGAGTCCTGGGAGGCAACAGGTCTACCTGTGCGTCGCCGAACCGTTCCCATATCAGCTAGACCGTCTGGGGATGGAGTCTCCATTCTCCAGGAAGTGGCTGAAGCCGTGAGCTCGTCGGCTGCACGGTTCAGGACTCCCGGGATGTGGACAGCATGAAGGGACCTCAGATGCTTCTGACTCCATAAAACGAGATGGCGGGCGAGTTGAGACATACGGCGGGAGCGTAGACCGCCCTGGTGGTTGATGTACGCTACTACGGCCGTGTTGTCTGTCCTGACTAGCACATGTTGACCCTTCAGCAACGCTCGGAAGCGGTGCAGGGCGAACCATACTGCCAGTAACTCGAGGCAATTGACATGCAGAAGGCGCTGGGGTCCTGTCCAGGAGCCCGCGGCTGCTTGTCCATTGCACATGGCACCCCAGCCCGTGGATGATGCATCTGTTGATACAACAAGATGCCTGGAAACTCGTTCTAAGGACACACCGGTCCGTAGAAACTTGAGGTTCGACCACGGGGTGAGAGTCTGTAAGCAGGCCCGAGTCACTTGTACCCGGAGCGTGCCAGACTGCCATGCCCATCTCGGGACTCGATCGCGTAGCCAGTGCTGAAGCGGTCTCATATGTAGCAATCCGAGCGGCGTCACCGCGGCTGCAGATGCCATATGCCCCAGGAGCCTCTGAAATAGCTTCAGTGGGACCGCATTCTCGCCCTCGATTTGACAAAGGCCAGTCAGCAGAGACTGTGTGCGCGCTCGCTGGTAAGCAGCACGCACCTGCGACCGAGTTGGAAACCACACTGAGAAAGGAGATCCTCTGCACGGGGCAGAGTCGCTCTTCTCCCAGTCGACCTGAAGGCCCAGACGGGCTAAGTGCTGGAGCACTTGGACTCTGTGTCCGCAGACCTGCTTCGAGAGTGACCCAGTATGAGCCAGTCATCGAAGTAGTTCAGGATGCGAACCCCGTGCTGCCGAGTGGCGCAAGGGCTGCCTCGAAGACTACGTAGAGTCACGAGGGGACAGAGCCGCCCGAATGGGGGGACTGCGTACTGAATGTCCGCCCCTCGAAGCAAACCGTAGGAACGGTCCGCGTCGAGGAAGGAGACATGAAGTAAGCGTCCTTCAGGTCGATCGCTGCAACCAATCTACCGGACGAACGTGTCCAAAGAGGCGTTCGCTACCGACATCCTGAACGGAAGCCTGAGAAGGATCGGTTCAAGACGGGCAGATCCAGGATTGGCCATAACCCACCGGTTTCCTAGGGTACAATGAAGCAAGGGCTGAGAAGCCGGACTTCACTTCGGCTGGAGGGACAGGCTCGATCGCACCCTTCGCCAGTAGGGTGACAACCTCCGCACGCATGACAGGGGATAGGCCCCATCATAGCGGGCGGCCTCCCCAGAGCGGGGAGGAACCTGCGCGAACTGAATCGCGTAGCCGCGCCTGATGGTCTTCGTGACCCAGCGGAACAGTCCCGGAAGCTGAAGCCAGACTCCCAGGAACTGCACCAGCGGGGTCATTCGGACCACAGACGTACCCAGGGTGGGGCAGCGAGGCAGCGTTACCGGCCCGGACATGGGAGGCTGTTGGGCGTCCCGGTGCGGGGGCACGGTTAACTGCTGCGTCCTGACAGAGGAGACCAGGGAAGGACGCACGTTCCACTGGGGTCTGCTCTGAGAGGAGGCTGGCGAGAGAGAGGGACGAGAGTGGCGCGGCCCGGAGGCGGCACACACTGCCATCACCGGTCTCTGGATCCTCAGAGACAGGAACATGAGTTCTTTCCAAGCGCTGCTAGCCCGGGGGCCAGCAGCGGAAGGATTTTCCCCCGGCCCTCCACCGGGGGAAGGAGAGGCCCTGCAACCATCCCCTGGAAAGAACTGGAACCCATCTCTGAGTTGTCCACCTCCAGCCTGGCGTTTCAGCCAGGCTGAGGAGCGGACTGGGCGACATCCTGCAACCACCTCCACGGCGCGGCCCGGAGAAGGCTGCTGCTGGGGCCGGACGGGAGGAGGGAGGGCGCCCTCGGCGGCGAGCGGACTGAGGCGACTGGGCCGGCGGCTGGTGCAGCAGCCAGCCGCCGGGGCAGTACGTGTTACAGCCTCAGTCTGCTCTGGGGCGGCCAAGAACTGTTGGGCGCAGTTCTCGGCCGCGCCGCCGAAGAGGCCAGCCTGGGATATGGGCGAGTTGAGGAGGCGGGCTCAGTCAACCCCCCCATATCACCAGGTAAGGCCAGGAAATTCTCCCGGACCACAGCTGTGGACATCGCCCGACCGAGGGAGCGTGTGGCCACCTTCACCACCCAGAGGGCGGGATCAGTGGCGGCACGCAGCTCAACAAAGAGCCCTGGGTCAGCTCCACCCTTGTGCATGTGCAAAGGGGCGGCGGCCTACCCCATAGCACTGCAGGACCACGCCACCGAAGTAGACGAGCCCACAGGCTTAGGGAGGGTGCTTAGGACAGCCACACCACGTCAAAGCCCTCTGTGGACACCGGAGTGCGCAACAGAGTTGTTTAACAGTGGGGAGGGGGCCCCAGTGTACCCTAGGCCGCGGCCCCATCAAGGGCAGAGAAGGCGGAGGAGGCCACCAAACGGTCACGGGAAGCACGGGGACTTCCAGGACCGCGTGATCTCCTCATGCACCTCGGGAGCGAAAGGCATTGGGGGCGGGGCCCAACAGCTGTCGGGTGCCGCCCACAAAAACCGATCGCGCAACCACGAGCACTCGCGACTGGGCGGAGTTCCACACCAGCGCAAGGCTCGCGGCTGCCCGAGATAACATGGCTATCAACTCTAGGTCAGATCAGGCAGTGCTGACACACCCGGAGGCGGAGCACAACCTAATCGTCATCCCCAAAGGATCTAGCCCACCTTGGGATGCGGCGATCGACATCTCGCCGCTATCTGAAGCGTGAACGAAACGAACGAGGCGTCAGAGACGGGCCGCTGTTTCAGTTCAGCACTCGCGGGAAGCGATGTGCGAGAGGGGGGCGTGGCCCGAGGAATGATCGTCGGGGTTCTTAAACCACGCACCGCCCTCAGGTCACCCTGGCCACCAGCCAAAGTACCACCTCTCTCAGAGACGGTAGATTGGGGTGTGGCAGAGGGGACTCTCTCTCCTTGCGGAGATCACTGAGTCTCGACCGCGACATCGTGATGGTCACGTTCCCGCAGTGGGAACATGACACATCCACAATCACTGCCCGAACGTGCTGAAGCCCAAACACGTCGAGCAGTGAATGTGCCCATAGACAGCAACGGAGATCGATCGCACCCGGAAGTGCACGGGCGAACCGTCTTGAAAAAGACGTGCCACGCGCAAGCTCTTTTTGTGAGAGGAAAGCTCTGCAGAGTGCCGAAGCGCCCAGTAATAACACACACAGCTGTTGCAGATCACTGCACAGATCAGCAGGCAGGCAATGCGAGATCGCTGGAATGCGCCGTCACACCAACACTCTGGAGAACCGCTCGTCTCGAAGACTGAAGAGAGGACTTCAGAATTCAGGCTTGTAGGAGTGAAGAGATGCTCTTGGCTCCAAAGCAGAAACATAATGCGATGTTGCCAGCGTACTTCCTTATATACCCACAGGGTGGGGCGGAGTTACGCATGCAAATTCCGCATGCCCATGGCATTGGCACTGCCATTGGGCGCTGTTGAATTCTCGAAGATGATAGGCTTCTAAGCGAAACCCCCATTCGTTAGTCACTAACGTACGTCGTAGTGACTGAACGAAAGGGAACTTTAATTATAGTGTAACTAAAGTATGTACGTGAGGTATAAGGGAACAATATGTAATATTTGGGGAATAAAGCGGTAACCAAAGAATAATAGTTACTTTAAGCACCATGATATATAATACATTGACAATGAAAATGCCTATTTTTCTGTTTAGTCAAATAGTGTACTATAACTCTGTGCACAATCATAACACCAGAAAGGCAAACAATGGTCATATAATGAAATAATATATTTTGGATAATGCCTATCCAAAAAATAATTTTATGAAGAAAACTGTCTTGTATAGAGCTAATGTCATCTGAATGTTCGTAAGCTTCGTAATAAGCTGTCATTTAAGAGGAGTTTTAGGTGTTATGTGTTGATGCAGGTTCTTAAATGTTTTGATTAATGTAATTTAAATCATATTGTATTGATGTCTCGTCCTGTTATGGATCGAAACCAGATTTTATGTATGTATGTGTGAGTTTATGTGTATATATGTATATATATGTAATGTGTATTTGTGTATATTTTATCTACTGTGATGATTGTAAAGTTGTTGTTGTTGTAATGTAACATTTTAGAATGGACCCCAGGAAGACTAGCTGATTGCAAAGACTTTCAGCTAATGGGATCCATATAAATAAATAAATAAAAAAAAACAAATATAAAACTATCAGGAAAATTCACAAATTATTTATACTGTAAGTATTTTTTAATTAAGGGGTAATTATCCGTGCAGTTACAGGGTAAGTATGAATCTGTGGGCTGTAAATTGAAGTGGTGTTTGTTACCCTCTTATTTCAAGTACAATAAAACAGTGGTTCTCAACTCCAGTCCTGGGGACCCACTGCTCTGCACATTTTGTATGTCTACCTTATTTAAGGCACCTGATTCTGATCATCAGCTCGTTAGGAGAGAGCTCCATGAACTGAACTGAGTGTGTCAGATAAGAGAGACACAAAATCTGCAGAGCAGTGGGTCCCCAGGACTGGAGTTGAGAACCACTGCAATAAAACATGTATACAATCTGATATCACCAGGAAACGTTTATTTGAAAAACTACTTTCAAAACAGATTTACAACACTTATTTGTTTCTCTTGCTTGGCTTTCTCCTCCTCTTGTTCCTATTCTTTTTCATTCTTACCACAGATTAATCTTAAGAATGAATCCCATGTCTCTAGCTATTCTGTAATTATGTATTAAAAGAAAATACAGTCCACCCAGAAATCCCCTTCCATTTACTCATCTTTTACCCTCATGCCATCTGAGAAATATACAACTTTCTTTCTTCAGATGAACACAGAAAAATAAATAATCTCTGCTAATGAAAGTTCATTTGGGTCCACAAACAAGACAGGAAGACAGAGACGCCAGTTCTCGCGCGAATGAACGTCATGAAAGCTTAAAGCTTCTTTACTTATGCACATACTCAGTTGGTCGAATACGAAAAGATTACTAAATGATCAAAGCATTTCTAGGTGTATTTTTTCTTTTAATAAATAATAATACAGAATAGCAAAAGACGTGGGATTCCTTCTTAAGATCCATCAGTAATGTAAGAATAAGAGGGAGGAGGAGAAGCCAAGCAAAAGAAAGAAAAAAGGGACAAAACGTTACAAAAGTCGTTATTATTTAAAATTATAAGTTTATTTAAAAAAAACGAATAAGTGAAATAAATTATTTTTGAAGTTTAATAATAAATGAGTTTTGGAGTTGTTTTTCAAATAAATGTTTCAGAGTGTTTCCTTGTACTTACCCTGTAACTACATGATATAAGAGGGTAACAAATACCACTTTAATTTACAGGCCGACATATATCACACTTACCCTGTAACTACATGGAATAATAATCACCACTTACCCTGTAACTACACATATAATTACCCCTAATTAAAACATACTTACAGTATAAATAATTTGTTAATTTTCCTGATAGTTACCCCTTTATTCCCCAAATATTACATATTGTTCCCTTATACCTACATATATGTACTTTATAGTCTTTTTAATTACTGAAAGTTACGCTGTAAAATCCCTTTACGCAGCACTTTCTGGGCTGTAATCTAAAGCATTACCGAAAAGGGTTTCTAAAAGATACTAAGATGTAAAAGATACAGGGAGTGCAGAATTATTAGGCAAATGAGTATTTTGACCACATCCGCATTTCCGCATCCTCGTTATGCATGTTGTCTTACTCCAAGCTGTATAGACTGGAAAGCCTACTACCAATTAAGCATATTAGGTGATGTGCATCTCTGTAATGAGAAGGGGTGTGGTCTAATGACATCAACACCCTATATCAGGTGTGCATAATTATTAGGTAACTTCCTTTCCTTTGGCAAAATGGGTCAAAAGAAGGACTTGACAGGCTCAGAAAAGTCAAAAATAGTGAGATATATTGCAGAGGGATGCAGCAGTCTTAAAATAGCCAAGCTTCTGAAGCGTGATCATCGAACAATCAAGCGTTTCATTCAAAATAGTCAACAGGGTCGCAAGAAGCGTGTGGAAAAACCAAGGCGCAAAATAACTGCCCGTGAACTGAGAAAAGTCAAGCGTGCAGCTGCCAAGATGCCACTTGCCACCAGTTTGGCCATATTTCAGAGCTGCAACATCACTGGAGTGCCCAAAAGCACAAGGTGTGCAATACTCAGAGACATGGCCAAGGTAAGAACGGCAGAAAGTCGACCACCACTGAACAAGACACACAAGCTGAAACGTCAAGACTGGGCCAAGAAATATCTCAAGACTGATTTTTCTAAGGTTTTATGGACTGATGAAATGAGAGTGAGGGGCCAGATGGATGGGCCCGTGGCTGGATTGGTAAAGGGCAGAAAGCTCCAGTCCGACTCAGACGCCAGCAAGGTGGAGGTGGAGTACTGGTTTGGACTGGTATCATCAAAGATGAGCTTGTGGGGCCTTTTCGGGTTGAGGATGGAGTCAAGCTCAACTTCCAGTCCTACTGCCAGTTTCTGGAAGACACCTTCTTCAAGCAGTGGTACAGGAAGAAGTCTGCATCCTTCAAGAAAAACATGATTTTCATGCAGGACAATGCTCCATCACACGCGTCCAAGTACTCCACAGCGTGGCTGGCAAGAAAGGGTATAAAAGAAGAAAATCTAATGATATGGCCTCCTTGTTCACCTGATCTGAACCCCATTGAGAACCTGTGGTCCATCATCAAATGTGCGATTTACAAGGAGGGAAAACAGTACACCTCTCTGAACAGTGTCTGGGAGGCTGTGGTTGCTGCTGCACGCAATGTTGATGGTGAACAGATCAAAACACTGACAGAATCCATGGATGGCAGGCTTTTGAGTGTCCTTGCAAAGAAAGGTGGCTATATTGGTCACTGATTTGTTTTTGTTTGGTTTTTGAATGTCAGAAATGTATATTTGTGAATGTTGAGATGTTATATTGGTTTCACTGGTAAAAATAAATAATTGAAATGGGTATAAATTTGTTTTTTGTTAAGTTGCCTAATAATTATGCACAGTAATAGTCACCTGCACACACAGATATCCCCCTAAAATAGCTAAAACTAAAAACCACTTCCAAAAATATTCAGCTTTGATATTAATGAGTTTTTTTGTGTTCATTGACAACATGGTTGTTGTTTAATTATTAATGTTGTAAAATTAATCCTCAAAAATACAACTTGCCTAATAATTCTGCACTCCCTGTACATACTGAACACTTATACTTACCCCAGTGTATGTAATTGACAATGTGCACTTGTTAGTCCATCAATGAGGAGAGTCACTCCGGACTTATCTATTATATTGTTGCTCAGATCCAGCTTTCTCAAAGGCGAGTTGAATGACTGGAGAGCTGAGGCCACTCTTTCACATGAGTCAAATGAGAGATTACAACAATCCAATCTGTATACAAGAGTACATTTTACATTTTATTATTTATTTGCTCAGTGACTGAAGTTGTTCAGTAAACCATTCATATTGTTTACTGTAAGCATTTCAATGTGACAGCCATTCTAACAAAAATAGGTTTTAAGTAATTAAAGTCTTAAACCTTTTCATATCTGGAGGTGTAGCAGTGTACAAATTATAAACAATTTGTATACAATATACATAATAAATAAGAACAGACCTGGCCATTTTGCAGATTCTGAGAACTGGTAGCAGTCTTAACTGGTTTTCTGTTGATGTTTTGAACTTCTTCATGTCAAACTCATCTAATACCTCCCCAGATTGCAGCAAGAGATAAGCCAATGCTGACCATTGTTCTGGCTCCAGCTCACTACCCAAGAGTGTTCCTGATTTCATGGCAGTCTGAATTTCTTTAACAAGAGTGTTGTCATTCAGCTGATTTAAACAGTGAAACAGATTGATGATTCTCTCTGGTGACTGTTCTTGTTTGATCTTCTCTTTGATGTAATCTACTGTAGTGTTTTTATCTACACAGGGTTTACATGAACTGCCTTTGGTGAGAAGGTCTTGCAGGAGAGAGCAGTTAGGGTCAACAGAAAGGCCCAAAAGGAAGCGAAGGAAAAGGTCAAGATGTCCATTTTTGCTCTTTAAAGCTTTGTCCACTGCACTCTTATGTATGGCAGAAAGATTTGTGGGTGCATCTTTTGCAAGAACATTTTCCCCATCATTAACATATGCAAAATGAGCATATATTGCTGCCAGATACTCCTGGTAGCTCACATGTACAAAGCTGTAGACCTTCTCCCTGTACAATCCCAGCTCTTCTCTGAAAATCTCTGTGCACACTGAGTACTCTGAGACTTTACTCACATCAATGTCACCCTTTATCAGATCCTCTTCTTGGAAAATAAAATTGTTCTTCTCCATTTGCTGGAAAGCCAGTTTTCCCAGATTCAGAATCAATGTTTTGTCAAATTCAGACAGTTTCTTTGGGTTATTTGCATCAGTTCCATTGAACTTCTTATGCTTGAGACTGATCTGAATGAGCAGAAAATGAGTGAACATCTCAGTCAGAGTTTTGGGTATTTCATCAGAGTTTCCATCACTCATCATATTTTCTAACACAGTGGCAGAAATCCAGCAGAAGATGGGCATGTGGCACATGATGTAGAGGCTCTGACATGATTTTATGTGTGCGATGATTGCACTTGCCAGCTTCTGATCACTGATTTTCTTCCTGAAGTATGCTTCTTTTTGATGGTCATTGAACCCACGAATCTCTGTGACCCAGTGGACACACTCAGGAGGAATCCGATTGGCTGTTGATGGCCGTGTGGTTATCCAGAGTAGAGCAGAGGGAAGCAAACTCCCCTTGATGAGGTTTGTAAGCAGCACATCCACAGGAACTTTTTTATTTATATCGGAGCAGTAGTCATTCTTATGGAAATCAAGAGGATGCTGACAGACTTCTAAACCATCTAAAATAAAAAGCATTTTCAGTTTTGAAAGATTTTCTTCTTTCACCTCAGGAGCATATTGTTGAATCAGCTGTAGAAGACTGCAGTCCTCCTTTTTCTGGTTGAGGTCACGAAATGGTAGATGGATGATGACTTCGATATCTTGGTTGGTTTTTCCATCCGCCCAGTCTTGAATGAACTTCTGCACTGACACATGCTTTCCAATGCCAGCTATGCCCATTGTCAGAACTGTTTTGATTTGTTTTCTTTGTCCTGGCAGCGTCTTAAAGATGTCATTACATGCGTACAGAGCTTCGTCTTTGATTTGTGAAATCACCTCAATCCTCAACACCTCATGTTCATTATTTATCTCTCCACTTCCACCATCTGTCATGTAAAGATCTGTGTAGATATCCTTCAATAAACTCTGTTTACCTTGAGGTGAATTTCCTTCGTTTAAATGCTGACATTTGTTCTTAAGCTTCGCTTTATTGGCGTCTGTGATTTTTTGAAGTGGATTAACTAGGTGAAAGTAAGAGATGTTTAGATGCAATTGAAGAAAAAAACAACAATTTAAACTGAAATTTAATAATAGTTGTACCATTTGACAGGAAGTGTAATGTGATCCTCAGTGCTGCCTCTCCTCCAAAGCTCTCCATTATTTTCTCAGCAGCATCAGAAAGAATGAGCTCCTCTGGCTGATTCCCTAAGCATTCTGGGTAATCCTCAGATAGTTCTCTTTTGAAGGTTTTGAAGACGTCTGTCCCCATGTTCCCCATTATAGAAAGAAGTAAGGTTTGACTATCTGGCACATTAGATTTCTGTGGTAAAATAAAAGAGTATCCAATACAAAATTGTTTATCAACCATGAACTATATAAATCTTTGTTTTAAAATTAAATTGTCTGCTAAATAACTGAAAGGATGTGTCAATGGAAAACTAACCACAATGTAGAATTTACTGTGACCTTGGTGCTCTTGCCCTACACAGATGCTACAGAACACCTCTGGAGCTCCGCAATGCTTTTGACAAATTTTTTTGTCAGGCCTGTACTCCAGCTGCTCTTCTGTGAATTCCAAAAGCAACTTCCTGCAGGCATATTCAATATTAATCAGTTAACTTTAACTTAAATTAATATTTGGTCTATTTTGGATTATCTACACAGTAAAATCCAACAGTGATTTTAACACTTGTTAGTTAACTTTACTTAATGTCAAAACTTAATTGTAAAAATTTAGTAATCTGTATTATTCACATGCTTTGTTTACCCAGAAACCCAAGTTAAGATGAATTGATTGGTTTGATTGTCATTTTGTCAAGCCAAAAACAAAGGAAAGAAAAAACACCATTAAGGTGATAAGTGTTCCCTTTGGTTTGGCAAGAACATTCATATTATTGTAATTCTCTTCCTACTGATGGAGCGATTCAACACGAAATCACAGCCATTTGGGTAACACTTTATTTTAAGGGTCCAGAATAATGCATTAGTTAAGCATTAATTAAGCACAAACAAACTAGTAATTAATGATTAACTTTACATTATAAGGGTCCGGAATTATGCATTAGTTAAACTAGTAATTAATGAGTTACTTGTTCACAATTATGCATTAGTTAAGCATGGACAAAACTGAACATTATAGTAAGGGCATATTAGCCATTATTTACAACTTAATAAGCCATATATTATTTTTGTGTAGCCTTGTAATTATATTTCTGTGCCATTCTGTTAAGTTAACTGAACAATAAGCTAGTAACCTATGTTTAATTACTGCTGATTGTGCAGTTATAAATTGGTAAAATAGTGTAATAAAGACATTTTGACCCCCTATTCTGAAGTGAACGTTTTATTCTCTTTAATTATGGCACTTATTGATTGATATTTAAGTTTATTGACCAGAATAAGCCAATAATTAAGCCTAACTACCATTAATACATTACTAATAAAGAGAATTTGATCCCCTGTTCTAAAGATAAGTTCTTATTTGAACTATTGGTTTGTTTAGCAATTATTCTGTAACGTGATCTCACGAGAATGTGTATTTTTATGCAACGTTAAAGTGTGATTGAACACGTACAACACTAAACATTTCGCTTTGTTTGTGACTTCTGCTGAAAACTCGGTTCAAAGGATTACGTTAAACAAAACTACACTTTAAAACCGTAAAATGAAGAACATTTCTGTAATCATTTAACCATTATTTATCATGTAATACTTATTTAGTTTGCTGTGGGACACAATGACTAGAAAGTATACCAAAACGCAACATAAGTTCACAAAATACACCAATTTAATTTGTTTCGCTGTAATCCACATCTTTAGAATCCATACAAGGATCTTCTTTATCCAGCGATCTTCATCTTTATGTTCAACAGCGACCGTAAACAAATCCCGCACTCGTTATGAATTCAAAAATGTCGTTTTTTACGGCAGTGATATCAAATGCTCATTGGCTCTCGCCTGCTTCGTCACAGATTGCGACATGCCGTGTTTTAGTGTTTGAATGAGAAACACGTGCGCCTTCAAATAGTGGATACACACTATATACACATTTATTTATCATTTATTATTTATCATTTATCATATAGCACCTATTGTACATAATGGATCTCTACTGTGAATAATAATAATGTATACTGTACATTGTATATTATTATTATTATAGCTTAATGTATACTGTTAATGTATGTTTAGTGTATATTGTTTAAAGTATATGTATATTGTAAGTATGTGTATATTGTTTAAAGCTGTGATAACTACACTCACATTGTGTAAATTATTTATTGTTTATTGTAGAGTTTACTGTGCTGTGAGTAATTGTGGGCACATCAGATGTGTAATCTGATGCTGCTTTAAATGTTGTATATGTCATGTCATAACTGCTATGTTGCTCGGAATTGCACCTAAGAATTTCACCTGCTGTTGCACTTGTGTATATGGCTGTGTGACAATAAAGTGATTTGATTTGATTTGGAGTGAAACTTAAATTAAATAACTTAAATTCTGCTCTGTACCTCATACAAAACTATATCGCCAGAGAGGACTGCGACTGCAACACATCGCCGTTCGGACTACTATTGGTACCGCTTTTGACATTTTCACAATAAAGAAACTATTGTGATTACACTTTTGTTAGTTATGTTTTTCTTTTTAAGTTAACCCTACTTACTTTTAAGAAATTATTATGTGTAGGTTTAGAAGTTTGAGTGAGATTGGCTCAAAATATAATGCTATATTGTTACTCAAATTTAAATTTTACCAAACATGTCTGCCCATTAAGTTGCATCGTCATTTTTTTATTCTCTGTAAAATGTTTATGTTTAGGGATATAACATCAAAATATATTTTATGTTTTTTTTTTGTGTTTTTGTGTGTGTTTTTTTTGCTGTAAAAGCATAATACGTTTGTTTAAATGTTGCCAATATGTTCATGTAACGTTACCTGTCACCGTTTATCCAAATATACAAAAAAGTATGTTTTGTGTCTGCAAAAGCTGCTTATTAACTTATAACAAATAACTGCCAAAATTGAGGATAAAACTTTCACTTTAGAATAGGGGGTCAAATGCCTTTATTATTACTGTATTAATGTTAGTTAGGCTAAATTATTGGCTTATTCTGGTCAATAAACTTAAATATCACTCAATAAGTGCAATAATTAATGAGGATAAAACTTTCACTTTAGAATAGGGGGTCAAATTGTCTTTATTACACTATTTTAGCAATTTATAACTGCAACATCAGCAGTAATTAAACATAATTACTAGCTTATTGTTCAGTTAACTTTACATAAAATACACAAAAATATAATTACATCACTACACAAAAATAATATATGGCTTATTAAGTTGTAAATAATGGCTAATATGCCCTTACTATAATGTTAAGTTGTGTCCATGCTTAACTAATGCATAATTGTGAACAATAAATAATTAATTACTTGTTTAACTAATGCATAATTCCGGACCCTAAAAATGTAAAGTCAATCATTAATTACTAGTGTGTTAGTGCTTAAAGGTCACGTTCTTCGTGATCCCACTGTTCAAACTTTAGTTAGTGTGTAATGTTGCTGTTAGAGCATAAATAATACCTGTAAAATTATAAAGCTCAAAGTTCAATGCCAAGCGAGATATTTTATTTAACAGAAGTTCCCTTTCAAAGCCTACAGCGAACGGCTGGCTTGGACTACATCCTGGTACTGCCTTCATAAATGACGTCGATAGAACAGTAGAACAGACTAACCTCCGCCCACAAGAATACGCACAAAAAGGGGGCGTGGTCTTGTTGCTGTCCCACGTGGAGAAAAGGACGTGTCGCGTGGAGAAAATGAAGTGTTGCGTTTTAGTGCGTTTGTCGCCATGTCGTCGAGACACTGTTATTTTCATCCCGGAGTCAAATCACCTTTGTTTGGCTTTCCCAGGGACGCTGTAGAGATCATTGAGCGCATACATCTCCCGTTAAGAGGCGTGACTTTTCCACGTGCGCTAAGCTGCTGTCGAATCACAACACAGGAACCGTGACACGTTCGCTAAGGTGCGGTCAAATCCCAACACGGGAACCGCTGGCACAATCAGAACTCGTTACGTTTTTTTCTGAAGGAGGGACTTCATAGAACAAGGAACTCATCAGCCGTTTTTAGGAGAGTGAAAACAGCGGTATACAGATAAGTAAATTGTGTTAAAAATACAGTTTTTTTTTACACACGAAACATGAACACGTTATATTGCACACTGTAAACACAATCAAAGCTTCAAAAAACATGAAGAATGGGACCTTTAACTAATGCTTAGTTGTGAACAAGTTAATCCTTAATTAATGCTTAACTAATGCATTATTCTGGACCCTTAAAATAAAGTGTTACCGTTATTTGGTTTCAAAGAAAGATAAGTAAACAGGTTGCTTTTAAAAGTTGACCTAACTTCTGACTGAATAATTAACTACAGTTTATGATTTAGTCAGACATTAGGTCACCTTTTAAAAGCAACCTATGTAATACTTCCCTTCATGCCATATAACAATCGTTTACAATTTTATTGCTAACACTTACACCATAAACACCTTGTGAACCTTTTAATTGGGTTGATATAATCCCTCCATATTTGTAACAATATCTTGCAGTAGATCATGCTTGAGTCTAGGGATGGAACGGTATAAAAATGTCATATCCATATAGAGACCCAAATTATCACGATTATCAATATTATCACGGTTTTGTTCAAATGAGATGAAAGTGTTCAAAAATAATAGATTTCAAACATTTCAAAAGTGTTATATTTGAAAATCAACTAACAACAAATAAAACAAGCAGCTCTATGCACTTTTTTTAAGCAAGATTCTATTCTGTGGGATTTCCTTCCTTATAATGGCCGTCGTCAATAGCAACGCATTATAACACAGCGCACATCCACGTATCACAACGGACATGCTCTCGTGTTTCATTCAAATGGAACTTGCATCTTGGTTTTTTATTGTATTACTAACTTATTGTGATCATCTTGTCTTGGCGATTGTTTTGTACCATTTAGTACAAAATGGATTTATAAACAGGTAAGATTTAAAACATTAATCTCAATTCAATATGTCCCCGTAATTATTTATGTGGTAAAGAAAATCTGTGTAATAAGTGTACAATGAATATACATTATTATCCCTTAAATGTCACCCTAGTCTTGTCTGAACTTGTTTGTACGTCTTTGGCTCAATGCCACTTGCTGCAAACTTTTCTTCAAGGAAGCTTCATGTTAATTTCAAATGAGTGAGATAAAATATTTTAACTCAAAATTTTGTGTCCAATTATTTCCCAGACGTAGTTTTGGTATTGAGGTCAAAGTTGCCTTGCTTTTGTTATACAACAGTGAGTGGTCACGAATATTACTCGGCAGATTTGAAGTGTTTCCCTATAGCAGTGATTTTATTTTTGCATGTTCTGCAGACAGGGTGACCATACTCGATTAAGTTTCTCTAAGGACTTTTGTAAAAGCCAAAATATAAACACACCTCAGATTTGGTCCTTTTTGAAGGCTGGAAAATCTCCCGGCGCTGTCACTGGCTTCCGCCATTTCTTCTCATACGAAAAACAACGTTGCACGCTGTGCCTGCGCCAGACTGATGCTGGCTGAACAGGATTTAATGCGAGTTTTCAAAATCGTGATAATCAAACAAGGTTTTAATGATAATTAAATTTTAAACTATATTACTAACCGTCAGTACATTTTATCGTGGTTTATCGTGAAACCGGTAATCGTTCCATCCCTACTTCAACATTCAGCATGCAAAACACAACAATGGTAGCTATACTAAGTCAAGTGTAAATCTAAAGTAAATTATCAAGTATCATCTCTCTATCGTTCTTTTTTAGCTCTTGTGTAAGTGAACTATACTAAGCATTTGTTAGCACAACATACTATTCATATTTCACTTTACCTGTTTTTTTTAAAAGGCAATCGGTTTGCATGCTTTTAAGTAAGTCTAACTAATTTGATTTTACAGTGTAGTGAACTATTTCAGCATGTTTTCTCATTTTCATGCTAATATTTTGTAAATGTTTAATTAGACAAAACCTCTTTGTATTTCTCTGGGCTTCATCACTGAAGTTCAGTGGTAGAGGAATTGATCTCTCACTCTTCAGAGACAGATGTGATGTCGGTGAGTCTGATTTCTCCTGTTTGGTTCTATAAGCAAAACAGAGTATGTTGATATTTACACATGAAATGCAGTTTATATTTTTTTCTTTTTCACGTTTACTGTAAATGTTTCATTAGATCAAACCTCTCTGTATTTCTCTGTGCTTCATCACTGAAGTTCAGTGGTAGAGGAATTGATCTCTCACTCTTCAGAGACAGATGAGATGTCGGTGAGTCTGATTTCTCCTGTTTGGTTCTAAGTGGGGGAAAAAACTGTAACACTTTACCTAAAGCCTTTATATATAATGTATTATAAAATAATTTGTAATGCTTATTTTAACCACAATTATAACTTCATTGTTGCACCTTTAGAAAGTATGTTGCATTTAAACATGACAAACAACCAATTTCACAAGGAATACGCAAATATTATGATGCATTTTAACAATAGTTAACAATAATTATTTATTAAAGCTATAATACATTATATGGTACATAATGAATACCTTTATAATGCAATATACATAAATGCTTTAAGTCAAGTGTTGCACAAATCATTTGCCCTGTATATGCTAGGGCTGAACGATTAATTGCATTTGCGATAATATCGCGATATGAAAAAAAACACGATTTCCTAACCGCAAAGGCTGCGATTACAGTCTGGTCACGTGACACGCGAGAGTAAAGTCTGCAGAAGAAGAAGCAACTTGGCACGTTACACTTATCATATGCCTGGCCTAAAAGGATCTATCTAATATTGTGTTGTTCATACTATAGGCTACCATCATCTCTCCAATGATTCAGGATCGATTCTGAGCTTATTTTAACTGCAGGTGCGTTTTAGAAACACCCGTATTCTGATTGCTTCCATTATATCTCTCTCTCCTCTCGCGCGCACGCGCTCTCTCTCTCTCTCTCACTCACTCATTCACACACACACACACACACACACACACACACACAAACCATAAAATAATATCCATAACCATAACGTTCCGAAAAGGTTGACGGCGCGAATTGCTATGACATTCGCAGGCTTCTTTGCACGGGATATGCGCTGTGAGAAACTTTGCTTGATGTCACGCTTACAGTGTGTTCTCGCCCGCCGGTATTTTCCTTACAAATGCTCAATGAAGGCTTCATTCATGTCGTTAGGAATGCAGTGTGCTTATATATTTAAAAAAAGAAACTCGCTGACAGAAGGCTTTCCATTTCAAATGCTCACGCCGCGCTTTGTGAAGAGTGCTCGCGAACACGCGTCTGTGTGCTTCTCAATGCTTTTATGACCCAACATTAATGTAAACACCATCAGTAATGTCTTCATGAATTAAACAGACAGGGCAAAAACATCTTATATTTCAAAAGAGATCTGTGCATTAGTGTGAATGCAGGTCTCCCACTGTCTATGATGATGTCATCATTAATAATCAAGCTGAGAAAGAGAAAAATCACTCACAGTTCAGACACTCTTAAATACTGAAAGCACTCTTGTTCATTGCTTGTAATATGTCTTTTTGTTCCTCTTTATGATTTACTAGCTTATGTTTTGCAGCTATATTAGTTTATATATTTAAAATTATTAACATGCAATTGTTTTAATTAAAATGTGATAATGTGTAGTTATTTCACAAAGCTTATAATTACATATATCATAATAAAAAACATTTAAAGTTTTTAATAAATTAATAAGCTTAATATTAATAATTAATAAGGAAAAAAGTTTGTGACTCCCAGAATCGGATCGTGAGGTACCAATTAAAGATTTCCACCATTACTATACAATGATGTATTGTTGAATAATACAGAAGATAAAGAGTTTAAAAAATAATTGCATATTAAATCGCAATCGCAATATTGGTTAAAAAAAATCGCAATTAGATTTTTTTCCAAAATCGTTCAGCCCTAGTATATGCTAAACGTCACATGTACTGGTCTGTCTGCCTGTAAGTGTAATATAAATGCAGTAGTGCTGTATTTGTAGCTGTAGTGTAAAAACAAAATGCCAAAGCAAGTGTCTCTGTGTGTCTCAAATGCTGTATGGTCTTATCTCTTCACCTTCATAATTGTCAAAGTCTAAGTGTGTATTAATCGGCTTGCGTTTTGATGATTTTTAGAGTATGAAGTCAGTTCTCAAAATCAAACAGGTGTTCAACAGAGGAACCACAGATGTAAAAATCTAACTAGCAACATCATCCACTTTTAGTCAGATGTTTTGCTTGAAAATGTTGTACATTCATCCATCCATTCACCGAACTGCTTGTCCTCTGTAGAGTCAGAGGTATGCTGGAGCCAATCCAAGCATCTCGGGTCAAAGGCAGGGAAACACCCTGGACAAATGACCAGTCCATCACTGGACCAACACACAGACATACACGCATTCACACTCACACTCACACTTACAACTTAGTGTCTGTAATTAATCTCTCCTGCATGTCTTTGGATTGTGGGGAAACTGGAAAGTGAATGTGTGCTATCTTTAAAATAAATGCCTTTAAATCAATACAAAGGGTAATTGATCTTAAATGTATGCGACTTTCTCATTTTCCTCACCGTTCAGAGTGAAGGTCTTCTTCTGAACTGTTCAGTCCAGAAGTGACAGAGCCATCATCATTGTTTCCAGCACTCATGATTAATTATTGGATTCCTGTCAAGACACAAATGCTTATTAAAAAAAATAAAAAAAATGTATAATAAGAAAACTGTAAGTTCTTAATTTGATAGTCTCCTGTTTGAAACCAACATACAAAAACAACCCGGACAAAAACTTTAACTTTTGACTTTGAACCTTTATAGTTACTGATACACAGACATTGGAGTAAAGAGTTATGTATATGTATCTTCCTCACATGTCAGCTAGACCGGGGAAATAAAAGTTGAAAGTCATAGTTGAAATTTTAAAGTAACTGACATTAAATCAAATTAAATATCAAAAGTCAGTTGTATAAATCGTCACAGCCTCCAATGACAACCTAGAGGGTTAAAAGACATACAGTAGTTTACAAATATTTATTCACACTGTAAAAAGTAAATGTAAAACTATAAATTTAGTTAAAACTACACGGCAGCCGAAAATATAACTGACCTTTCTTGCTCAGCTTCCAGATCACAGCAGGTTGAGGTTTTGCATTGTCTCAGTAAAACATATGTTGACATTTTTAATGAATGTAATAGACCTATTTTTTATTTGTATTTGTTTATTTATGTTTATTTTTTGTGATTTCAGGTCATGTTGAAAGACTGGAGATCTACAACAGATGAGCATTGCAATGCAGGTGTGGAATACTGCACTGTTCTTCTCATTCAACAAATTATTTGATTACATCTTATCATGCAGCTGTTTTGTACAGTATTTTTGTTGTAATTGTAACTAGAATCATTCAGAAACATGGGTTTTCCTATCACTGCTATCCTGACACATCTCTACCCTTCATTGCAGGTGAATGATCAGCCAGTAACTGCTCACGTCTCAGCCTGCTTGATAGAAATTTCTGACCTTCATCTGGATGACCTTTACCTTCAACTCAACCTTGCCAAGACGGAAGTGCTCATGGTTTCAGCCAGCCCATCCTTTATGTTATAATTGATCAGTTAAACTTCACAGTCCACATTGCTAGAACTGCCCAATCTTGCAGATTTACCTTATTACAGCATTGGGATGCTCAGGCTATTCCTATCGGAACATGCTACACAACTTGTCATCCAAGCTCTTGTTCTAGATTGGACTATTGTAATGCTCTCTTGGCCACTGGCATTAAAGTCAAGGCACTGATGTTTGCTTACAGAACAACAACTGGCTCTTTACTCCACACCTAAACTCACTGCTTCAGATTTATACACCCTCCAGAAGCTTGCATTCTGAAGGTGAATGGCGCATTGTGGTGCCATCCCAAAGAGGCACAATATCACTTTCACAGACCTTTACCTGGACTGTTCCATGCTGGTGGAATAACCTGACTAACTCTCACAATTTTCAATAGACTGCTAAAGATGAATCTTTTTGTGAGCACTTGACTCATTAAAACTAGCTCTTTTCTGTTTAACAAAACAAAAACCTGTGCTAGACTAACTAGAAATTGTCACTCTACTTATTGCTGCTTCCATACTCTTTGTAAGCTGCTTTGGATAAAATGTAATTGTATATGTATAAAATAATAATGAGTTGATTTATGACATGTAGTTTGCTAGTGTTTTGGTAGTGCATTTTGAAAGTAAAATTAACTGCTGTGCCAAGCTGAACTAAGGAGAATTGCATGAAGAGTTTTGAGGGGGAACAAACTAGCAAAATGTAATGTAATGTAAAAAAAACGATATAGAGAGGTTGGACAAATCTCACTCAAAGCAATGTGTCCAACAACATCTTTTGAAATGTGACATTTGTGCAAATTATTTAGTGATTTTATTCCAAAATCCATATGTAGGCCTACTGTATGCATATAAAGGGGGATATCTCTCCTACTAAAAGTCTCTCTGACCACAAGGAACTTACTACAACATTGGGGATGTGAAAATATAAATTATATAGTCAATTTTCTTTCTAGTATAAATTACATTTTGACTACATGAAATTGCTTCAATCATACAAATCAAAACAGATTAAAAAAATAATAATAATAATAAAATAAAAAAAACTTGGAACAGCTTGGTAGCTTGGAACATGCATTGTGTAGAACATGAAAACATATGAACTATGAATGAACCCTCATTCAACTCATCATCACAGTCACTGAAGGCTCCTCTCTCTCATCACATGGAAAAGCTAACTCTGCACCCTTCCTATTGCCCTTTCTGTAAAATATTGCTGTATTCATTTTCTGAAAAGATTAATTAATTGTATTATGTATACATAAATACAATGATACTACAATAAACACTTCAAATAAATAAATAACTGCAATCATTTTATTAATGCTACTATCTATACAATCCCAATGGGGAAATACATTACTGCAATTCCACTGTGGTACAGCATTGTCATAGTTATTTTCTAAATCTACAGTAAAACTATGTTAGACAAAGTTGATTTGTGAATAAAAATATCTAAATTCGCTTACCAAAGATTCTACAAAAAGAAAAATCCCATGAGAAGAGATGTTCAGAAATTAGGTCTTCCATGTGAAGGACAGTGCAAAAGAGAGTTTTGGAGCGACATTCAAATGTCATTTGACTTAAAAACAGCACATCATTGGCTACCTTAAGACCTGCACTTTTAATTCCCACAGTGCAATATATTGTAGTCTTTTTTTCTGAATGACAAGGAAATAAGTAGAAATTAATTATTCCCATATGGTAATTCTGTACCATTGGTTTTGGTTTAGAATTTTCTGGTCTTATTTTATATTTTTAGTGCATCTGAATAGGCTATATTTAGCTATAAAAAGCATTGGCGGTTCTGAGTAATTTGTTGAGCCCATACAGGAATTGGAAATTATTTAAACTAACTGGCTATTTGTATGCCTATGTATTTGAAAGATATGTCATTTCTGCTCTCTAGAATAGAGCAGAGGAAAACGAAAGTCTCAATGGGACATGCATGAAGAAAATCTATTTTACATTTTGTATAAATCCTTAGGACTACAACTTAATTAAACGTATAGACCGTTTACAGTCTTCACCAGACCAACACAATCCGTCTCTGTATCTAAATTATTCGGGTAATTTATTGAATATTTTATATGCAAGAGGGCAGCAGTGACCTCTTTCTGTATCATTTACAGCATAAAGTTAACCAATGTGTTGCCTACTTATTAAATATTGGTACAAATGCACGTTATTTGAAAGATAAAACGCACTTTTGCAATCTAGTGTAGGCCTATTTAAAAAACCTATTACTGACTGTAATTTCGGATGTCGTTTTCCTGGACTGTGCTCCAAAGTGGTGCAGGTTAGCATAAAAAACATCAGCGAGGTTAGTAGTTTAGTAATCTATCATAGATTAAACCAATATTTCAATAGATGAACAGCGTTCTTTAAACTCACCGTGATTCGTATGCTCGCAGCACTTTTACTTTCACTTTAGTCTGAAGTATGTGGCGCAGCATTAAATTCAAACAGGGCGGAGTTCTTTTCTGAGAGGGCAAGTGCGTGTTTTAACAACCCGTTCTCATCAGTCTGCGTATAAATGACACGACTTTACACTTTCCAAGTGCGTGTATGCATCCGCCAAAGTCCAATTTTGCGTGCATATGATACGCCAATCCTTCCCATTACCTTCAGTGATACCAGTGTTACCAGACAGCAGATGCGTCCAAATACCACGCATCATCTTAACGACAATGACGTCACCAGCGAGGCTCATTTCGCCCAGTTCACCTGATGCGCGAACATCTGCAAACAGGTAAGTACGGGCAAGAGTATTTTTTTGTTATGAGATCATGGTGTTAACAGTATTATTTTAATTATTTCACTGTTTGTAGGCCTACATCGTTACATGGGGTATGCGTTCAAATGAGTTGTTAGTGGAATAGTGGGCTGCTCAGTTATCCCAGCGGTAGCCTACCATTGACATTAGCCTAAGCTAACCTGTACCTGTTGCAGATTTTTAAATAAATAAATCTGTAAAAAAAAAAAATAATAATAATAATAATAAAAATAAAATAATAATTTTTGGTACGCAAAAAAACAGATTTATTTTATTTATTTATTTCCAAATTGTGGGTAAAAAAAATCTATTTAACGTTACTGTCTATAAATCGCGCCTGCAGAAAAGGCATTAATGCTTGCCGCATCTATACATTTGCGGGCCGTGAACATATTACACGTGGGTACGGACCCTGAGAGGTAACCTTAGCTGATGCCAGATCAGTATTTCGGATCATACAGCCTATATTCACTATACAAGCCAATCTGAGATCTGATAGAATAACGGGCACGTTGGTATAATTCAGGCAGGCATTACTAGTTGCTTGCAGATGCATGGTACTGTAGGGGTTGGATTAGGCTCCTATTCCCGGGATTTTTGACTTGAAATAATACAAAAATATTATTATTGTTACAACCAGAAGTTTAAAATCAGCATTTTCCTGCCCCTTCATGGTAAATATTCAGACACCACTATCCTCTACCAGAACATTTAAAATTTGTATCACCCTTTACCCTCTCAGATCTAACTGACACCTTATTTATTTTTTGTTGTCAAGTGGACATAAGAACACATTAGAAGCTGTTCTTCTGCTCGGGGATGCATTTGTTGAAGGGATACAGGCAAGTTTCATTCTTGTTATACAGAAATGTGTAATAAATTAACTTCAGTAAGTTAATGCCTATGTTTCATCTATCTACGTTTCATTACATGCTATGTCCATAAAGAAACGTAACACAGAGTCACAAACTCCGAAGCCTGAAGTCACAGGACGGTCCAAAGTGACCTGGTGGAAGAGGGACAGTGATGGGCAGCGTGTGACCACCAGTAAACGGAGGAAAAAAGCTTAATCTCCTGGTTAGTGTCCATCTTATAAAATTAATTAAAGAGAATGGTAGTGGAGAGTGATGATGTGTGATTTGGATTATCAATATTGGACTCAATATTCTGTATACTGAAACATTATAATGCCAAATACATTTAGGTTTGATAGTTTCCATGTTGAAAGTTTACCAAAGGTTTTAGTATTTATTTTTGTACATCTGGAAAAGAGTTCGAAAGAATTGTTAAAATCTGGTTTGTTTTTTTTACTTCCAAACAGTTGGTACTTCTCCATGTGCTAGTTCCTCCATCCCAACTTCACCATGTATTAGCTACCAATATCCTGGTAAGTAGAAAAACTACTAGAGTTAAGTTAAAAGGAAGCCTCTCATTGTACCTGCACTTTTGCTATGTTTAGTAACCAGCTAGCTAACAATGTTCCTTCCAAAATGCTACTGATAGCCAGCACATACACATAATCTTAAGGGTCATGAGTTTGATTGCCCATTTCCAACTATCCTTTCACCCTCTGCTTTTTCTGCTATCACTGGACTGTCCCTGTAAGCAATGGAAATTCCACAAAAGAAGTCAGTGATAGTAGGGTGACCACCATCAAACAAACCAAATGTGGGACGATTACTAAGTTTGTGTGGAACAATGGGACATGTTACCAACACTAAAACATAACCTGAAACTGTTGTATAATCTTAAATTCAACATAACTGAGCCCAAAGGCAACAGGCATCATGCAGATAACTACTTTTGAAACAATTCTGACCAAGTGCAACTAAAATCCAACTAAATAAATAATGAAACAAATAAAACAACATTAAATTAGTTAATCTATATATATAAATAAAATACAGTTCTGTATATAAATGTATATATATATATATATATATATATATATATATATATATATATATATACATATATATATATAAGATTAACTAATTTAATGTTGTTTTATTTGTTTCATTATTTATTTAGTTGGATTTTAGTTGCACATATATATATAAAAACTACAATCCTACACCCCCCCATGTATGTATATATATATATACATTTATATACAGAACTGTATTTTATTTATATATTCATTTATTTACAGAACTATCCATTCGTTTTCTGACAGGGAACACATGGAACGAATCACCGCTCCACATTTTGATTGACAGCCGTCACAACCTACTAGCGACGTGTTTACTCCTTTCTTTTCAACCATTGGATATGGTTTAAAAAACGGCTTTTGTATATTTGTGTAAGGCGGGATGTTACTTCTGACGAAGCGCTGTTAAATATAGGTGAAAAACGATGCCGCGAAAATAATATAAATGCTTTCTTAAAAAGGCAAAAGAACGCATGCATGTTTTCTCAATATGATCATTAAAAATCAACAGACTGGTTTAAATGCGGGACATTTTCTCAATATGCGACATGAGGGACAAGGGGTGAAAATGCTGTGCGGTACAACGCAAAGCGGGACAGGTGGTCACCCTAAGTGATAGTGGAATTGCAATGTTGGATTTCTGTTATGTTTGTATTTTTCTCTTTCTCTTTTTGAAGATTGCAATATGCAGAGGCTTAAGGATCTTCTACAGGATTCAGAGAGCATTGATGGGCAAGATTTTTCTCAGCAGACACAACAGGCGAGGCCACAAAACATTGACAACTTGTTGTCCGCTGTGAACATCTTCCAGATGACATGCAATCACTGTCACGTGAAAGAAGCCATCATCCGTCGTGGGGAATGTTTGCCCTCAGAGTGGTTTTGTGCTGAGTGTGATCAAGTGGTACATAAACACCACACTCTGCACAGTAGGCAAACCAGCATGTTTGGATTTTGTGAAACTCCATGATGGCAATTACATCATCTGTGAACAAGGTTGGTGTATCTTCTTCAATTGATTTGCCTTTTTTCCCCCATAACAGACAACATTAGTAAATCATGCATTATATTTTATTTTGCTCTTGCAGAGTGTTTGCTGCCAACAGCCTTTCCTCAAATTATATGCTCCTGTGACACTTGTGATGTCGACATCTCTGTTGGTAGATCCGTCATACTGGTTTGCATAAATGGTAGGATTGCGTAAAAAATATTGTTTATCTAACACATTAGTTCCTTGTTATTTATTTGTCTTTCATGTGCTCTCAGGCCGTTACAATCTTCACGTTCCGGTGCTAACATGTAAACATTGCAATAAGCAATGGGCTCTAGAAGTTGGTGACTTTGTAAGGAGTGGTTACTGGCCCGCTACCATGCAAGCACAAACACTGTTCCACCAAGATCTGTTCCATTCCTTTGAGGCTATGAAGACAGCAGCTCCAGGAATGTCAGTGAAAGCCTTCACAGCAATGTTGGACCAGAGAACAAAGCAGTTTGGAAGAGTGAGTAAAAATGTGAAGATGAAAGTCAAATGCCTTTATTTTTATTATTATTATTATTATTATTATTATTATTATTATTATTATTATTATTATTATTATTATTAAAGTAGCTGTAAGGCTGGACAGTATGGCAAAAATGGTGGTTGAGTCTGTGCAGGGCGTAAATTTAAATATACCCACATATGTAGTTCAAGTGGCTATAGTATTTCAGATTTCTGAAATGAACTGAATTGAAGACCATACTAGACAGCGTTGTCATTTGCATCCTTCTTAGATTTTAAAAGTCACATTGACAAAACATAAATAGTTTTTATTGTAGTCTATTGTCATTGAAAGCTGTACTAAATTTGTTTATTTCAGACTGGTAATGTGAATGCAGACACTTTTCAGAGGAGCTTTCTGCAATATGTGTACTGCAACTCTGAAGTGAACCAACTTCTGGGAAAGGAGCCATTTGTCTGTCCAGCCTGTAGCCCTGAAATGGTGGCTGTTTCAGTGGATGGCAACAGAAAACTCTACAGGTTCCAGAAAACAAACCAGTGAGTTTTGTGTGCACATTAAAAACAGCCAATGTAGTTAATGTATGTACTTGCTATCAACATTATCATCATAATATAGTTCTAATTTTGTTATTTCACAATAAGCTGTTAATAGTGTAGCTGCTGTATATATCTATGTTAGGCTTTGTAACCTTGTTTTTAAGTGCCATATAAATACAATAATTTCTTACTACAGTGGTTATCCAGAATTAATTTTCTTAAAGACTCTGAGGTGTCCAATTTTGTTGAGGAATTCCGGGGCACTGTCAAGAGTGTAAGTTTTCAATCAGGCTGAGCAACGGGTATCTCATGCCTTCTTAGATGTTTGGAGTCTTTGATTTTGTGTTGAGATAACAATGGCAAGGTTCTGAGGTTAGCGATGCAATCAAACTTTCACAAAGAGTGAAGTTGTAGCTGCATGGAGAAAAAATACAGCTAGATTCTAATCAAGGGAGTTACAGATGGAAGATGGGTCAGGCAATTAAAGAAAAAATCTTGACTATAATTGTTGGTGTATTTGATCGTACAACCTAATGGTAATCTTGTGGACACAATTTCAGTTGTGCAAAAACTCTCAAACAAGGCTGCAGAGAGCATGATCTGGCCTTGGCAGGAACAGAACACAGGTGTTGTATGAAGATTTTACTTTTAGTATTTATTTAAAATGTATCCTCATCAAATTTGTTTATTAATGTATGAAGTTTTCATTCCTTCAGATGGTGTCGACATTATCACCAAGAAGAAGCTCTTTGACCAACTAATGCTTGTCTCACGACTGACAGAAGAAAAACAGATCCTTGTTGGGCCACAAAAGCGCGCATGCGCAGTAACGCTTGTTTATGTTGTTGCCGTTGAAACCGTCTATAGGATATACGAATGGATTCACAGAGGAGGGGTCCAAGGGCCTCATCAGTCTACTTAAGAGAAGACTGCAAGACCTCAGACTCAGACAGCAGACTGTAGCATGCACATACAGAGGCATTCTCGAACCAACTCCTAGGCTGGTGGAAGAGGAGGAAGGGGAAATGGATGAAGAATTGGATTGGCTACGTGACATCAGCTCTGATGATGATGATGATAATGATGATGATGTTGCACAGGTGGGGACTCAAGTCATTTGACTTGGGACTCAGGTCACAGTTGTAATTGCTTTTGCTTTTACTTGTACTTTGATGATTTGAAAAGGTTTCTAAAGTCTTGACTTTTATGTTCATGGAATTGTGATACTCATGGTTATGCAACTGATAATGTCTGTAAATACTTGCTGACACCTGTATATATATGTAAACAGAAATACAAATGTGATTTGTCATCTGACTATTGAGTTGACTTTGGCTTATCAACCCTTAGGATAAGAGAGAACTGGGAACTTTCAGATTCAACCTGAACTACCAACATTTTGGAACATTTGAGGTCACAGTCACAGCAGGTCCCATATTAAGATGTACAAAACTTACGTACTGTACACAGATAGATACTGGCAGTGTAACATACTACAAAACTGACTATGTAGAACTATTGTAGAGGCTTAGTTAACCACGTTATACTGAGGAATGGTTGGCAGGGTTGGGTCTGATTACTTTGAAATGCACTGAATACAAACAGCATGACAATAATAGTAATCAGTTATGCAATATACATTTTAGCAACAACCCAAGTTGGAATATTATTTTAATGAGTTAATGTATGACTCATGACATGAGGAACTAAACCATGTTATTGAACCATGTATTAATGCCAGGAAGGCATTAATGCCATGTATTAAACCAGGAAGTATGACCATATTAGCCCAGTTCTGTCAACATTGCACTGGCTACCTATTAAACATCGCATACATTTTAAAATCTTGCTTATTACTTACAAAGCACTAAATGGTTTAGCTCCCCAATACTTGAGCGAGCTCTTAACATATTATACTCCATCACGTCTACTGCGATCTCTAAATTCTGGCCAGTTGTTAATACCGAGAATATCCAAATCAACTGCAGGCGGTCAATCCTTTTCCTATTTAGCTCCTAAACTCTGGAACAGTCTTCCTAGCACTGTTCGGGAAGCAGACACACTCTGTCAGTTTAAATCTAGACTAAAAACACATCTCTTTACTGTGGCATACACATAAAACACTTTATCAATGAAATGATTGTTAGGCTGCATTAACTAGGTCAGCCGGAACCGGGAACACTTCCCATAAAACCTGATGTACTCGTGACATCATCAGAAGAATGGCATCTACGCTAATGATATTCTCTCTGTTTTATCCCGAGGTTTACTGCAGTCAGCCAGATCCGGGCCGTATCCTAATCAGATGGTGGACCAGAGAAGACCAACACAGGACCCCGAAGTGTCTGCAGAGACCGTGTCAATCATCCTCCCCCTGCAACTGCCTCATCGACACGGCATCTAAATAAACCCGTCACCAGTGTGATGACTCCGATTGTTCGAATATTACCATTAAATAATACTTAAATCGATATGTCATCCGCAATAAACCCGTCTCCAGCGTGTTGCCTCCGATCATTTGAATATTCCGATCTATTATGACCTCTGACCTGTAAAGCAGCCAGAATAATAATAATAATAATAATAATAATAATAAGTTGTTTGTAAATTGTCCAGAGGAGAACTGGCACCCCGACTGAGCCTGGTTTCTCCCAAGGTTTATTTTTCTCCATTAGGTCACCTAATGGGGTTTTGGTTTCCTTGCCACTGTTGCCTCTGGCTTGGCGTGCTCAGTTGGGGACACTATATTTTTCAACTAAACATCGAAATAAATCTAATTAATAAACTAATTTAACCATGTAAACTAAATTACTGATCTAATTATTGATCTAAAGCCCTCACTGTCACCGTATGGAAATTGAAATGAACTGATGACATCAAATGGCTATACAGCTGAATAAAATTATGCTGCATTATTTTCCTGTTTAACACTGTAAAGCTGCTTTGAAACAATCTACATTGTTAAAAGCGCTATATAAATAAAGTTGACTTGACTTGACTAATGATCACTGCATCAGCAACTAATGAACATTCTATATGATTAATAGGTTAAGTAATATATGAATTGCTATTAATTAAATATATCAAGTGTTAATTCCCTAATAACATTATATTAAAGGGGTGGTAAAACACATTTTGAAGGCTTGATTGTGTTTGTGGGGTACACTGTAACATGTGTTCATGTTTCGTTTTTAAAAAATGGCATTATTTTTCATATATTTTACCTTTATTCTACACTGCTCTGTCCCTCCTTGTAAAAACGGTCTGATGGTTTCCGGGTTGTATGAAGCCAGTCCCTCAAAAATGAGCAATGGGCTCAGATTGGTTTGAAGACTGCGGATCTATAGTGATCGCTACTGAATGGCACTGTTACTTTTGTATTTTTAGAACGATTTGCCAAATATCTGTTGCAAGAACGAACACTAAACATTGGCTTTACTATAGTATCCAAATCAAACACAGAACCATGTTTAGCATGCCTGTAGATAAACAATACATAAAAGCTCTAATCAAAGAATAATTTACACTAATGCAAAGTTCGCTGTTGAGATTTTAAAAAGTTTGTAATGTTAGGTGTTTGTCGGATAACGTTAAGTATGAATGAGCATTTAACAAACTGGTTTGCAGAGCCAAATGAGCGTTGTCATCTGTTTACTTTCTTGCTACAACGTACAATTAACAATACTTACTATTACAGGAAAACACATCGACGAAAAATAAATCATACTTACAGGTTGTGGCCTGTAAACAGCTTCTGTTTTTAAATCCATCTTTCAGGACAAGCCGTTGTAAGAATCCTGCATTGAACTCGTGAAGATTGTGGAAGCTTTCCACCATGAAATGTGCAGCAGCAGCCGCACGCGCCCGTCTCACACTGGCAGTGTTTGTCTCACGCAGCTGAACCGCGGCTCGTGTATTGCAAATACAGACGAATATTGTCCATTATGTCACATTTTCCGGTCTTCTCCTCCGACCCCTGTCTGTCTCGTGCTTTAATTTATGATGCGCAGCATGTATCTGCTGCAAATGCGACCGTGTTCGCCTCTGTCTAATACACGCATGCATATAATGTTGTATGTTAAACGCACTGCAACGCACCCCCGTCCCTAGGAAGACTGAATAAAGTGGACCTGCAATCCGGATGAAAATAACAGCCTTTCGTCGGCATTGGCAACAACACTCCAGCCTACTAACTAGCCTACCACAACAACTATTCCCTACGGCGAAACAAAATGGCCTCGCCCCCCCCCCCCCCCCCTTATTTTATATTCTCGGAGGAGGGGTTTATGTAAATATTGGGGCTGGTGATGCCAGCAACCCTGGAGGAATGTGTAGTAGTCCCTAGCGGCCGTTTGCTGTAGTCCTTTGAAATTGATTTCTTTAAAAGCAAATATCTCCCTTTGCTTTAAACTTTGAACGTTGTAACTTTGCAGATGTTGTTTATACTCAAACAGCAACATTACACACTAGCTAAAGTTAGAAAAGTGAAATCGTGGTTTACCACCCCTTTAACTAATAATGTAAATGAATGCGTTAATTATCACAATGGGTCAAAGCCATGCATTTCAACTTCCAGTTGTCTGCTTTAATTAATCATTAACTAACGATTCGCAAAATCAATGACTATTAACTAATTTAAAATTAACTCAAAAGCCATAACCACAATGACATATTACTTAACAATTAATTAATGACAGCGCAATTGTATTTTGTAAATATAAACAAAGTTATAATTTCATGCCTGCAACACTCAACAAAAGTTGGGACAGAGGCATGTTTACCATTGTGTTACATCACCTTTCCTATTAATAACACTTTCTAATCGTTTGGGAAGCCACGCTGTTGTAGCCTGTGCAGAATGAGGCCTGGAATTGTCCTGCTGAAATAAGCATGGATGTCCCGAGAAGAGACGTTGCCTTGATGGCAACATGGATGTCTCTCTAAAATCCCAATATGCCTCTGTGTCAATGGTACCTTCACACACATGCAGCTCACCCATTCCATGGGTACTGGTGCACAAATATCCCAACTTTTCTGGAAATTAGGTTTGTAGTTTCTCACAGTGACAGGTGTTGGAAGGAGGAAAATGTTAACGGAAAAACTATTTGCCCTTTTTTGTACACATACAAACTAAATCTTTAAACAGAGAAATAAATACAGAGGATGCAACAGGGCCAACAGTACCTATGTGTATTGTACTCTTGGTTTTGAATACCAATAATAATACTACAAGTACAAGTGGAGATGACTACCCATAATATATTCTAGACCATGGTATGTTGGTGTATTTTTTACCATCACAGCAGCATTAACATAAATAGTTATGCATATAAGCCATGTGTGTCCCAAACAGAAATACACATAATTTGTGTGTGGCGTGTGTGTGTGTGTGTGTGTGTCTGGACCAGGTATTCCTCATGTTGTGGGGTCATAAATCTGTTTACACAGTCAGAAACAAACAAACATCTTGACTTTATATAGTGACACTTCAAAGTGCTCTCTGAAACTAGACCTGAGATGGCCTTGTGTCCATGAAATAAGAAAATTAAAACTTTGTTGTACAGTTAATCCAAATACATTGTTGGAAAGGTCTTGTCCTAGAGAGTAACATTTGTTAGTATGAAAATTATATATGTCTCCTGGTTTGAAATACTGACCTTTGAAACTTCACCTTGGTGCATGTTTGAAGGCTTAACAACAAAAGGGGCTACAGGTATGGGACAAATTGTTATAGAGAGCTCTTGGCCTCAGCTATCATACTGAGTATAGTAAACAACTGGGGTGCTGTCAAATATGGTTAAAATCGATTTAAACCCACTTAACAATTATATATGTCAAATTTGATTACATAGATGTGTTTACCATACCCCTAAACCCCTTCCTATACTTTCAACTAACTATTTACAACCTCACATTCTAAGGAAAACACAAATGTTCTAAAAACTACAATTCCCAATAGCCACACTTTGCAGCTTGATACAAATGAACACTAAAGTTGTAGTTTTTCCGGTTTGCAAATTAGGGTTGTAAACTAGGGTTGTAAAAAGATATATCTACGGAATATATCAAATATCTAGTACAGTCAAACTAGTAGTCACACTGCATTTAGATAATCTATGTTAACAAAAGTGAAATATGTTGGTTTATTTCAGATATGTTAGCCAAAACAGTAGAACGCGCAAACTCCGCCCACAACACGAGGCACTTCCATAACCTTCAGCTACAAAAAATATATTTCTCAGAATCGAAGGAGAAATTATTAAATGTGATAGCATTAACATGAACATATCGTATTGTTGAGTTACCAAATAGCTTTTTTCTGTGGAGAAACATATATCTTTTTTTTCTAAAAGTGAAGAAAATACTTCCGGGTGGAAGCACGTAATGCCAGCTACGTGGTTTCAGCTATAGATGCATCAATAGCAACCGCCATAGCAATGAACTAAAGATAATCTTCGTTCAGTGAATGTATATTATCTGTATCTTTAGTTCTCTTACGAGAGGTTCTCTCGTATTGCGTAAGTTCCTTACGCTACGGGAAAGTTTTCTTTCTTCGAGATTACTGAAAAACCCAAAATTATCCTTAATTTTGTAACATTGTCAACGCAGTGCGGCAGCCTGGCAGACCATAGCAGGCTAATCCAGCGTGCTACTGGCTGCTCTGCTGGCAACTGCAACAGCCTATCGGCGAGCCCGCGTGACGTGGCGACCAATGACCTCCTCGCCTCATTTACCTACAGGTAGGGCGTGGCCACGTGTATAAAAGCGGGGCTCGCAGGCTGTTTATTCGATTTTCTGTTCTTCAGCGAAGCCCTTCGCATCGCTGGATCTGGGACCCGCCGCCGTCGACCGCGCAGCACAGCAAGCTTAGGACAGCGCCTGAAGAAGCCGGCTGCATTCTTCGCCACCTTCAGCCTTCCGTGCCTGCTCTGCTATCCGGCAGCATTATATCCTTTTATTGCTCAAGTGTTGTCGCCGCTGCGTCACACTTTCACAAAAAGAGCCGAGCGTTTGTTGCAAAATGTCTCGATCCCTCTGCGGCTCGTGTCACGCGCCGCTCAGTTCCGGAGACCGCCACGTGATCTGCGCTCTCTGCCTGGGCCGTGATCACGCCGCTGCCGCACTCCTTGCCGGCGGATGCCCGGAGTGCGAGGACTTGACGATGTCGACCCTGCGGGCTCGACTCGATCAGTTCGAGGATGACATCCCTCCTGTCCCTGTTAAGCCGCGCAAGAAGAAGCGTCGCTCGCAGCGGACACCGGAGTTCACGGAGAAAAGCTCACCGGAACCTTTCCTGCCAGCATCTCTCTCGCCTTCCCCGCCCCCACCCCAGGCCGCCATGTCTGTTGCCGCCACCGGGGATGAGGCGGATGCGGCTGCGAAACGCGCCGACAGCTGCTCCATCATGGCATCCGACAGCGAAGATTGGTCCTCCGCGGCCTCTTCAGTCCGGGCCTCCGGACGCTCTCGAGCGGGTGGTTTCCGCGAGGGTTTCGTCTCAAGCTTCATCGACGCTCTCACAAGTTGACGGCGCAGCTGAGAAAGGCTACAATGCTATCCCTCCGGTGGAAGAGGCAGTCGCAGCGCACCTTTGCCCGCCCTCCGGTTGGCGCTCAAAGGCTGCTCTCCCGTCCAAGGCCTGCAGAATGACGTCATCGCTGATCGGCCGCGCTTTCGCTGCCTCCGGTCAAGCGGCATCTGCTCTGCATTCTATGGCTGTGCTGCAAATCCTCCAGGCTAATCTCCTCCGCGATTTGGACGAGAAAAGCACAGATACTGAGTTGGTCACGGATTTGAGAAGCGCGACGGATCTTGCCCTCCGCGCTACCAAGACCGCAGCACAAGCCCTCGGACGCTCTATGGCCTCCCTCACGGTAGCTGAGCGGCACCTCTGGCTCACGCTCACGGATATGCGAGAAACGGAGCGCGCGGCCTTTCTCAACGCCCCGCTTTCCTCGTCCGGCCTATTCGGCCCAGCGGTCAAGGGGATCGTCGATCGCTTTTCCGAGGTACAGAAGACGACTCAAGCTATGAACCTCTTTCTGCCTCGACGCCCCAGTGCTAGCAATAGCTCCGCCGCTCGCCGTCCTCGTGACCAGCCAGCGCCGAGCTCCGCGCAGCACCCAGCGCGGCCCCCTTCGTCTCAGCGAAGACCGAGCGGCCGTGCCAGATCGCGCTCTTCCAGCAGAGGCAAGCCGCCTCCCCCCCGGGGACCCCGGCCTAGGATCACGCTGAAGCCCGAGCCTCCAAAGTCCTCCTAGCCAGAGGGGGGAAACGACGGTTAAGTCCCACCGCGGCCGGACCACCGTCAAAACTATTTTTCCTGTCAGCCCCCACCACTGTGGCTGCTGCAGATGGTTCTCACGCAGCCAACGAGCCGGCAAAACTGCCCTCTCGCCTGTCTACAAACGCCGTTTTTATGGCGAACCAGAGAATTCACAAAAGTTGAATTTTTTCTGGTTGCACGGCTCACGCCATATGTGTTTCAAATGCAGTAAACGTGCCCACTTGTTTGTGTTCACCCCTGCACCCAATCACCACAAATCCCGTGTCTCTCACTCACATAAAGCGGCCACCGGCCGCTCGAGTGCCAAAGTTAGGTCACGTGTCCGCTTATTTGCGCCCACGCCTAATCACCACACGCGCTGTCACACAGCCACCCTTAACCGGTCATGTTCCACGCGTAAGAGTTGTGCCCGCTCTAACGCGCTCACACATTTTCGCGAACATTCTGCCCCCGGCGCTACGCGCCGCGCCGTGCCACACACCATTTGTTCTCCGCCCAAGGTGGCCGAAACTACGAGTGTAGGGCCGCACACAAGCCACTCCCTGCTCGAAGCGGCAGAGATACAGTGTGTAGGGCGGCCAGCCATCGCGAGCGATCGGCTGGCCCACAGCACAGAGAGCGAGCGCACTGCGCCCGCCCCTCCTATACAGGCCGTCGAACCCGCGAAGCGCGGCGTTTCGAGTCCGGAGGCCGTTCTATCCCGTGTGGCACACGCGAGAGCGTGGGAAGCCATTCCAGGTGTATCAGAATGGGTGCTGAGAACAGTGAAGCACGGCTACACTCTGCAGTTCGCTCGCCGCCCTCCGCGCTTCTGTGCGCGTACAGAGACGAGAGTGAGCGAGGAAGTAGCGCATCTACTTCGAGCGGAGATAGCCACGCTGCTGTGCAAAGGGGCTATAGAACCGGTTCCCCATTCTATGAGCGAGTCAGGCTTTTACAGCCGGTATATTCTCGTTCCGAAAAGGGATGGGTCGCTCAGACCGATTCTGGATCTGAGGCGTCTGAACAAAGCTCTTATGAAAAGATCATTCAAGATGCTCACGACCAAGCAGATCCTCGCGCATATTCGCCCGAGAGACTGGCTAATTTCCCTGGACTTGAAAGACGCATACTTTCAAATCAAGATAACGCCGCGTCACAGGCCATTCTTACGATTCGCCTTCGACGGCCAGGCTTATCAATACACCATCCTGCCATTCGGCCTGTCACTAGCACCCCGTATATTTACGAAGTGCATGGACGCGGCCCTCGCTCCCCTGAGAAGACGGGGTATGCGAGTTTTGAACTATCTGGACGATTGGCTCATCCTGGCACAGTCAGAGGCCGAGCTCCTCGCCCACAGGGCAGTGCTGCTCAGCCATCTGGACAGCTTGGGGCTCACGGTCAATTGGACCAAGAGCTCATTGGTGCCCACGCAATCAACCTCATTTCTGGGTTTGAATCTGGACACTGTGGCAATGTCAGCCTGCCTGTCACCCCAACGCGCGCGTCGAGTCAGACGCATGGCTGCGTACTTCCAGCCGGGCAAAATCGCACCTCTCAACGTTTTTCAGAGGATGCTGGGACGCATGGCCTCAGCTGCGGCAGTGCTCCAGCTGGGCCTAATGCGCATGCGCCCGCTGCAACGCTGGTTAAACGCCCGAGTGCCTCACGGGGCCTGGGCGTCCGGGGGCTTCCGGATCAGAGTGACTCAGAGCTGTGTTTCAGCTCTGGAGCCCTGGTTAGTAGCCAACTGGTACCAGCGGGGAGTGACGATGGGAGCCATCTCACACCGCAAGATTGTCTTGACGGACACCTCGGGTTGGGGCGCCGTTTTCGAGGGCAAATCGGCTTCCGGCCTCTGGTCGAGCCGGGAAAAGCTCCTGCACATAAACTGTTTGGAGATGATAGCGGTAGAGAACACGCTCAAGCAGTTTCTCCCTCTTATACGAGGCCACCACGTGTTGGTCCGGTCGGACAATACCAGGGTGGTGTCCTATGTGAACCGGCAGGGCGGTGTCAGGTCCAGGTGTCTGGGCAATCTGGCAGAGCGCCTGCTCGTGTGGGCACACAGCTCGCTGCGCTCGCTAAGGGCCGCGCACGTACCGGGCCAACTCAATGTAGGCCCGGACAAGCTGTCCACGGTCCTCATTCTCCCAGGCGAATGGTCCCTGCACACTCAGACAGTCCAGTTGGTATGGCGCCTATTCGGCAGAGCGGAGCTCGACCTCTTTGCAACAAGAGAGAACGCCCGCTGCCCGAGGTTTCTATCCAAAAGCGAGGATGCGCTGTCCCAGCCTTGGCCCAGCCTCCCGCTGTATGCTTTCCCGCCGATTTCCCTATTACCCCAGGTTATAGCGAAAATCAGGGAGACGCGCCGCCCGGTGCTCCTCGTAGCGCCGCGCTGGGAGAACCAGGTTTGGTACCCAGAGCTGGTGAAGCTGTCGCACTCACCCCCGTGGCCAGTTCCGCTGAGAGCAGACCTCCTCTCTCAGGCCGGAGGGTCAGTTTGGCATCCCCATCCAGAGCGATGGTCTCTGCATGTATGGGTGACCAACGGATATCCGTTGACCTGCCTGAAGGGGTTATGAACACGATCTCACACTCTAGAGCCCCCTCGACGAGGCGGTTATATAGTTCTAAGATTAGATCCACAGCAATGTGGGGTCCAGCGGGTGCTCTCCTTCCTCCAAGAGCTTTTGGAACTGGGCAGGTCCCCTTCCACGCTCAAAGTGTATGTAGCGGCTATAGCAGCGTTCGCTCAGACGACGCTAGGCAGCACGCTAGGAAGAAACGAGCTCATCACCCGTTTCCTCAGAGGAGCCAGACGGATGAATCCCCCGCGGCCCCCATCGGTTCCTATATGGGATCTGGCCTTGGTCCTAGAGGCCTTGAAGGCTCATCCCTTCGAACCGCTTGAAGCCGTGGAACTGAGGTTCCTTTCGCTCAAAACCGCGTTCTTGATAGCTCTGGCTTCAGTAAAACGCGTGGGGGATCTACATGCGCTCTCAGTGAGCCCGACGTGTATGGAGTTCGGTCCTAATGACTCCAAGGTCATTCTTAGGCCGAGGCACGGCTATGTCCCCAAAGTGATCGGCACTCCTTTCAGGGTGCAGATTATCTCCCTCTCGGCTCTGCCAGCATCCGATGAAAGGGACGATGGCAACGTCCTCTGCCCTGTCAGGGCATTGAGGATTTATGTCACACGCTCCGCCGCCGTCAGGCGTTCTGAGCAGCTATTTGTTTCGTTTGGTGGGCGCAATAAAGGTCTCGCCTCCTCAAAACAGACCCTGTCCAGGTGGGTAGTGGACGCGATTGCAACAGCTTACGCTTCTAAACACCTGCAGTGCCCGCTAGGTGTCAGAGCACACTCCACTAGAGGCATGGCCTCTTCGTGGGCTTGGGCCAGAGGGATTTCCATCCACGATATCTGTATGGCGGCAGGCTGGGCCTCCCCGTCTACATTCGTGAGATTCTACAATCTGGAAGTTCCTGCCTTACAGGCGAAAGTGTTATCAGTTTAATAGGGCTGTTAGCTCTGCCCAGTGATTCTGTGCAGACATAGCTCACATACTGGTAGTAAGTTCGGTACTATGCTTATGTGAATTTGAAGGAGACCGGCGGTGCCGTTCCCTCATTTACGAGACAAGCTGTTGTGAGTTTGAAGGTGACCGGCGGTGCCGTTACCTCACTCATAAATCAAGGTATTGTGAATTTGAAGGCGACCGGCGTTGCCGCGCCCTCATTCATGAGACAAGGTGTGGTGAATTTGAAGGAGACCGGCAGGTGCCGTTCCCTCATTCATGGGACAGGGTGTTGTAACCACCCGTCGTAACCACCCGTCAGTTCGAATGAAGTATCTGTATATGCGGTGGCCCGTTTCCTTACCGGCCACCCTGCCCGAGCAGTGTTTTTTCCCCGGCGAGGTGCGCACGGCGTTGACAATATGTTCCCGTAGCGTAAGGAACTTACGCAATACGAGAGAACCTCTCGTAAGAGAACCATACTCGGTTACTTAACGTAACCTCGGTTCTCTCTAGAGAGGGAACAAGTATTGCGTTCCTTGCCGTGCGCCCCGCAGGCTTTTACGCTTCAGAACTACGAAAACCGAATAAACAGCCTGCGAGCCCCGCTTTTATACACGTGGCCACGCCCTACCTGTAGGTAAATGAGGCGAGGAGGGCACGGAGCGCCCTCATTGGTCGCCACGTCACGCGGGCTCGCCGATAGGCTGTTGCAGTTGCCAGCAGAGCAGCCAGTAGCACGCTCGATTAGCCTGCTATGGTCTGCCAGGCTGCCGCACTGCGTTGACAATGTTACAAAATTAAGGATAATTTTGGGTTTTTCAGTAATCTCGAAGAAAGAAAACTTTCCCGTAGCGTAAGGAACTTACGCAATACTCGTTCCCTCTCTAGAGATAACCGAAGTTACGTTAAGTAACCGAGTATCGTTTTGTCTAAATAAACTGCACATTTGTCACTAGAAAGCATCCAATGGGAAGAGAAAACTACGAGAAAAGTTAACGTTACATAAGCCTGAATCTGGAGCATTTCAAGCCAATAACGCCTAACGATAACTTACTTGTTATGTCAGAACCTGACACACTATCTGGCTGATTATAACAGTAAAATCATTGTATTAATCATTTATTAAGTGAATTACTTTTTTATTGACTTCTCAGGTGTGCTGTGAATAATTGCTATGACAATGGTTGAAAACATGGCTATAATATGGTTAGTGTTAACTGTAAGGTTATTCATAACACCAAAGCTGGCTATACCTTGAGTACTACAAGACTTTAAAAGGTTACTTAGAAGCTTCTACGAAAACAGTGTTCATTCATCATGTTTAAAGTTTTTTGTTTTGATTACATTGGCAGGACAGATCACAGCACATGTTGAGGTTAGATTAATCAACTGATCAGCAACGCAGCATCCATTAGATCCTGACCAGTTACAATGAAAACACACAGAGAACCTAAACTGTCTGACTCTGATGAATTTTGATTGGCACTGAATTCATGAGACATTTTGAATAATGAAGCAGAGATTTATAAACAAATAATTTCTATTTTGTGTACTCAATTCATTAGAAGAACAGTAGAACTTTATTGTTGTCCACATGGCCACATTTTTTGTTTCTTAGAAGTTGGAACCAGCAATGGGACAACAGTCATTTTAGCAGACCTTCCTTTATGACACAGTCATTCCTATGTTCTCCTGCGGTTCCCAAGATGGGGGCCAGGTCTTTAGGCTGAAAGAAATGGCAAAATAAAACATACAGAAATCATGTATTTAATTTCTGAAATATGTTAAATATAAGGATGGCCTCTGTTAAGTTTCTACATATTTCCCTGACAGAATGAGGTGGAGAAAGCGGAACGCTGAAGAGAATTTATATTAAAGGTCCCGTTCTTCGTGATCCCATTGTTCAAAATTTAGTTAGTGTGTAATGTTGCTGTTAGAGCATAAATAATACCTGTAAAATTATAAAGCTCAAAGTTCAATGCCAAGCGAGATATTTTATTTAACAGAAGTTCCCTTTCAAAGCCTACAGCGAACGGCCGGCTTGGACTACATCCTGGTACAGCCTGCTTTAATTACGTCAGTAGAACAGTAGAACAGACTAACCTTTTATCTTTCTTTTATCTTTTCCCACAAGAATACGCGAAAAAGGGGGTGTGGTCTTGTTGCTCTCCCACGTGGAGAAGAGGAAGTGTTGCGTGGAGAAGACGAGGACGAGAGTGTTGCGTTTGAGTGTGTTTGTCGCCATGTCGTCGAGACGCTGTTATTTTCATCCCGGAGTCAAATCACCTTTGTTTGGCTTTCACAGGGACGCTGTACTTAGAGATCATTGAGCGCATACATCTCCCCGTTAAGAGGCGTGACCTTTCCGTGCAACGTGTGCTAAGCTGCTGTCGAATCACAACACAGGAACCGTGCAACCTGCGCTAAGCTGCGGTCAAATCACAACACGGGAACCGCTGGCACAATCAGAACTCGTTACGTATTTCTGAAGGAGGGACTTCATAGAACAAGGAACTCATCAGCCCGTTTTTAGGACAGTGAAAACAGCGGTGTACAGATAAGTAAATTTTGTGAAAAATACTGTGTTTTTTTACACGCAAAACATGAACACGTTATATTGCACACTGTAAACACAATCAAAGCTTTAAAAAAAACAAGAAGAACGGGACCTTTAATATCCAAATTATAAAATTGTCACTTTGTAATGACATTTTAAACTGTTTACATTACAAAGATTTGTCAGAAATAAACATAATTCTGTACAGGTATAATTTAGTTGTCATTGACGATTTATTTATTACATTGTATTGTGTTTGTATTAAATTGTGAACCTCATATTGTGTATCCAATCATATTGTGTGATAAGGAGATCACCCCATTCCTACTGAATATGAAATTGTGATTACTGTAATTCCTTACCCTCAAAGTTTTGCATAGTAATTATGGCTGTTACAAAACACCACCAAAAACAGCAGTACATGCAAGTTGCAGTTGTGACAAAGCTTAATCTCCCTGTAGGCAAAAACAGATGCCACATGTGGAGATATCTAATTAAGCAGCCCGTCTGACTTCTCAAAAAGAAATGTAACACTGGTCGAGGTGCTTATTGTATAAACTTAAATAACTTCCAAGTCATAGTAAATCAGACTGCACTGTAAAACCTAACAGTTGTATGTACTAAAAACAAATGAGCTCACTGCACTCAAATATTACAGAATGTTGTGTGGACACAATGACTGAAACATAACTCAAACTGAATGAGTTCTAGAACATTTCTAGTGCCCAGCATGATAATTGGATAATAATTGTATTGTTAAGTGATTAAATAAGTGACAATTGCGTATTAGTGGTGACACCTGATGATGGTAATGAGCAGAATCACTGAAGGAAAGAGAAACACAAGAACTACAACTGACTTCAGCCACAGCTTTAGATGAAATCAACTGAAGGATAAAAGAAGACATTAAATCTCTGAAGATCTCAGCAGAGGAGGATTAAACAACTCCACAAACAGCATTACCAGCCTCACACATTACTAACCAGACTAACTTTATTTCTGTCATTTCTGTTATATTGAAAATAATAGTTTCATTTGAATTCACCATGATGGTGTTCAGTGTTTGCTTTTGTTGGGATCTTGACCCTTGACAAAACATGTCTGGCTCTGGCTGCTTTTACTGTGTTTACGAAGCACATTTGTTATGGTAAGAAAAGCCGAGAGAAAATGTGATCAGCTGGTTTTGGTTGTTTTTTGCTAATGATATTATTGTCATGCAGTGACTGCATCACTGATCTCATTCAGGGTCTAATCCTCTGTTAATAGAGGTTTTGTGTTATTATTATTTTTTTCTATTATTCATAAAAGAACCTAAGTGATTGTACAGCACCAGATCCAGGATGGCTGTGGTAATCAAACAGTATGCACGATTTAAATGAATAAAATTAATGCACAAAAGGTTTTAATCTACAACAGTTCTCGGAAACACACAGACATCAAGAATCAGAATATAAATCTCAACAATGGTGACAATCAAAAAAAATATTCAGATGAACATAAAACAAGCTACAAAAACATCACAACAAACACAGCAAAAGTAAAAGCAAACAGTAAGAATAAAAGAAAATTAGTCACAAATCAGATGCATAATTTATTCATGCCGCAATGCATGCTGGGTCTCATGAGGGAGTTTTGATTGGTGGTACCCAGCATGCACTGCAGCATAAAGCTTTTCATTGATTGTCACCATTGTGGAGATTCATACGCTGATTCTTGATGGCTGTGGGTTTCTAAGTAATGCCATAGCTTAAAACCTTGTGAACACTACATGATATTAAAATCTTGCATATTATTCAATTACCACATCAGTGCTGGATCTCGTGCTATTGAATCATGTAGCCACCATTATGAGCAATACAAGAAATAACAATTCAATACCATTATAACCAGAGCACAAGACTCTGAGTGAGCTCTTAAGCCACTCCATGATGATTATACCAACCATCATTGTATAGCCATCATCATCTAATCACAACTAATGTTAAAGATTTAAGGGTCAAGAGCCCAACTAAAGCAAACACTCATATCCATCATGGTGACTTCAATTAAACGATTATTTTCATTAAAACAGAAATAAAGTCAGTCTGGTTAGTATTGTGAGGCTGGTTAATGCTGTGGTGGAGTTTTTTAATTCTCCTCTGCTGAGATCTTCAGAGATTTAATGTCTTCTTTTATCTTCTGTTATTTCATCTAAAGCTGTGGCTTCAGTCAGTTGTAGTTCTTGTGTTTCTCTTTCCTTCTGTGATTCTGCTCATTATCATCAGGTGTTCATCACTAAGGTTCAATCATCACTTAATTAGTCACTTAATTTCTTGATTGGAATGAATGTCTTATTTTAGTGAACTCAATTGAAATAAGTTCAAAGTACTCATAACTATTGTTTTCTAAAAATTAAAAGAATTAAGGTAATCAGTGTCCTCAAATTTAATGAGTTAGCTTAACTTACTAGATTTTACTTTGTGTGTGCTATTGTGAGCTAGCAGTAACTGCAAGCACTCTGAGTTCATTTAAAGGTTGTAATTTCCTCTGTTTTACTCAATATAGGGAAGGTTCAGCTATATCAAGTATTTGAATGCAGTGTAAAGTTTAATTGTATATTAAGTAATATCCTTTTTTTAGTGGACTTGATTAAAATAAGTGCAGAGTACTCATAACTATTGTTTTTTATAAACCTAAATGGTTTGAGGTAATCGGTGTCCTCAAATGAAATGAGTTAGCTGAACTTGTTGGGGTTTACAGTGTGGCTTCTTAATTAGGGTTCCTTTAAGGACAACTCAAAAATCGGTTAAACAAGAAAGCTGACATTACCATGACGGACACGGGAGCCAATGGACCAGTACTTCTTTACAGCTCTTTGGAAAAAGGGTCAAAAACAAACCAAAGTCATACTTTTATTTCATAATTAAATATTTAATTTCCTTCCTCCTCCCAGTCTCTAAAAATCAGTCACAATATAATCACCAAAACATCAAAGGTTTGGTTTAATATTCATAACATTCTCTCAACAAATTATGTAATATGTCAACTATATTTCTGACAAAAGGAAACAACTTCATCACTATAATCTTGGTTATTACTATTAACAAGTTCAGCTAACTCATTTAATTTGAGGACACTGATTACCTCAAACCATTTAGGTTTATAAAAAACAATAGTTATGAGTACTCTGCACTTATTTTAATCAAGTCCACTAAAAAAAGGATATTTCTTAATATACAATTAAACTTTACACTGCATTCAAATACTTGATATAGCTGAACCTTCCCTATATTGAGTAAAACAGAGGAAATTACAACCTTTAAATGAACTCAGAGAGCTTGCAGTTACTGCTAGCTCACAATAGCACACACAAAGTCAAATCTAGTAAGTTATGCTAACTCATTAAATTTGAGGACACTGATTACCTTAATTCTTTTTTTTTTAATTTTTAGAAAACAATAGTTATGAGTTCTTTGAACTTATTTCAATTGAGTTCACTAAAATAAGACACTCATTCCAATCAAGAAATTAAGTGATTAATTAAGTGATGATTGAACATTAGTGATGAACACCTGATGATAATGAGCAGAATCACAGAAGGAAAGAGAAACACAAGAACTACAACTGACTGAAGCCACAGCTTTAGATGAAATAACAGAAGATAAAAGAAGACATTACATTTCTGAAGATATCAACAGAAGAGAAAAAAACTCCACAAACAGCACTACCAGCCTCACACATTACTAACCAGACTGACTTTATTTCTGTCATTTCTGTTTTAATGAAAATAATAGTTTAATTGAAGTCACCATGATGGATATGAGTGTTTGCTTTAGTTGGCCTCTTGACCCTTGTATTGTTCATAATGGTAGCTACATGATTCAATAGCACGAGATCCAGCACTGATGTGGTAATTGAATAATATGCAAGATTTTAATATCATGTAGTGTTCAAGAGGTTTTAATCTATGGCATTAATTTTATTCATTTAAATCCTGTTTTGGTTGTTTGGTAATGTCTTCTTTTATCCTTCAGTTGATTTAATCTAAAGCTGTGGCTGAAGTCAGTTGTAGTTCTTGTGTTTCTCTTTCCTTCAGTGATTCTGCTCATTACCATCATCAGGTGTCCCCACCAATACGCAATTATCACTTATTTAATCACTTAACAATACCATTATTATCCAATTATCATGCTGGGCACTAGAAATGTTCTAGAACTCATTCAGTTTGAGTTCTGTTTCAGTCATTGTGTCCACACAACATTCATAATATTTGAGTGCAGTAAACTCTTTTTTTTTACTGAAGGTTTTACAGTGTAACAGTAGTAAAACTAAATAAACAGAAAAGGTGGCAATCACCAAAGAGATCCTGATTGTCACCATACTGGCTAGATAATGTAATAATACTGAAGAGTAACTACGCTGGTCAGTAAAACTATTGAAAATCTTTTCTCTGTACTTTTTGTCAGTTAAGTAAAGGTTCATGTTAATTAACAAATCACAGATTTTAGTTTTTATTGCATTTTAGAAAATATCCCAACTTCTCTGGAAATTGGATTTGTAATAACTCACTGAAATGGTTGCCTTTTGGGGGGTTTGGGATACTTTGTTAAATTTTGTGTTAAAGTGGTACACCTTGTGCTAGATAGACATTAAAATAATTTGGTGTGCTTTGTAGGACTTTGTTGTACATCACCCACCATATGCTTTATGATCCTTTGGGGCCTTTTGATGACACTGTGGTATGCTTTGGGATACTTTGGTGTGCATTTTATGATAGGCTGGTGTTTGTGTATTGCTAACACTTTTTAATATACTTTGTGTGTTTAATTTGGAATTATAAATACTTTATAGCATTTTTTCCCACCATCATCCTTGTTTTGGCTTCCTTTTCTTTTCTTTTTTGCTGAAATCTTGACAGCTGACTTCCTGTATAGAGAAACAAAAAACCTGTGTAAATTGCAATAGAGGTGTGGGGTGTTTGCCTTGCAAGCCAGGTGAATATTTGGAATGCAGGAAAATCTGTTGACACTTTTTTTTTTTTCTTATATGAACACAATAAGTACATTGTACTTATTTTTTTATACAAGTACATAGTAGTTGAGGCCACTTAATAAAAAGTGGGGACCACTTTCTTTTCCATTTTGTGTCATATACTACAGCTCTACATCTTCTATTCTGTATTGCCACTTACCTGTCTGCTTTCTTCTTTGCCTCAATCTCTTTTTTTCCTACTTCCTCTGTCTGTTCTCTCTTCTTGTCTGCCTCTATCTCTTCTGTCACCATCAGTCCCATCTCTAAGTCTTTATGTCCCTCCATCTCTCCTCTCTGTCTTTCTGTGCCTCTATCTCCATCTCCTGCATGTTCCTCCTCTCTCCTAATTCACTTTGCTCCCCCTGTCCTCTCTGGTCTTCATCCTCTATTTCTCTTTCTGCTTCATCTTTTTCTCCTGTCCTCTCGTGCTGCCCCACCTTCTCTCCTTCAGGATCACATGCTTCAGTAAAAAAATAAAACAAGACATTTAAGATGCAGTATATGGTTAAAAATATGAGTAACTAAAGAAATATAAAAAGTTATATAACAAAAGATATAAAAAAAAACCACACATAAAAGGAATAGAATTATACACCACCAGCAATCTATATATTGTGTGAAAAATGATCTGCAATGGCATTTCAATCTGATCCATCTGGATAGGTACACAATACAATTTGTATTTAACTGATCTTCTATCCCCCAACAATCCATCATGCTTTTTAAGATCACTAAACGGGGCTTCTGGTAGTATCTAGGATATCTAAAGTCCACTAAAGGAGGAAGGACGTTTTCATATTTGACACCTAAACTCTGGAATAGCCTTCCTGATAATGTTTGGGGCTCAGACTCACTCCTCCAGTTTAAATCTAGACTAAAGACGCATCTTTTTAGCCAAGCATTCACAAAGTGAACATTTCTGAAATATATTACTTAGACAAAGTCATCTCTTAAATTGTAATGTAGATACATTATTTTCTGTGAAGCTGCTTTGAAACTATATGTATTGTTAAAAGTGTTATACAAATAAATGTTAATTGAAATAAACAATGCAGAATCAATCTTAATAGTCATGAATGTACTGATGTTGTAATGTGACCTACCTTCTAACAAACCTTCAAACAGACACAACATCTTTTCCAGGACCGTATACACTACCTCTAGCAGCTCAAAGGGGCACTGGAGCTGGGCCATCCACTTTTTATTTTGTGGTTGGTACTTTCCCCACAGCAGGAGAGGAAAGTACCCCAGAGCTTTCAGTTTCTCCACCTTAACATAGAAAAGCATATAAGCAAAAAAAAAAAAGAGATTTCCAAGGCAGGGTTACAACGGCATTAATATTATTATAAGGCACCACCAGGAAATGCTGTGTATTGTTTTGATATTTATACGTAGACAAGCTCATTATTATCTGAAATGTTGCAAATGCAGTTGGGTTGATGAGTTCTTGCTTCCCTGCACAAAGTAAATCAAATTCTGTATTTGTGTAATGTTGACAGGAACCTGCAATGCCTGACCAAAATACAAAGACAGAAAATGTTTATTACCAGCAGGGCACTATTGTCGAAAATCTTTGCTTGATTGCGAGATTTTTTGACTTGTTGTGCCCATTCCTTGGCCTTAGTGCGAAATTTTTTCATGCGGGCCGTCTGCCTGGACTTCATGTCCAGCAGTTTCCTACACTGAGTAAGGGAGAGAGACAGAGCAAGTGATGGGGAGACGGTATGACAAAAAAGGTTCCAAACTGCTGTCCAGTTGATCAAGCATTGTTGATTTTCTATCCTTCTGTTAACAAGGGCCTAAATAATGACTTGGATGCCAAGTGAATGCAACTAATTGATCAGACAGACTAAATATGCAGTTGAGTCAATGCACCGGAAAATATGAATGTCCATTATGTGGCCACAGACATTATACCTTAATATATGGATAATATATGGATAAAATAAAATATGGATAATCTTAATGAACTGAGTGACCACAGTTGAGAACCACCGCAATAGAACAATGTAATCTGTCTGTAATAGAAAGATTCAATGTTAAATGTGTAGCCTTGTAAGAGGATGTTACTAAAAGAACCAACAGTCAAACATTCAATATCAACAGGTACCTTTCCATCAGGTTGGAAATTTAACATTTTGAAAAATACCTTCTATGATGAAAATTCATAGTGTAACAAAACAAAACTCTTTCTGCCTTTTGTATGATGAACATAATGTCTCCACTGCAAACTCCAGTTTAACACTCTATTGCTTGGCCAACAAATACTGAGATATTTGATGCAAATAAAGTTTATTTGAATTGGACCTAATGACTCTGGCTTTAATGCATAGATTAGCAGTTAGACAGTACAATAGCATTATTTGTACATTATTTACCCTGGTGCATCTTCGATTTGCATAGTTGATCTTCTTCAGGCAGTGGGCGCATTGCCGAAAAGTGGATCCACCTGGCATTTTTACTACAGACAAAACAAAAATAAATTATAATTATCGACATGCCACGTAAAAAAATTTTTAAATTATGTGTACGTTATTGTCAACCATGCATAAAGTTTGTTGGACCAACGGGATGGGTGACATGGAAAACATTAGACAAATTGCATATTAAGTAATCTAATTGATATAAATTATATTGAACTGCAAGGTAATGTAAGTGTGTTATATCAGAGTAAGTATGGGTAGCACTTTTGTGGATATCACAAAGTAACTTTTATTTTATGGTAATAATTAGTAACTATTTTGTAATATTAATGTTTAATTTATTGGTTAAATATTAGTAAATATACCATTATAACAGTACTACATTAATGTAGTAATTTGATCACTCATTGAATAATTACTATGTAATACTTGGAAACATTGGCTTACTAGTCCTTTCCTTCTCTCTTTAATAGAACTACCATATTCTCGAGGACAGATGAAATTGTGTCAGTACTGAAACCAAATAACTATTAAGTACTAACACAGTAAATTCAGGCTTGGTACCTTAATATTGTTGTTGTTGTTTTTTTTCCTGCACTGTAAAAAATTGTGCTGTAAAATAACGGTAATCTACTGGCAGCTGTGGTTGCCAGCAATATACTGTTAATTTACAGCCCTCTACTGTTTTTTTACAGCTCTCCTTTTTTACAGTATGTTACCGTAATAATACCATGAAAGGTAACTCTTTTCATTTGAAAAACTGATTGCTTCAAACAGTTCTCATTTTAAAACTAGCATTCATATGGTGTTTGTACTGTAAACATTTAATTTGAGTCCACTGAAAAGGAACATTTCTTAATATAAACTGCAAACACGTAATGTGTAGTAGTGAAAGTAGATTACTTTAGCTTCAATTTTTACAGTTCATCGTTAGCAATAGCACACATGTATGTGATAAATTACTCAACAAACAGCTCATAACTGCATTAGCAAACACAGTCACTGACTTTAAATAAAGCATCAGGCAGCATTTCAGCAGTGTTTCTCTGCTCATCCTGGACTGAAGCACAGGCTCTACTCTCCTGCACAATGGTGACCCACAAAACAAATGAATTAAACTAAAAGATCTCTTCAATATCATCTTGTGCAACAACACATAGAAACAGTTCATTTTAATATTTATTCTCCTTATCAGTTACTGACTTCGCACAACTTTTTTCTATTAACTTTCACTACTATTTCAGTGAAAATATCTTGATTCATCTGGTAAATCTGACTGTTACGTTTTACAGTATATTACTGTTTTTTCTTTGATTTTACGGTAATCTACTGGCAGCTCTGGTTGCCAGTAAATTGCTGTTTTTTTACAGTACTTTTCCGTAAATTAATTAACAGTTGTTTACCGCTAATTTACGTTTCACTCTGGGGGTTTTTTCATCTAATTCCATTAACCCTTTAAACCCCACAGCAAAATCTTCAGTTTTAAATGAACACTTATATGTGTCCACACTACAGAGTGTTAGAGTAATTGAAGCATTGTTGAAGTTAATGAGACAATTAAGAGATTAGTTAAGTGATAATTGAGAATTAGTGATGAGCACCAGCTGTTAACAAGCAGAAGCACTCAAGGAAAGAGAAGTACAACTGACTTCAGCCACAGCCTTAGATGAAATCAACTGAAAATAAAAGAAGACATTAAAGCAGAGGAGGATTAAACAACTCCACAAACAGCATTACCAGCTTCACTTATTACTAACCAGATTGACCTTATTTCTGTCAGACATCTACAGAAGCTCTTGTAGAAAATGAACAGATCAAATTAACTTTTGATGTTTAATTGAAAATGTTTGGTCACCATTATGGTGATTAGTGTTTGCTTCAGTAGGGCTCTTGATCCTTGATTTTGTAGCAGTAGTTTTTCTTTGGTTTCTACAACTGTGTTTCTTAGACACATTTGTTGTAGGAAAACACCTCTGATCAGGTGTTATTGGTTATGGTTATTATATAAACGTAATGGAATGCTTGGTTTGCTCATCTCATCCAGTATCTATTCCCTAAACAAAACTTTTTTTTTTTTTACATATACATATATTACCCCTATTTAACATTACCAAAACTGTGACACTTTGTAAAATATCAAGCAGGGATTAGGATTCAGTTCTGAAAGACTTTTAAACTCATGATATACAAAAATGGTTTGTACTATGGTGCCATTTAGACATGAAGAATCCGCATATGAATCTCAACAATGGTGACAGTCAAAAAAAAGATGTACAGATAAACTCTGAACATCACAAACACTACCAAAAGTCAACACAAAAACAACACCAAAAATAAAGGTAAATATTAAAAATTTAAGAAAATAACCAGGCTATTCATCAGCATAATTTATTCATGCCGCAATGCATGCTGGGAGTCATGGCTGATTTGCATTGCAGAATGAAGCTTTTGATTGTCACCATTCTTGAGATTCATACGCCAATTCTTGATGTCTATTTGAGTCTGAATGATTCTGGTATTCAAAATGTTTTGACCACAAGCTGTTTTCCTGTCCTTCAAATTATCTGGTTGTTGCAACACTGATGGTCTCATGCTGTAAAATTATTGGGTTACCAAAATATAAAACTTCATCTATAGATAGACAGAGCTCAGTGAATCAGACCACTAATAAATAGTCAACATCATCTGTTTACATTTTTTTCGGCTTTGCATGCTATAACAAATGTATTTAAAACACACAGTTAGAGCAGCTAGAGAAAAACTAATGTTATTATGTCAAGGTTCAAGAGCCCAACTAAAGCAAACACTAATCACCATAATGGTAACGTCAAAATAAGTTCTGTAGACGTCTGACAGAAATAAAGTCAGTCTGGTTAGTAATGTGTGAAGCTGGTAATGCTGTTTGTGGAGTTGTTAAATCCTCTTCTGCTGAGATCTTCAGAGATTTAATATCTTCTTTTATCTTCAGTTGATGAAAGCAGCTTTTTTCTGTTCATGTATCTCTTTCCTTCGGTGATAACAGCAGCTGTTCATCAGGTGTTTGAATTCACTCACTTATTTTCGCTCACTATCAGTAAACTAGTGTAGGGAATAGTGAATGAGGGTATAGGGTGTGATTTGGAGCACAGCCTCTGAGTGTCGACTTTGAGCACTGTTAATTCACGGTATATTCCTGTTGGCTATTTTCTCAAAAATTACAAATATTACCCAGAATGCATTGTTTTCTACGGTATATTACTGTTTTAATGGAAAACAGCATTTTACTGTCAAAATTTCGCCGTTTTTTAACAGCATTTTTTTACAGTGTGCTTGAGACAAATTTCCTTTAGGTAAAATGCTAAAATGCACTATATATGATGACATTACAAGTCAAAAATCTCGGGAATAGGAGCCTAATCCAACCCTACTGTATCATGCATCTGCAAGCTAGTAATGCCTGCCTGAAATTGCCCGTTATTCTATCAGATCTCAGATCGGCTTGTATAGTGAATGTAGGCTGTATGATCCGAAATACTGATCTGGCGTCAGCTAAGGTTACCTCTCGGGGTCCGCACCCACGTGTAATATGTTCACAGCCGCAAATGTATAGATGGTAGACAGTAAAACTATAGACAGTAACGTTAAATAGATTTTTTTTTGCCCACAATTTGGAAATAAATAAATAAAATAAATCCGTTTTTTTGCGCGCCAAAAATTCGGGGGGGTTTTGTAGTGCTGTCATCAGCCATGTCTAAAAGCTGAAGACAGCATGATTATTATTATTTTTTTAACAGATTTATTTATTTAAAATCTGCAACAGGTACAGGTTATCTTAGGCTAATGTCAATGATAGGTTACCGCTGGGATAACTGAGCAGCCCACTATTCCATTAACAACTCATTTGAACGCATACCCCCTGTAACCTGATTTAGGCCTACAAACACTGAAATAATTTAAATAATACCGTTAACACCATAATCTCATTACAAAAAAATACTCTTGCCCTTACTTACCTGTTCGAAGATGTTCGCCAGGTGAACTGGGTGAACTGAGCCTCGCTGGTGACGTCATTGTCGTTAAGATGATGCGTGGTATTTGGACGCATCTGCTCTCCACTGAAGTTAATGGGAAGGATTGGCGTATCATATGCACGCAAAATTGGACTTTGGCGTATGCATTACACGCACTTGGAAAGTGTAAAGTCGTGTCATTTTTTAAAGACGCTGTAATAAAGTGCCCTTTATAGTTGAACATTTATTCGTCACTCTGGCACACATTAGCTACAAGCTGATTTCTCTCTACACTGCTGTGATGCTGTCTAGGGGTGAGAAAGGCACAACCTAGGGGTTAGTTGTAACACACATGCATGACGAAACTAAGTTGCCATAACACTATAGGCTATAGAGAAAAAAACTGCACCAAAATTAAAAAAAAAAAAAAACTCTTTGGAAGATGTCACTGACCATTTATTTAGCTAACCATAGCAAAAGTACATTTCCTACATAAGTTAATTTTTATTCTCTTTTTTTGTGTTTATTTAAAAGAGACAAATCTGATTATTTGAATCTTATATCTAATATATTTATAGATTTATATATTAAATCTTATTTAACAGTTGAGATTGTTCTTTAATGCTGATTGAAGACTAAGATTTTATTATTTAATATAAGTTTCTGTATTATTCTTTACTAATATTCATTATCATTTGTATTGTATCATTCATTATTATTTGTATTCATTATTATTTGTATTGCATTATTATTTAGTCAGAGTAAGTCTGAGCACATGAAGTGTGAGAGACATGGAGAGGTAATTTTGAACACAGGAATATGTAGGATAAGTTTTCCAATTATGCACATGTGACTGAAGTTTTCTGTAAGGAAGTATTGTTGTTGTTTTCCTACCAATGCATATGACACAAGTCACAAGTTCTCTTTAAGACATATTTTGAACAATGAACAACAAGTTTCTCTATGCATATGTTCAAGGGTATATTGTGCCACGTGAAAGCACGAAATAAACAATTATTTCACTGTTTAAGCAACCTATAAAATCCAACTGGGTGTCCAGGAAGACAGAGAAAGCTGGAATGAAGACCATCTCTCAGAAAATTGTCTTTCTCTCCTATGTCTGACTTAAAATAATAAAAAAGAAATCTCTTGGCAAAATAACTGGTGTCCGGTCCCCCTACCATGGGGCAAAAGCTTAAGTTTTAAGTCTACACTGATCTAACCAGCAGAAGACACTAACCGGGTTTAAATCCCAGTTGTGCATGTGGGGCATGTTGTAACACTGCGTTGCAATGTGCCCTAATAAGAACTAGGCTATTCTATTCTATACGTTTATGAATTCCATTGAGAAACCATTTGAAAAAGACTAACTCATCTTTTGATATGTGTTTGTTGTCAAACTCAATATATATATATATTTTTTTCAATTTGAAAAAGTTAATAATTGTATTTTATTACTTTCACTTTCCCACATGGTCACGCAGGAGCATCTGAGAGGGTTACATTCAGCGGACAGACACTTCTTTTTTAAATATTTATTTCAACAAATTACAACCTGTCACAATTCACCAGTGTGAGTGCCCATGAGAACCACCTGAGGGCACTCCACTTCAGACTGTCACTCCACCCCGGACTTGTCACTTCATCATATACTACATTACCCATAATCCTTTGCCCGGACTCATCATCACTCATTGTTTGCACCTGTGTCACATTACCTCATTACCCCATTACCCCAGCCTATATAAACCATGTTCATTCTGTCAGTCATTGCCAAGTCTTGTTTAGTGTTTCACTGCATTTCTGAGCGTTTCCCTGGTTTCATGTCTGTTGGTTTTTGGATTTCTTGCCTGTCTCCCGGATTACCCTTTTGCCTGTCTCTCCTGCCTTGTTTGCCTGTTTGGACTGCTTTCCTGTGTATGACCTTTCTGCCTGTACTTTTGACTACGATTGTGGATTACCCTTTTACAAATAAAGCTGCATTTGGATCCTCAACCTTCTGACTCGGAGCAGTACGTAACAGAAGACCAGCAGCAGTATGTCTCGTCCGTCTATGCCAAGGAACTCACTCACTCGAGGACCACATCAGTGTCTTTCTGAACATTGCAAACACCACCAACCTCCCGGACTTTATGTTGATTGATTTTTTTTGCCATGGACTCAATAAACCATTACAAACCCAACTTGTCCGTGATGGTCCTCGAGGGTCCCTGAGTGGGTTCCTTGATTATGCCCTTCAGGTGAGCGGCTCTACATTTACTGTGGGTGTCGTGGAGGAAGGTGATATCCATGCAGTTCACGCCATGTCACCGTCTGCACTTCACGTCACTTCTGCCGATCCAGAGACAGAGCTTCACGTCACTTCTGCCGATCCAGAGACAGAGCTTCACGTCACTTCTGCCGATCCAGAGACAGAGCTTCACGTCACTTCTGCCGATCCAGAGACAGAGCTTCACGTCACTTCTGCCGATCCAGAGACAGAGCTTCACGTCACTTCTGCCGATCCAGAGACAGAGCTTCACGTCACTTCTGCCGATCCAGAGACAGAGCTTCACGTCACTTCTGCCGATCCAGAGACAGAGCTTCACGTCACTTCTGCCGATCCAGAGACTGAGCTTCACGTCACTTCTGCCGATCCAGAGACAGAGCTTCACGTCACGTCTGCCCGTCAAGAGTCTCGTCCCACCGAGCCTGAATCTATTCCTCTTCCTCTTCCCGTGTCTGTGTCTTCAGACAAGATGGCCGACTCCACGCCTGTGTCTCTTGACAAGATGGCCTCCGGCGAGCCAGTGTCTCCGTACAAGATGGCCGCCGCCGAGCCAGTGTCTCCGTACAGGATGGTCGTCGCCGAGCCAGTGTCTCCGTACAAGATGGCTCCGGCCACTGACCAGCGTCCAGAGATGGTTCCGGCCACTGACCAGCGTCCAGAGATGGCTCCCGCCACTGACCAGCGTCCAGAGATGGCTCCGGCCACTGACCAACGTCCAGAGATGGCTCCGGCCACTGACCAACTTCCAGAGAGGGCTCCGGCCCGTGTCCCGAGTCCAGAGAGGGCTCCGGCCCGTGTCCCGAGTCCAGAGAGGGCTCCGGCCCGTGTCCCGAGTCCAGAGAGGGCTCCGGCCCGTGTCCCGAGTCCAGAGAGGGCTCCGGCCCGTGTCCCGAGTCCAGAGAGGGCTCCGGCCCGTGTCCCGAGTCCAGAGAGGGCTCCGGCCCGTGTCCCGAGTCCAGAGAGGGCTCCGGCCCGTGTCCCGAGTCCAGAGAGGGCTCCGCCTCCAGTCACGAGTCCAGAGAGGGCTCCGCCTCCAGTCACGAGTCCAGAGAGGGCTCCGCCTCCAGTCACGAGTCCAGAGAGGGCTCCGCCTCCAGTCACGAGTCCAGAGAGGACTCTAACCGGGCCACCTGCTCAGCCTGCACCGTTGTGGGGGTCTCCAAGACCTTCTGCGCTGCTATGGTGGTCGTCTGCTCCGCCGTGGGGGTCTTCAACCTCATCTGCACTGCTGTGGTGGTCGTCTGCTCCGCCGTGGGGGTCTCCAAGACCGTCTGCACTGCTGTGGTGGTCGTCTGCTCCGCCGTGGGGGTCTCCAAGACCGTCTGCACTGCTGTGGTGGTCGTCTGCTCCGCCGTGGGGGTCTTCAACCTCGTCTGCGCTGTGGTGGTCGTCTGCTCCACAATGGGGGTCTTCAACCTCGTCTGCACTGCTGTGGTGGTCGTCTGCTCCACCATGGGGGTCTTCAACCTCGTCTGCACTGCTGTGGTGGTCGTCTGCCAAGCCGTGGGGGTCTTCAACCTCGTCTGCGCTGTGGTGGTCGTCTGCTCCGCCCTGGCTGCCTGCGCCACCCTGGTCATCAGTCCAGCCTGCTCCTTCCTGGCGTTCTACGGTGACTGAGTCTCCAGGCCCTTTTCCGCTACACGGGCCTGGCCCTCCATCCCGCCCCCGGGTCCGCCTCCGCTCCACCTCCCTCCTTGACAATTTTAGGAGCGTCTGGAAGCCGCTCCTTTGAGGGGGGGCTATGTCACAATTCACCAGTGTGAGTGCCCATGAGAACCACCTGAGGGCACTCCACTTCAGACTGTCACTCCACCCCGGACTTGTCACTTCATCATATACTACATTACCCATAATCCTTTGCCCGGACTCATCATCACTCATTGTTTGCACCTGTGTCACATTACCTCATTACCCCATTACCCCAGCCTATATAAACCATGTTCATTCTGTCAGTCATTGCCAAGTCTTGTTTAGTGTTTCACTGCATTTCTGAGCGTTTCCCTGGTTTCATGTCTGTTGGTTTTTGGATTTCTTGCCTGTCTCCCGGATTACCCTTTTGCCTGTCTCTCCTGCCTTGTTTGCCTGTTTGGACTGCTTTCCTGTGTATGACCTTTCTGCCTGTACTTTTGACTACGATTGTGGATTACCCTTTTACAAATAAAGCTGCATTTGGATCCTCAACCTTCTGACTCGGAGCAGTACGTAACACAACCAAAATCATCTATGGAAGCTTGTGAATAGTTTTGAAGTGGCTGTGGGCAAGTTTTGTTAATTCACAAGCCGAGTGAGAATCATATTCGCAAATGTAATGTTAATTATTAAACCAAACAAAATACAGAACTTTCAAAAGCAATGTGATTATTGTATTGAGTGATAGGCAGTAGGTTTAATCAGTGACATTATTACTAGATTGGCTATTATTACCAGCATCTTACGGTCACCTCCTCAACCTGTGTTTTTTACCATAGACCGTAAAAAATAGTTTTTTACACATAGAAAAGCTGAAAAGTGTATTACATTGTCCAGTTTTCTAGCTGCACGATGGTGTGAGTGCATATGGAAATTCTCGATGCAGCATAAATGACCTACAAGGGTGACATTTTTCACAACTACGAGTCGACAGAAAATCAAAATAACCTAAACTCACTAGCAGAAAGGCAGCGCAATATAAACAAATTAGACCAGAAATCAAATCAACGTGGCGCAACGGCCGCTTCACATTCTCTATGTCAACTGTATTGAGAGCAGGCAAGTCTTCCAATTTAGAAGAAAAATCATTCCACTTCATAACATAATGATTCTGTCCATCATATGTTGTGATTTTCTGTTGATAGCTTTCTAAACCAGCATAGTACAAACTTTCTTCCATCTCATCCATTATGTTTTTCACTTCCTGCCTTCCATCTGAATTTTGCGCGTCATCAGAACCACGTGATTGCAAACAAGCTATGGTAGTAGAGCTACGGACCCTCGTATCGCCCAATAACACAAAACATTTTTTTTATGTCTAAACATAAGATTTATGTATTTGAATTGCATATACATTTTCCATGCACTTGGATTACATAGTTTTAACATAAACAAATTTATAAACTTAATGTGATTCATATTTGTAAGTCATACATAAATGAAACAGGTACACTCAAAAAAAAAAAAAAAATCATGCCTAAACATAAGATTTATGTATTTGAATCGCATATACATTTTCCATGCATTTGGATTACATAATTTTAACTTTAAAAACAATTATAAACTTAATGTGATTCATATTTGTAAGCCATACATAAATGTAACAGGTAAGATTTATGTAATTGTATTGATAAACTGAATGTGATTCATATATGTCAGAGTTACATAAATGAAACAGGTAATATTTATGTAATAGTACACAGAAAAACGCCAATGTTAAATTAACACTGCCTAGTTTTCATACGTGTGCTCACTACTGAGTTAAAGTACCATTGCAGCAGTGTTGATGTTAATGAGATAATTAAGAGATTATTGAACATTGATGATGAACACCTGATGATAATGAGCAGAATCATTGAAGGAAAGAGAAACACTAGAACTACAAAAGACTTCCGCTACACCCTAAAGGGTCCTGCACACTGTGCGATTTTTCTAAATCCTCTGCGAATGTTGCCTGTCATACTGTATGAACATGATCCCTGATGTAATACATGTCACACTGTAGGATCTCAGTTGTCATCATGTCAGACTGTACGACAGTCAGACGCAAAAAACGGACGCAAGCAAGAAACTCGTACGGACTGAGTTTTATGTCATCAATCCGTGAGACGTTTGGTAACGGTGAGCCGCATTCACAGACACAATGGTAGTGTTCAGCAAACAACAAAAACAAGCGGTGGCACTCTTTTCGACATGTTCCCTGTTGTGATTTGATGTTGTCGCACGAAGTGCGTCATCAGGTTCTGCGCTCCTATTGGTTCTTTTAACAATAACTTTAATGTCTACTTTTTAACATTAAAGAAGACTATGATAAAGAGGTGAGATCTTTAATTAATATGGTTAGTAGAGATGAAAATATCCCAAAAGTATAGGCTATTGTAGATAAATACACCCTTTAGTTCATTTAGGCACTCCTTTGACTAAAATGATCCGTGCTGAATTTGTCTGGTCTGACTCAGTTCATCATTGATTGGGTGAGAACAATTCAAATTTACTGGCTGTGGAAATCAGTGGGAGTTGTTCATTATGCCATAAGCAAAACGCCGTAAATAACGTGCACTCTGTGCAACCAAAACGGCGTTTTTTACGCCGTCATGGCAAGCTGAACAGCGTAAAAACTGCCGCTTTTCAGGTACACTAAAACTCTGTCAAATACGGCGTCATTGATGTATTTCGCTCGATTTTTACGGTGTTTGGTATTTTGCGGCGCAAACACTGTTTAAAACGCCATGGCGTTTGATTGTAAACGCGAATAATCTATAGCGTAAATCTGAGCCTTTTGGCTTGCCATACACGCTTGCTGTGTGAAACGGCCGTTATGCCGAGTTCTGACTGCTCGATTTTAGCCCCGATTTTGACTCGCTGACAAGTTTTGCAAAATCGCCGACAAATTCTCGAAATCATAGGCAAATCGGTGCTTGTGCACGTGAGTGACAATCACGCAGTGTGAATGATCAAAGACGCGATCAGAGAAAATCACTAGGAGTCACCGACGCCCGCAAGATATTTGGCATGCTAAATATCTGGACCTGTCGGCATGTGTTCTGACTGAAAATTATATTGGCGATGACCTACAGCCAATGAGAGAGCAAGATCAGGGCAGCAGGAGGTTTGGGAGGAGTTATAGACCAGAATATCAGTATTTTAATAGATATATTTACAATTCTATCAAACAGAAACAAAGCACACATTTGCTTGACCAGCCACAACAGTAGCACATTGCAAAATTATTTATTTACCTCAAACTCTCTTTGCAGAACACAATCATTGCTCCCTGTGTCTCCCCAACCATTTCCTCCACCAATCTTTTTTATTTTTCTCCTTTTTGCTGCAAATCAGCGCACATACAATTTGGATCGCAAGTTTCTGCACTGCAGTCTGTATTCCAGTCTTGATGAAGTAATGGTTCTTCTAAAAAATGGTTCTTCGTCATAATCATAGAGGAACCACTTTTGGTGCTATATAGCACCATATCTTAACATGTTCTGTATATGGAAGCAGTGCTATATAGCACCTTAGTCAAAGAACCGGTGAAGAACCACTGAAGCACCAAAATTGGTGCTATATAGCACTTAAAAAGGTTCTCCTATGATTACGAGCCAAGAACCATTTTTGGTGCCATATAGAACCTTTTTTTTTAGAGTGTAAAATGTTGATAGGTTTGTTTGTACACACGCAATAAATCAGTCACCTTCATTTATATAGCGCTTTTTAAAATACAGATCGTTTCAAAGCAGCTTCACAGTGATAATAGGAAATTAATGTTTTGGCTGTACATCAGCTCTAGAAAAAAGTTACTGTCCAGCTAAAGTAAGCTTAATTTCCATTGTAAGAAAATCATTAGTTATTTACTTTGGGTCCACTTACACAACACCATTTTCAAATAAAATAGAAAACTTTTAATTCGTTCATTTGCATGGCAACAGTGTTTGGTGGCTTGGCTTCATTGGACAGTTGATACAGTTGTGGTCAGAATTATTGGCAAATGGTAAATACACAAAAAAAAAAAAGGTTCTATATGGCACCAAAAATGGTTCTTCAGAGGTGCTATATAGCACCTTAGTCAAAGAACCGGTGAAGAACCTCTGAAGAACCGCTGAAGAACCACTGAAGCACCAAAATTGGTGCTATATAGCACTAAAAAAGGTTCCCCTATGATTACGAGCCAAGAACCATTTTCGGTGCCATATAGAAACTTTTTTTTTTAGAGTGTATGATCAAAATATGATCTGGTATATATGATCAAAGATGGCTGTAAAAATAAAGCCCCGATCAGACAGAACACGTTTTTGCAGGGAGAGGTGCCTTTTTTAAATAGTTTTTCCCCCATTGTCCAATCGAATGTATGGAGAGTCAACTTTATTTATATAGGCCTTTTTACAATGCAGATTGTTTCAAAGCAGCTTCACAGTGTTAAACGGGAAAATAATGCACCAGAATTTGATTCGGCTGTACAGCCGCTCTGGAGAAAATGATGATGTCATCTAGCTCATTTAACTTATCATACAGTGACAATGGCCCTCATTTATCAATCTTGCGTACACCAATTTTCCAGCGTACACCCGGCGTACACCCAAAACCACGGTGACTTTGAGATTTATCAATATGGACGTTGGCGTACGGCACGCTCAAATCCTACACCAGCTCAGGAGGTGGTGTACGCACGTTTTGAGTTAGTGCGAAAATGCGCAGAAAAACAATTCCTAACACCACAACACGCACTGACAAAGATATGCTATATTATGACCCACAACAACAACAACAACAACAAATAAAGCCCTATTCGCACGGGATAAGTATTATCTGGGGACCTCGTGTGATTTAGAAATTACTCCCCCACATCTGAATTTTGCGTGGCGCATTCGCACGGGATAAACTGTGATTTTTACTCGAATTTACTGACTTATCTCCCGGATATGATGTTACTTGAAAATGTTTTTTCGTTATATAGCTGTATGAAATTATAAACAGTCGTATCAATATCATTTTGATTGTTTTAGTAATACAAATAATTTCGTATAATAATATACGACGGAAGATTCAGTTTCAAAGCTAATGTAAAAGTGCCCATTTAAGCGAGTTGTCATTGTACTGTTCTGTTTTTGTGTTTTTCATTAAGAATAATATTAAACACACCATTCAAGCAATTACTCCCAAATTGTGCTCATTCTAAAGTGAAAGTAGTAGTTTATAATCCGCGCGGCCGCACGGGAAGTCATAACGGTGCGCATTATATGCAGCCTAGCTCCATTCTTCGTGAAAGATAAAGATAGAAATGCGCACAGGACACAAAAACCTTGCAAAAATTATATACGATCCGCCTAATCCCGGCCAAATAGATGCCGATTCGCACAGGACTAATATTATCACAGGACCTCGGTGTTCTGCGAAATATGGTAGGTCATTTGCGGGGGAATTTTTACTTTAGGCCTACATATTACAGACATGGCCGATTTGCACGGGATTAAGATCAAAGACATTCTCTGCAATTATTACAAATCACCAGAGCTCCCCACATCCCGTGCGAATAGGGAAGTAATTATAAACTTAAGTGTTTATTTTTGTGCAACATGGACTTCAATGTTTAATTTGTGTGACTTTACCAAAGCATTTGATATGTATTCCTCCAGTTGCGAGCCTGTGCGCTTTACCTGACGTTGGTTAGGCCCGGCAGCTGCGCACGGACTGGGACTGAACATAATTCAGACTGACAAAATAATAAAAATGACATTCTTCTTCTTTTAAATAATAATAAAATAAATAATAATAATAATAACGAAATTCTTCTTCTAAATAACAATAAGCGTCATTAATAATACAAATCATAATAATAATAAGAATCTAACAAATTGTCATGCAATTATATTAATGTGAATGAATGGTACTCCACATCACATCATCATCACTATTGTACACCCCAATACATGTGAGGTGATACGAAATTAAATGCTAATTATTTCAAAACACGTGCTGTAAAATAATGAATTGTGATAGGTAATTTCTCATCCAAACAGCTATTTAAACTGGATTTCCACCGTACACCTTTTTGTGGGCGCCTTTAATCCCACTCTTTAAACTCCCAAATAAAACAATTTAGTTTTTTTTCCACTTCCCTGGTGATGGTCTCGATCTCCACGTCAGAGAAGTTTCGCTTCTTTGCCGTCTTCCGAGTGTCCATGGCGTAAAATGAGGGCGTGGGGGAGGCAGAGACTTGAATATATAGGGGCGTGTTATTCTAATGACGATCGTTTTCAGCCGCGGCATTTATCAAGGGCAGGTTTTGCGTACGCCTGGATTTCAGAGGTGCGCACAGCTTCATAAATCAGGCGGTGAGAGGAGTGTAAGCATAATCTTACGACAACATATACGCCCGTTTCTACGCAAGATTGATAAATGAGGGCCAATGTGGGCAGATCAGTAATTTAGTTGATGTATTTAATTTATTTTAGTAATTACATTTATTTGGATATTTAGTTGAAAATTTTGTGTCCCCAATTGAGCAAGACAAGCCAAAGGCGACAGTGGCAAGGAATCAAAACTCCATCAGGTGGCATAATGGAGAAAAATAAACCTTTGGAGAAACCAGGCTCAGTCGGGGTGCCAGATCTCCTCTGGCCAAACAGTGTATGATTATGATTCTGGCAACTTTACAGGTCAGAGATCATAATATTGAAATATATATGTATCTTCTATAGTTGTGAGATTGGCTGACTAACAGTTTGGAGCTGGGTTACAAGCCTGATCCTGCCTGCCTGATCGATTGCTCCTGCCTCCTGTGTGCCTCCTGTGTGCCTCCTGTGTGCCTCCTGTGTGCCTCCTGTGTGCCTCCTGTGTGCCTCCTGTGTGCCTCCTGTGTTCCTCCTGTGTTCCTCCTGTGTGCCTGTTTGTAGCTCTGTACAGCCTTGCTCACGTTTGAATCTTTATTTTGATATTTCCTCTTTATTCTACTGCTAAATATAACTTACTCATCACCATAAATTGTTTAAAAATTGCCTATCACGTTAAATTTGACATCGCTAGTTTTTAATCTAAATCACCATCGCACGTTAGCATTTCGCTAGCCTGTTAGCTTGTCATCTCTGCACCCGGGTCTCCTGCTCTCTGAGTTCATTAGTTGGATTAGTAAATAGTGTCCAGCATACGATTGTGGTAAGTGGTAAATTGGATTAATCAACAAACACGGTAAGTCATGTCTTCTCCTGTCATTATCACTTGCACTTCATGCTGCATGTTCAGTATCACAGGCTTCTCCGCTGGCGAACAGGGCTTCACATGTGATAAATAGTTAGGCTGACGGAGAAGATTTCAGAATTAGAAACACGCATCCATACTTTATCTGAGAGTAGTGAGGATGTAACAGCTTTAGACACTGATTTGGATGCGAATAGCTTAGTGAACTCTGTACATTCTTCGGTTCCGGCTGCAGGGCCCTCGCAGCAGGGCAACTGGGTGACAGTGAGGCAGCGTAGTCGCAGACCAAAAAAATGCTTTTCCGTTCCGGTTAGAACATCAAACAGGTTCTCCCCTCTCAGTGAAGCACCCACTGAGTATCCTGTTGAAAGTGCCCTAGTCATTGGCGATTCTATTACACGGAACGTTAAAATAGAGACCGGCCACCATAGTCACTTGTTTACCGGGAGCACCTGACATCAAAGCAAATTTAAAAGTGCTGGCTAAAGCTAATCGTAAATTCTCTAAGATTATTATTCACGTCGGCACTAATGATGTTCGACTTCGCCAGTCGGAGCTCACCAAAATTAACATTAAAGAGGTGTGTGAACTCGCTAGTACGATGTCAGAGGCTGTTTATTGTTCTGGTCCGCTCCCCGTTAGAAGGAGTGATGAGATAGTTAGCAGGCTATCATCACTCAATGGCTGGTTGTCTAAGTGGTGTCTGCAGAATAACATAGGGTTCATAGACAATTGGAAAAGTTTTTGGGGCAGACCTGACCTGTTGAAGAAGGATGGCATCCATCCCTCCTGGGGTGGTGCCGCTCTTCTCTCTAGTAATTTGGCACATAGTCTTAGAGCTAAACCTTGACTCACTAGGGCCCAGGTCAGGAAGCAGACAAACTGGCTAAACCGACCGTCTGCTAGCTGTCTCACGTCACCGGAGTCAGATAAATCCCAGCACATAGAGACTCTTTCACCGAGATATTATCATATAAACAAATAAACAAAAGATATAATGCAGATGAACAATTGATAAAGCTTGGGTTGCTGAATATTAGATCCCTTTCCCCAAAAGCGCTTATTGTTAATGATATTATTAAAGATAATAATCTAGATGTGCTCTGTTTAACAGAAACCTGGCTAAAACCTGATGACTACATTACTTTAAATGAGTCCACCCCCCAAGATTATTGTTATAAACATGAGCCGTGTCTGAAAGGTAAAGGGGGAGGGGTTGCTGTAATTTATAATAATATCTTCAGTATTACTCAAAAGTCTAGTTTCAAATATAATTCCTTCGAAGTTTTGGTGCTTTATGTAATGCTATGTAGTGTACATGACAAAACCCGTTCAACATTGGTGTTAGCTACTGTATACAGGCCACCAGGGCATAATACAGACTTTATCAAAGAATTTGCTGACTTTCTATCAGAATTAGTACTGGTCGTAGATAAAGTACTAATTGTTGGTGATTTTAATATCCATGTAGACAACGAAAAAGACGTATTAGGATTAGCATTTAAAGATACACTAAACTCTATTGGAGTTGGGCAACACGTGTCAGGACCCACTCATCGCCATAATCATACTTTAGACCTAATATTGTCACATGGAATTAATGTTGATACCGTTGAAATTCTGCAGCAGAGCGATGACATCTCAGATCATTACTTAGTATCTTGTTTACTTAATTTAGCTAAAGTTGCAAAGCCGCCCCCTCGTTTCAAAAATGGCAGGACAATCACTGCCGCTACTAAAGATTCATTTTTAAACAATCTTCCTCATCAGTATCATCTCCTCAGCATCCCAGATAGCATAGAAGAACTCGATGTTGCAACAGAAACTATTGACTCTCTCTTTTCCAGTACTTTAGACACAGTTGCTCCTCTGCTCCAAAATTTTAACCATGTAGCCGTCTACTACAGTATCACATCAGACAGAGCATTGTAGTGTCACTGAGGAAAAATTACAATCATTCACTGCTATAGGAGAAGAAGAATTGGCTAAACTCGTTAAATCATCAAAATCAACAACATGTATGCTTGACCCTGTACCGACTAGGCTATTAAAAGAGATGCTACCAGAGGTCATAGATCCTCTTCTTAATATCATTAATTCATCTTTGTCATTAGGATATGTACCGAAAACTTTTAAGTTGGCTATTATTAAACCACTTATTAAAAAACCGCAACTTGATCCTACAGAATTAGTCAATTATAGACCAATCTCAAATCTACCCTTTCTGTCAAAAATACTTGAAAAGGCAGTGTCTTCACAATTATGTTCCTTTTTAGAAAGAAATAGTATCTGTGAGGATTTCCAGTCAGGATTTAGACCGTATCATAGTACTGAGACTGCTCTCATCAGAGTTACAAATGATTTACTATTATCATCCGATCGTGGCTGTATCTCTCTATTAGTGTTACTCGATCTTAGCGCTGCATTTGATACCATCGACCACAACATTCTTTTGAATAGACTCGAAAATTATGTAGGTATTAGTGGAATTGCTTTATCATGGTTTAAATCATACCTATGCGACCGTTATCAGTTTGTAGCAGTAAATGAAGAGATGTCACACCGATCGCAAGTTCAGTATGGAGTACCACAAGGCTCAGTGCTAGGACCGCTACTCTTCACCCTGTACATGCTACCACTGGGAGATATTATTAGGAAGCATGGCATTAGTTTTCATTGTTATGCTGACGATACTCAGCTCTATATTTCTTCACGCCCTGAAGAAACTTACCAATTCACAAGATTAACGGAATGCATAGCCGCCATAAAACATTGGATGACCGGTAATTTCCTGCAACTCAACTCAGAAAAAAACAGAATTTTTCATTATTGGACAAAAAAGCTCCACAAGTAGTAACCTAGAATACTGTCTAACACTTGATGGCTGCTCTGTCAAGTCTTCGTCATCAGTGAGGAACCTGGTTGTGCTCTTTGATACCAATCTTTCGTTTGAAAGCCACGTTTCTAGCATCTGTAAAACTGCATTCTACCATCTTAAAAAAAATTATATAAATTACGGCACATGCTCTCAATGCAAAATGCTGAACAGTTAGTTCATGCGTTCATGACCTCAAGGCTAGATTATTGTAATGCTCTACTTGGTGGTTGCCCTGCTCGCTTAATAAATAAACTCCAGCTGGTCCAAAACGCAGCAGCTCGAGTACTTACTAGAACCAGGAAGTATGACCATATTAGCCCAGTTCTGTCAACATTGCACTGGCTACCTATTAAACATTGCATACATTTTAAAATCTTGCTTATTACACTTCCCATAACACCTGATGTACTCGTTACATCATCAGAAGAATGGCATCTACGCTAATGATATTCTCTCTGTTTTATCCCGAGGTTTACTGCAGTCAGCCAGATCCGGGCCGTATCCAAATCAGATGATGGACCTGCGCCAGAGAAGACCAACACAGGACCCCGAAGTGTCTGCAGAGACCGTGTCAATTATCCTCCCCCTGCAACTGCCTCATCGACACGGCATCTAAATAAACCCGTCACCAGTGTGATGACTCCGATTGTTTGAATATTACCATTAAATAATACTTAAATCGATATGTCATCCGCAATAAACCCGTCTCCAGCGTGTTGCCTCCGATCATTCGAATATTGCACTTTAATAATTATTTAATCAACATCATCCTCAATAAACCCGTCTCCAGCGTGTTGCCTCCGGTCCTTTGAATATTCCGATCTATTATGACCTCTGACCTGTAAAGCAGCCAGAATAATAATAATAATAATAATAATAATAATAATAATAATAATAATAATAATAATACACTGTTTGTTAATTGGCCAGAGGAGAACTGATACCCCGACTGAGCCTGGTTTCTCCCAAAGTTTATTTTTCTCCATTAGGTCACCTAATGGGGTTTTGGTTTCCTTGCCACTGTTGCCTCTGGCTTGGCGTGCTCAGTTGGGGACACTATATTTTTCAACTAAACATCGAAATAAATCTAATTAATAAACTAATTTAACCATATAAACTAAATTACTGATCTAATTATTGATCTAAAGCCCACACTGTCACCGTATGGAAATTTAAATGAACTGATGACATCAAATGGTAAATGGTAAATGGACTGCATTTACATAGCGCTTTTAACAGACCAATGGCCATCCAAAGCGCTTTACACATTGCCTCACATTCACCCATTCACACACCGACGGCGGTGTCAGCCATGCAAGGCACCATCCAGCTCGTCGGGAGCAGCTGGGGTTAGGTGTCTTGCTCATGGACACCTCGACACTTGGTCAGGTGGAGCCGGGGATCGAACCCCCAACCTTCCGGTTTGTTGACAACCTACATGAACCACTGAGCCACTGCCGCCAAATGGCTATACAGCTGAATAAAATTAGGCTGCATTATTTTGCTGTTTAACACTGTAAAGCTGCTTTGAAACAATCTCCATTGTTAAAAGCGCTATATAAATAAAGTTGACTTGACTTGACTTCTGCAGTCACGGGGCACTGGAACCACAATGTCATTGCCTGGCTGGTCAGGAATGTTGGGAGTGTTCCAATCAGAGTCTTTCTTTTAAAGACAAACTCTAATAAATCAATAATCTTAATTCTGATCAATATTTTACAACATTATTTTACCAGCAAAACTTTGTTGCAGCAGATCAGACATTCTGAATTTGAAAAAAAAAGAGGTATTTAGAGCTTTTGTGTGTATGTGCGTTGCATGATCTGTGCAGGTTCAGTATTGGAGATGGGGTTTCTGCAGACGATGCCAGACGTGGAGACGCCATTCTGTGACCTCCGAGGTCATGGCGATCTAAATCTTGGCCTGGGCGACAATGAGTCTACGCATTTTTAGTGATATGTGCTCCTATCTGTCTACGTGTGGAAAGTTGCTTACATTGCATGTTGTTAGAACCAATCAGAATCATTCCACATGACAATAATGACGTGGTTAGACCTTGAAAACAGTATAACTGTTCAGAAATTGTATGTACGTTAGGCGGAGGCGGGGAGACTGTTAGAGGGAGTGCGGCCTACGAACTCCTTGTGAGACATGAAGCTGGCTTCTGCTGATGAAACTGCAAACTATTCTTCAGTAAATTTTTCTTTAATTAATCTAACTCCTGACTCTTGGTCTTCATTTTTCACTACTAGTCCTGTGTCCTAAGCTGTTACCCCAACACCATGGTTCCCTGAGAGGGAACAAGACGCTGCGTCAAGCGCTGCAAGAACGCCTCTGCATGATTGCGTCATGAAGCACTCGTAAAATCAGTCCAATGGCATGACGGGACATCATAGGCGGGTGACGTCATTGACCAGGAAACTATAAACACCCCTGAACCAAACAGTGTCAGCTTCTGAAAAAGTTGGACAAGACGGTCACAGGCGTGCCGGGAGTATGGCAAAGCGACGCTGCGTCTCATTCCCTCTCAGGGAACCATGGTTACCTACGTAACCTGAGACGTTCCCTTTCAAGGGAACTTACGCTGCGTCAAGCGCTGCGGGAACTCAATACCCACGCCACCATAACTCTCAAGTGCCTGTATATGTGAAGTCGTAGCGCACATTAAGCTACAAGCACCCGAGATCCTGGAGTAGAGGCTACATCTAGGTTATAGAACCTCACAAAAGTGTGCGGAGAGGACCACCCTGCCGCATCACACACCTCCTGAAGGGAGACTCCTAACAAAAGAGCCAAAGAGGCAGCTATACTCCGAGTAGAGTGGGCTCGGACCTTTAGTGGCGAAGGTTGCCCGGCCGACTCATATGCGAGTGAAATAGCCTCGACTGTCCACTTGCTTAGCGTCTGCTTAGATGTGGGTTTCCCTTTATTTGGAGACCCGAAACAGATGAACAACTGCTCAGATTTCTGCCACAGGGCAGCTCTGTGGACGTAAACATCTAGTGCCCTCACTGGGCAGAGCAGATTCAATTTCTCCTGGTCTGAATTCCCTCTTCTCCTGGTCTGAAAACCCTCTTCTAGCGGGTCTTCCGGCATGCACTATCAAACCCTTGCAACTGATCCAGAATGCAGCGGCGAGGGTGATCTTTAACGAGCTGAAGAGAGCACACGTCACGCCTCTCTTCATCAGTCTGCACTGGCTGCCAATAGCCGCTCGCATCAAATTCAAGACACTGGTACTCGCCTTTAAAGCAACCACTGGCTCTGCACCAATATACCTAAACTCGCTTGTTCAGACTTACACACCCTCCAGGACCTTACGTTCTGCCAGTGAACGACGCCTTGTGGTGCCATACCAAAGAGGCATGAAATCACTCTCACGGACCTTTTCCTGGACCGCCCCCACCTGGTGGAATGACCTGCCTATCTCAATTCGAGCAGCCGACTCTGTAGCCATTTTCAAAAAACAGCTAAAGACACGTCTTTTCCAGCAGCACCTGACCAATCAAGAATAGCACTTAACATTCTATTTACATTCTATTCATTTTCTGTCTGTCTAATTCATAAAAATAAAAAAAGCCCTGTGTGTTCTGTGTTAGATTAACTGAGACTTGCTACAGCACTTGCATACTGTAGCCTTTGACTGTTCTAGTTGCTTCTATTGCTCTCATTTGTAAGTCGCTTTGGATAAAAGCGTCTGCTAAATGACTAAATGTAAATGTAAATTAATTATGAAAGGGAGGCGGAGGCCTGCAGCATTATAGAACCTGCCACGTTCGTGGGAACTTTGAGGACATATCCTTCTTTTGGAAATAGAAAAGCTTTCACCATACCTGGCGCAAACTCAAGACAGGAGGGAGCAACAGATAATGCTTGCAAATCCCCAACTCTTTTTAGAGAAGAAATAGCCAAGAGGAACAGAGTTTTTAATGTGAGAAACTTCTCTGGCACCTCCTCAATAGGCTCAAAGGGGGCCAAAGCTAGACCTTCTAGCACCACGGCCAGATCCCAGGTCGGCACCCTCGAGCGTGCCGCAGGCCTTAGCCTCAGAGTACCACAAAGGAAGCGAGTAACCCATGGGTGTTTCGCCACTGATGCACCTTAAGGATGGACATGAATGGCAGATAATGCCGTCACATATACTTTCAAGGTGGACGGGGATAACCCTGAAGAGAACTTTTCTTGCAGAAAATCTAGCAAAACTTGGAAGTTGACTGGATTTAGAGGATGGTTGGAACACCATGCGACAAAGACTCTCCATTTAAGGGCATACAGCCTCCTCGTTGAAGGAGCTCTGGAGTGCAATATGGTCTCAACCACCTCAGCAGAGAGTCTATGAGCTGAGCCCCCTCAGGGGCCAAGCCCAGAGATTCCATAACTCCGGCCTCGGGTGCAGGATTGACCCCGACGCCTGGGAGAGAAGGTCCCTCCTGATCGGAATCTCCCACGGGGGACCCTCGAGAAGAGACACAATGTCCGAAAGCAATACTCGGCCTGGCCAGAACGGGGCTATTAGTAACAGACGGACCCTGTCCCGGCGTACTCTCTCCAGCACTCCTGGTAGCAACGCCAGAGGGGGGAAGGCATACAGACGCAACCTCGGCCAAGTCTGCACCATGGCATCCAACCCCAGAGGGACTGGATGTGTGAGGGAGTAAAACAGGGGACAGTGCGTTGTCTCTTGAGATGCAAACAGATCCACCTGAGCCTGACCAAAATGGCTCCATAGGAGCTCCACCACCTCGGGGTGGAGTCTCGAACCCCCCGGCACCACTCCCTGCCGCGACAGGGAGTCTGCCGTCGTGTTCAAGTACCCCGGAATGTACACTGCTCGGACCGATAGCAATTTGCACTGGGCCCAAATTAGAACTCGATGTGCCAGCTTCCACAGCCGGCGCGAGCATAGACCCCCCTGGCGATTTATATAGGAGACCACCGATGTATTGTCCGTGCGAACCAACACATGATGGCCCCTCAGGTCTGGGAGAAAGTGCCTGAGTGCCAGGAACACGGCCATCAGCTCCAGCTGGTTTATGTGCCAGGAGAGCTGATGGTCGCTCCACAGACCCTGAGCCGAGCGATCACTCATGTTTTCCCCCTAGCAGGTGAGAGATGCATCCGTCATTAGCATTAAGCGACGACAAGGAGCTCCCAGCACCGGACCCTGGGACAAGAACCAAGGATCTTTCCACATAACTAAGGCACGTAGGCATCGCCGCATGACCTTGATCATGCGAAACGTATTTCCCCTCGGGGAGAATCCCTTGGTCTTGAGCCACCACTGTAGGGGTCTCATGTACAGAGTACTCATACAACACAGGACTCTTTAGACTCTTACTCGCATCATACATACCTCACCCCCATCCCTGCCCCGTCCAACCGTCTGCCCCTTACTCAGTCCCAACAAAAATTCCATCACGTGACCACATGTACTGTGTATGTATGTTATGTTTTTTGCATGTATGCTTTGCAATCTGCATTTCGTTTTTTTCTGGAGAGCGTGTGTCGGCGCTTTAAATAGCCTCGAGAAGACTTCGGCTGAGAGCGCTGTCCCGGCCCCCAGTCTCTCTGTGGGGGAGCGCAGGTAGCAAAACTCTCTCTTTTTTGCGCTCTGTAAGAGGAGGACACACTCGGCTGGGACTGCTCCCGCCCAGCAGCCCCAGAGACATGAGACTTTCTGGGGAGGAACTTTTGAAACGCAGCTGCCTGCTTTTTTGCCTCTTGGAACCTCTTGACAACTGTGTTTACTGAGTCGCCAAAGAGGCCAGCAGGGGAGATAGGAGAGTCTAATTGGAACTTTTTATCCTTATCCTTGATATCAGATAAATTCAGCCATAAGTGTCTCTCCGTGGCCACCAGGGCTGCCATAGAACGGCCGATGGATTTGGAGAGACAAATCAGCAGCTCTCCTAATCTCAGCTATTGTTTCCCTCCCCACTTCTTCACATTCATCATCAATATCTTTCAGCAGGTCGGCTTGATAGGCTTGAAGTACCGCCATAGTGTGTAAACATGCGGCCGCCTGATCTGCTGCCGAGTATGCCCTACCCACTAAAGCTGACGTTGTTCTAACCGGCTTTATTGGGCAGCTGCGGGGCTTTTAGCGACTATGCAGACTCAGGGTAGAGATAGCTCGCAAGCGTCTCTTCCACCTGAGGCATCGTCGCATAATCATGTTGTTTCAACCCCACGATCTTTGAATAAGCAGCTGTGGTGGGGTTGAATGGCCGAAATGATGCCGGTTTAATCCACGACCTCGACACCTCGGTTGGAGGTCGGGAAAAAACGGCAAGCCCCGCTTTGGAGGTTGTAATCTAGATAGTAGGAAGCGCTCGTCTAATTTACTAGGCTGACGGGCTTCCTGCGTCTCGGCTGGCCAATCTATTTGCAACCTGGCAACAGCGCGAGTCTCAACCTCCAAAAGCTCCTCTTGAGTGTGTGAATGAGGTGGGGAAAACTCATCAAAATAATCCAGGCTCACAACATCCAGTTGGATCGGAGACAGGGGGTTTCACACTGCATGACTGTACAATAGGAAGAATCACTAACAGCTCTATGACTGTCCCATCCGCAAATTTAATTTTACAACAAAGCACACGCGAGAAGTGAGAAGGAAACAACACAAGATCACATGTGCGTCAGACTGGAGTTCTCGCACAAGACTGGAAGTGTCTATAAAAATATAGACTGCAGTGCAGAAACTTGCTGTCCAAATTGTCTGTGCGCTGATTTGCAGAAAAAAGGGAGAAAAATAAAAAAGGTGGAGGAAATGGTTGGGGAGACATAGGGAGCAAGGATTGTGTTCTGCAAAGAGAGTTTGAGGTAAATAAATAATTTTGCAATGTGCTGCTGTTGCGGCTGATCAAGGAAATGCTTGTGCTTTTGTTTCTGTTTGATATAACTGTACATATATCTATTAAAATACTAATATTATGGTCTATAACTCCTCCCCGAGCCTCCCTCTGTCCTGTATCTTGCTCTCTCATTGGCTGTCGGTCATCGCCAATGTATTTTTCAGTCAGAAAATTTCACATTTCACACAGCAGGACAGGGCTCGACATTAACGCTTGTCCGCTTGTCCGGGACAAGTGGATTTTTTGAAGGGGCAAGTGAAAGAGAATTTTACTTGCCCGACTGGACAAGTAGCCTGATAAAACGTCATTAACAAAAAATAACTAGGGAATCACAAAATGCAAGAATGATTCTGCATTCATTAATGTAAGTGGTGATCGATAGTGGATAATAATATATATGTATAATGAACTGATGGTAACAAGGTTGCGCTGATGAAGCTCACGCAGCCTCTCGAGGAGAAATCTAAAAAAATGTGCACCGCGAACACAGAGAAACTCAGTTAACACACTGCTGTAAAAATGTAAAAATGTGGAGTTTATTTATATGTATAACTGTTGGGACTCTGGTTTGATCATCAGGGGCCCGTTTCAGTAAGGAGGTTCAACAAACTCTGAGTTTAAACTTGAACTCTGAGTTGACTTAAGCCTAGTTCACACTGCCCGATTTTAGCCCCGATTTTGACTCGCCGACAGGTTTTGCGAAATCGCAGACAAATGCCCGAAATCATAGGCAAATCAGTGCTCATGCACGTGAGTGACAATCACGCAGTGTGAATGATCAAAGACGCGATCAGGGAGAATCGCCGACGCCCGTGAGATATTTGCCATGCTAAATATCTGGACCTGTCAACGATTCAAACTCCTGCCAGGGCTCGACATTAAGCTTGTTCACGTGCTTGTCCTTCGGACGAGTAAATCTGTCATTCACTTGTCCGAGTAAAAAATGTGCTTGTCCGAAAAAAAAAGAAAAAAAAATGTTGTGTTGTAAATAAAATGTATTCTGAAGCAAGATTCTCACCAGTGTTCAATCAGCTTTGACATATTTAAATCTGCATATTTGTGATATTTTTTCCTTTTATAAAGGGCATTTTTTCTCCTAATCTTATTTAATATAGGCTATGCTTCAGCTTTCCTTATATATTCTTAAATTTGTTCAATACATTATATTAGAAGAAGACACTGGCTGTTACCAGTCAAATTAAATAATTTACACTGAAAATGTACAACTGCATTAAATAATGTTATGAGATTGTTTTAAATATTTTTTGAATATACAAATAAGAAATGTTAGAAAGAATGTTTAAACATGAAACTAAACTGCCAGTAGGTGGCAGCACTCTTAATGAGTGAGTCATTGAGTCGATTCGTTCAAACGGATGATTCATTCAAGAATGAGACAGTTGTTTACGAATAGGTCATTGAATCTTTGATTCAACCGATTCATTCAAAATACTGAATCATTCACTAACTGCGGTGACACGTGTTCTGCTGTGATCTTTGTTTGGAACTATTTTCGCTACTGAAATAGAAACAAAAACACTCAATATTGCATTTAAAATGTAAGTGACTTAATGTTAATAATTGTTATTAATTAATTTATGTGAGCGGTGCACATTTGTTTCGATTTGTCCGCGAGAGGCTGCGCGAGCTTCAATAGCGCAACCTTGTTACCATCAGTTCATTATACATTATATATTATTATCCACTATCGATCGCCACTTACCATAATGAATGCAGAATCATTCTTGCATTTTGGTGATTCCCTAGTTATTTTTTGTTAATGACGTTTTATCAGGCCGGTCGGGCAAGTAAAATTCTCTTTCACTTGCCCCTTCAAAAAATCCACTTGTCCCGGACAAGCGGACAAGCGTTAATGTCGAGCCCTGGGTTAAAGGGATAGTTCACCCAAAAATGAAAATTTGCCCATGATTTACTCACCCTCAAGTCATCCTAGATTCTTCTTTCAGACGAATAAAATCGGAGTTATATTACAAAAGTCCTGGCTAATCCAAGCTTTATAATAGCAGTAATTGTTGCTCTGTTTTTGAAGTCCATAAAAAATGAATCTGTCCGTCTAATAACGAGCTCCACATGGCTCCGGGTCTTCTGAAGCGAATCGATGCATTTGTGTAAGAAAAATATCCATATTTAAAACTTTATAAAGTAAAGTTTCGGCCATTCGGCTTCCGATCAAAGGCTTGCGTTACCAGGTACGCTCGTCAGACGTCATGTACGCATCTTGAATTGCGAGAAGGCACTTACAACACTTTTCCACGGAGGGTGATCGGCTGGAACTTTACTTTACAAAGTTTTAAATATGGTTATTTTTCTTACACAAACGCATCGATTCACTTTAGAAGGCCTTTATTAACACCCCAGAGCCGTGTGCAGCATGTTATTTGACGGACAGATGCATTTTTTATGGACTTCAAAAGGAGCAAGAGTCACTGCCATTATTAAGCTTAGAAGAGCCAGGACTTTTTAAATATAAAAAGCGTCAGCGTCAGCAAGCCGGCCCAGGCTTCCTCACCGCTCTAGTGGCTGGCAGTGGGTCCTGTAATTGGCGTGGAGAGAGTGAGAAGATGATGAGGGAAACGGGTCAGTCGTCGCTCCCCCTCCCCAGGGCACCAGTCTGGGAGCCGCCGTAACGTCGGGCGGAAACCCCGACCTCCACCTCGGTGCCGGTCTCGGCAGCATTCCGGCACGCGACCTGGGAAGGGGGACAGATTTGGGGAGAGAGGGGGAAGAAACAACAGAATTAGAGAGAGAGAGAGAGAGAGAGAGAGAGAGAGAGAGAGAGAGAGAGAGAGAGAGAGAGAGAGAGAGGCAGATGGAAGGGGTTCGCCGACCCCGGTGCACGCCACCATGTGGTCCTCCGCCAACTGGATGACGAACTGTTCCAGCACCACCCGGTCGATGACTCCCTCGACGTCGCTTCCGCCGGCCATCAGCCACTTGCGGCACGAGTCACGGAGCTGGTGCGCGAAGATGAAGGGCCGGCCAGAGTCATTGAGGGTCAGGGTCCGGAACCGCTGCCGTTGTTGTTCCGGACTCCGGCCGACCCGCTGCAAGATGGCGCGCTGCAGATCTTCGTAGTCCAGGAGGTTCTGGACTGGCAGTTGGTGGGCCTGGCATTGGCCAGTCCGACCTGGGCCACCCCCAGGACTCGGCGGACCTCTCGAAGAGGTTGAGGAACGCCTCCGGATCATCCTCCGGTCCCATCTTCGAGAGGTTGATGGTAGCGGCCGAGTCGGTGTTACACGGGGGGGTGGCCGGAACCTCCCGGACCATCCAGCTCTGGAACAGCTCGCGGTCTTCATGCTGGGCCCGGATGGGGGCCTCGAATCGCTGGTCCTGCTCCGCCCTCACGGCCAGCAGGTCTTTGTGCGTCTGTTGATGAAGACCGGCGAGCGATTGCACGAGGTCCGCAAGTGGCATCTTTGGCGGGGTCTGCATAGTGGCGGCACTCTTCTTCCTTCCCGGGTTTCGGCACCAGTGTAACGTATATTTGTCTGGGTGAAGGAAGGAAGAAGATGGGGTCGGCTTAACTGGGACTGCACTTTATTGATCTCACGATCCTCAAAACTGTGGTAAGCGCTTAGCGTATTCAAAATCAAACTCATTAACTTCTCATAAACTTGTCACTTCAAACTTCAGACTCTCTCTCAGTTTACAGTCACTCTCAAGACGTGTGTCAGTCCCAGTCGTGTTCTCTCTCTCCCATCTCTCTCTCTGCTGCAGCTTATAAGCAGTCTCTCCAGCCAATTACTGCAATCAGACACAGGTGTTATTCATTTGCACTTGACCTACTTACCAACCACTCGGCTCCGCTCTCTCTCTCCTGCTACAGACCTCGCAAAACCACGCCCCCTCTGCCACAATATATATTTTATTTGTGTGAAAGAATGTCATATACACCTAGGATGACTTAAAGCTACACTGTGTAACTTTTTTAGTTTATTCTTAGCTAAAAACACTTAGTTCTTTCAAAAATATATGTTCTCATTAATGTATATTTACTTCTTTCAAGTAATAAAGTATTCTCGTAAGTTTATAATATGCCATTGAAAATACATATGGGTAAGGGGTTCGAATGGGGGTCGCCATGTTGCCCCACCGTCTTGAAAGTACATTAGCCAAAGAGGGACATACCCGTAATCCAAGCTTCGCCTTTCGCGGTTTAACACTCGATGGCACCGTGTCGATATAGCCTACAATGTAAACTTTTCCTTATGCTAGTGGTGTCGTACAATATACAGAATAACGATAGCACTGATAAAAGTTACTTTACTAAGATTAGCTTGCATTCGTCTGGGAACCTGATAGCTGATGTTAGCAATGAAATGGTAAATAAATTACGAAAACGTAAAACTATTATTCATTTTACATAGATGTCATAACCTACATGTTACATTTACATTTACATTTAGTCATTTAGCAGACGCTTTTATCCAAAGCGACTTACAAATGAGAGCAATAGAAGCAGCTAGAACAGTCAAGGGCAACAGTATGTAACAGTACGTAAGTGCTGTAACAAGTCTCAGTTAATCTAGCACAGAACACATAGGACAGAAGGTGTTTTTTTTGTTTTTTTTTTTGTTTTATCAGACAGACAGACAGACAGAAAAATGAATAGAATGTTAAGTGCTAATCTTGCTTGGTAAGGTACTGCTGGAAGAGATGTGTCTTTAGCCGTTTTTTGAAAATGGCTACAGACTCGGCTGCTCGAATTGAGATAGGCAGGTCATTCCACAGGGTGGGTGCGGTCCAGGAAAAGGTCCGTGAGAGTGATTTCATGCCTCTTTGGGATGGCACCACAAGGCGTCGTTCACTGGCAGAACGTAAGCTCCTGGAGGGAGTGTAAGTCTGCACAAGCGAGTTTAGGTATCTTGGTGCAGAGCCAGTGGTTGTTTTGAAAGCGAGCACCAGTGTCTTGAATTTGATGCGAGCTGCTATTGGGAGCCAGTGGAGACTGATGAAGAGAGGCGTGATGTGAGCTCTCTTCGGCTCGTTAAAGACCACCCTTGCCGCTGCATTCTGGATCAGTTGCAAGGGTTTGACAGTACATGCCGGAAGGCCCGCTAGAAGAGCATTACAGTAGTCCAGTCTGGAGAGAACAAGAGCTTGGACCAGGAGTTGTGTGGCATGCTCTGATAGGAAGGGTCTAATCTTCCTAATGTTGTATAACGCAAATCTGCAGGACCGGGTTGTTGCAGTAATGTGGTCAGTGAATTTTAGCTGATCATCAATCACAACTCCGAGATTCCTGGCTGTCCTGGACGGAGTTATGGTTGATGATCCTAGCTGAATGGAGAGGTTGTGATGAAGTGCTGGGTTGGCTGAGACCACAAGCAGTTCTGTCTTTGCAAGGTTGAGTTGCAGGTGATGTTCCTTCATCCAGGCAGAAATGTCTGTTAGGCAGGCGGCGATACGAACACCAACCGTGGGATCATCTGGTTGAAATGAGAAGTAGAGTTGAGTGTCGTCGGCATAGCAGTGATAGGAAACGCCATGTTTCTGAATGACAGATCCCAGTGATGACATGTAGATGGAGAAGAGAAGTGGTCCAAGCACTGAGCCCTGTGGAACTCCAGTGGCTAGATGCACTCAAAAAAATATTTTGGTCTAAATATAAGTTTTATGTATTTGAATTACATTACAATTTTCCATCCATTTGGACTACATAGTTTTAACATAAACAAACAAATAAACTTAATGTGATTCATATTTGTCAGTCAAACGTAAATGAAATAGGTACGTTTTATGTAATGGTACACAGAAAAATGCCCATGATAAATTAACACAGCCTAGTGCACACTACTGAGATAAAGTACCATTGAAGCAGTGTTCAAGTTAATGAGATAATTGAGTGATGATTGAGAATTAATTATGAACACCTGATGATAATGAGCAGAATCACTGACGGAAAGAGAAACACAAGAACTACAACTGACTTCAGCCACAGCCTTAGATGAAATCAACTGAAGATAAAAGAAGACATTAAATCTCTGAAGATATCAGTAGATGAGGATTAAACAACTTCACAAACAGCATTATGAGCTTCACACATTACTAACCAGACTGACTTTATTTCTGTAATTTCTGTTTTAATGAAAATAATAGTTTCATAGTATGGAAGTCACCATACTGGAGATGAGTGTCTGCTTTAGTTGGGCTCTTGACCCTTAATTTGTTTAGCTTTAGTTTTTCTCTGGCTCCTTTAACTGGGTGTTTATAAAGCACATTTGTTATTTCAAGGGAATCCAAGAGAAAATATTATCAGGTGATGTTGGCTATTTGTTTAGGCCTGAATCACTGCTCTAATTTAGAGGCCAATTTGCTGGTTATAGAGGTAATGTGTTATTAATTGTGTTATATTCATAGTATTAGCCATGCGATTATGCAGCACAAGATACAGGACGGTTGTGTTAATTGAATAATATCCAGAAAAAAAGTGCACAAAAGGTTTTAATCTATGGCATTACTTAGACACACACAGACATCATGAATCAGCGTTTGAATCTCTACAATGGTGACAATCAAAAAAAATTAAGATAAACAGATCAACTTTGAACATAAAACAAGCAACTAAAATGTCACGACAAAAAACAGCAAAAGTAAAAGCAATTAGTAAGTATCAAAGAAAATTTGTCAATTCAGATGCATAATTTATTCATGCCGCAATGCATGCTGGGACACATGCGGGGGGGGGGGGGGGGTTGATTGGTGGTACCCAACATGCACTGAAGCTTGAAGATTTTAATTGATTGTCACCATTGTTGAGATTCATACATTGATTCTTGATGTCTGTGTATATCTAAGCAATGCCATAGATTTAAATCCTGCATATTATTCGAATACCACAACGGTGCTGTAACTCATGCTGTAGAATCACATGGCAACTATTATGAATAAAACAAAACTATTAACACAGTACCACAATAACCAGAATATTAGACTCCGAATGAGATCAGTGATTTGGCCACACGATGTCATTAACAATATATAAAGAGCCAACATCACCAGATATTCTCTTGGATTCCCCTGTCATAACAAATGTGCTTTATAAACACACAGTTAAAGGAGCTAGAGAAAAAAGTTAAAGAGTTAAGAGCCCAACTAAAGCAGACACTGATCTCCAGCATGGTGACTTCAAACAAAACTATAAACAGAAAATTACAGAAATAAAGTCAGTCTGGTTAATAATGTGTGAAGCTGGTAATGCTGTTTGTGGAGTTGTTTAATCCTCTTCTGCCAAGATCTTCAGATTTAATGTCTTCTTTTATCTTCAGTTGATTTCATCTAAGGCTGTGGCTGAAGTCAGTTGTAGTTCTTGTGTTTCTCTTTCCGTCTGTGATTCTGCTCATTATCATCAGGTGTTCATAATTAATTCTCAATCATCACTCAATTATCTCATTAACTTGAACACTGCTTCAATGGTACTTTATCTCAGTAGTGTGCACTAGGCTGTGTTAATTTATCATGGGCATTTTTCTGTGTACCATTACATAAAACGTACCTATTTCATTTACGTTTGACTGACAAATATGAATCACATTAAGTTTATTTGTTTGTTTATGTTAAAACTATGTAGTCCAAATGGATGGAAAATTGTAATGTAATTCAAATACATAAAACTTATATTTAGACCAAAATATTTTTTTGAGTGTGATGTGACTTAGACACTTCACCTCTCCATGACACCCTGAAGGACCTACCTGAGAGGTAAGACTTTAGCCACTGGAGAGCAGTTCCTGAGATGCCCATCTTCATGAGAGTTGACAGGAGGATCTGGTGGTTAACTGTGTCAAAAGCAGCAGACAAATCCAGTAAGATAAGTACTGTGGATTTGGATGCCGCTCTTGCCTGTCTCAGTGCCTCCGTAACCGAGAGTAGGGCAGTCTCAGTTGAGTGGCCGCTTTTGAAGCCGGATTGATTGCTGTCCAGGAGGTTGTTCTGTTCAAGAAACGAGGAGAGCTGGTTAAACACAACTCGCTCAAGTGTCTTTGCAATGAAAGGCAGAAGGGATACCGGGATACATGTTAACTGACAAATTAAATAACTTCAAATTATAATAGTTTTCTAAAGTAACCTCATCACTTGAAGGAACACTAATGGACGAGGTCGAACTGGAAGCCATGTTAATCTTGGACTAAATTACCGTAGGAGTTAAAACGAAATCGGAATTGGGAGGAACAGAAACTAATATTTTCTGGATGGTCATATACCTTTTCACCGCTAGATGGGGGAAAATGTCACACAGTGTAGCTTTAAGGGTGAGAAAATCATGCGCTAATTTTCATTTTTGGCTGAACTATCCCTTTAATTTATGTGAATTTAAATTTTGGAAAAAGAAATTAAATCATTATGTCTACACATGATTATTTCAGTAATACGATATAAATAGTAAGATTTTATTTTACATCAGTTATACAAAATTGGAGAAACCTGTATAACTGTCATAAAAGTAAGTAGCCTACACAGACAAATGAGTGGTTGCTAACAGCTTCTGGAATCAGATGAGCGTACCATAGGCTGCTGATAGGTGATGTCTCACCTCCACACTGTTAGGGTCATTCCATCAATGAGTCCCCAGCATGGCTAGACTGATAGCATTGTGTACCGTATAAATGGGGTTTTGTTTGTGACTCTACTGCCCTTTCCTTACCTCCATTTAGAAAGGGGGATCAGGAACCATCAGCACAAATGGACAGCTCGAAGAATAGAGCAATTCCTCCTGGGATGATAATGTCAGAAAAGGGAAGGCAAAGAGAAAAAGGAATGACAGATAAACCAACACATTCATGACGGAGGCTCAACTTCTCTTTGGCTATTGACAATGACATGTCCGTCAAACCAGAAGTACTTTCTAAACATTCTCCCTAATAATACTGCAGGACTAAATGCCTCAGAGATACAATGTAATGCTTTTTAGAAGCCATGTCTAACTTAAAATTTGTATTTGCATATTTGCGCTGTGGTTCTGAATGGGTTCCTTTGTGTTCGCTCTCCCAGATTCAGTTTGCCCACATCCGTTGCTTTATGTCATTACAGAAATCAGAAAGTGTGCCTGTAATGCCTGTCATAAATTGTGCATTTAATGACAGGCTCTCAATCTTGGAAATTTGACGAATTACTTCACACCCACTGGATCAGGTCTAATTTCCATTTTCAGTGGCAAATTTTGCACTTATGTACTTGGGACCACATGCTCCTTCACAAATGAGAGTGAAATAAACCTCCGTAAGTCCAATCCGACCACTCACAGGTAGTAAATAACATATTATTAAACACATAATATAACGGGCTGATTCACGACACATATCCTGCTCCATACAGCCATCAGAGGTAAAACTAAAAACCACCATAAATTTAATATGAAGAAAAACGTAATATGAGTAGAGATGTGGACATTATATCATACAATTAATACTTTAATACCTGGTGTATGACATGCACACTGAGGACATTTATCTGGATATCAAATGATGTTTGAATTTCTCAAAACTTAAAGAAAAAAGTGACATGATATACAAAGTTGTTTTGTACTTTCACAAATTGGTTAAAAAATAAGGTCTGAAACGATTTCAATAAAAATTTCAACAAAGCAGATTTGTATCATTTTCTTTTCTAACATTAAACATTAAGCAAATACCAAATAAATATGAATTGATTAAAAACTGAATTTATTTTTTAGAAATCACTCAGCTAGCTAGCTATATATGTAGGTAAAATAGATCGAATAGATCAAAAGGATGGCACTGTTTGTTGATTTTGGGAAAATGCATTGTATCTTACTCTAAGAATGAGCAGAGCAATCCTGGATATTACCTTTGTGTTCAGCCTCAGTGGACCAATGTCATGTTTATCAGTTTAATGTCACGCCAGAACATTATTCACACTTTTCTCTGATAAGATTTTGAATGATAGAGCTGTTGCTAGGGGATCACAAACATATTCCCCAGCTTCCATCCTTCTCCAATCCTGTGGATGTATTTTTACCAGGAAGGGGAAAGGTCAGGCCTGGCAATTTGAGCATAAGCCAACAAGGACTGTTCAAACACGTGGCAAATGTTTCCATATCTCGCTGAGTCCTTGAACTCACAAGGTGACTGGCAGTCATGTTGGTCCAACAGTTCACCACTCTGAAAAATCATTCATTTTTCAGTGCACTTTCACATCTAATAGAATTTCTTATGACGGTACATCTATGAGCAGAAAGCCTCTGGAGCTTGCCTCCATGAAATTCACTCTCCTATTAAGATGAGAAATCAAACAAAGCAAATTGTATTCCTTTGGAGTGTCAAGCCACTCTTCACACTAGATTGCTATTTGCTATTTGTCCTTTAAGAGATGCCACAAAAAATAAATACACAAAGACAAACAAATGTTTTACCGCCAATGTTAACCTTTGTAGGAAGTCTTGCATCAGAGGTGTGACCTCCCTCCAGAAGACTCAAAACTGGCTTCTGTCAGGACAGGGAAATGAAAAATGGTTATCACCAGCCCAAGAGACCAGCGCTGTGCTCCCGTGACTCACAGCAGCCGGCTCTATTTCACAGAGGAAACAAGAGGAAATGAAAACTTAATATATATGTTAATGAGAGCAAGCATGTTTAAATCACCAAATAAAACAGCACATGAATACATATGTGCTGCACATGAATCTATCATCTATCTATCTATCTATCTATCTATCTATCTATCTATCTATCTATCTATCTATCTATCTATCTATCATCTATCTATCTATCTATCTATCTATCTATCTATCTATCTATCTATCTATCTATCTATCTATCTATCTATCTATCTATCTATCTATCTATCTATCTATCTATCTATCTATCTAAATTCCATCGTTCATTATATCTTGCTATCTATCTTTTATTCTGATGTTCTATCTACTGTTATTACATCATGTCTAATTATTGTGGATGTTTGCCCTGAAGACATATCATTAAGAAGGACACATGAAATTTAAGACAGTTGTCGACTTTGATTGACAGGGTAATCAACCTACGACAGTCATTCAGTAGAGGAGTGACCCCAATTCACTTCATTCATGCTTTATGACAGATGTCAGTTGCCACACTCATATCAGATATTAGGTTTTAGTCAAGGTTACTGAGATATAAAACCAAATGTACACACAAAAGATTTGAAAAATTACATTGAACCCACATTAAACTTTGTTTATTAATATTTTCCTTGACTGTTTAACTGACCTCTTTTGCTTTCACAGTCTACCATCCACAGCATCGCTCCCACTGGTAAATATTCTGTGTTTGTCTGCCCAGAGGACAAACTAAAAGTCAAATCCATTCTGCTTTTACCCTGATGTTTTTACTGCTGACCTCCAATTTAGAAAACACAAGACACGCAAAGAGAGTGTGTGAGAGCAAGTAACATCTAACAGGTCCACACAAAACACACTTGAATGACCTCTACTGTTTAGTCATGAATAATTGGGGACTATCTCAGGGTACAAAAACTCAGAGATACACTCGTCCTGCTTCAACAGACACTGATGGGTTGTGGCTAGTACGGAAGGTTAAGTGGAAAGGGAAGGAATGGCTCTATTTGTTACAGTAATGTCCCTTGCGGTAATTTTCATCCCCCAAGTGTTGTTATTTATGTGGAGTGCATCATTAATTCCTGCCTTTTTTTAACCAAATATATGTATGTAGATGGCTGCTATTCCTTTCCCATTACCTCTGCTGTTGCTGTTGTATCACAGCAAAACCTTTTCATCCTGATTTAATCACTGGAGATCAGATAAATGGATCAATGTTTTATTAGGTTGAATGCATTGCTTTAGGCGTGATTAAAACACACACACAATATTTCCAGGCCTAATACTCAAATTAAACCTTTGATTTAATTTCTGGTTGCTAGTCTCTTAATTGTTGTGGGGAAATCTGATCACTAGAAATGGCATTGGAGAGTTTTTTTGGGGGGGCTTTTACAACATAATTAAAGAGATTGTATGAAGAATGTATTGTTAGAAATTTAGAGGGTTTCGAACACTGCACATACATTTTTCCTTCTTTCCTGAGGTTTGAATTGAAATACTTTTGTTAGTAAATTATGTAAATTCAAAGTTTATACTTTCATAAAATGTTTGTTCATTGGCATATTCATATTTTAATATATGTACAGACCCGCAAATAAAGGATGATGAGCTGCTAATTACAAGCCTAAAAACAATCCCCAACATAGTCTTCTATCACCCTAACGGAATCAGTGTAGCCCTTCCACATAAATGAGGCTTGAAACATTGTGCAGGCTTTTTACTCATTGTCCTTGAGAGTCTCATGACAAACACACCATCCTCACTGTCTCCTTCTGCCTGAATGGCAAATTAATGCTCCTCTGAATTTTAATCATATCTCTATTACATTAAATCACAGTGAATTTTATTATACTGACAGTCTCGCTTACTACTTTATAGCCTTCATGAAGAGAGAGGCAAGATGTTAAAGGGTAAAACATTACGAACAGAGGTGTCGAGCATGGACAAAATTATGTTGTTTGGTCTAGAGAAGAGAATAAGATTGTATTAGAGCAATATTGGTATCAAACAGCATTTCATGAGGGCTGAAGAGGTGAAACACTTCCAACGACGTTCTCAAATAGTTCATATCAGTGTTTGACTATGAACACAATTATGTAATTTGACTGGCATCTCAAGTTCATTAATGGATTTGTTTTCTGATATACACTGATAAAATCAGATCAACCCATCTCAGATGAGTGGTATGCACAAACTGCTGCAGTCAGTGGGATTATTAATGCATCCTGTGGGTAAACTCTGCCTTCCATTAATTAATTTGTCACCTAAAAGCAAAGTATTGATTTTTATAATGGTTTTACAAATCTGTAAAACACTCAGTTGGGTAATTAAAAGAATGTGGAAGCTCTAATAAATTGTGGCAAAGTTGTTCTCCACTGGAGCATTGGATGGATTCCTCATATGGATTGTCTCCAGTTTGTTAAGGAACAGTTACACTCATGTCGTATGTCATTACAGTAAAAATCGCATAGAGAATATGAATAATGATGCATAATGTTTGGTTGAAAATATTGTCTTGATTGTTCTATTGCTGTGGTAGCCTCACAAAAAACAAAAGTATTGCTGTAATACCTTGGAAATAAACCTTTTTTTTTTACATGTACAATCACATGCAACCTGTTTAATAATTACTCTAGCAAGCCTTGAAGTTATTACAGCAAAACACTGCCAAGAAAAATTAATTGAGCAAAAATAGAGGGAAAAGGATGCATTTGACAGTCACATTTATTGAAACATGAATAAAAGGATGGGCTGTAATTACTGGGATATAGGCAGTGTGCTGCATACATTTGTGTCAGCTCAGTGACAAATGCCCCTTTTAGTACATGTCATAGGATTCTTGAGTCAGGACGTGCCGGTGCGCATATAAATCTAGCAGGTCCATCTTCTAGACTCCATAATTACATCAAATGGAGGAATTAGTGCTTTCCTACACAGCAAAAGTCCCAGTGCCCCTCAATTTCTCAACTGCTGTGGCGTGGCAACAGGCACCACGCACCCTTTGTGCAGGAACACTGGAAATAATTGTAGAGCTGCATGTGGTTCATAAATCTACTTGGTGGTGGTTTGTGAGATAATCTTTTAATTTCAAAAAGCCTCAGCACTTCTATGACAGATAGATACATCAGTTGAACATTCATGAAGCAAGTACTACTGCATTGCTCATATGATGTGACGTGCTGAGGTTAGTGTGTAGAGCCCAACATGGCTTTTCTGATGACACAACTTTTGTGGACACTTAATTATTTCATCATTATTCATTTGACCTTTAAGCCCAGACATACCTCTAATAATATACAGATCTGTTTTACAGGTCCCTTATGATGATGACACAGATGGTGGTGATGACGATGCTGATAGTAATGACGACAATGATGGAGATGACATAATACTTAAGCAGATGACAGTGGTGAATGATGTTGATGATGTTGTTGGATTTATGAGAAGAACCATACAGGCTCATCCCTCAAACAGGTATGATAATTAGAAAGCGCTGGCACAGCTGTTATGCTGTGTATTGTACACAATGAAATACAGTGGATTACATTCAACATAACGACTGCATACACATCACCATGAAGATAATAAACAATGAGTTATGTGTTATTAGGAGCAGTTTGTATCCCTGTCATATCCTGTCGGCTTCAGGATCTAGATGCTTCCAAATCAGGATCTGTGATGTATATGTCATGCATAACACTGCATAAAGGGTTTTTTTACTCACAAACTGTATGTGATCATACAGGAATTGACTTCAGGGAAAATCAAATGTCCAGTGTGTAATATTTATGAGGATCTATTGACAGAAATGCAATATAATATACATATCTATGTTTTCAGTGGTGTATAAATACATTACACACTGTAAAAAATCTAACTCACAAACATTTTGACTAATGATAATGTTTTAGTTAACTGGACAATTAAATGCAACAAAGTTGCATTTAAGTTCAACAATTGTTTGACTAACCTAGTATTAATTGTAAATTCAATTTGTAAATGCAAGTTAACGCGCATACAAGTTGCAACAAGTTAACAATGCATTCTGGGTTTCTCATGCAAAACTCATTCATGTCTCCCAGAATGCCTTGCGGTATGAAGCATGTCACCATTGTTGAGATTTATAGGCTGATTCTTGATGTCTGTGTGAGAAAATCTCATAGGAGGTCAAAGTGCTTAATGTACGATTGATTTTAAACCTTAGTCAACTGTATTGATTAAAGGTCCCGTTCTTCGTGTTTTTTGAAGCTTTGATTGTGTTTAAAGTGTGCAATATAACATGTGTTCATGTTTCGTGTGTAAAAAAAAAACTGTATTTTTAACACAATTTACTTATCTGTACACCGCTGTTTTCACTGTCCTAAAAACGGGTTGATGAGTTCCTTGTTCTATGAAGTCCCTCCTTCAGAAATACGTAACGAGTTCTGATTGTGCCAGCGGTTCCCGTGTTGGGATTTGACCGCACCTTAGCGAACGTGTCACGGTTCCTGTGTTGTAATTCGACAGCAGCTTAGCGCACGTGGAAAGGTCACGCCTCTTAACGGGGTATGTATGTGATGTATACGCTTAATGATCTCTACATCGTCCCTGGGAAAGCCAAACAAAGGTGATTTGACTCCGGGATGAAAATAACAGCGTCTCGACGACATGGCGACAAACGCACTCAAACGCAACACTTCCTTTTCGCCACGCGACACGTCCTCTTCTCCACGTGGGACAGCAACAAGACCACGCCCCCTTTTTGCGCATATTCTTGTGGGCGGAGGTTAGTCTGTTCTACTGTTCTACTGACGTCATTTATGAAGGAAGTACCAGGATGTAGTCCAAGCCAGCCGTTCGCTGTAGGCTTTGAAAGGGAACTTCTGTTAAATAAAATATCTCGCTTGGCATTGAACTTTGAGCTTTATAATTTTACAGGTATTATTTATGCTCTAACAGCAACATTACACACTAACTAAAGTTTGAACAGTGGGATCACGAAGAGCGGGACCTTTAAAACCATATTTGATCTTTTCTAGACTCACAATTTTAAAAAAGCTAATAGTATATTGCTCATATTAAACTCAGTCATAAAATCTGTGAATTAAGCCACTACATAATGATTATATTCTTATCATCGAACAACTGACAGCATTTGATTATCTTTTCTTGGCAAACATTAAAAAGCAGTCAAACTGCCCAACTAAAGAAAACACTCATCACCATGATGGTGACCTAAAAAAAATTATTAAAAAAAACTTAATCATCTGAACAAAAGATCTTACATTGTGAGACACGTGACCTTACTCAGTTAATTGAGTTAAGTGAACTACTTTGTTTAAAATTTGAGTAAACTCAAAAAAGTTGTGCAGCAAGTTGCCTTACAATTTTAAGTTATGCCAACTTTTCTTTTTTTACAGTGCATAATGAACCATTATGTTTTATTACCTTAGAATGAGCCATTGATATCTACTTACACCATGGGTCCACTTGGTCCCCAGTGAAGTGCCATTTTGCGGCGCCATGTATCTACAGTAGCCCTAAACGGACAAACTGCTCTACAGAGCGCTAGCTACTCTCTGCTGTCTCAGACCACAACACACTGTAAAATCCAACAGTTGTTCTTGCTCAGACTTTTTTAGTAAACTTTACTTAATGTCCAATAATTTGTTGAACTTACTTAAAACAATTAAGTAATCTGAACTATTTGCATGCTATGCCTTCGTTACTTAGAAAACTCAAGTAGACATTATGTGACTGGTTTGAGTACCATTTTGCCAAAGCAAAAACAAACAAACAGGCGGACGGGTGGGCGGGCAAAGTGTTTTTGAGGTCGGGCAATTTTTTATAGACTTATCAGTTATTTCCTCCACTTCCTCTCACCATAATTGTGATTAGTGTTCCCTTTGGTTGGACACTTGGAACTTCATTCATATTATAGTAATAAACTTCCTATAAATGCAGCAATGCAACAAGAAATCATAGTTGTGTGATTTCAAAAAAAGTGAAGTAATAAACACATATATATATATATATATATGTATATATATATATGTATATATATATATGTATATATATATGTATATATATATATGTATATATATATGTATATGTATATGTATATATATATATGTATACACATATGTATGTATATATATATATACAATATTTGTCCATTAATGATATTTGACATAACTATATTTCATGTCAAATAATGATATTTTAATATTATTTTTGCTAATATTTATGGCATAACATTTTAATTGAGTTGATATAATCCCTCTATGTTTGTCACAATATCATTTGACCATGCTTGAGTGTCACACACAGACTTCAACATTCAGCATGCAAAACACAACAATGGTAACAAGGATTTAAAAAAAAAAAAAAAAAAAATATTATTATTATTAATACGACCTACGAACTATTTTACTTGCTGTCATTATTGGGGTTATACTGACAAAAGACAAATAGTAAAATAAAGCCAAAAATAGTAAAACGAAGCAATTAATTTATTCATGCCACAATGCACTCTGGGAGTACACTTCCTCAGATCCCAGATAGAATTAAGTTGACAAAACTTAAACCGTTTAAGTAAGAACAACTTAATGCAATTAAGCAATGCTTACTTAATTGAATTAAGGCAACAAGTTTGCACAATTTAATCAAGTAAACTGAACTAATTAGTTTTTACAGTGCACATTTGTCCTGTGTCAGCCACTGTATAGCTTCTCTATTGGCTTCGAAAGTGGCCTTAACTACTGTGACTACTGTAAGCATGTGATACAATATACTTATTAAATATGTATATGTCAGTGCATTTTAATCACATTTGTTGTTACACTGTTAACTTTACCTTTAACTGTTACCCAAACTCTTACCCCAAAACCTAACTCTAACTAAATCCTAATCTTTACCCTATTTACCCCTAAACTCATACCTTAAATTAATTAGCAATAAATGTGGGAATTGTATAGAAATACATGTATCTACACAGTAAATACATATTCTTGTGGGTATTTAAAGTTAGGACATAGTAGTTTAGGCATAGTAGTTAGTTCATATAAAGTGTGATTTTTTTCTTTAGTGTCAAAAGTGATCATATGGCAAATTCCAATGTTTTTTCACTCATGTTTTCATTCATTTAATTCTTATTTCCAAACTAAAGTCAAGGTGTTTTAAACAATTTTTTAAGTGTCTTGACCAACTCAAGAGATTGGCAGTAAAGCTCTATTGTAAATGTGGATCACACCATTGCAATGCTAATTCAGTTCTGATGGAACACAGAGAAAACATTTTCAATGTGCAGAGGCAGTTTCTGTCCCTGGACCATTTTCTTATGGTGTACGTGAATGCAGGCAATCTCCATTTCACCGTGAAAACGAGTGTTTCAGCTGTTTCCTGAAACTGCACTTTGACAATATCTTATTTACTTGGGACACTTGTCTGCCAAACATGATGACTTCAAAAACGGCTGACATGCTTCGGTGAGGACAAGCAGCTATTGATTTTCCGTGTCATCGGAACAAAGACAAAGCCACTTTCATACAGTCTCCTCCAGCGCTGTGAAATACCGTCATCAATGATCATTCACGGTGTGCAGGTGTGGGAAGACAAACCGGTTCTCCCTGGCAATTTCTCCATCTATTCAAAGAGACAGTTTTTCTCCACCTCTTTCTTCTTTTCTTCCAGCATAACACATAACAATTACCCATATATTGGTGAGGCCTTGCAATGGCATGATTGCTGAAACAGTCTAGTATTCACACCAGCATGTGTGCCCTCCATGGTCCATGAAGTCAAACACAGCAACATGCCCTTTAGTTTTCCCTGCAACCTCTATGGTCACAGTTACATCAAAAACAACATTCACAATCAGACCTTGCCTTATTCAATGTGGTTATGTAAATATGTCATGTGTCAGATAATATTGTTTTTGAATCAATCCCAAATCAATCCTATGTTCATAATATTTCCTGCATAAATATACAGAAAAATATTTTTGTGTTAAGTGTTCAGTAGACACACCCATCTTTATGATTTATATTGTTTATCATTCACTCAACGACCATTACATTGATAAACAGTAAAAATTAATCTACAGATATATATCATAAAAACTAATGGTGTTTGACTTATTTCTGCAGATCCGGTCATTTTAGGTCAAGGTATCGGCTGTCAGTCATTGATGCCCTCTAGTGGTTGGGAAAGCTAACATGGCCACCGGAGCACTTCAGGTGGCTTTAATGCCTACTGATAGTTTAGAATTCAATGAGCAAGCCATTAACATATATAGATCAGTCGTTCAGAGTAGCCACTCAATCCAAATGAGAAAACAGCCTAAAACTAGAGCAAATGTATAAATCAAAAATTCAATTTGAGCAGCTGCTTTCGCCTGCTGTATTTTTGGTGCTCAACACACACCTGCCATAATACAGCAAAATGCATCCATTCTACCTTCAATGTTGCCTGTCAATTACAGCTGTTGAGAGGATGGAAAAATCACACTGCCTCAGCATTCTACACAGTGAATGATTCCTTAAATCAGGCGTTTCAGAGAGGAATATATGGAGCTCATAGATTCCAGAAGGTCTAAGATTCTGTATTAGTGTGCTCTGGGGAAATACGAACAGTCATTTTAGCCTTGAAGTTGCAAGGGCCTAGAGCAGGGATGGGCAACTCCAGTCCTCGAGGGCCACTGTCCTGCAGAGTTTAGCTCCAACCCTAATCAAACACACCTGAACCAGCTAATCAATGTCTTCAGGATTACTAGAAGGCTACAGGCAGGTGAGTTTTATCAGGGTTGGAGCTAAACTTTGCAGGACAGTGGCCCTCGAGGACTGGAGTTGCCCATCCCTGGCCTAGAGCTTAGAGACTCTCATGAAACTCATATGGCTTATATTCAAATATGCAGAATTCCACATATCTGTAGAAACATGATAAAAATCAAACCTCTTTTTCAAACCAAATCTCTTTTTTAGGATCCAAGCTCTGAAGTTGCTGGAACCCTATTGTATTTATATTGTTTTGCTAAAAAAAAAAGTAACCCGGTTAAAAACAAAAAAGCATGAGGTGATAAGTGATGCTTGTAGTAGGCTTATCATTTAATAATCCAAGCATATAAATAGTGTAATTAAAAGGGTTGAAATTCATTTAAAAGTTAGGATAAAAATGTCAAAAACAGTTTCAAAATTATTATATGTTTGTTTTATAAAAGAGATAATGTATTTCTGAAAACTGTCTAAACCAGCATTTATGGGGTTAATAACGATTGGGCGAAGAGTCAGCGTCGTGGTTTTTTTTTTGGAGTTTTGAGGAGAAGACAGACGAGAGAGGAGGGGTGAAACAAAAGAGTGAGCGTGACACAGGGATTTTCTGAGTTAATTTGTGAATTAGTAGTGCACAAACCAGTGTGTAACTTGTGTCTTAGGATTGTTTTCACAACAACCAGTGAGAAGAGTGACAAGCTGCATATTGAGGAATGGGAGGAATTTCTACACGAAGTTCAGAGACTGTTTACGTCTGTGCTACTGCTTATCCTAATGTGAATGTAATGAGATTAGGTGATTGACAGCCGGATTTGCCTATCAGCATTCAGTATCCTTAGGTGATTGACAGCCGGATTTGCCTATCAGCAATCAGTATCCGTAATATAAGGGCTGATTCGTTGTTGGCCGTGGTGCGTCACGTCCGACTTTTCCCTTTGTGCCCGTGTTCACGGTGGTTACAGGTAAGCGTGCAGTGCTGTAACGGGGGTAATTTTAAAGCTGGTTGGTCTGTTAAAGCATTTTTTTCGTAATTTTATAGTGTCGTTTGTCCGGGTGTGGGTGTGTTTTCGGCGCTGCTTTAGTGGGTCTAGTGACCGATTGCCTCTCAGGTATGTGTGTGTGTGCATTTGTATGAACGCATATTGTACTATCGTTGTGCTGTTGACACTGCCGCATGCTGTCTAGGTATGGTTTCCTGTACCCCATTGTGATCGCGGGGCTGATTAATAGACCTGTGCCTGTATATTTTCTATTGGGGTGACACCTTGTGACGGTAAGTGTTTTAAATGTAGGCCTAATTAGAAAAATGTAAGTCGTGAAGGGCAAGTTTCATTACTAGTAACGTCTCTCTTTGTGTTCGTTATAGGGTTCTCCCTCTCGTTCACTCTCTGTTCCTCCCGTAATTGTATCATATTATATCGGATTGGCTGTGTTGCTGCTGTCTTCCGCTTTGCGCTGCGGACGTTTTGCTCACATTCTTGCAGTCCTGCTGTGTATAGCCTACTGTCGTGCAGACGCCACAAGGGGGACTGTTCGTCTGGTTCCGACTGTGTGTAGTGGCCGCTTTGGTTTGAGTATCAGCAATACGACGATCTCATCTTATTGAGGGAAAATAATTGTTTCCTTTTGTTTCTTTTCTTTTGATTAGTTTCTGTTTTCTTGTTTATATTTTTGTGGGAGTAAAGTTTGTTTTGGCTTTGATTTTTATTTTGCAGAAAAACACAAATATTGTGTTGTCTATTTTTTTGTGTTATTTTTCCTTTATTAACTCAACTTGATTTGCTTCCTGCTTACATCTGACTTCAAGTTGCTTTGTAATTTCTCTTGAATTTATTTGATTCCTTTAGTGTTTTTCTTTGTTTCATGTGATATTGATACCTTTTGTTTTTGTTTCATCAGTAATCATTTGTTTATATTGTATGTGGAGCTAATTGTGTTTACTTGTGAATTTGTTATAGTTTATTTATTATTTTTGTTTGTCTGCAGGAGCTGGGGGTCCCACGGGTGAAAGGATCTTCCTTCTGGTGGTGGGTCTTTATTGCGTGCTGTGTACCACTTCGAGTGTGTGGTAGTGTGTGATCTGAGTGCACTTTGGTATATGTGCGTGAAAGTGTGCTCTTGTACAACCAGACTTCATTTTGTTCCTGCCGATGGGAGCCTCAGCCCTGCTGATATTTACTTTATTTTGTTTTCATATTTAAAATTGATTTTGTCATTGCCCACATTTATTCTTTTTGTAATGTTGCTTTCCTCCATTTAAAGTGGGGTCTCATGCTGGTTTTTTCTGACATTTTAGTGTCTATTTTAAAAACATTCTTGCATTAATAAACATTTTGTACTTTTTTATACTCCACCCACGTCTCCTGCTTACTTCTATGAGGGAACCGAACCTGTGTGCTTAATGTACTCCATTTTTTGTTTTTTGAGCATTGTTCCCTAGAGTTAAATTCTAGGGTGGCGTAGTCGGATTTTTTTACTGGTAAAAGGTTGGTTTCTCAATTGTACCGCTCCGTCACATTCTGGCGTAGTCGGATTTCTTTACTGGTAAAAGGTTGGTTTCTCAATTGTACCGCTCCGTCACATTCAGCCACCTTGAAGTATAGGCTGGAGTCTGTTCATTACAAATGAATGACGTTTTCTAGTTAAAATTTAACTCCCTCAGTTGAACAGTTCAAGGGGTTTATTTGCTGTTTTCGAACTGAAGACAGAGAAGAGACTCAGAGAGAGCTTGGAGCAACCAGGACTTCTACATTTATATTTACATTTATGCATTTAGCAGACGCTTTTATCCAAAGCGACTTACAACTTGGGGGTACATGAAGCGATCGGTCATGAAGAGTCGAGAAGCGCAATAAGAGCCTTAAATCCTGAGACCGTGTACATTGCTCAGTGTAGCACAGGCTAGAGTAGGGAGGGAAGAAGGAAGAGAAAGAGGAGAGGAATTTTTTTAATTTATTTTTTATTTTATTTTTTATGAGGTTAAGTGCTCACAGAAGAGCTGAGTTTTTAGTTGACTTTTGAATGATGTCAATGATTCTGCATTTCGGATGGTGTTGGGAAGATCGTTCCACCAGCTGGGAACGTTGAATGAAAATGTTCTGGAAAAGGATTTTTTCCCCCTCTGTGACGGTACCACAAGCCGTCGTTCCTTTGCTGAGCGAAGGCTTCTGGTGGGGGTGTGGATTTGTAGAATGGGGTCAAAGTAAGCAGGAGCTGAGCACATGGTGGCTCTGTATGCAAGCGTCAGCGCCTTAAACTTGATGCGGGCAGCAAGTGGTAGCCAGTGCAGGGAGATGAAGAGAGGTGTGACGTGGGTCCTTTTGGGCTCATTGAAGACAAGACGTGCTGCTGCATTCTGGATCATTCGAAGTGATTGGATCGCACAAGAGGGGAGTCCAACCAGAAGCGCATTGCAGTAGTCAAGTCTAGAGATAACCAGGGCCTGGACAAGAAGCTGTGTTGCGTGCTCTGTTAGGAACGGTCTAATTTTCCTGATGTTATGGAGTGCAAACCGGCATGAGCGAGCTGTCTTAGAAATGTGTTCTCTGAAGGACAGCTGGTCATCAAATGTTACTCCAAGATTTCTGACTGACTTTGATGGGGAAATCAAGGATGTACCTAACTGGATGGTGAAGTCATGTTGTATGGTGGGACTGGCGGGGAAGATGAGAAACTCAGTCTTTGCCAGGTTAAGCTGCAGGTGATGTTTTCTCATCCATGCAGAGATATCAGCCAGACAGCTGGAGATTCGTGCAGGTACTGTGGGGTCGTCGAAAGGTATGAAAGGTAGAGCTGAGTGTCATCAGCATAGCAGTGGTATGAGAAGCCATGTGTCTGAATGATGGGTCCCAATGAAGTAGTGTAGATGGAGAAGAGGAGAGGACCAAGCACTGAGCCTTGGGGAACCCCAGTGGTCAGTGGATGTGCTTGGGATTCCTCACCTCTCCAGGCATCCTTGAAAGACCGACCTGTGAGATAGGACTCAAAACAAAGGAGTGGAGTCCCTGTGATGCCCAGTGATGAGAGGGTGGACAGAAGAATCTGATGATTGACCGTGTCAAAGGCTGCAGATAGATCGAGCAGGATGAGGACTGATGATTTGGAGTCAGCTTTAGCTATCTGCAGGGCTTCAGTGACCGACAGTAGTGCAGTCTCTGTGGAGTGGCCCCTTTTGAAACCTGATTGGTTGATGTCCAGCTGATTATTCTGTGATAGGAAGGATGAAACCTGGTTGAAAACAACTCGTTCAATAGTTTTTGCTATGAATGGTAGTAGAGAAACAGGTCTGTAGTTATCTATGGGTTTCTTAAGCAGTGGAGTTACCCGAGCCTGCTTGAATGTGGTAGGGAAGATGCTGGTGCTGAGAGATGTGTTGATGATGTGAGTGAGTGCTGGTAGGATTGTAGGAGAGATGGCTTGAAGGAGGTGTGAGGGAATGTGTATTGACTACCGATTGTTAAACAGCCGAACAATACCAGATCAGTACACAACACCTTGTATTGATGATGTGTTGGATTCAATGACCGGAAGTAAGTGGTTCTCTGTTCTTGATCTGCGGAGCGGTTATTACCAAATCGCCATGGCCGAGGAAGATAAAGAAAAGACGGCATTCATCTGCCCACTGGGGTTCTTCTAGTTTGAGAGGATGCCGCAGGGGATAACTGGAGCCCCAGCCACCTTCCAAAGATTAATGGAGAAGGCTGTGGGTGACATGAATCTGCTCGAAGTCCTTGTCTACCTCGATGACTTGATTGTATTTGGCCGAACTTTAGAAGAGCACGAGGAGAGACTTCTTAAAGTCCTTGATCGTCTGGCAGCGGTTGGATTGAAAATCTCATTCGACAAATGTCAATTCTGCCTCCCAAAGGTAAAATACCTTGGACATATAGTGTCGGCCAATGGAGTATCACCTGACCCAGCCAAGATAGAGGCAGTTACAAGTTGGCCACAGCCTACGTACCTGAAGGCTCTTCAATCCTTTTTGGGATTTTGTGGCTATTACCGCCGTTTCATCACCAATTATGCAGCCATAGTCAGGCCATTGTCTGAGCTCACAAAAGGCTATGCTCCAACCCAGCGGGGCAAGAAGCCTGAGAAGGACAACACAAAGACTTACCTCAAAGAGTCCGAGCCCTTTGGTGAGAGATGGGACCAGTCCTGCACCGAGGCTTTTCACCAGATTATCCACTGCCTTACTCATGCACCTGTGTTGGCCTTTGCGGATCCCAGCAAGCCATACGTCCTGCATGTGGATGCCAGCTTGAGAGGGCTGGGCGCCGTTCTATATCAGGAACATAGTGAGGGTCTGAGACCAGTCGCCTTTGCCAGCAGGAAGCTAAAGACATCTGAGAGGAATTACCCCGTTCACCAGCTGGAGTTTCTTGCCCTTAAGTGGGCAGTAGTGGATAAATTCCATGATTATTTGTATGGAGTCAGATTTACTGTATGTACGGACAATAACCCGCTTACGTACGTGTTATCTACCGCCAAGCTCAGTGCTGCGGGGCACAGATGGCTCTCTGCTTTATCCACCTATGACTTTGATGTCAAGTACCGACCAGGCAGACACAACATAGACGCTGACCTGCTCTCAAGAAACATGCCTGATGAGAGTTCAGAGGAATGGGAGACCATACCACAGTCTGGTGTGAGATCCATCTGCAAACGAATTTGCATCCCTGGTTCGGCGGGCAGTCCACTGAGGTATGTAGATCAGTTGGGAGCTTCGCCTGATTGTGTGCCTGATATTTATGCATTCCCAACTCACCTGGAGTTGAAATCATTGGGGCAGATGTCAAAGCAGGAGCTGATTGAAGCTCAGGAGGATGATGTTGCCATCCGATCTGCCATACAAGCTGTTAAATATAGCAAATGGCCGGAAGAGAATGGATCCTGTTCAGAGCGCTCTCGTCTAAAAAAAGAGATGGGGAAACTGATGATGAAAGATGGGCTGCTCCATCGCTTAAGCAAGCGGCCCTCTGGAGAAGAACTCACTCAACTTGTCTTGCCAAGCGAGTTTAGAGAAGTGGTGCTAAAGGCCACCCATGATGATCTTGGACACCTTGGTATTGAAAGAACTACAGACTTGTTGAGGAGCAGGTTCTTTTGGCTGAAACTGGCATGTGATGTTGAGCAGTACATAAAGAACTGTGGAGAATGTGTCACTTGGAAGACCCCCTGTCAGAGGGCAGCACCTTTACATCACATTTCAAGCAATGGACCGATGGATCTGGTATGCATCGATTTTCTGTCCATGGAGCCAGATTCTGCCGGTATCAGCAATGTGTTAGTGGTCACGGATCATTTCACCCGTTATACCCAGGCTTTCCCATCCCGAAATCAGAAAGCGCAGACGGTGGCAAAGATCCTGGTGGACAAGTATTTCCTGCATTATGGTTTGCCAGCCAGAATCCACTCCAATCAGGGAAAGACTTTGAGAGTCAGTTAATCAAAGAGCTCTTGAAGATGATGGGAATCTGTAAATCACGGACCACTCCCTACCACCCACAGGGAGATCCGCAGCCTGAGAGATTCAACAGAACTCTTCTTTCAATGCTGGGAACCCTGGGCTGTGAGAGGAAACGGCATTGGAGCCAACATATTGGCTACTTGGTTCATGCCTACAACAGTACCAAATGTGATGCTAGAGGGTACTCGCCCTATTTCTTAATGTTTGGCAGAGAAGCAAGGCTTCCAATAGACTTGTGCTTTGGAACCTTTCCTGATGGCAAAGCTGACTGTAGTCATTCACGCTATGTAGCCAAGCTAAAAGAAGACTTGCGAAGAGCATACAAGATTGCCTCGGACACGGCCTACAAGACACATCAGAGGAACAAGAGGTCCTATGATAAAAGAGTTGGATTCCAGACATTGGATATCAGTGACAGAGTGTTGCTAAGGAATTTATGATTGAAAGGGAAGCGTAAGTTGGAGAGTCGTTGGAGTTCTGTCCCTTATGTGGTCCTGGGAAAGATGCCCAACCTTCCAGTGTACAAAGTGAAACCGGAGGATGGAGGCGGAGGAGTCAAAACTCTCCATCATGATCATCTTTTGCCAATTGGACAGTTAGTGAGAATGCCGACAGTGAAGACTGAGGACAAGTCACCTGTCAAGACAAAATCAAGAACAAGAGCTGAGACACAAAAGAGGTCAAAGAAAGTCTTACCTGAAGTACAGGAAGCTCTTCAAGAGTTGCAGTTTACAGATTCCTCTTCAGATGTGGAGTATTATGGACCTGGAAAACCCTACAGTACTTACCTGAAGGAGATCCTGACAAAAGAAAGAGATACTGTTGGACAGTCAAATCTCATCCAAGATGATAGTGATTCCTCTCAACTGTCAGATGGAAATCCTGCTGAGGACAGTTTGTCAGAGGGAAACAGTGTGGTGAAGGAACATCATGGTATGAGAGAAGATGATGGAGATCAAGATTCAGTTCCTGAGGAAGAAAGTGATCCAGAGACTGATAACCCTTGCCACGATGAGCATCCAGAAACAGTCACTAAGACAAAAGTGATTAGCAAACCTGAAAACCGTGCAAAAAGGATAGTGAAATCAGTTATCAGGTTAACTTACGATAAGCCTGGTAAAGCAAAAGATCAACCTCTCACTATTGTGCATAGAGGTGTTATCATTAAGATTGGCAAGAGTTAATTTAACTAGTCATGCACCTTTTCCTCTAGTACATAAAAAAAAAAGAAAAGGTAGAGTTCATTATATTTGATGAGGACATCAAAAACTTTTAGAAGGGGGAGGGTGTAACCCGGTTAAAAACAAAAAAGCATGAGGTGATAAGTGATGCTTGTAGTAGGCTTATCATTTAATAATCCAAGCATATAAATAGTGTAATTAAAAGGGTTGAAATTCATTTAAAAGTTAGGATAAAAATGTCAAAAACAGTTTCAAAATTATTATATGTTTGTTTTATAAAAGAGATAATGTATTTCTGAAAACTGTCTAAACCAGCATTTATGGGGTTAATAACGATTGGGCGGAGAGTCAGCGTCGCAGGTTTTTTTTTTTTGAGTTTTGAGGAGAAGACAGACGAGAGAGGAGGGGTGAAGCAAAAGAGTGAGCGTGACACAGGGATTTTCTGAGTTAATTTGTGAATTAGTAGTGCACAAACCAGTGTGTAACTTGTGTCTTAGGATTGTTTTCACAACAACCAGTAAGAAGAGTGACAAGCTGCATATTGAGGAATGGGAGGAATTTCTACATGAAGTTCAGAGACTGTTTACGTCTGTGCTACTGCTAATCCTAATGTATAGCCATCTTGAAGTATAGGCTGGAGTCTGTTCATTACAAGTGAATGACGTTTTCTAGTTAAAATTTAACTCCCTCAGTTGAACAGTTCAAGGGGTTTATTTGCTGTTTTCGAACTGAAGACTCAGAGACTCAGAGAGAGCTTGGAGCAACCAGGACTTCTCTTGTGAATTTTACTGGAAACGTGGCGAAGAAAAGAGAAACTAACGGAGTTCGTGTTGAAATGCTGATTGGATGCTGAGCCTGCTCCTTTGATCGTTTGAGAAAGGACTGGACAGAAACATTAACTCAAGGTATCTTTTATTTTGTTTGCTCGCTGACGAGTGAAGCGGCCATTAAGTTTTGGGCCACAACGGACACAAGCACCACATCAGGCCTGCTACGGTATTTTAGTTTTATAATAATTTTGGTTGCCGGCTTTATATTACATTAAGGTGTGTGTGTGGGCCCACAAAGTGTGTTGGTTTAAGTGATTTTGAAGTTTTGATGACATTCTTTTGAACATCGAGGTTTTCTGAATTAATCCATCTGAAGGTTAACAGTGTTTAAATTGTTGTCTGTGCATATATGTATATATATATATATATATATATATATATATATATATATATATATTTGGCAGTTTGCTTAATATTTTGTAAAATTTGCTAGCTTTGGAAAGCGTCACTACGGCCAAAAATGCGCTATTGTTCCGGCCGTCTTGAGACGGATGAGAGATAAGAGGAAATATTAGTCAGATAATCATAACAAGCGTTGTTCCAGTAATAGTCACTGAGAAATGGTCGAGGAGTTTCTGGCAAGGGGAAACCTGACCCAATCGGTCGTCATTAAGCACAGCTACTCCCACCAAGCCTGCTGTAACACCACCCCTGTATTACTAAAACAAATATATAACACACGATAATTGTAATTTACACATTTATGATCTCATGAACTTAACATTGACATGTGTATGACTCACCGGTAAATAGTGAATCACACCGCTCAGTGCACTCACTAGGGTGCAAATTATAGGATCGATCACTAAAAAAACAATATATCGCATCATTTATAATTTGTGAATTTATGGTCTTGTGAACCTGATATTGAAATAATTATGACTTACCGGTAAGTGGTGAATCACACCGCTCAATGTACTCAATAGGGTGCAAATTACAGGCTTGCCATAACGGATACTTTATCAATGAAGTTAGTCCTCCTCAGTCGCACTGTGAATTGAACGAGTCTTAAATGATCTTCTCTAACGCACGATCAAAATTAAGCAGCTACCGGCATTTCTTACATCCCGATTGTAAACACTGCATGCCAGGATGACGTCACTTCCAGAACGAGAATGACGCGCTCGCTTAAGCGTCATTCCCGTCCCCTTTTTATATCTGCCGCGCGTACCCGGTCCGCCCCTAATCAGTAGGCTTGTTTGAGATGAGCAAAATCTGCGCAGAACCGATCACCGGTGATCAGCGCGAGATGCATGCCGGTTAGAAAAGTGTCCGAGGGCGGTCCGCCTTGCTCTGATGTCATGCCGACGTATGTCAAAAAACTCTCGCGAGCGAAAGGCGGATATGTCGGATTCTGCAGTTGAGCGCAGCTGCTCTCCACCGACTGCGCGGAGCAAAAGCATGATGGGAAACGACTTGCTGACGACACAGCTTAATGCTTATTGGTTTAAACAACCATGAGGTATGGTTCTTTTTTAAAATGTTTGATTTTAAAACTCTGATATCATATGGGGTTATTCCCAAACTCTCTAACAAAGGCGATCTCTCTGTGGGTTATGTGATTGTTGTCATATTTATAAAAAAAAAAAAAAAAAAAAAAAAATATATATATATATATATATATATATATATATATATATATATATATATATATATATATAAACGTGTATGTAGGCCTAATTAAAGTAAAAATGATTGATAAACACGTCTTTCGAATGGAAATAAATAACAAAAACTTTGGGTGTCTTGTTCATAATATTTATTTTCATATAAAAGTAACATAAGTTAAATTACATCCAGTTTATCAGCAACAAAGCGCACAAGTGTGAATCCCGCGATATCCGCCTTTGATCTCGCAGGTGTCTGATCCACTACGAGAAGAGAGAACTGTCCGGCTTGCCTGCACTTTTTTCACTCCTCCCCTCACTGCAGCCGCCTAGTCTCGGCTGAACAGCAGGCGAGGCGAGGCGCATCTCAAACAAGCCTATTATCATGATGGAGCGCATCACCACATGTATATATATATTAGGGGTGTAACGGTTCGGTATGGATTCGGTACAGCAGTTTTACAAAATTGCTTTTTATTCATTTTTATTCAACAGTGGTTTAATGAAGAAAAAATTGTGTCTGTCCTTAAATGAATTAAATTATAACTAAAAGTTTCTTAAAAATAATGCTGTAAACTATATAGGGAGCCCTTACTTACATATAGCTATTAAAGATTAACAACAGAGCCCAAACTATTAGCCTAAATTCAGTTGCTATTTATTTTTAGATATAATAATCAACACTCATAAGCTTCACATAAGGCAGTTTTTGCATTAACTTCTAAATCTAATTATTTTTATTCGTTGTTGAAATATAATCATTTAGTGGTTGTAATTTTCATGACATGTTTATTTAAACATACATTAAATAAACAAGACATAAAGCTGCCGCTTTAAGTTGAACTGCGTCTATCAGTCAAGTCACCCCTAGTAAACACAGATGGAGTGATTACACGACATATGATACATTTCAGTAAGTTGTAATGTATCCTCAATATACTTTAAGATGTATTCATTTATGTTTATTCTTTAGGAAGAGATGATCGCATTGACTCGCGCGCCGCGCGCTGCCTGCAAGTTGAACTGATACGCGTCTATCAGTCACATCACATTAAAGAGCGTTAAAACGGCATTTATCGTTTGAATTTCGTGATAAAATGGACTGAATACTAATATGTTCGTGTGGGAACTCGGATTGAAGTGTGTTCCGCGCTTACAACAAGCCGACTGTTAACTGTTAAAGATTAAATTCATAACCGTTCGGTACAGGCGTGCACCGTACCGGAAGCCCTGTACCGAAACGGTTCAATACGAATACGTGTACCGTTACACCCCTAATATATATATATTAGGGGTGTAATGGTACACAAAACTGACGGTTCGGTACGTACCTCGGTTTTGAAGTCCCGGTTCGGTATGGATTCGGTACAGCAGTTTTACAAAATTGCTTTTTATTAATTTTTATTCAACAGTGGTTTAATGAAGAAAAAATTGTGTCTGTCCTTAAATGAATTAAATTATAACTAAAAGTTTCTTAAAGATAATGCTGTAAACTATATAGGGAGCCCTTACTTACATATAGCTATTAAAGATTAACAACAGAGCCCAAACTATTAGCCTAAATTCAGTTGCTATTTATTTTTAGATATAATAATCAACACTCATAAGCTTCACATAAGGCAGTTTTTGCATTAACTTCTAAATCTAATTATTTTTATTCGTTGTTGAAATATAATCATTTAGTGGCTGTAATTTTCATGACAGATTTATTTAAACATACATTAAATAAACAAGACATCACTAACAGGCTTAGTAGTATATAATGAATATATAACGGCTAATATAATGAATATAACGGCTAATATAGTGCATGTATTCAGTGAAAGAGTTGATTTCTCTAGTGAGCTAACAGCTGTGGACACTGAATGACTTCTGAGTAAACGTGATTCTGCATGACATTGTTTACAAGCAGTTTTATTGTCTTTCCGCGGTTGAAACACAGATGGAGCGATTACACAACATATGATACATTTCAGTAAGTTGTAATGTATCCTCAACATACTTTAAGATGTATTCATTTATGTTTATTCTTTAGGAATAGATGATCGCATTGACTCGCGCGCCGCGCGCTGCCGCTTTAAGTTGAACTGATACACCTCTATCAGTCACATCACATTAAAGAGGGTTAAAACGGCATTTATCGTTTGAATTTCGAGATAAAATGGACTGAATACTTAATATGTTCGTGTGGGAACTCGGATTGAAGTGTGTTCCGCGCTTACAACAAGCCGACTGTTAACTGTTAAAGGTCCCGTTCTTCGTGATCCCATTGTTCAAACTTTAGTTAGTGTGTAATGTTGCTGTTAGAGCATAAATAATACCTGTAAAATTATAAAGCTCAAAGTTCAATGCCAAGCGAGATATTTTATTTAACAGAAGTTCCCTTTCAAAGCCTACAGCGAACGGCTGGCTTGGACTACATCCTGGTACTTCCTTCATAAATGACGTCAGTAGAACAGACTAACCTCCGCCCACAAGAATACGCAAAAAAAGGAGCGTGGTCTTGTTGCTGTCCCACGTGGAGAAGAGGACGTGTCGCGTGGAGAAAAGGAAGTGTTGCGTTTCAGTGTATTTGTCGCCATGTCGTCGAGGCGCTGTTATTTTCATCCCGGAGTCAAATCACCTTTGTTTGGCTTTCCCAGGGACGCTGTAGAGATCATTAAGCGCATATATCTCACGTTAAGAGGCGTGACCTTTCCACGTGCGTTAAGCTGCTGTCAAATCACAACACAGGAACCGCTGGCACAATCAGAACTCGTTACGTATTTCTGAAGGAGGGACTTCATAGAATAAAGGAAGTCATCAGCCCGTTTTTAGGACAGTGAATACAGCGGTATACAGATAAGTAAATTGTGTTAAAAATACTGTTTTTTTTTACACGCGAAACATGAACACATGTTATATTGCACACTGTAAACACAATCAAAGCTTCAAAAAAACACGAAGAATGGGACCTTTAAAGATTACATTCATAACCGTTCGGTACACGCGTGCACCGTACCGGAAGCCCTGTACCGAAAGGGTTCAATACGAATACGTGTACCGTTACACCCCTAATATATATATATATATATATATATATATATATATATATATATATATATATATATATATATATATATATATATATATATATATACAGGTCCTTCTCAATAAATTAGCATATTGTGATAAAGTTCATTATTTTCCATAATGTAATGATAAAAATTAAACTTTCATATATTTTAGATTCATTGCACACCAACTGAAATATTTCAGGTCTTTTATTGTTTTAATACTGATGATTTTGGCATACAGCTCATGAAAACCCAAAATTCCTGTCTCAATAAATTAGCATATCATGAAAAGGTTCTCTAAACGAGCTATTAACCTAATCATCTGAATCAAAATTACACCTGCAAAAGATTCCTGAGGCTTTTAAAAACTCCCAGCCTGGTTCATTACTCAAAACCTCAATCATGGGTAAGACTGCCGACCTGACTGCTGTCCAGAAGGCCATCATTGACACCCTCAAGAAAGAGGGTAAGACACAGAAAGAAATTTCTGAACGAATAGGCTGTTCCCAGAGTGCTGTATCAAGGCACCTCAGTGGGAAGTCTGTGGGAAGGAAAAAGTGTGGCAAAAAACGCTGCACAACGAGAAGAGGTGACCAGACCCTGAGGAAGATTGTGGAGAAGGACCGATTCCAGACCTTGGGGGACCTGCGGAAGCAGTGGACTGAGTCTGGAGTAGAAACATCCAGAGCCACCATGCAAGGAAATGGGCTACAGGTGCCGCATTCCCCAGGTCAAGCCACTTTTGACCCAGAAACAGCGGCAGAAGCGCCTGACCTGGACAACAGAGAAGCAGCACTGGACTGTTGCTCAGTGGTCCAAAGTACTTTTTTCGGATGAAAGCAAATTTTGCATGTCATTCGGAAATCAAGGTGTCAGAGTCTGGAGGAAGACTGGGGAGAAGGAAATGCCAAAATGCCTGAAGTCCAGTGTCAAGTACCCACAGTCAGTGATGGTCTGGGGTGCCATGTCAGCTGCTGGTGTTGGTCCACTGTGTTTAATCAAGGGCAGGGTCAATACAGCTAGCTATCAGGAGATTTTGGAGCACTTCATGCTTCCATCTGCTGAAAAGCTTTATGGAGATGATTTCATTGTTCAGCACGACCTGGCACCTGCTCACAGTGCCAAAACCATTGGTAAATGGTTTACTGACCATGGTATTACTGTGCTCAATTGGCCTGCCAACTCTCCTGACCTAAACCCCATAGAGAATCTGTGGGATATTGTGAAGAGAAAGTTGAGAGACGCAAGACCCAACACTCTGGATGAGCTTAAGGCCGCTATCGAAGCATCCTGGGCCTCCATAACACCTCAGTAGTGCCACAGGCTGATTGCCCCCATGCCACGCCGCATTGAAGCAGTCATTTCTGCAAAAGGATTCCCGACCAAGTATTGAGTGCATAACTGAACATAATTATTTGAAGGTTGACTTTTTTTGTATTAAAAACACGTTTCTTTTATTGGTCGGATAAAATATGCTAATTTATTGAGATAGGAATTTTGGGTTTTCATGAGCTGTATGCCCAAATCATCAGTATTAAAACAATAAAAGACCTGAAATATTTCAGTTGGTGTGCAATGAATCTAAAATATATGAAAGTTTAATTTTTATCATTACATTATGGAAAATAATGAACTTTATCACAATATGCTAATTTATTGAGAAGGACCTGTATATATATATATATATATATATATATATATATATATATATATATATATATATATATATATATATATATATATATATATATATATATATATATAATATGGTACAGTATTGACAGTATTTTCCTTTAAAAAAGAGGGACATTTTATTTTGAAGGTTTAAAAAAGAACAATCATATCCTTATTTCATTTTCTTATTTGTTGAAGATAATAATTTTGTTACTGAGTAAATAATTGAGATATATTTTTCTAAGGCCTTGTGTTGTGTTACTTTATTACTTACCTGGAAAGAGGTTATCGTTTTATTCCGTTAGAGACATATACAGACACTTATGGTTAAACATTTTTTTCTTTATCTATAACTTAAGAAACGTGAATTCATAGGTAGGTTAGAAAAACTTTGAATGTGTGTACTTTAAAAGAGAGATCCAAGATAACATTTAAAACTGAGTTAATCAGGGTTAAAACACATTTGATAAAAACTTTAAAAGAACCCAAAAGCCCTGCCCTCATCAATATACATATTGAGGGGAGCGCTAAAAAAAAAAAAAAAAAAAAGCCCTGAACGTGCCTTGGTATCAGAGACTGTATCTCAATCTTGGTGGGATGGTTCCCAATCCCCCACCCTCTCCCCCATTACTCAGGCACCTCCCACACGCACCTGTCAGACACTAGATGGCACTATATATGTACATTTACAGTTGAACCCTGGGACATTTTTCAGCAATTTTGGATTTTCAAAAAAAAAACTCATTTTTTTGGAAAAACCTACTTTTCAAACTTTTCCTTGGCCGTTTGTCTCCTGACTCATTTTATTATTTAAAAGATATGGGCCAATATACTTTGGGGTGTGGCCCATATTGACTAACTGGCCTATTTCTTGTGAACACAATGCCCAAACTTGACACAAAACTTGAAAACATGAAACATGAGGTTACAGCTATTTCTAAATTTATATAAATGTGAGTGACAGAGGAAGGCTGTAATATTAAATGTTGTCCACGGGGTGATGGGCCGAGGTGGCCAACGGAATCTGAGGCTGGAGATGAAGCCACAGGATTTCCATGCCCAGGAGAAGCTGGCTCACAGCTAGTCAGACACTAGAGGCTCCAGGTCCATGGCAATGTCAAGGTCGTCGTTCCTTTGGTCGCTGGCTCCTGCATCGTGATGGAGGCGGGCTCTCTGTCTGCGTTGGGCTCATGCTTCCACTCCTCGCCGACTGGTGGTTCCTGGCTGGGCACTGGATTGGGAGTGGGGCTGGTGTCATTGTCAAGTCCGACAGTGAAAGGCAATCCACATGATACCAGCACCCACTCCACAAATGCGGCAAAGCTCCCTCAAGATCTCTCCCTGGATAACTGTACCTTTGTCAATGCATGGAGACCTAAAAATAATGAACAAAGACAGTTGTCCGGGAAGCTTGACCGAGTCAAGGAATTCTATCACTCAAGGGAGTGATTTCCCTGCTGAAGGCACAATAACAGAAATAAGGGAGAATCCATGGTGACGGGGAAAAATAAATACAAAAAACACTGATTCAAAACAAAACAAAAGTACACCGCAATTACTGTATCATCTTTGGGTCCGGTCTTTTGTCAAGACAGTGAACAGTTCAAGACATCGTTACAAAGTCCATCTCACTACAGTGGTTCTACAATAATTTTATGAATCGACGAGAATAGTTCTAAAAAAAAACAAAAAAACTTATATAGTGATGACCGATTTCAAAACACTGCATCATGAAGCTTCGAAGCGTTATGAATCAGCGAGTCGAATCATGATTCGGATCACGTGTCAAACCACCAAACTGCTGAAATCACGTGACTTTGGCGATCCTAACCGCTGAATCGACTCACTGATTCGTAGCACTTCGAAGCTTCATGATGCAGTGTTTTGAAATCGGTTTTGAAATCATCTGTAGTGAGATGGACTTTGTAACGACGTCTTTAGTACCTTTTATGGGTCTTGAGAGTGTAAAGTACATTATGCCAATGGAGGCCTTTCTGAGCCATCGGATTTCAAGTAAAAATATCTTAATTTGTGTTCCTATGATGAAAAGAGTGATGTGAAAAGTGAAAAGTGGTGCTCATGCAAATGAGGGTTTAAATATCTGCTTCATATCATTCCTCTTTCTTACTCATTTCTTCCCAATAAAAGACGCAAAAGGGCCAAACAAAGATATTATACACAATAAAATGAGCTATTTAAAGATGCTATAGGGACACACAATATTGGTTATAGATAATATTAATAAACACAATATCATCAGTCATTATTAGAAATGTTTTAGGAAGGTATTTGATTGGTATTTGAATATTTAATTGTCTATAATCATATTTTTAAATTTAGATTACATTTGTGATCATATATCACTTTGTAAATCCTGTAATGTAAGTTATGTTGACTCTACAACTCTGGCAAAATGTACAAAATTACAGCTTGGCCAACTTCCCTGTAGTGTCTGTGCGCAGCAGTCGTTCTCCTAAAATGTTTGAAAACCACAAAAAACATCCCCAAAATATCCAAAATGTTAATATTGTACAAATCCAATAAGTGACAAGCAATTTGCACAACATCTGACAGGGTGAATTAAGATAAGCAGTTTTCTGTGATGCATGAGCATCTTACAGTTCTAATTAACCTTCCTACTGCTCTAATTAATTAAATTCCAGCAAGGTCAAGCGCTATGAATTGAACAATTAAGCACTTACCCGGTACGAGACATTTGCAGTGTTAACTTAGTTAGGTTCTGCCTTGAGTGCTGCGGAAATGCGTGAATGCAGGGGGTTTCAGTGTCTTTCCAGCAACCTGCTTGGCACATCTGCTGATGGCGGCACGTGAATGTTTGGGGAGCACTCACATGTGTTATTCTCTATCCATCTGCCCACAAGTCATCATGTGAAAGTCGACAGAGGGCAAGAAACTGCGAAGAAACCTGGCACAGGCACTTTCTAGTTTTATGGTCCTTGTTGCAACTTGAGCCTGAGATACCACCAGGGTAATGAGGCAGTTGGACACAACAGCTTGCTGATGTTCCAGAAAGGCCCTAATAACTAGGTATCATTTACAATGCGTGTCCCCCCAAGACCTAACCCATTCCTGTCTAGCAGTGTGTACCCTGCCAAATGTGACTGCCAACTGTTCCTGTCCTCAGGACATCCTTCGATTTGGCGCTTCTACAGTGTTCGGATGTGACAGTAGGCCTGACACCGTCCTTTGTGGAATTGTTAGCAATATTGTTGTGCCTCCTCATCAACCTGAGAGAACTCAGAGAAAAATGCATAATGTATTTATTTATATAATCTTTGGTAAAGTATAAAGGTCTAAGTACAAAAACAAAAAAAAATCCTGTCACTTGAGTTCAGAAAGAATTGAAAAAGTGAACGACACTTTGATTGTATTTAAATTTAAGGCAGCTATTGAACCAAAATTTACAATTTTAGTTTGATGAAATTTTGTTTTCTATATACCTTCAGGTCCTTAGGCTTCTACATTTATTCAGTAAGATAGTGTTGCCAGATTGGCCAATAGGGAAATTGTGAGTTAGTTTGCAATCATTTAGGTGGATTTTTATAGACATTTCTAATTATGAAATTATTTTGCTTAGTTTGCAAAATCAATTCTATCAACCAGTCAGAACAGGCTATCTGTTCTACCTTTCTGGCATGGGGTGGCAACTGTGACTTAATGTCTAGAAAGCATGCTTTTCCATAAGTTGTTCTCATGGGCTGCACAGCAAGTTTAATTCACTTCAAGAGCGAATGACTCTTATGAATTCAAAAACACGGTGCAACCAGTGTAGCCGATTTACAAAGAAATGGGTTGAATCAGTCTGTAGAATCCTTTACTGAACAAACTCGCTCAGAACGGTTACTAAATCAACATCTGACTGCAAAATAACTTGTTCTGGGAAAAATTACAAACCTGCTTCTGCACACCAAGCTCGGGCAATATGTATTATGTGTTATACATCCCTTATGTGTTATACATTTCTATTTGGACAGGACTAGTTTTCCCTGAGGAGATTGGGGATATTCATCACAGATTTTAATCCCATGTAAATTTAGCACTGTCTGTGTTTTTTCCTGTATAACCTCAGAAAACTATGAGGGAAATTCCTGCTTTTCATCTAATTTAGGGGTCCTTTGAGAAATCTAATCCCATGTGGGATAGCATATCTGTGATTGCGGTATATTATTATTTTTCACACTGCTTCATTGTAACTAACATTTTCTTGTGGTGTGCAGACTACCTGCTCCATGTGCCTTATGAATACAGAGCTTTTGCCATCCAATGAAAAAATAACATCATTAAGAATAATATGATCCTGATCACAGAAACAATAATAGCTATGTTCTAATGTCTAAAAGCAAGAATGTAATGTTTAGGAAATTGAGTTGTATATAGTTCTTGACTTGATTTTAAAGAACCCTTTACTCTTTATGTTAATGACATTAATTAGGCGGCATTTACAAGGTGGAGAACTGAAACTATTCAGTTGCGCACAATTTCAAGATCATTTGCGATTTATAAATTTCACATCTGGAAGAGAGGTGTGGCTCATTTTACTAACCCTTAAATGCATACCTCGGGTCACTACATTTTCAACTAAATATCCAAATGAATCTAATTAGTAAACTATATAAACTAAATTACTGATCTGCCCACATTGTCACTGTATGATAATTGAAATGAGCTAGATGACATCACTGTTTTCTCCGGAATGGCTGTATGGCTGAATAAAATTCTGTTGCATTATTTTCCTGTTTAACACTAGCTGCTTTGAAATAATCTGCATTGTAAAAAGCACTATATAAAAAAAGTTGACTTGACTTTAGCGACCCGGGACGTCAATCACTACCCTCCTCCTCATTCATTTTTAAAAGTTAGACATCAACCTTCTTAGTATTGCTCAAACAATCGATTTTAAACAATATAACATGAAAAAATGTATATATTATAATTGAATGCCTGTTTTTCCACTAGTTTTTTGTAAAAATTGTATAGGGCTGCTAACGACCCGAGTTGTGTAAGATTGTACGTATATTTTTTTCTGCACAACAGTAAATTAATCTATAATGACGAAATAAGTGCAATTGACCTTTATTCCACAAGGTGGCAATGTCTGATACTCAATGATGAAGTGACGTTTCACTCATAGTTACCTCAGACAGAAAACGAAACAATAATAATTATAATCTGCAGAACTTGAAATGGCTCAGCGATTTACTGCAGAGCAAGTACTGAACACATTCAAATATTAGTGTCACTGTCACTTGATGATGGATCTGGTGAAGAAGCTGTCAGCGATCAAAATATTGATTTTGAAAAGTTTTGATAATATGCGTGAGATCGCGGATATGAGCCAGATGCTGAATTTACTGGCAAATGAGCTCTGACGAGGACAGTGATGATGATATGATGGCTCAAACTGAACCCTTCCAAGCTCCAAAAGGTAATGAAATATGCTTTATTTTATTCTTTTGTAATTGTTACTCTAATATCAGGAGTTTTATATATTATCGCGACAGATAGAGATCTATCCATGTTAGATATAGATCCGGGTCGCTAAAGACCCGAATATGTAAGAATGATTGGTGAAAGTACAGTCATGCATTTAAGGGTTAATGAGGCCCCCTGTGTCAGCGTGGTTTCCGCAGGGTAATCTGGTTTCCCCCACAGTCCAAAGACTTACAGGATAGGTGAATTGGAGAGATGAAACATGCCAGTAGGTATGAGTGAGAGTGCATGTGTCTGGTGTTTCCCTGCCTGTGGCCTGAGATGCAGGGATAGGCTCCAGCCTTCTTCGACACTAGAAGAAGATAAGTGGTATGGGGGATGGATGGAAGATCATTATTTTGTGATCCCTATTGGTGTTCTCACCCCTAGTCCACATTCCAAACTAGAAATAATATTCTAGATCCGCTACTTCAGAACAATGAAATGGTTTATTGGCCAGGTGCTTGATATTGTCATTACGGTTGTAATAGGTTACCTCTATTTTGAGAGGTTTTGTCATAGTTTTTTTTTTACATTTTGGGCTGGAAAAAGTGATCTGGCAACCCTAGTTCAGTCTTGAATGTTCTAATAAATAAAATAAAAAAAAACAATGGAGGTTAAGGATTGATTTTGACATAAAATCAGGAAATGCTTGGTACCTTTCCATTTTTTTCTTTGCCAAAGGTGACTTCTACATAACTATCACAGTCCAAATGAAAACCAAAAGGTTAACGGCCTTTGAAACTGTCGTCAGTGGTTCCTGCACGATTTACCTCAGGGTTTAAATGTTGCCTCACTTAGTTTCACACTGAGATTTATTGAAAGCAAGCCTGTCCCAGAACAAAACAGGCTGCAAAACAGATCTTTAACGAGCCCAGCATAAATCCACTGGGGTTTAGCTCAGATCCAAAAACAAGGTCCTTACTCCATACCACTTCCTCCATGGTCCATCCTCCATACCACTTTTCTTCTTCTAGTGTCGCAGAAGGCTGGAGCCTATCCCAGAATCTCAGGCCACAGGCGGATACACACATTGAGGGGGTGAGGGGGAGAGGGGGGAGGTGTCTTTTCAGTCACTTTAAAAAAGTGAATTTATAACAGATGGTTATTTATATATTTCTCAGAGTTGATGCAATTACGTAGGCGTTCTAAAACACATTTTATTATGGGGAGTTCATCGGGACAAATGAAACCCCTGCAGAGGCATGGGTTAATTAGGCAATTACGTATTCATTTTATATCATCCTTGGCAGGGAGAGAGAGCGTTACCACTCCCACCTAAACTGCTTATTAAAGACGAGTTTAGGTGCATTGAGAAGATAGATGCACGGGCCTCGCTCTATACATAAGAAAAAAGACAAATCCTGCTAGAGAAATCTTGAGATAATAGATATTATGGATGTTCTGTTTTCACAGGAAACAATGAGTTATCCAATTACCACCCTGCTTAGGTAGCACTTGTATAAAAAGATTAATGGTCTGCAGGTTTGTCCCACATGGAATGTCTCTTTAAAGCAAATCCCAAGTTACTCATACGAGAACGTAAGGAAAACTAGTCCAGGGTGTTGTATATTAATCAACGAGGGATAACAAATTACATATGGGGAAAAGTAACATTAAGTAGCTACATGCATGTGAAAGGGCACAGTGGTAAATAACAAGACGACTAGGGAACTCGAATGTTGTTATGGACAGACCCTTACACCCTATAAGAGATTCTTCCTGAGATCATGAAATTTATACTGGTTAGTGTCTGAGAAGTACTGATTAAATGTGAGTATAGACTTGCTTGGTGTCGTGTCATAGCTGGGGGCGTGGCATGGAGGCAGAGTCGGCGTAGGGGAAAACAATGCTTTCCCCCTCACTGGAAATGTAGTTAACCCAGTATAGCCTATGTAGAATCCCTTCTGGCAATATACATAGAAAAACTCAGCCGTATTGGCACAGATTGTCCGTATACAGTATCTGTGACAAATGACCCAACCGAATGGCAAGAGGTGTAATTTTCTCTTCAAAATGTATGCTGCTCCCCCAAATAGGCATGACATGCCTACTTCATAAATCACCCAGTCTTTCGATGAAGACGTTTATTATGAATTTAATGGATTTAAAGTATGTATTACATACATTTAATGTTTTAAAATTATCATAAAACTGGCCTTGTGCTATGGGATTTATATTTTTTTCTCAATATGCCGTGTGCAATGCAATGGGCGTTTGTTTGGGCTAGAATAGAAACATGAAATGCATAGAGGCTAATTTCAAACATTTATTTACCGCAGTACCATCTTTAAAAAACATTTGTCAAAAGCCTAAAATCCAGTTATATGATGAGCTGGGCAATGACACGGGTTTGGATAATAAAGTTTAGAAATCCGTCAGTTTTATGTTGTTTTGCATCCATGTAGCTTTATCTGTCATTCACAAATTAATTCCTAGTTCAGCATTTACATTTCATAAAGCAAATTTGGAGTTGATTCAGTGTCACAATATTATTGAAAATTACTCAGAATAGAATGTTTTTTTTTTAATTATTGTTTTTTTATATAGCAAACATCTTCACCAAAAGACTGGATGATTTATGATGTAGCTATTATGTTGTGTAATATTTGGGGGAGCAGCATGCATTTTGACGAGAAAATGTCATTCATGTCGTACATGTAATGTGACTATATCAGCTTTTAAGCTTGAAGCACAATCATGAGCCCAGCCCTTCCCATAATGAAATAAAGAAGACTTTTGAAGGATTTGTACATCAATAACCTCACGCATTCTGTCGCTATGTGATCGCTCATCATGGAAAAAACTGCTTTAATGTTAAATTAACTGCTTTTTGTTGCAGTTTGAGTCCCGTGACAAGTATATTGGCTATATTGGCGTTTTTGTTAAACAAACTTTTTCCATTGCAATGAATTAAATCTCTTATTTTTCATCTTTACAATAATACCAGCATCATGTAGTGAAAATGTTTAATTGTAATGGCTGTATTGCACTGGCTTTCGGAACTGGTGGATGCTGCAAATTGGTGGTGGATGAGGAGATTCCCCGTTCTATGTAAAGCGATTTGAGTGCCTAGAAAAGCGCTATATATTATATATATTAACCCTAATATATATGTAACAAATTATTATTATTATTATTATTATTTATTATTATTATTTTCACAAAAGTATTGCATCTTCATCCAAGTTACTCAGGATTTGATCAGTTCACTGTCAGCAGCTCCTGACTATAAATTATAGGGCAGATTCTGGGTCTTAGTGCTAGTTTATGATACACATTTTTGTAAGCTTTATATTCTAATCACTGAACACATTAGAAACACTTTTGGCAGAATTCTAATGTCTTTGCATTATTCAGTCTGAGAACTAGGCATTCAGCCTACTGTATATACTGTATGAGTCAATTCACATGAGCATGTTTGAACTAAATGAATTAATTTTCATTAATGTGATATACTACTCCACATAGGAAGAACAGACATGTCAACTAGTTACAGACCTGATGCAGACACAAAGCTGAAGCATACTGATAACATTTTGGTCTGGAGCGAGGTTTAACAGGGCAGCCTGAAATTTGCCCCAATGGCTCTCTATGGCCCTGTCCCAAATGGCAACCTAAACCCTTGCGGTCTTCCTACGAGTCCGCACTTTCATGACGTAACACCGCTTTGACTGTCGGGAAGAAGTCCGCTGCAGAGTGCGGGCTCTGCAAAAGTGCACATCGAGGGCACATATTGACCGCAAAAGCACCCTTCTGAGATCTAAAATGACAAATGCGACACTCTAGTGTCTCGTGGACTTAAGGGACACGCGCACACGGCAGCCATTGTAAGTCCACAAGACGAAAGTGCATATGAAGTGTGCTATTTGGGACAGGGCCTATGAGAGCGCACTGCAGTTCCATTTTTAACCACAGATTTGCATTGAAAATGTGTGGGGCGCTGTAGAACTGTGGAGGGCTCAGAGACCAGCTGTCCCGCTTGGTATCATGATACATGCCTGCCGAATCCATAAACAAAATTTGTATCCTGCTCTCTTTACGACTTAAGAAAATCTAGAAAAGAAAAGTCTAGACAAATCAAACAAAAAATTATTGCAGAATCTACATTTACAATTTATTACCAGTGTTGGGAGTAACGGCGTTTAAGTATAACGGCGTTACTAACGGCGTTAATTTTTCAGTAACGGAGTAATCTAATTAATTACTTTTCCCAATGTTGCAACGCCGTTACTATAATTGAGTTCACTGAAGCGGTTTTCATCCGAACAGGCTCTCTGTCAGTCGGACCTGCAACGTGCGTGTGTGTGTGTGTGTGTGTGTGTGTGTGTGTGTGTGTGTGTGCGTGTGCGTGCGCGCGCGCGTGGTACACATAACTGATGATGATTGGTGGGTGGGAGACAAGGTTGAGGTTGATAGGTTGAGTCCACACACACACACACACACACACACACCTATGACGCACAGTCGCACACGCATATGCACAGTCAGCGATGGCAAGTCCAACAACTTCAAAGGTAGCTTTCGCAAACTGGAAGTATAACCCACTATAGTAGGTCTACTGATAATATTTACAATATATTGAATTTGATAGGTGTCTCTCACATTGTCCCACAGCAACATTACAATAGTGTACATTAATGTACAATGTTTAGTGTCTAATTCATTCATTTAACATATTTAAATTGGGGGCATCCAAGTTATTTGACATATTTGAACTTTTGACAAAAAAAAAGTAACGCAGTAATTACTTTCCCTGGTAATTAGTTACTTTTATAATGATGTAACTCAGTTACTATTTGTAAGAAGTAACTAGTAACTATAACTAATTACTTTTTTAAAGTAACGTGCCCAACACTGTTTATTACATTTACACATTTGGCAGACGCTTTTATCCAAAGCGACTTACAGTGCACTTATTACAGGGACAATCCCCCTGGAGCAACGTGGAGTAAAGTGCCTTGCTCAAGGACACACTGGTGGGGACCGCTGGGATCGAACCAGCAACCTTCTGCATATCAGTTAAGTGGTTTAACCCACTGGACCACCACCTCTCTTATTATTAATTCAGTGAATGTAGAGGTCTTTATTTGGATGAATATTTTTTGGGGGCCTTACCTCACCTGCCAATACAGACGAGCCGCAGCTGGTTCACTGTTTATAATTCAGTGCATGTTAGAACCAACCGGTTAGTTCTCAGTTATTTCTATATGATAGATTTCCAGAGCTGTAAATTCAAAATGACAAAGCTCTACAGATGACGTGTATCCTTCTGGCTCTGTCCTCTAGCACATATGACCTCCTGAGACACTGATCTCAGTACTGTGGTTAATTAAATGATGCTAGTCCATTTGGGAGGCTAATCTGTGTGACGTGTTATTGGCATGTGTCAGATAAGAGCTGCAGAGTGAGTGAGAGACAGCTCAACTGTTGTACATCCACTGGGAACATAAGACTGTTTACTTCTGTGCCATGAGAGATCATTAAATCGTCATGGCAAACTTCAGCACTGGGGTTGTTGGCAATGGGTGATGATACGTAAAATCAAGAATGGCAAACTTACAGTACAACTAAAGGTAAACATGACTACACTTAAAAACATATTGTAATTTTAACTGTAAAAGACTGTAAAAATACCACAGTAAAATCATGTTAGTTTTAACAGTAAGTTCCTTTACTATATATGGAGAAATTTACATTTAATGTAATTTACGGTATAAAGTTAAATTTACTATTTTTTGGAAGCAAAAAAATAACAAATTATTTTATAATTTACATTGAAAAGCTGTAAAATGACATTCCCAGTTTGACACTTCACATTTGATGGTTTTTCATTTTTAATATTTATGTTTCTTAGTTTTTTTTCTTCTTATCACTATGTTTTATGTTCTTATATGTTATTATTGCATTATTTTAGTATCATGTGTTACCGTGATGGAGTTTTTTTATTTGGGTGCATAATTGTAATTATTGTAAACTGGTCATTTACAGGGTTTTTTTGTAAATAATGATTTTTTTTTTTGTTACAGAATAATTCTAGCAACCACATCTGCTAGTTTTTTTCTCTCTAAAAAAACAGGATTTTTGTTTTTTCACAGTGTACATACATTCTACAAAAATAGAAATTTAAATTTTTGTAGTTTGTATTTTTAACCCACACACACGCGTTTGGTCGTGACGTATGTCATCTCAAACTAGCGCACGACATCAACGTCATCGTTCTCAGTCACTCCCTCTGTTCGCTGATTGGACCAGTTAAAATTTGGCCGGAGAAAACCAGAGAATATACCGCAATCTAAGATGGAGTACTGAAGGATGCACCAAATCCAGATTTTTGGTGTTCGGCCGAATACTGAATACACTGGTTAAGATTCGTCCGAATCAGAATCCAAAACCGAATACCGAATCCTACTGCCATCCTCAGTCCATTATCACAATAAACACATTAATGAAGTAAACAATGTCCACAGCAGTGTAGGGATGCTATTGACCATTTAACCGTTAACCGAAAGTAAGAACTTTCAGTTAAACGGTTTAAATGATTTTAACGCTTTTTTTGTTTGTTTGTTTTTTATGCATGGTTAAGAAATATGCTGTATAGCATTATTTGTTCACTCACGGAGCGTGTCGACATGTGCAACCTCAAACCAGATATATCTCGCAAAATGAAGCAATGGAAAAAGCTTACTGTGTAGGACCATTTCGACAGAAAAATACAGCAGTAGTACATGCTCCTGACAGGTGGAAGGCAAATGAAAAGCGCTTCCCGAGGCTGGCCACTCAAGCGAGGCGTTATCTCTGTATTCCCGGGACATCAGTGCCATCTGAAGCCTTGTTTAATGCTTTTCATAGTGTGGTTTTGGTCAAGTTTACTAAAGTAAACATTATCGTGTATGTTCTTCTCACCGCTGTTTCCTGATGGTTATAGAAAAATTACCCCAAGTCATCCTCTGTTGTTTCAAAGAACAGCACAGAAGGATTGAGAGGTTGTTTTCTGCCACGGGTTTAACTGTCAACAGTCTGCGCTCCAGACTAACCCACATCACTTAGACATGTTAAAAACTTAGACATGTTAGACTTTAAAAAAAAAAAAAAAAAAAAAAAAAACATACAAGGTGTGGATTGAGGTAGCCTAGGCCTGCTATTTTTATTTGACAAAAAAAAAAAAAAAAAGATTCCGGTTCTTCAAAGCTTCAAACGGATTCAGTGCATTTTCGTTTTGTCATCTTAATTTGGTAATTATTTATGTGAAAAATATTTAGTGTAGGCCTATTTATTTTATTATTTTTATTTATATTATATCTGATCTGTATGCGGCTGTTTGCACGGTAAAATAAAATACATTTTGGCTGCTGTCTGTAGATTCCTTCATGCACAACTCGTATTCTTTCGTATGTTTCATACGCAAATGTTTTAACAGCGGCTGTTGTTTAGGGTCCTTGCCACCACGAGACAAATCGGCATTGCAAATTGAACATGTAGCTCGACTTGAATCGCCTTCTTTTGACTTAAAGTACTGCCAAGTTTTCTGTTCATGAGTTTCATTTTCACTTTCAATGGCGGCATCATTACGTTCGACCAGCGCATAGTGCAAGCCTAGAGTTCGGTTCAGTGGAAAAAAAATCTGAGGTTCGGCAGAAACCGAACCCCATCAAAAAGCCCAATATTCGGCCGAATCCAAACCCGAATCCTGGATTCGGTGCATCCCTAATGAAAATTCAGCGGAAGTACGTAGGAGGGCGGAGCCAGGCTACAAATCCATGTCTACTTCAGTTCAAATTCATGACTCTACATTTCTAGAATATACACTTACCTAAAGGATTATTAGGAACAACATACTAATACTGTGTTTGACCCCCTTTCGCCTTCAGAACTGCCTTAATTCTACGTGGCATTGATTCAACAAGGTGCTGAAAGCATTCTTTAGAAATGTTGGCCCATATTGATAGGATAGCATCTTGCAGTTGATGGAGATTTGTGGGATGCACATCCATTTTAGTACAGTGAACTGTTCATTGTCATGTTCAAGAAACCAATTTGAAATGATTCGAGCTTTGTGATATGGTGCATTATCCTGCTGGAAGTAGCCATCAGAGGATGGTTATAAAGGGATGGACATGGTCAGAAACAATGCTCAGGTAGGCCGTGGCATTTAAACTATGCCCAATTGGCACTAAGGGGCCTAAAGTGTGCCAAGAAAACATTCCCCACACCATTACACCACCACCACCAGCCTGCACAGTGGTAACAAAGCATGATGGATCCATGTTCTCATTCTGTTTACGCCAAATTCTGACTCTCCCATCTGAATGTCTCAACAGAAATCGAGACTCATCAGACCAGGCAACATTTTTCCAGTCTTCAACTGTCCAATTTTGGTGAGCAAATTGTAGCCTCTTTTTCCTATTTGTAGTGGAGATGAGTGGTACCCGGTGGGGTCTTCTGCTGTTGTAGCCCATCCGCCTCAAGGTTGTGCATGTTGTGGCTTCACAAATGCTTTGCTGCATACCTCGGTTGTAACGAGTGGTTATTTCAGTCAAAGTTGCTCTTCTATCATCTTGAATCAGTCGGCCTATTCTCCTCTGACTTCTAGCATCAACAAGGCATTTTCGCCCACAGGACTGCCACATACTGGATATTTTTCCCTTTTCACACCATTCTTTTTAAACCCTAGAAATGGTTGTGCGTGAAAATCCCAGTAACTGAGCAGATTGTGAAATACTCAGACCGGCCCGTCTGGCACCAACAAACATGCCACACTCAAAATTGCTTAAATCACCTTTCTTTCCCATTCTGACATTCAGTTTGGAGTTCAGGAGATTGTCTCGACCAGGACCACACCCCTAAATGCATTGAAGCAACTGCCATGTGATTGGTTGATTAGATAATTGCATTCATGAGAAATTGAACAGGTGTTCCTAATAATCCTTTAGGTGAGTGTAATCACACCAAAATGTTTTAAACTTCAGATAAGATGTTATCTCTGCATTGCCTATAATCTGCATTTTCAATTAAATTAAAATTATTATAATGTTCCTAAATTGATAAAACTACTAACTGATTCCACCCGGTGTTTGGACACAGGCAGGAGTTAATGCTGATAGTAATTTTCAGCTACAACCTTTTAAAAATATTTCAGAGTGTTCTAAAAAAGACAATATTTCTTATTTGCAATGTAATGTGTTTAGCATTTCCAGTTACGCTAAAGGCTAGAACAAACAGCAGGAGGCAAAGAGTCTGATAATGCTATTAAAAATCAATTAGCCTATAATCAAATGCTTTGTTTACAATGTAATTCAAACATAAATGCTTTTCCTCTGCAAAATCAAGACAACGCATACAACAAAGGTCAGGATTGCGATGATGCTCTAGCTATTAACTCTGTGAGAGGCAGTTATCTGTGCTTGAATCACAGCAGCATCTGATGTGCTCTCAGTGTGAAACCAATAAGAACTTTAGGCCATTGTGATGCCTATTAGAAACATAGTTGGAATACTGTCTTCATATTGCATTTCAATAGTCAAAACAAGGAATGACAACTTTCATGCTAACATTTTTTACCCTTCGGTGGTTGCTTATGTCAGATTTGATAGCTCTCTACCACAAACGCTCCACTGGAGTCAAAGTATACTGACAAAAACAGTTCAGTGAATCTTACAGTTCAGTGAATCTGTCTGCTGTGTCAAAGAATGAGTTCCTAGTTCTTATCTATCATCCCTTTGGCCATATATATTGTTTTTCACTCTGCACAACGTAATTGTATGTCAAAGAATGATGAACTGATGAGATACAACTGTTTCTAATGTATGATACACCTAATTACTCCATGGTCTGAAATGGAGATTGTGGATTAACAGGGCAGTGGGTGTATTGTTTCCAGGGAGTCAGATTGGTGACCTTTGCCAAAGACAGGATGCTTATATTTCAGGGATAATAATAATAATAATAATAATAATAATAATAATAATAATAATAATAATAATGTTAACACCTTTACGTAACGTTATTTTGTGATGTATATGCAAATTATTTGAATCTTATTTTTAAGTTAAATCTTAAGTTTGAATCTTAAGTTTTTGAGTGCTGTTGTTGAGTGCTGCTTTTTTTTAAACCCACTAAACAGTTACGTTTATCAGACCAGATTCAAAGAACATCTCCGTTACGTATGTAACCCTCGTTCCCTGAGGAGGGAATGGAGACCTAACGTTAGTAACTAACGAATGGGGGTTTTGCTTAGAAGTCTATCATCTTCGAGATCTTAGAAGACGCCCAATGGCAGTGCCAATGCCATGGGCATGCGGAATTTGCATACGTAACTCCGCCCCACCGTGTGGGTATATAAGGAAGTACGTGGGCAATATCTCATTATGTTTACCTGCTGAGGAGCCAAGGCTGAACTCCTGGCCGTTCCAGCGGTACAGCGGATGTGGCAAAGGGATGTTACGTCTCCGTTCCCTCCTCAGGGATACATACGTAACCGAGACGTTCCCTTTCGTTCAGTCACTAAGACGTAAAGTTAGTGACTAACAAATGGGGGTCCCAATATAATCACGCCACTCGGCTGTATTCAAGTGCCCTGCATAATTGCGAGTGCCCTGTCGTAAGACTAGTACGGACGAAGGACTCCCACTTATCATAGGAATATCAAGGTACACTGGGAAGCATATTCCAGTTGGAAATATGCCCAAAACGCCTACCCGTAGGGAGGACTTAGAGAGTACACATATGACCCGCTGTGGGCTGCATATGGAGAACTCTGGGGGACCATCCGAAGGTGGATTTTTAACCCCAGGGGTGGCAAGGCTTGCCAAGGGAAAGACACCTGCTCAAGGAGGCTTACGGTGGAAATACACGTGTGGGGGTCGCCGGAGGGGAATCATGCACACGGGGCACCTGGCTGGACACGAGGGTCTGGGCTCAAAGAGGGCAGACTTACTGGTGTAGGCGTCAACAGTGCTGGAGGAGCTCAGGGCTTCCGGAAAGCTCACCTGAGGTGAAAAGCGCACGTATCCAGTCCGTGGAGTGGAATGGTGAGCAAGCGAAGACACCTGAGCCTAGTCCATTACCGGCCACTAGTAGATGCGAGTACATAGTCGGACACAGGCTCCACTCGGAGATTGTAGAATCTGCCGAATGTATTCGGTGTCGCCCAGCCTGCAGCTCTACAGATGTCTGTTAGCGAGGCGCCATGCGCTAGAGCCCAAGAGGAGGCCATGCTCCGAGTGCAGTGTGGAGTGCCACCACCGAAGGTGGCAGGGTACTAAAACCTGCCGCATCCCATCCAGGAGCCACACATGGAGGTTCCACAGATCAAGACGCGGGTGCCATAGGGTGCCCCGTCCCTGAGTGAGGAGGTCCTGTCTTAGAGGAATAGGCCATCGAGGGGCTGTCAAAAGGAGTAAGAGTTCCAATACGTCTGGTCGTGTCAATACGAGGCGACTAAAAGGACCTGCTCCTTGTCCTCCCTGATCTTGCACAAAAGCTGTGCGAGAAGGCTCACTGGGGGGAACGCATATTTGCGCAGGCCCCGCAGCCAGCTGTGCGCCAGTGCATCTGTGCCAATCGTGCCTTCGGTCAAGGAATAGAACAGGCTGCAGTGGGAAGAGTCGTGGGAGGCAAACAGATCTACCTGTGCGTCGCCGAACTGTTCCCAAATCAGCTGGACCATCTGGGAATGGAGTCTCCATTCTCTGGGAAGTGGCTGAGACCATGAGAGCTCGTCGGCTGCATGGTTCAGTTCTCCCAGAATATGGACAACACGAAGGGACCTCAGATGCTTCTGACTCCATTAAACATGATGGCGGGCGAGTTTAGACATACGGCGGGAGCATAGACTGCCCTGGTGGTTGATGTATGCTACAGTGGCCGTGTTGTCTATCCTGACGAATACACGTTGACCCTTCAGCCACGCTCGGAAGTGGTGCAGGGCGAACTGTACTGCCAGCAACTCGAGGCAATTGACATGCAGGAGGCCCGTGGCAGAGGCATCTGTCTATACAACAATATGCCTGGAAACTCGTTCTAAGGGCACACCGGCCCGTAGAAAACTGAGGTTCGACCACGGGGTGAGGGTCTGCAGGCAGGCCTGGGTCACTGGGACCCGGAGCGTGCCCGACTGCCATGCCCATCTCGGGACTCGATCGCGAAAGCCAGTGCTGAAGCGGTCTCATATGAAGCAATCCGAGTGGCGTTACTGCGGCTGCAGATGCCATATGCCCCAGGAGCCTCTGAAATAGTTTCAGTGGAACCACACTCTTGCTCTCGATTTGACAGAGGCAAGTCAGCAGTGACAACGCGCGCTCGCTCGAAAGCTGCGCGTACATGGAGACCGAGTCGATGTCCATACCGAGAAAAGAGATCCTCTGCGCTGGGCAGAGTTTGCTCTTCTCCCAGTTAACCCGAAAACCCAGACGGGCTAAGTGATGGAGCACTAAATCTCTGTGTTCGCACACCTGCGCTCGAGAGTGGCCCAGTATGAGCCAGTCGTTGAGGTAGTTCAGGATGCGAACCCCATGCTGCCTGAGTGGAGCAAGGGCTGCCTCGACAATCTTCGTGAAGACGCGAGGGGACAGAGATAGCCAGAATGGGAGGACCACGTACTGATATGCCCGCCACTCGAAAGCAAACCGCAGGAACGGTCTGTGTCGAGGAAGGATGGAGACATGGAAGTAGGCGTCCTTCAGGTTGATCGCTGGATCGGTTCAGGACACGCAGGTCCAGGATTGGTCGTAACCCACCAGTTTTCTTGGGTACAATGAAGTAGGGGCTGTGGAAGCCGGACTTCATTTCGACTGGAGGGACAGGCTCGATTGCACCCTTCGCCAGCAGGGTGGCAACCTCCGCACGCATGACAGGGGCATTGGCCGCGACCATGGTGTGGTGGACTGCCCGAAAGCGGGGAGGAGCCTGCGCAAACTGAATTGCATAGCCAAGCCTGATGGTCCTCACGACCCAGCGGGACAGTCCCGGAAGCTTAAGCCAGGCTCCCAGGAACTGCACCAGTGGGGTCATTCGGACCACAGACGTACCCCGGGTGGGGCAGCGAGGCAGCGTTACCGGCCCAGACGTGGGAGGCTTAGCGTCCCGGTGTGGGGGCACAGTTAACGGCTTCATCCTGACAGAGGAGACCAGTGAAGGACGTACGTTCCACTGGGGTCTGCTCTGAGAGGAGGCTGGCGACAGAGAGGGATGCGAGTGGTGGGACCTGGGGGTGGTGCACACTGCCATCGCCGGTCTCTGGGTGCTCACGGATGGGGGTGTCAGTTCTTTCTTTAACCACATTAGGGTGCTGCTGGCCCCCGGACAAAATATTCTCCCCTGGCCCTCCACCGGGGGAACGAGCGGCCCTGCTGCCATCTCCTGGAAAGAACTGCCCATCCCTGAGCTGTCCGCATCAGGAGCACTGCTTGGCCTGCCGTTTTTTCGCGGGCTGTGGGGCTGGAGCGGACTTGAGAGCCTTCCTGCGGTTTCCTCTGCGCTGCCCGGAAGGAGGCTGCTGCTGGGGTGGTGCAGAGGGAGAGGGAACTGCGGGAGGGCACCCTCGGCGGTGAGCAGGCTGAGACTGCGCCGGCAGCTGGGTGGAGGCAGCAGCTGGCCGCCGGGGCAGTATGTGCTTAATAGCCTCAGTCTGCTTCTGGGCGGCTGAGAACTGTTGGGTGAAGCTTTCAACCACACCGCCGAATAGCCCATCCTGGGATATGGGAGCGTCGAGGAACCGGGTTCGCTCGCAGTCATGCATATCGGCCAGGTTGAGCCAAAGGTGTCTCTCCTGGACCACAGCTGTGGACATCAACTGGCCCAGGGAGTGTGCGCCACCTTCGTCGCCCGGAGAGCGAGGTTGATGGAGGCTCACAACTCATCTCTGAGTCCTGGGTCAGCTCCGCCCTCGTGCATGTCACACAGCAACTTGGCCTGGTAGGCCTGAAGAGTTGCCATGGCATGCAAAGAAGCGGTGGCCTGCCCCGCAGCTCTGTAGGATTTCACCGCCAGAGATGACGTGAATCTACAGGCCTTGGAGGGGTGCTTTGGGTCGCCGCGCCAGGTCGAAGCACTCTGAGGACACAGTTGCATCATAACAGAGTGTTTGACTGGGGGGACCCCAGTGTACCCTTTGGCCGCTGCCCCATCGAGGGCGGAGAAGGCGGAGGAGGTCGCCGAACTGGTCAACCTCCTCATGCACTTCCGGGAAGAAAGGAATTGGAGGGGTGGCAGGACGGGTGCCCTGACGTGCCGCCCCCAAAAACCAATCGTCCAGCCTTGAGCACTCAGGACGGGGCGGAGGGTTCCACTCCAACCCCGAGACTCGCGGCTGCCCGGGAAAGCATGGCTGTCAATTCTGGGTCCGACTCGGGCAATGCTGGCACACCCGAGGGCAGCAGCACAGCCGAATCATCATCCTCAGATGACTCCTGCCCACCTTGCGATGCGGCGATCAACATCTCCTCGTCTTCCGCGGCGCCAAACGAGACAATCGGCCCCGATGTACTCGCCTGAACGCACGGTGGGTGCGGTGCATGAGAGGGGGGTGTGGGCCGAGGCATGAACGTCGAAGCTTGATTCCACACCGTCACCCTCAGATCACCCTGGCCATTAGCCAAAGTGCCGCCTCTCGTGGAGACGCAGATTGGGGTGTGGCAGAGGGATATAGCGCTTTTAACAATGCAGATTGTTTCAAAGCAGCTTTACAGTGTTAAACAGGAAAATAATGCAACATAATTTTATTCAGGCGTATAGCCATTCTGGAGAAAACGGTGATGTCATCAGTTAATTTCAATTATCATACAGTGACAGTGTGGGCTTTAGATCAGTAATTAGATCAGTAATTTAGTTTATATGGTTAATTTAGTTTAATAATTAGATTTATTTGGATATTTAGTTGAAAAATTTAGTGTCCCCAACTGAGCACGCCAAGCCAGAGGCAACAGTGAGAGGAAACCTCACAGTCGATGCCGAAGCGCCCAGGGAAACACACACCAGCTGGATACAGATCACTGCACAGATCAGCAGGCAGGAAGTATGCATTCACTGGAACGCGCCATCACACCAACACCGAATGGAAGGCTGCTCGTCTCGAAGAAGCTGACAGAATCTCAGAAGGCTTTTGAGGAGTGAAGAGATAGGTACTCTTGGCTCCGAAGCAGAAACATAATGCAATATTGCCCACGTACTTCCTTATATACCCACGCGGTGGGGTGGAGTTACGTATGCAAATTCGGCATGCCCATGGCATTGGCACTGCCATTGGGCATTTTCTAAGATCTCGAAGATGATAGGCTTCTAAGCGAAACCCCCATTCGTTAGTCACTAACGTTACGTCGTAATGACTAAACGAAAGGGAACTGATAATACTGATTACATACTGTAGCATGAATGCATATTAGTAACAATGGATTATTATAATTATTAAATAATTTATATTGGTTTGGAATTCAGATGTCATCCTGCATCCAACCTTCAGATAGAAAGATCATTAATACTTTCATTTAAAAAAGTATTTAATTTTTCAAGCAAGCAAAGTGACTGAGCCTCAGATTAAGACACAGCAGCACTGAGGAGGGACCGATTCAACACTCCAGTTCCATCATCCCCCTCGATCCCAGAGATGTGTCATTATCTGGTCCAGGGAGCATCTCAGAGGAGTCCTCGTGTGCGGTAGGGAGACCTGCTATGCAGCTCAGTCGATTAAGAGACAACCTGACAAGAGGTGGATGGATGGACTTGTATCAGCGACTTCACTCTATGTTTCCTCTGAGACCTTGGTAAAATATCTATTTTCCACTCATTGTCAGAGGACCACGTTCCCTGTTATGTACTGCCAACAAAGATCCAGGGACAAAAACAATGGCTAATTTGCTGAACACTGCATTTTTTCTTCCCCTATAAGAGGTCAGTCCACAGTAATAGTGTCTGCGTAAAATAAATAAATCAACCAACAGTAATAAATGGAGATGAAGTCTAGGCACTGCTCTTTCTTGTGGTGCCAGATATCTATTGATTTTCATGCATATTTTGTTATGTTTGGCCTCTTAGCTTAGCTGTGTTTTACAGTTAGTGGAGGTTGAATGGTTTGGGGCAAAGCAGAGGATTAGTTGAATTTAACAAAATCTTAAACATTTTCAATTATATACTTTACTTTGTATGTGTGTGCATGCATTTGCTTTGAAGTTGAAATAAAAATTTACAGACATAAAGACAAACATCTGGATATATCTCAAAAATGAAGGCTGAGCTAATGATTGTTGTTGTAAAATGTATTTAAATTAAATCGTTCATGTTCTTATTAATCATGTTCTTTAATTGTAAAAGTTTTCGTATAAAATTATAATAAAATTATTTTAAAAATATATTGTTTATTGGCTATAATTTGACTGTTTATTCACAAAATATAAAACAACAAAAGTATTGGTATGGGCAATTCTAATCTTGGTAGTCCTTGGTTCTTCATTAATTTGGAGATTAAATAATATATAGGGCTGTGAAGAAAAAAAAATATGGATAACCATTTAAACAGAACAACTATCTAAACCAGAGGGATTCAGTTCTAGATGTCCAGTTTCCAAATGTCCTTTCCATCAAAGGATCACATTTACAGCAATCGTTATGCTGTAGCTATTACATTTCAGGAACATCATTGCAGATTTTCATCTTTGCATTTAAAAACATATGTCTAAACAAATCACTGGGATCCTTGATTTAGTCTAGATCTGTATAACCAATAGAACTCTGATTATGTAATTTATAAATGGCCTAAGTATAAATACAATACAGATTCACCACCTCTCGTTGGTTCTTCTAGACCATTCTACAGAATATAAGGAATCGAAAATGGTTTTCCATCTTGTCATAATGTCTGGATGACCTTGCTCATTCAACCTTGTGGTTCATGGGCAATAATCCCCAGAGGGTCCCAACTCAGATTGTTGATCATGGTGGAGGATCTCCAGGGTTGTGCTCTTACTCTGGCCTAATTATTTAATGGAGCACAAAGGTTGTTCAAATTACCCAGTTCCAGCTTGTCTCCTAGGAAAAGGCCTTAAGTGGGATTCGATCAATCCCAAAACAAAGCTCTCACTTATACCCTCAGTTTACTTTTAAAGGTTAAGTAATGTGTCCCATTGCTTCAAGAGTAGTTCCGAAACATACAGTAAGTGCCTCATGTGTGCAGTTTGATTAATCCCTATAAGAATCCCTATCTAGACCGCAGCTTCCTCAAACTCATGTGTTAAACACTCGTATAGATTTTGTATATAATGTGTCATTTAGGGGCGGATATTCAAGGAAAACAAAAGACATGGGGCCTTATTTATAAAATGTTGTGCAGAAACCATTCTACATTTGATCTTTTTCTCAAATGTGTGTACGTGTAATTCAGACACTACGCACAAGAAATGTGAGCACGCCTCTCTTCCAGAAGTGAAATTTATAAATCGCAAATGATCATGAAATTGTATGCAGCTAAATGGTTTTAGATCTCCACCTTGTAAACGCTGCCTAATTAATGTCATTAACATAAAAGAGCACTGATCAACATCTAAATCCTTTCATTTAGAATGGTGAGCGGCAAGAATTGCTTAGATTTACAAATAGCTGAAGTTCTCTGACTCTCTGCCACAAGGAAAAGTGCATATGTCTGCTTAGACCCTGATGTGGCACCAGGTTTGGGAAGGTTACTTTTAAAATGTATTTTTTACTATCGATTACAAAATAAATGCGTTAAAATGTAATTTGTAATGTATTTCGTTAGATTACACAAGTTTTGTAACCAAATCTAAATACTTTAGAATACACTGAAAAAAATTGTGTGTTGGATTTACATGATTTAATCATGTACATCATGTCCATCTGGAACAGATGCCCGAGCAACCTCAGCTGTCCCCTCTTGATGTGGAGGAGCAGCGGCTCTACTCCGAGTTCCTCCCGAGTGACTGAGCTTCTCACCCTATCTCTAAGGGAGCGCCCAGCCACCCTGCGGAGAAAGCTCATTTCGGCCGCCTGTATCCGGGATCTTGTCCTTTCAGTCATGACCCAAAGCTCATGACCATAGGTGAGAGTAGGAACGTAGATTGACCAGTAAATCGAGAGCTTCGCCTTAAGGCTTAGCTCTTTCTTCACCACGACAGACCGGTACATCGACCGCATTACTGCAGAAGCTGCACCGATCCGTCTGTCAATCTCCCGTTCCATCCACCCCTCACTCGTGAACAAGATCCCTAGATACTTGAACTCCTCCACTTGGGGCAGGAACTCTCCACCAACCTGAAGTGGGCAAGCCACCCTTTTCCGACTGAGGACCATGGCCTCGGATTTGGAGGTGCTGATCCCCATCCCAGCCGCTTCACACTCGGCTGCAAACCGTCCCAGTGCATGCTGAAGGTCCTGGTTAGAAGGGGCCAACACGACAACGTCATCCGCAAAGAGCAGAGACGAAACCGTGTGGTCCCCAAACCTGACACCCTCCGGCCTTTGGCTGCGCCTAGAAATTCTGTCCATAAAAATTATGAACAGAACCGGCGACAAAGGGCAGCCCTGCCGGAGTCCAACATGCACCGGGAACAAGTCTGACTTACGGCCGGCAATGCAGACCAAACTCTTGCTCCAGTCAAACAGGGACCGGACAGCCCTTAGCAAAGGACCCCGGACCCCATATTCCCCGAGCACCCTCCACAGGGCGCCGGGAGGGACACACTCGAATGCCTTCTCCAAATCCACAAAACAAATGTGGACTGGTTGGGCAAACTCCCATGAACACTCCAGCACCCTGTAGAGGGTATAGAGCTGGTCCAGTTTTCCACGACCAGGACAAAAACCACACTGTTCCTCCTGAATCCGAGGTTCCACTATCGGCCGAATTCTCCTCTCCAGTACCCTGGCATAGACTTTCCCGGGGAGGCTGAGAAGTGTGATCCACCTATAGTTGAAACACACCCTCCGGTCCCCCTTCTTAAAAAGAGGGACCACCACCCCGGTCTGCCATCCCAGATGCACTGTCCCCGACCGCCACACGATGCTGCAGAGGCGTGTCAGCCAAGACAGCCCCACAACATCCAGAGACTTGAGGTACTCAGGGCGGATCTCATCCACCCCCGGTGCCTTGCCACCAAGGAGTTTCTTGACCACCTCGGTGACTTCAGCTTGGGTGATGGACGAGTCCTCCTCTGAGCCCCCAGCCTCTGCTTCCTCAATGAAAGACGTGACGGCGGGATTGAGGAGATCCTCGAAGTATTCCTTCCACCGTCCGACAACATCCCCAGTTGAGGTCAACAGCCGCCCATCGCTACTGTAAACAGCGTTGGTAGGGCACTGCTTCCCCCTCCTGAGGCGCCGGACGGTTTGCCAGAATCTCTTCGAGGCCAGCCGATTGTCCTTTTCCATGGCCTCACCGAACTCCGCCCAGGCCCGAGTTTTTGCCTCCACAACCACCCGGGCTACAGTCCGTTTAGCCTGCCGGTACCTGTCAGCTGCCTCAGGAGTCCCACAAGCCAGCCAGCCCCGATAGGACTCCTTCTTCAGCTTGACAGCATCCCTTACTTCCGGTGTCCACCAAACTGTAACTAGCACAGAAGTCCAATAACTGAACACCACTCGGGTTCAGATCAGGAGGGCCGTTCCTCCCAATCACGCCCCTCCAGGTTTCACTGTCATTGCCCACGTGGGCGTTGAAGTCCCCCAGTAGAACGACGGAGTCCCCAGTCGGAGCACTCTCCAGCACCCCTCCCAGGGACACCAAGAAGGTCGGGTACTCTGCACTGTTCGGCCCGTATGCACACACAACAGTGAGATACCTATCCCCGAGCCGAAGGCACAGGGAAACGACCCTCTCGTTCACCGGGGTAAACTCCATCACATGGCGGCAGAGTTGGGGGGCTATAAGCAAACCCACACCAGCCCGCCGCCTCTCACCATGGGCAACTCCAGAGTGGTGAAGAGTCCATCCCCTCTCGAGGAGTGTGGTTCCAGAGCCCAACCTCACGCACAATCTCAGGCTCTTTCCCCGCCAGTGTGGTGACACTCCATGTCCCAAGAGCCAGTTTCCGTATCCAGGGATCGGGTCGTCTAGGCCCCCGCCTTCGACTGCTGCCCGATTCGCTTTGCACCGGCCCCTTACGGTCCCTCCCGTGACTGGTGGGCCCACGGGAAGGTGTCCCCACGTCGCTCCTTTGGGCTGAGCCACCAGCATACGAGCCCCAACCCCAGGCCTGGCTCCAGGGTGGGGCCCCAGCTGCGCCATACCGGGCGACGTCACGGTCCTCCTTTTTTTTGTCATCATAAGGGTTTTTGAACTGCTCTTAGTCTGACCCGTCGCCTAGGAACTGTTTGCCTTGGGAGACCCTACCAGGGGCATATAGTCCCGGACAACGTAGCTCCTAGGGTCATTCGGGTACTCAAATCTCTCCACCACGTTAAGGTGGCAGTTCATGGAGGAGTTTACACACAAGTGGAGAGCACACACAAGTTTATTTTTTATTTATTTTTGTTGTCACTTGAGCAGCTTTCATTGTATTTGTCAGCAATAGCACATCATATACGTGCTAAGTGTGAAATGCTCTTTAATGTCATGTGCTGAGTCAGTCCACAGCGTAAGCAATCGCTCTGCTCTTCTCCACTATGGTAACCCAGTGTAATTTAAATGGTTCTAATAATTCCACCATAATTAAACATTAAACACTAATAAACAATATAAAGTCTCCCCCTTTTCTCATTTTGCCCAAAAACACATAAAATAACACTTAATTTAAAAAATGTTACTCTAGTCGTCAAGTCCCAAGCAAAGCATGCTGGGAACTACAGTTTCAGCAAAAATCATTTTTGAGTACTTAATTGGTTCACATTCACCCCAAATAATTGAATCTAGTAGATTGCACATTTTAGAGAATTACATTAATCGAAAGCAATGAAATCATATTTAGAAGAGAAACACAAATTTGTTGTGTAGATCACAAATAATACGATTAAGTAAATTGGACAACATGTGTTTTCCTGTTTTTTTCAGTGTACTTAATCTATTAATCATATAGAATCTTCATTAGTTGCTGATGCAGTAATCATTAATTAATGGTTTAGTTCTTCATGAGTCATACATTAACTTATGTTTATCTGTGCATTAGTTAAGCATGAATTAATGCATATTAGTGCACCCGTACTGTAAAGTTTTACCACAATCTTTTATATGGGTTAAAATACATTTGAGTAACTGTATTTCATTACAGTTACATTTTAAATGGGTGGTGATCAAATTACAGTTATATCCGAAAAGTATTTTAGATTACCAAAGGGATTGATTTGAATTTTAATGTCATTTATTTCATTAAAACATTCATGTAAACTGTAACAGGCAATTCATGTAAACAGCAATGGGTGATTCTCAGACTCTGACAGTCTGCAAAAGCATCCTAAGCTATATTTCTGCTCATAAGTTCCATACACCTAGCAGAATATGCAAAACTTTTATAATTTTAACAAAATAAGAGGGATCTGGGATCATAAAAATTGCATGTTACTTTTATTTAGTCCTGTCCTGAATAAGCTATTTTCTTGCAATTGCGAGATTATATCTCACAATTCTGAAATCTTTTCTGAAAATTGAGATATGAACTTGCAGTTTGTGAATTATAATGTCCAATTATGAGGGGTAAGAATTATTTTAATAATAAAACAAACAAAGAGGTAATTTTGACTTTTATCACACAACTCTGTCTCGCAATTGCATAGCTGTCAACCCTCCCGTTTTTTCCGGGTTTCTCACGTATTTTAGCTCTGTTCCCGCTGTCTTCCCGTTTTAGTATTTTCCCATAAAATATCCCATATTTTTACGCTTTGATTCTGTTAACTCAGAACACGCAACTATCTGTGTCTGTGAAGTGACTTGCACTTGGGTTGCTAGACCTCCAGTCAAGCAGGTGGCAGTACACAGACAGTAGCTTAGGCCAGTGTTTCCCAACCGGGGTGCCGTCTGACGAGAGCAGGGGTGCCGTGTAAAATAATTTAAATAATTCTCTCTGTGTAAACTTTGTTCATTGCATGCCGTATGTTCGAATATGACCAGTCATTTTCGCCGTCATCACCCGGGTGTAGTGCCAGGAGACGTGAATGAGAAGTCGCGCACTCTGTGAGAAAATGTGTCTGTTTAATGTCAAACAACAAAAGACAAGGACATCACTCACTGCTCTTGATTGAATAGCTTTTGTAAGTTTAATAGGATTAATCTTTAATTTATACAGTCAAACATGCAATGTTATTTTACATTTGATCAATTTCTATACCTGAAAACTAATGTTAGACATAGGCCTACCTGAAAAATCTGAAAAGCATAGTTTATTTTATTAGTATCTTTGCTCAATAGTATTTATTTGTGCTGCTGCTTGTATTTTAATGATTTGTTCTTATTATTTTCTTTATTTTTATTTGACAGTAGTGCTTTTTTCCCTGAACATAGCAAATACTGAACCGTACCGAAACCGTGAACCTAAAACCATGATACAAACCGAACCGTGAGCAATCTGGACCGTTATACCCCTATGGCGTAACGCATGCGAGGGGGTGCCACAAAATGGAGAACATTTTCAAAGGGTGAAAAAAGGTTGGAAAACATTGGCTTAGGCTACTATCGAAGAAGAAGAAGACAGTTGCAGCAGCGGTCGGGAGGAAGAGGGAAAAAGTAGCAGGAAGTGAACTTCAAGGAGATGAGTGTGATGTGCAATGATGGATCAGGACGCTGACGGCCAAAATCAAAATATATTGTGTAGTTATAAACTCTTTAGACTCTTTTTTTTAAGTTTGTGTGTAAGAATCGTGTAAAAAAAAAAAAAATCCCTTATTTTGTGGATGGATTCCGGGAAATCTCCCTTATTTTCAATGTTCAATGTTGACAGCTATGCAATTGCAAGAAAAACAAGTCAGAATTGTGAGATTAAAAAGGTCCCAAAAACATATATATATAATATATATATATATATTTAGTGGCGGAAACAAGCTTCCATGAAACACAATGAATTAAGAGCAGGGGTGGAGAAAGCTTTTGAACAGGATGTAAATTTTTCTTATTTTGTTTAAATATCATATTTTTAGCAATTCTCTTCAGAAGATAACTATGTTTCCCAGAAAACAAAATAAGTATGATTACCCTGTTCATCTAATTCAAAACGTTTTCACACCTCAGATCTTATATACAATATATAGATTATATACTGTATATATAATCTCTCTCTCGCTCTCTCTCTCTCTCTCTCTCTCTCTCTCTCTCTCTCTCTCTCTCTCTCTCTCTCTCTCTCTCTCTCTCTCTCTCTCTCTCTCTCTCTCTCTCTCTCTCTCTATATATATATATATATATATATATATATATATATACACAGGTTTTTTTTTTTCTTTTTTTTTCTAATGTTGTCTGCATTTTTTGGCTTAAAGAAATATTGTGGAAAACTGATGTTGTTTAAAATGATATGCAGAGGAAAACCAAGTCTTATGTTTGGTGGTCCCTTTGTGTTACATACCTTATTAGTATTCCAAAGTCATTAAATTGTTATTAGTTAAACAACTGTTGGTTCAGCAAAAATCCACACTGTAAAAATCTTGTACAACAAAAAAAATCTTAGTACTAATTTCCCCTTGCTTTTTTTGTTTTGTTTTGTTTTTACTCAACTTTTGTAAATAACAGTTATATTAACTGAAAATATGTTGTCTGTGACACAAAAAAAAATGTTTAGTTGAGTCAACTTTACAATATTTGTTTTCTGGAGAGATGCAACTATTCTGTAACAAATCTTTTTGTAGTTGAGCCAATTCAACATTAAGAATTAACAGGTTCAGAGGAGATGTTTTATTTTTATTGAAAATGTTTGGTCACCATGCATTTTGGTTTCCATTAGTTGGGCAGTTTGACTCTTGTGGTTGTTTTAACAGTGTTTAACAAAACACATAAATTGTTGCAAAGAAAGCTGTTACTAATGATAAGGTAATCTAGATAACAGCATAAAGGGGAGTAGTTTACTACTTTATTGCTGCTCGATAGTGATTATTTATGAGTATTATATTTACCAACAAAAGTTTTATGGAGCAGATCAGTCATTCTGAATTTTGATTTTTAAATACATTGTGGGAACTTTTTTTAGACACACACACACACACACACACACACACACACACACACACACACACACACACACACACACACACACACACACACACACACACACACACACAGACAGACATCAAGACATGTTTCATGACACAATGCATGCTGGGAGCCATGATTTTAATACTTTGTTGGCTCCCAGCATGCATTGCAGCATGGAGCATGTCACCATTGTTCAGATTCATATGCTGATTCTTGATGTCTGTGTGTGGCAAAATACTTTTTTCCCCGTAATGTATTTTAAATTCAGAATGACTGATCTGCTGCAATTAAGTTTTATATATAATATTGCAAAATATTGGTCAGAAACAAGATTAACGATTTATTAGAGTTTATGAGGCTGAACATTTAATAATCTTGATTTCTTTCTTACCAACAAATTCTGTGTTTTGCTAAACACTGTTACAAAACAGGCTAACTGCCCAACCAAAATAAACCAAACGATTTTAAATTTTTACAAAATCATCTAAACCTGTTCATTCTTAAGAACTTCTGTTTCCAATGGACAACATTTCTTGAATTGGCTCAACTACAAAATATTTGTTACAGAATAGTTGTAAATCTCCAGAAAACAAATAATGTTTTCAAAAATGAGTCAAAAAAAAAAAAAAAGCTAGGGGAAATTGGTACTATAGAATTTTTTTGTTGTACAACCTTAACCTTTTTTCAGTGCAGTTGTCTGCTTTAATTAATCATTAGCTAACGATTTGCAAAGGTATCATTATGTTATGCCTTTACTTGTTGAGGCACATGACTATTAACTAATTCAAAATGAATTCAAAAGCCATGAACGCAATGACATATTACTTAACAATTAGTTAATAGTCATGTGCCTTAACAAGTCATAACATAATGATGGCTTTGCAAATCGCTAGCTAATGATTAATTAATGCAGACAAATGGAAGTTAAAATGCAAGGCTTTGACCCATTGTGGTAATTAACACATTCATTTACATTATTAGTTAATATAATATGTTATTAGGGAATTAGTATAATGATGCCATTTGATTAAAAGCAATTCATATATTACTTAGATTTTTACATTCTTTAGGTAGAAAATGCACTAGCACTACTCTATGTTTCGAATCTATATGCTCAACCATGGTTTGGTAAGAAAGTATTGGCCAAGAAAATAAATGCAAATATAAGTGTATACTTCATTCCCTTTTTACCACCAATACGTTCATCATCAAAATAGAAAAATTGTCAAAGTTGCCATACCGCCTACTGACTGAATGATTTATTGAGCCCACAAATTCCTGGTTGATTCACTGTGAATAAAAGGTTTCCACAGCAAGTTGTTATCTGAGCGAGAAATCTCACTGGCCTCGTACCGGGGGCTCGCTGCAAACTTGTCAGCCCACCGCTGCTGATTTATGGCATGTCATATCAGATGGTGGAAATGCCCAAGGAATGAGGCTGAAGTGTGAATGTCTTTCAGCGGGGGGTTTGAGGAGGATAAATTAACAAGTCTTTCTGAGTTATGAAAGAGCGGTGGCCATCATTATGAAACAACGTATGCTCTTGCGCTGTGTACAGAATCCTGATGATTCTGTCAAAGGTGCGCAAAGTTATGTTGCTAGCTAAGCATATCTGAGCGCTGTTTTTGATGGATACCAAGGCAAAGAAAGGAAAGACAAGAACTTTAGTTTGTAAGTTATTGCATTGGACTGAGTTGAAGTGTTACATCCTGAATGGGATTGCCAAATAAAGGTGGTGTTTTATAGTGTTTTTGTTTTTTTTGTTGTTGTTGTTGCCTGTATACCGAATGTAGTTTAAGAGAAACGTTCAGAATTATCCATAGACATTCAGGAATCAATAATCAATTTAAGGTTATTCATCTGAGCCATAGGACATTTTTTTAATCTCCAGAACTTAAAAAAGACATTAGCACTTTCTCCTACGGCAGATATTTGAAACAGAACATTTTGAAGGGTATTGGCTAATTTCTCATTGCAAAGTTGCATTTTGTTGTTTTGGGCTATACTACATGGTATGCTAGTAGCAGAGTTAGCCTACTTGCAAAATGTAATACATTATATATTACTAGATACTGTCATTTGAAAGTAATTAGTTGCATTACAATATTACTGTCCCTGAATTGTAATGTGTTACACTACTTTTGCGTTACTTTGGAGTTACTTTACTTCCACCAAAATAACCACAGAAGTATGACTAGGCATTCTAAAATGCTAAAATGTAGATTATTGCTGCTCATTATACTCATTATTATATAAAATGCATTGTTGTAATGTGCGTTACTGAGATTTTAACAGAGATAATATTACCAAAATTGTATTAGTAATGCGTTATATTACTAGCCTGGCTCCGCCCTCCGTACTTCCACTCAATTTTCATTTTCCTTCAGTTCTCCGTCTGGGATTGTGGTATATTCTTAGGATTTCTCCGAACAAATTTTTACGGGTCCAAACAGCGAACAGAGGGAGTGGGTGAAAACGATGACGTTGATGTTGTGTGCTAGTTTGAGTAGTAATTCAGTAATGGCGGTGGAGAAAGATGCGAGCGAAGCCATTCATTCCGTTTTGGCACCGCTGCCAAATATCCAGAAGTTAAAGCCTTTCCAGCTCGCTCCGTTAGTGGTGAAGTCAAGTCAAGTCAACTTTATTTATATAGCGCTTTTAACAATGTAGATTGTTTCAAATCAGCTTTACAGTGTTAAACAGGAAAATAATGCAGCATAATTTTATTAAGCTGTATAGCCATTTGATGTCATCAGTTCATTTCAATTTCCATACGGTGACAGTGTGGGCTTTAGATCAATAATTAGATCAGTAATTTAGTTTATATGGTTAATTTATTTTATTAGATTTATTTCAATGTTTAGTTGAAAAATTTAGTGTCCCCAACTGAGCACGCCAAGCTAGAGGCAACAGTGGCAAGGAAACCAAAACCCCATTAGGTGACCTAATGGAGAAAAATAAACCTTGGGAGAAACCAGGCTCAGTCGGGGTGCCAGTTCTCCTCTAGCCAATTAACAAACAACGTATGATTATTATTATTATTCTGGCAGCTTTACAGGTCAGAGGTCATAATAGATCGGAATATTCGAAGGACCGGAGGCAACACGCTGGAGACGGGTTTATTGAGGATGATGTTGATTAAATAATTATTAAAGTGCAATATTCGAATGATCGGGGGCAACACGCTGAAGGAGTTGGCTGAAGCCCTATTCGGACGGTAATTGTTTCTCGTGGAGTCGGAAGGTATTGTCATCGTTTACAGAGGCTAGTTAGTGATTTTATTGCTGTCCGTCTACCTTGCTTGTCAATGGAGAGTGGCCAGGCTCTCTGTACAAATGAAATGTACGAGAGTCTGGTAAGACCAGGCTATTATATTACTGTGTTACAGCAAAAAGTAATATAATACTGTGATAGTGTTACTTTTATAATGCATTACTCCCAACAGTAGTAGTAGCAAGCTATATCACTGCATGAAATTTCCTCATGGATGTTTCACAGGGCTGGTGTTTAGGAAAGTGCTGTGCTGGTATTTGTTGCTATTTAGTGTTTTGGGAGAAAATAAAATGTATTTATTTGTCTATTTAATAGGGACAATGCATGTTAATAAACGTCAGTTACAATTGTCAAAATGTAAACATACAAGAATATAAAAACATTGCTAATTTATATTCATAGTACCTACAGTTTTCATCATAAAGTGTATTTTACCACAGAGGGCCTTTAGCTGTGTCATACGCTATTTTCTTTTTCAGTCACAAGCTTTTGCACTTTAACAACACACTTGTGTGTACTTCTGTACTAGTATACTGCACTGAAGTGTGCTTTCAGTTTGTATCCACTCATTAATCTCCCTTCACTTCAACGAAGCCCTTCACCAAAGCCATAATTACAGCACCTCATATTAGTTAAAGCACCTTCAACAAAGAGGCACTTGGTCACCTTTTTAGCATGGCTGAATGTCGGCGAGGTGGGGACACGGGTCATTTAATGGGATGTTAAGGTTCTCAACCTGCCACAGGCCTGCAGCTGCTGAACGCCTCAGACGCAAAACTGTTAAAATGAGCTGGTGAACAACTGAGGATGAGAAGTTCCGCATCAGAGCAAAGGTTAACTCCAAGAGCCAAGAACTTTATCATAATCCCAGATCTTGTAAATTTCAGAAGAGCTGAACAGCTCGACTACATAATGATGTCTCCAAAAGCAGGTCTTGTAATGTCTTAATGATAATTTGAAACACATGGGACCCCAGGCCACTGATAGTTAATAAAACCTGCTTTAGAGAAACCATGTGAATGAATGCATGCCTTAATCTCTCAGCGTGCGCTTGAGTTTATTATGTGACAGGGGCAGGCAAACGGTAAAAACTGTTAAAAGCTTCAGTTAAATTCCTAAGATATATACAGTACAACTGAACTGGTCTCTAGATAACACACTGTTAGTCACCAATTTAAATTGTGAGATTTTGAGATTAGAAGCAGTTTGTGAATTTTTAAAGCATTACAGGAGGAATCAAATCATTGTCCTTGATTTTAATGAACAATAAAAACAGACTGTAGCTTTCAGAACTCAAAACTTCTTCCCCAGCTCATAAAAGCAAAATGTGTTAAAATGTCTGAAAGTTTGTGCTGCTGCTCTGAAGATCCATCATTTTTTTGGTGTATATATCATTTGGGTGTATGCACACCTGATATCAACAATACAGACATTTAAGACTCATCTGAGATCATCAAGACTGTTTTTGAAGTTTGAATTTGGTTTTAGACTATACGCACAGTATTTGAAATGTTTTCTTACAGTTCTTGCAGGCACAGGCTGGAACATTCAAGGTTTTTAAGTCAGTCAAACATGTTCCTGGCAATCCCTAACCAATCAAATCCTTCTACACCCCAGGCCCAAATAAAATCATTTCATGTGTCTGTGTAGGGTTTTATATCTAGATGCTTTTACAGAAGTTGACAGCTGAGATTGAGATTAGACCTCAGAGCTCACCTCAATCACATTCTCTGGAGTTACACTCTCACATCATGCTAAAGATTTCAAGGCAAGGTCACATGCAGTTTTGTAGTTCTCTGTCAGTTTCAGTCAGGGCTCAAAGACCTGCGGCTTTGGGAATGCACAAGTTAAACATGAATACTTCTACTGCAGTGCCACCTGTCACCCGACTGCTGGCATTTCACCAAGAAGAAAATCTCCTAAGACAGCGTCCTTATGGGCCTGAAATACAGCAGGGTTCTGGTAGAGCCCACAAAAATAAAAAACGAAAGAATAATATTCACATGAAATTAAAATATTACATGTGTGATGCATACTGATATCAGAATATCTTGTTTCGTTTAATTACAGGCTCTCTTTTAAATGGAGGCACGACAGTTTAAAGATGCACAAATGCTAGAGCTTTTCACATCTGAAACAATTGCCTGCCTGAAAAATGATTTAAAATTCAGCCGTGACAGATAATGGGAATGTTCTAATCCTCTGGGAACAAACATTAACTGATCTCATGTCTGACTCTGCGGCAGGACTTGAAAGTGAAGTACGTTTGGAGGCTGACATTTCGGCTCAAAGCGACACCTGATTTGCAATTTGTATTAAACTCCAAAGTGACTCTGTGTCAAATGAGAATCTCTGTATGGTCATTAATCTACGCTTTCGCTGGCTCGTGTGGTGGAGAGAGGCCAAAACAAGAAGCTCCTGAAGTTTGGAAACAAATCTGAAATGCAAATATGCTTTTAATAAGCCAGCAGGGAATATGCAGCATGTTTTGCGAAGGACACCTGAAGCTCGCCTGTGAGCGGAGAACTGTTTCATCATGTGTGCTGAGAAGGCAGAGGTCACTAACAAATTGGACAAAGCTGCAATGAGGTGATGAACGGTAAACAAACCTTCCCAGCCTCATTAGCAGTCAAGCAGTTTCAACATCCAGACATGAAATGGACAACATGCGTCTTGGTGTCATGTTCAATGGGAAGATGATATCTCCTCTGTGTATGATTTCTAATTATTTTATGTCCATTTAGGCCCTTTTATCTCCAGTAGATGTTAGTGAATGGAAAGGTCATTTTTCTATTGCTTTGCGCTGCTGTAGGGCATTGTGTCGTAAAGTTAATTTGAACTGCTTAGTTCTGTCAGGTTATATTTTATAAAAATATCAATAGTCAACATCACAACATATTTCAGCATATTCTCAGAATCATATATTTCATAAAAATATATTTCAGCATAACCTTCTCCACCCTGTGTATTTCAACTGCCATGTCTCGTTCAATTAAAACACATGGGAACCAGTGCCATCAGTTTTGTCCAACCTAAGACATCTCCATTGGCCATCTGTCCAGGGATTTCCCCTGCCCGTGTCCTGAGATGCTGGAATAGATTCCAGCATCTCTGCAACCTTACATTGGATAAACGCTTTGGAAAATGGATGAATCGCCACCTGTTTATTTCAGAATGCAGAAAATGTCAGAGCTTTGGCGGAATAGCCTCTTAAATTTTGGTCTTATACTATAATGCCAAAAGAATTGGGCGGACCTACAAATCATTGAATTCAGGTGTTCCCATCACTTCCATGGCCACAGGTGTATAAAATCAAACACCTAGGCATGCAGGCTGCTTCTACAAATATTTGTGAGAGAATGGACTGCTCTCAGTAGCTCTCAGTGAATTCAAGCATGGTACCGTGATAGGTTGCCACCTGTGCAATAAGTTTCCTCACTACTAAATATTCCACGGTCAACTGTTAGTGGTATAATAACAAAGTGGAAGCAATTGGGAACAACAGCAACTCAAACACGAAGTGGTAGGCCACATAAAAAATCACAGAGCGGGGTCAGCACATGCTGAGGCACACGGTGCGCAGAAATCATCAACTTTCTGCAGAGTCAGTAGCTACAGACCTCCAAAGTTTGTGGCCTTCAGATTAGATCAGGAACAGTGTGTAGAGAGCTTCATGGAATAGGTTTCCAGGGCCAAGCAGCTGCATCCCAAGCCTTACATCACCAAGTGCAATGCAAAGCGTTGGATGCAGTGGTGTAAAGCATGCCACCACTGGACTCTAGAGCAGTGGAGATCAAATCAAATCAAATCACTTTATTGTCACACAACCATATACACAAGTGCAACAGCAGGTGAAATTCTTAGGTGCAGTTCCGAGCAACATAGCAGTCATGACATGACATGTACAACATTTAAAGCAGCATCAGATTACACATCTGATGCGCCCACAATTACTCACAGCACGGTAAACTCTACAATAAACAATAAATAATTTACACAATGTGAGTGTAGTTCTCACAGCTTTAAACAATATACACATACTTACAATATACATATACTTTAAACAATATACACTAAACATACATTAAACAGTATACATTAAGCTATAATAATAATAATAATAATATACAATGTACAGTATACAATATTATTCACAGTAGAGATCCAATGTGCAATAGGTGCTATATGATAAATAAATGTGTATATAATGTGTGTGTATCTACAGTGGGTTGTGCTGAGTGATATTCTGTCCAGTGTGTGTTATGATCCTAATGGATCAAGAGTTGAGGAGTCTAATTGCTTGTGGGAAGAAGCTGTTCTGGAGTCGGCTGGTGCGTGTTCTGATGCTGCGGTACCGCCTGCTTGATGGCAGCAGTGAGAGCAGCCCATGGCTCGGGTGGCTAGAGTCTCTGATGATCCTCTGAGCTCTCTTCACACATCGCCTGGCATAAATGTCCTGGAGGGAGGGAAGCTCACCTCCGATGATGCAGCTGGCCGTGCGCACTACCCTTTGCAGGGCTTTGCGGCTGCGGGTGGTACTGTTGCCGTACCAGGTGGTGATGCAGCCAGTCAGCAGGCTCTCTATGGTGCTGCTGTAGAAGCGTGTGAGGATGTGGCGGTTCATTCCAAACCTCCTCAGCCGTCGCAGGAAGAAAAGGCGCTGATGAGCCTTCTTCACAACGGCCTCGGTGTGGACGGACCATGAGAGTTCCTCTGTGATGTGGACACAGAGGAACTTGAAGCTGCTGACTCTCTCCACCGGTGCTCCATTGATGGTGATGGGGTGGTGTTCTCTCTCATTCCTCCTGAAGTCGACCACCAGCTCCTTGGTCTTGCTGACGTTGAGGGAGAGGTTGTGCTCCTGACACCATCGTGTCAGAGTGTGCACCTCCTCTCTGTAGGCCGTTTCATCATTGTCAGTGATGAGACCTACCACCGTCATATCGTCAGCAAACTTGATGATGGTGTTGGAGCTGTGGATTGCCACACAGTCATGTGTGTACAAGGAGTACAGATGTGTTCTCTGGAGTGACGAATCATGCTTCTCTGTCTGGCAATCAGATGGAAGAGTCTGGGTTTGGCGGTTGCCAGGAGAACGGTACTTGTTTGACTGCATTGTGCCAAGTGTAAAGTTTGGTGGACTGAATGTAATGTTTTCGAACACTTACTTGCATGTTAATCGCAATTAAAAGAAAAGGTATTAAAATGTATTTTGTAATGATGCAGTTGCAACTCATTACATTTAAAATTAATATATAAATAATTAAATTAACTTAAAATGCAATATCAAATAACACACTACATTTTAAATTATAATCAAGTACTTTAACATGCTTTGGCATGTTGGTACACACAAAATAAGTGAAGTTCTTAAAGCATGGCAAAAAATATTAAAACAATGATTTCAAATGTAAAACTAAACGTACTTTAAAGTAATTTGACATTATTACAAAGTGCACTTTAAAAATAAATGTGTGTTGAGAAATATAGTCATGAAAGTATGGAAAGAAAGAATGCTCTCTATAACTTAAGTGACCTTTCATTTTATTAATATTATAGAATTTGCAAGTTGTTAAAAAAATTACATTTAAGTACACTACAAGTGCACATTCAATACAATTAAGTGCACTTTTTCACGAGGGTAAAGATTCTTCAAGTTTTCTCTTCTGTTCCACAGAAAAATAATCAGCATAAAGATGTGAGATGGGTGAACTATTCTTTCAAATACAGCAAATCCAGTGATATGTATGTGGGTGTGGGTGTGTGTGTAAAAGAGAGAATGACTGCAGACAGAGATGTGTGTGCAGTCAGATTCATATCAACAGTGCAAGACGTTGTCAGTGACAATTTCCATAATGTTGACGAACCAATAAAATAATTAAGAAAATTCCAGAAGCAACAGATTGAAAATAATAACTAAATTCCCAGAATAGATTCACACTCAAAATACATTTTTATAGACATTTTGGAAAGTAAAACCTTGATTTTCTTGGATTTTCACTGACATTGTTAGGACCACCGCGGGACTCCTTAAACACAAATCGCAAGCAGTTTTTTTATACTGCGGACAAGAACTATCACATAATAAAATGTTGCAGCAAACAGGTATTTACTTGAACATGCTCACAATTGTAAAACAAATTCAAAATAAAAAATATTGAAAGCTACAGCAGCTCATCTATGAGGGGTGTATAAGCTTAGTATTTGAAAGATGGTGGATGTAGTAAATCAGAGATGCTTCTAATCTCTTCATCCAGGTCAGAGAAGGAGAGTACATCACAAGTCTGTGTCCTGAATCACCAAGTTATTGAATCACCAAGTTATTGTGCCACTAGATTCGATCTCCTCCAGATTCTACCACCCCAAGCGCTCACGGTAATTGCAAACACCAGGATGGATCACTCTGGTCAGAAAGATGTGTTTGTGTACGTCTGCACACATGGGACTTAAACTAAAAGAACTGTGTGGCTGATCTAAAAAAAAAAAAAATTGTATTATGTGTAATATGATGAATATGATGAATATGGTTCCATTCGTTAACAATGAGCAATAGATTTGTCACAGTATGTATTCAACTTTGTTAATGTTAGTTAATAAAAATACAAGATTAGATACAACTTTTGAATGTAATACTGTATAAGTGAATGTTGAAATTAACATTATAAATGCTAACAAACATTAACTAAGATAAGATGAAACGCTTTGTCACAGTGCTAGCTACAGTTTTTCCATTACGCACACCATGTTCAAGCATAAGGGTGTCCATCAGTGCACGTGGCTCCAGGACACCCTAGACCGGAGATCGCTGACCGACTTTGTGATTGTCTCATCCGACCTCCGGCCGTATGTCTTGGACACTCGGGTGAAGAGAGGGGCTGAGCTGTCAACTGATCACCACCTGGTGGTGAGTTGGATCCAATGGCGAGGGAGGAAGCTGGACAGACTCAGCAGACCCAGGCTGTGTCCCAATTCGGGGGCTGCATCCTTCAAAGGTCGCATTTGAAGGCCGATTGCGTCACCACAGCGCGATGAAGGCTGTCCCAATTCGAAGGGGCCTTCAAATGCAGCCTGCCATCCGTGTTGCCAAGTCCGCGGTTTTCCAGCCGAATTAGGCTACTTTTTAAGTTGCTGCCACGGGTACAAATTGTTTACACAGGTTGGTTTCTACCCCATAAGTACGATATCGCCGCTCCAGCACCGCCAAACGTACAACTCCAGTGGAGAATTCGGCCGCTCGATGGAGAGAATCGCATTGGGAGTTTTGGGCTACTTTTGTTGCAGAGACCTGGCAACCCAACCCACCGTCCTTCTCCCCGGCCTCGAAGGATAGAACCAACCAGGACAAGGGAACCAACCAGGACAAGGGAACCAACCAGGACAAGGGGATCCTTCGCGGTCAAGGAATACACTTATAAATGTAAGTATTGTGTTTTAATTTACTCAAATACCCAACAAAACATTTTAAAAGCCGGTGGTCTTTATTTCTGTGTTACCACTGCACGGCTTTATTCGTTAGGTGATCTGATGTAATATTTTGTTTTGTTTTATGGATAAAGTAGCAGACAGCTTTATTAAAATGAGGGCAGCAAATTAATAACGTTATTTATTTACCGGGCCGAAAAACTCGGCCAGTGTGGATTGGAGTACGGCCCATTTGTAGTATTTCCATAGGCTAGGTTCTCATGTAGGTATAGGGGGGCCTTATCCTATACAAAGCCCACAACAAAAATCCATCCATCTTCTTCCGCTTATCCGGGGCCGGGTCGCGGGGGCAGCAGTCTAAGCAGAGATGCCCAGACTTCCCTCTCCCTAGACACTTCCTCTAGCTCTTCCGGGGGGACACCGAGGCGTTCCAAGGCCAGCCGGGAGACATAGTCCCTCCAGCGTGTCCTTGGTCTTCCCCGGGGCCTCCTCCCGGTTGGACATGCCCGAAACACCTTCCCGGGAAGGCGTTCAGGAGGCATCCGGAACAGATGCCCGAGCCACCTCAGCTGTCCCCTCTCGATGTGGAGGAGCAGCGGCTCTACTCCGAGTTCCTCCCGAGTGACTGAGCTTCTCACCCTATCTCTAAGGGAGCGCCCAGCCACCCTGCGGAGAAAGCTCATTTCGGCCGCCTGTATCCGGGATCTTGTCCTTTCGGTCATGACCCAAAGCTCATGACCATAGGTGAGAGTAGGAACGTAGATTGACCGGTAAATCGAGAGCTTCGCCTTACGGCTTAGCTCTTTCTTCACCAGGACAGACCGGTACATCGACCGCATTACTGCAGAAGCTGCACCGATCCGTCTGTCAATCTCCCGTTCCATCCTCCCCTCACTCGTGAACAAGACCCCTAGATACTTAAACTCCTCCACTTGGGGCAGGAACTCTCCACCAACCTGGAGTGGGCAAGCCACCCTTTTCCGACTGAGGACCATGGCCTCGGATTTGGAGGTGCTGATCCCCATCCCAGCCGCTTCACACTCGGCTGCAAACCGTCCCAGTGCATGCTGAAGGTCCTGGTTAGAAGGGGCCAACACGACAACGTCATCCGCAAAGAGCAGAGACGAAACCGTGTGGTCCCCAAACCTGACACCCTCCGGCCCTTGGCTGCGCCTAGAAATTCTGTCCATAAAAATTATGAACAGAACCGGCGACAAAGGGCAGCCCTGCCAGAGTCCAACATGCACCGGGAACAAGTCTGACTTACTGCCGGCAATGCGGACCAAACTCCTGCTTCGGTCATACAGGGACCGGACAGCCCTCAGCAAAGGACCCCGGACCCCATATTCCCCCAGCACCCCCCACAGGACGCCCCGAGGGACACAGTCGAATGCTTTCTCCAAATTCACAAAACAAATGTGGACTGGTTGGGCAAACTCCCATGAACCCTCCAGCACCCTGTAGAGGGTATAGAGCTGGTCCAGTGTTCCGCGACCAGGACGAAAACCACACTGTTCCTCCTGAATCCGAGGTTCCACTATCGGCCGGATTCTCCTCTCCAGTACCCTGGCATAGACTTTCCCGGGGAGGCTGAGAAGTGTGATCCCCCTATAGTTGGAACACACACTCCGGTCCCCCTTCTTAAAAAGAGGGACCACCACCCCGGTCTGCCATCCCAGAGGCACTGGCCCCGACCGCCGCGCGATGCTGCAGAGGCGTGTCAGCCAAGACAGCCCCACAACATCCAGAGACTTGAGGTACTCAGGGCGGATCTCATCCACCCCCGGTGCCTTGCCACCGAGGAGTTTCTTGACCACCTCGGTGACTTCAGCTTGGGTGATGGACGAGTCCTCCTCTGAGCCCCCAGCCTCTGCTTCCTCAATGGAAGACGTGACGGCGGGATTGAGGAGATCCTCGAAGTATTCCTTCCACCGTCCGACAACATCCCCAGTTGAGGTCAACAGCCGCCCATCGCCACTGTAAACAGCGTTGGTAGGGCACTGCCTCCCCCTCCTGAGGCGCCGGACGGTTTGCCAGAATCTCTTCGAGGCCAGCCGATAGTCCTTTTCCATGGCCTCACCGAACTCCTCCCAGGCCCGAGTTTTTGCCTCCACAACCACCCGGGCTGCAGTCCGTTTAGCCTGTCGGTACCTGTCAGCTGCCTCAGGAGTCCCACAAGCCAGCCAGGCCCGATAGGACTCCTTCTTCAGCTTGACGGCATCCCTTACTTCCGGTGTCCACCACCGGGTTCGGGGATTGCCGCCTCGACAGGCACCGGAGACCTTGCGTCCACAGCTCCGAGCAGCCGCTTTGACAATGGGGGTGGAGAACATGGTCCACTCGGACTCAATATCTCCAGCCTCCCTCGGGATCCAGTCGAAGCTCTGCCGGAGGCAGGAGTTGAAGATCTCTCTGACAGGAGACTCGGCCAAACGTTCCCAGCAGACCCTCACAGTACGTTTGGGTCTACCGAGTCTATCCAGCTTCCTCCCCCGCCATCGGATCCAACTCACCACCAGGTGGTGATCAGTTGACAGCTCCGCCCCTCTCTTCACACGAGTGTCCAAGACATACGGCCGCAGGTCAGATGAAACGACCACAAAGTCGATCATTGACCTACGACCTAGGGTGTCCTGGTGCCATGTGCACTGATGGACACCCTTATGCTTGAAAATGGTGTTCGTTATGGACAAACTGTAACTAGCACAGAAGTCCAATAACTGAACACCACTCGGGTTCAGATCAGGGGGGCCGTTCCTCCCAATCACGCCCCTCCAGGTTTCACTGTCATTGCCCACGTGGGCGTTGAAGTCCCCCAGTAGAACGACGGAGTCCCCAGTCGGAGCACTCTCCAGCACCCCTCCCAGGGACACCAAGAATGTCGGGTACTCTGCACTGCTGTTTGGCCCGTAGGCACACACAACAGTGAGAGACCTATCCCCAAGCCGAAGCCGCAGGGAAACGACCCTCTCGTTCACCGGGGTAAACTCCAACACATGGCAGCAGAGCTGGGGGGCTATAAGCAAACCCACACCAGCCCGCCGCCTCTCACCATGGGCAACTCCAGAGTGGTAAAGAGTCCATCCCCTCTCGAGGAGTGTGGTTCCAGAGCCCAAGCCATGCGTGGAGGTGATTCCGACTATCTCTATTCGGAACCTCTCAACCTCACGCACAATCTCAGGCTCTTTCCCTGCCAGCGAGGTGACATTCCATGTCCCAAGAGCCAGTTTCCGTGTCCAGGGATCGGGTCGTCTAGGCCCCCGCCTTCGACTGCTGCCCGATTCGCTTTGCACCGGCCCCTTACGGTCCCTCCCGTGAGTGGTGGGCCCACGGGAAGCACAACAAAAATAATATAGAATTTGAGTATCTATAAATATGATTTCTGGAGTATTTTGTATGTAACGTTATGCAGGCTACTGATGCATCATATTTTTTTTAAAGATTTAATTTTCTTAAGATTGCATCCCTGCCTTGCAGGTAAAAAAAAATGCATGCAAGTTAATAGACACATCTTTGCTGAAATGTATTGTGCTGTTGTGTTTGTTGTTAACAGATATGTTTATTTTCTCTGCCTTAGGATTGAAAGTGTCCTGGGACAGGTGAGGGAGTGGGAAACTTGGCCATGGTTTGTCTTCATGAATGAGGTGTTGGGACAACCCCACTGTCCTCATTGCCTCCATCCCTGAGGACACACCAGGGCCAAGTTCAGCAGTGACCAAGATGAGGAGGAGCAACTCCAGCCAAGAGGAAACGAGGCCGAGAGGATGAGCTGATGGAGATACTGAGGGAGGACATTAAGTTTCATCGAGAGACAGAGGAGAGCAGGGAGAGAATGGACTGATTGTTTTTTCTTCTTGAGAGATAGTTAAGAACTAAAATTTTGGTTTTGTAAATTAAAATGTGTAAATGAAATATTATCGTTCTACACATTATTTTTGTTATGCAAGTTATAATTTGTAAAATAAATAAATAATTCTGTACATTTATTTTTGTCATGTCAATTAATTTGTAAATGAAACAAATAAGTTAAGTTTAAGAATAGAAAAAACTAATAAATTAGAAAATTAACAGTACATAAAATAGATGGAAGAAAACATTTTATGTAGACTTTTAATGAGCTGGGCTGGGAGACCCTGGTGAAGCGGGACATCATCTGGGATCAGTGCATATTTTCACTGTCTACCAACAGGTTTGCAGTGCTGACTTTTTCGACGGCTGCCATGTCTCTAAGATGTTTTCAGAAAGAGGGAAGAGTAAATTAAATGAACTCACATCCTCAAATCAAATGAGCTGAACTCTGCAGGACAGCAGCCCTCCAAGACCAACGGTGCCTATCCCTGATCTACAAGACATATTTATAGTGTATTTTATTTTTAGATTCTTTTTTAAACGATAACTAATATTAAAATCTAATAATCATGTGTAAAAAATTAGTTTTCCATAAAACCACAATATTTGCCTCTGAGATGAAGTTGAATAAAAATCTGAGGTACTTCACAATTATACTGAAATACAGAGTAAATGTATTCCGTTACATTATTTGTAATATTTAGCAACTGTGGACAGCTGCCATTGAAGAGAACTGAAATGAACATTTATACTGGACTTTAAAGTTATATTCAACTGCCTAAAAACAAAACAACTAGCCTAAAGATGTTTACCTCGGCCCATTTATGTACATAATAAAGAGTATAAACTATATAAAATTGTATGTTAGTAACATATTAGTCAACATTTTATTTTTATCAGTAGATACATTAGATTATTTTTAGCTGGGGTGGCAGTGGCTCAGTGGTTCATGTAGGTTGGCTACAAACCAGAAGGTTGGTGGTTCAATCCCCGGTTCCACCTGACCAAGTGTCGAGGTGTCCATGAGCAAGACACCTAACCCCAGCTGCTCCCGACGAGCTGGATGGTGCCTTGCATGGCTTGACACCGCCGTCGGTGTGTGAATGGGTGAATGTGAGGCAATGTGTAAAGCGCTTTGGAAGGCTATTGGTCTGTTAAAAAAGCGCTATATAAATGCAGTCCATTTACCATTACTGGAGTAAATTGAAACCCAATACTTGCATTTAAAAGTGTAATCTGGCAATTTCTCTTCAAAAATCTGACGTCGCGGCACGCAATGAATTCTGGGGTAGGCAAGGCTGCGAAGCATCCATCCAAGTATCCTTCATTTTCATGGGAAAAGAAGGACGTATTTGCAGGCCGTATTTTGAAGGAGCCTTCGAAGGACCTACGAATTGGGACAGCCTTCGTCGCGCCGCGGTGACGCAATCCGCTATACCTTCCACTGTAAACGAGTCTCGGTGCGTCCTTTGAAGGCAGCGTCGGCCGCGCACTTCAAAGGACATGGCCTTCAAAGGATGCAGCCCTTGAATTGGGACACAGCTCCAGACAGTGCGTGAGGGTCTGTTGGGAACATTTGGACGAGTCCTCTGTCAGAGAGATCTTCAACTCCCACCTCCTGTAGAGCTTCGGACGGATCCTAAGGGAGTCTGGAGATATTGAGTCCGAGTGGACCATGTTCTCCACCTCCATTGTCAAGTCAACTTTATTTATATAGCACTTTTTACAATGCAGATTGTTTCAAAGCAGCTTCACAGTGTTAAAAAGGAAAATAATGCAACAGAAATTGATTCAGCCGTATAGCCGTTCCAGAGAAAATGGTGATGTCATCTAGCTCATTTAATTTACCATACAGTGACAATGTGGGCATTAGATCAGTAATTAGATCAGTAATTTAGTTTATATGGTTAATTTAGTTTACTAATTAGATTTATTTGGATATTTATTCACCCAAAAAAATAAAATTAGCACCCTCAAGTCATCCTAGGTGTATATGACATTCTTCTTTTAGACCAATACAATCAGAGTTATATAAAAAATGTCCTGGCTAATCCAAGCATTATAATGGCAGTGAATGAAAGTTCTGTTTTGAAGTCCATAAAAGTGCATCTACCTATCTATCGTAAAAGTGATCCACTTGGGTTCGGGGGGTTAATAAAGGGTTTCTGAAGCGAATCGGGGGGTTGATGTGAGAAAAAATATCTGTATTTAAAACTTTATGAACTAAAATATCTGCCTTTCGGCAGACAGCAGTATGCATCGATTTATGGTGAAAGAGTAACCCCTGGCCTGGCGCATGCGTATTGACGAACACGGAAGTGCAGAGGATAGAGCAAAACAAAACACCAGTCACAAATTTGAAGTCTAAAACGAGAATTTTTAAAGAGAAATGCCGGAGGATTCCGATATAAGAGAAGAGGGGCTTGAGTTTGTTGCCCAGCCCTATTTGATCATTTTATGGACTCGGATCTTTGAATCTCATTCAGCAAAATCAACATATCTTTTTTCAAGTCAGAAAAAAGTCTTTCTTTCTTTTGTCACTTCACATTTATACTATATAGAATTAGTTAATCCAACAACTGTTCCCTAGAAAGATTAGTTCACCTAGGGTTTGTTAGTTCCGTCATCAGTGTCCGATCTGGGCCATGACAGCCCCATGCAATGCATACAGTCCTGGAAACAGGATAAATTAGTTCACCTCTCGAGTCTTCGGGTTCAAGTCATTAGTTCACCAACTCGCAGCCCCATAGACTGAATGCAGTCGACTTGCGTAAGCCGTCTGCCGGAAGCCAGATGTTTTAATTTATAAAGTTTTAAATACAGATATTTTTTCTGACATAAATGTATGGCTTCACTTCAGAAGAGATAGTTGCATTTGTGAAATATCATAATTAGATACATATATGACAGTGTCGTCAGCATAAGGTTGAACATTACAGTTTTTGAAAATGAGGGGTGGGGGGGGGGTCCCAATATTGAACCTTGGGGCACACCTCTTAATTGAACAAAAAAATCAGATTTATTCTCATTTAATACTACATATTGTTTTCTATTATGCAGGTATGAATTAAAACACAAAACTGAATTTTCAGAAAGACCAATAGCATGGAGTATGTCTAGAAGTGAATATCGATCAACTAATAACTCCTGGATCAAGCATAGAGCTGTTTGAACTGCAGATAGTAATTTTAATTTTAAATGTTCTGAATCCAGAATGAGTCTTCCTAAAGTCAAGTGAAAAGTTGCGTTAAATGAAAACCTGTGGAGGTGCTAATGAATGTTCGGAAACTCTCACTCCAATTATGAAACACACCCATGTTGTTTCACCCAGAGTTTGCAAGTCACAGATGGCAAGAAACAACATCAAGCAGTCAGCAATAATCCACAATATGCATGCTCTCCAAGGATAACAGCTATCTGCAGCTCATTTTAAAAGCGGAATGTACTCACAAGTGCAATCATGCATGGCTAATGGATGTCATGGCAGCGCTGGTTTGATGCAAAAAGGTAAGCACATGTATATTCAAGATGTTTGTGGATCACTAAAATCTGTTGACGCTAACATCATTTTCATGCCATGTTTGAATGCACAAACTCCTAAGTCAATAAGTCACCTGTCTTAGTAGGTCCAGCAGGGACTGATTTGAATAAAGCATATCATTAAAAAAATCTAATTTAATTGCAGGGCTCTAGGATCAACAGAGCACATTCCCTAAAGTGCTCAATACAAAGCCTCAGATATGTTCTCAGCCAACCAAATGCATATATTAAACAGCATTTAGTTAGAATGCATCTCTTGATTTTAGTAATGTTTTCCTGTGTATTCAGCTCACAGTAGAATAATAGCATATTTTGATATAGAATATTATAGGAGCAGTCTTTATTATTTATTGATATAATTGATTGTATTAAACATGTTAAATTGAAAACCCTATTAAAACATTGTTTGTGTTATGATTGTATTTGTAATGTAAAAATAACAAAACAAATATTTTTCATAAGATTTTAAGAACATTGGCACTCTTGTAACATAAATAGCACTTATTTGTAATATGTTTTTTTTTAAGACTTTACCAGACGGAGCATGAAGAGTACAGATGGAGATGGAGCATGAAAACACTTAATTTATTATCATTATTCTATAAGATTATTGTTAGATATAAGCTTTTTACTGGGATTACTGCTTATGATTATTTTATGCGTATTGCTTATTTTAATATCCTTGAGAGAGATTTTAAAATAAGCAAATCAGAAACAGCTAAAAGACATTAAATCTGAAGATCTCAGCAGATGAGGATTAAACAACTCCACAAACAGCATAACCAGCTTCACGCATTACTAACCAGACTGACATTATTTCTGTCATTTTAATTAAAGTAATAGTTTTGTTTGAAGTCACCATGCTGGAGATCAGTGTCTGTTTTAGTTGCGCTCTTGACCCTTAACTCTTTAACTTTAGTTTTTCTCTGGCTCCTTTAACTATGTGTTTATAAAACACATTTGTTATGGCAAGGGAATCCTAGAAAATTTGTTATCTGGTGATGTTGGCTATTTATATATTGTTAATGACATCATCAAGTCAAGTCAACTTTATTTATATAGCGCTTTTAACAATGTAGATTGTTTCAAAGCAGCTTTACAGTGTTAAACAGGAAAATAATGCAGCATAATTTTATTAAGCTGTATAGCCATTTGATGTCATTTCATTAAGCTGTATAGCCATTTGATGTCATCAGTTCATTTAAATTTCCATACAGTGACAGTGTGGGCTTTAGATCAATAAATTAGATCAGTAATTTAGTTTGTATGGTCAATTTAGTTTATTAATTAGATTTATTTCGATGTTTAGTTGAAAAATGTAGTGTCCCCAACTGAGCACGCCAAGCCAGAGGCAACAGTGGCAAGGAAACCAAAACCCCATTAGGTGACCTAATGGAGAAAAATAAACCTTGGGAGAAACCAGGCTCAGTCGGGGTGCCAGTTCTCCTCTGGCCAATTAACAAACAGCGTATTATTATTATTCTGGCAACTTTACAGGTCAGAGGTCATAATAGATCGGAATATTCGAAGGACCGGAGGCAACACGCTGGAGATGGGTTTATTGAGGATGATGTTGATTAAATAATTATTAAAGTGCAATATTCGAATGATCGGGGGCAACACGCTGGAGACGGGTTAATTGCGGTTGACATATCGATTTAAGTATTATTTAACTGTAATATTCGAACAATCGGAGTCAACACGCTGGAGACGGGTTTATTGCGGATGACATATTGATTTAAGTATTATTTAATTGTAATATTCGACCAATCGGAGTCATCACGCTGGAGACGGGTTTATTGAGATGCATTGTCGATGAGGCAGTTGCAGGGGGAGGCTAAATGACACGGTCTCTGCACACACTTCAGGGTCATGCGTTGGTCTTGTCTGGGCGCAGGTCCACTGATCTGGATACGGCCCGGATCTGGCTGACTGCAGTAAACCTCGGGATAAAACAGAGAGACATTCTTCTGATGATGTAACGAGTACATCAGGTGTTATGGGAAGTGTTCCCGGTTCCGGCTGACCTAGTTAATGCAGCCTAGCAATCATTTCATTGAAAAAGTGTTTTATGTGTATGCCACAGTAAAGAGATTTGTTTTTAGTCTAGATTTAAACTGACAGAGTGTGTCTGCTTCCCGAACAATGTTAGGAAGACTGTTCCAGAGTTTAGGAGCTAAATAGGAAAAGGATCGACCGCCTGCAGTTGATTTGGATATTCTCGGTATTATCAACTGTATAATATGTTAAGAGCTCGCTCAAGTATTGGGGAGCTAAACCAGTGCTTAGTGCTTTGTAAGTAATAAGCAAGATTTTAAAATGTTTGCAATGTTTAATAGGCAGCCAGTGCAATGTTGACAGAACTGGGCTAATATGGTCATACTTCCTGGTTCTAGTAAGAACTCGAGCTGCTGCATTTTGGACCAGCTGGAGTTTATTTATTAAGCGAGCAGGGCAACCACCCAGTAGAGCATTACAATAATCTAGTCTTGAGGTCATGAACGCATGAACTAACTGTTCAGCATTTTGCATTGAGAGCATGTGCCGTAATTTAGATATATTTTTAAGATGGTAGAATGCAGTTTTACAGATGCTAGAAACATGGCATTCAAACAAAAGATTGGTATCAAAGAGCACACCCAGGATCCTCACTGACGACGAGGACTTGACAGAGCAGCCATCAAGTGTTAGACAGTATTCTAGGTTACTACTTGTGGAGCTTTTTTGTCCAATAATTAAAAATTCATTTTTTTCTGAATTGAGTTGCAGGAAATTACCGGTCATCCAATGTTTTATATCAGCTATGCATTCCGTTAATCTTGTGAATTGGTAAGTTTCTTCAGGGCGTGAAGAAATATAGAGCTGAGTATCGTCAGCATAACAATGAAAACTAACGCCATGCTTCCTAATAATATCTCCCAGTGGTAGCATGTACAGGGTGTAGAGTAGCGGTCCTAGCACTGAGCCTTGTGGTACTCCATACTGAACTTGCTTTCGGTGTGACATCTCTTCATTTACTGCTACAAACGGATAACGGTCGCATAGGTATGATTTAAACCATGACAAACCAATTCCACTAATACCTACATAATTTTCGAGTCTATTCAAAAGAATGTTGTGGTCGATGGTATCAAATGCAGCGCTAAGATCGAGTAACACTAATAGAGAGATACAGCCACGATCGGATGATAAGAGTAAATCATTTGTAACTCTGATGAGAGCAGTCTCAGTGCTATGATATGGTCTAAATCCTGACTGGAAATCCTCACAGATACCATTTCTTTCTAAAAAGGAACATAATTGTGAAGACACTGCATTTTCAAGTATTTTTGACAGAAAGGGTAGATTTGAGATTGGTCTATAATTGACTTATTCTGTAGGATCAAGTTGCGTTTTTTTAATAAGTGGTTTAATAATAGCCAACTTAAAAGTTTTCGGTACATATCCTAATGACAAAGATGAATTAATGATATTAAGAAGAGGATCTATGACCTCTGGTAGCATCTCTTTTAATAGCCTAGTCAGTACAGGGTCAAGCATACATGTTGTTGATTTTGATGATTTAACGAGTTTAGCCAATTCTTCTTCTCCTATAGCAGTGAATGATTGTATTTTTTCCTCAGTGACACTACAATGCTCTGTCTGATGTGATACTGTAGTAGACGGCTACATGGTTAAAATTTTCTTCCTAATATTATCAATCTTACTTGTGAAGAAGTTCATAAAGTCATTACTGCTGTGCTGTTTACAATCATCAGAAGTTGAAGCTTTATTTTTGGTTAATTTAGCCACTGTATCGAATAAATAACTTGGATTGTGTTTGTTTTCTTCCAAGAGAGTTGAGAAATAAGCAGATCTAGCAGTTCTTACGGCCTTTCTGTATGTGATCATGTGCTCTTTCCTTGAATTACGAAATACCTCTAGTTTTGTTTTCTTCCAGCTGCGCTCCATTTTTCTGGCTGCTGTTTTAAGGGCCCGGGTGTGCTCGTTGTACCACTGCGTTGGACTATTTTCTTTAATCTTCTTTAAGCGCAGAGGAGCAACTATGTCTAAAGTACTGAAAAAGAGAGAGTCAATAGTTTCTTTTGCAACATCGAGTTCTTCTAAGCTATCTGGGATGCTGAGGAGATGATACTGATGAGGAAGATTATTTAAAAAGCAATCTTTATTAGCGGCAGTGATTGTCCTGCCATTTTTTAAGCGAGGGGGCGGCTTTGCAACCTTAGCTAAATTAAGTGAAGTTACTAAACGTAATTTCGTGAGGAAGTACGCCCATCTAATCTTCCAATTAATTCCAAGGTATAAAACCAGCAGCTTACCTCTTCCCATTGTTAGTTCTTGCAGCATCCCTCCTCCTCCCCGGCTCCTCCCTTTTGAACAATTTTTCCTGTTACAGGGGGGCAATCGGAGCTCGGGTAGAAAATCCTCTCCGAGCCCCTCTATAGCAGACAGCACGCCAAATCCGTTTACCACTTTTACCAAGATTATATGGGCACACAAACTCATGAAGTATACATGATACTAAGTAATGACATCTGAGATGTCATCGCTCTGCTGCAGAATTTAAACGGTATCAACATTTATTCCATGTGACAATATTAGGTCTAAAGTATGATTATGGCGATGAGTGGGTCCTGACACGTGTTGCCTAACTCCAATAGAGTTTAGTATGTCTTTAAATGCTAATCCCAATGCGTCTTTTTCGTTGTCTACATGGATATTAAAATCACCAACAATTAGTACTTTATCTACGGCCAGTACTAACCCTGATAGAAAATCAGCAAATTCTTTGATAAAGTCTGTATTATGCCCTGGTGGCCTGTATACAGTAGCTAACACAAATGTTGAACGGGTTTTGTCATGTACACTACATAGCGTTACATAAAGCACCAAAACTTCGAAGGAATTGTATTTGAAACTAGACTTCTGAATAATACTGAAGATATTATTATAAATTACAGCAACCCCTCCCCCTTTACCTTTCAGACGCGGCTCATGTTTATAACAAAAATCTTGGGGGGTGGACTCATTTAAGGTAATGTAGTCGTCAGGTTTTAGCCAGGTTTCTGTCAAACCGAGCACATCTAAACTTTTCCAATTGTCTATGAACCCTATGTTATTTTGCAGACACCACTTAGACAACCAGCCATTGAGTGATGATAGTCTGCTAACTATCTCATCACTCCTTATAACGGGGTGCGGACCAGAACAATAAACAGCCTCTGACATCGTACTAGCGAGTTCACACACCTCTTTAATGTTAATATTTGTGATCTCCGAATGGTGAAGTCGAACATCATTAGTGCCGACGTGAATAATAATCTTAGAGAATTTAGATTAGTTTTAGCCAGCACTTTTAAATTTGCTTTGATGTCAGGCGCTCTGGCTCCCGGTAAACAAGTGACTATCGTGGCTGGTGACTCTATCTTCACGTTCCGTGTAATAGAATCGCAAATGACTAGGGCACTTTCAACAGGATACTCAGTGGGTGCTTCACTGAGAGGGGAGAACCTGTTTGATGTTCTAACCCGAAGTTTAATAAAGAACTCGTCTTCTGTCTAAACATACCATCATCTATAAAGAATGAGACTTTTACATACGCCAGGTTATTGTGACGCATTGCCACATACAGAGACGACCGAAAAGTTTGAATTTGATGGTGTAACTCAAAGGGGTTTTTTTTTTTTACCTCTTTGTTATTTTGGCTTAGAATTTTGTTTGTTGTAAATATAAACTGAATTTAGAAATGCTTTTGAAATGAAAAACTTTTCGTTTAATAAAATTTATTTTGTTTTGTATAAATTGTATTTTAATTTTGATCAATGTTTAATCAACTATTTGGCTGTATATTTAATAAATAAGAAGCAAACCAAGATCATCGGGAATGTATTGACGTGCTGGCCTGTTTCCTCAGTCTTGAGCAAAGCTGAAACTATAGCGTCTTTCTGTTTTAATACATTTCTTGAATATATGTCTTAATTACAGTAGGCTATAGATAGTTATGATATTTGTGGATGCACCGGGGTCCGTCATTATAAAGTTATGCCACTTTCCTTATTAGGAGAAAATATATGTCATTTTAACGACATAAGATCTCGTTAGTAGACATACTTGAGTGGAAAAAAAATTATATGTAGGCCCTATGTGGGGGCAATGCATGACCGTACCAGGTGACCTGTATATGCGCAAAAAATGTTTCCATTGCAGTTTTGCCAAATTTAACGTGATAGGCAATTTTTAAACAATTTACGGTGATGAGTAAGTTATATTTAGCAGTAGAATAAAGAGGAAATATCAAAATAAAGATTAAAACATAAGCAAGGCTGTACAGAGCCACAGACAAGGCAGAAGGCAGACAGGAGCCATCGATCAGGCAGGAGCAATCGATCAGCCAAATCGATCAGCAATCGATCAGCCGATTTAGTGTGGCTAAATCACTGATCTCATTCAGAGTCTAATCCTCTGGTTATAGTGGTACTGTGTTAATAGTTTAGTTTTATTCATAATAGTTGCCATGTGATTCTACAGCACGAGTTCCAGCACTGTTGTGGTAATCAAATAATATGCAGGATTTAATTCTATGGCATTGCTTAGATACTCGCAGACATCAAGAATCAATGTATGAATCTCAACAATGGTGACAATCAATTAAAAGCTTCATGCTGCAGTGCATTTTGTGTACCACCAATCAACCCCCCCCCCCACCTTGTGTCCCAGCATGCATTGCGGTACTAATAAATTATGCAACTGAATTGTGACAAATATTTTTTTTTTTTTTTTTTTGGATATTCAATTAACACAACAGTCCTGGATCTTGTGCTGTAAAATCACATGGCTATTACTATGAATAAAACACAATTAATAACACATTGCATAACCTACATACATTTATAACCAGAGAATTGGCCTCTGAATGAGAACAGTGATTCAGTCCACTACAAATATCCAACATCACCTGATAATATTTTCTCTTGGATTCCCTTGAAATAACAAATGTGCTTTATAAACACACAGTTAAATGAAGCAAGGAAAAACTAAAGTTAAGGGTCAAGAGCCCAACTAAAGCAGACACTGATCTCTCTAAAACGAAACTATTATTTTCATTAAAACAGAAATAAAGTCAGTCTGGTTAGTAATGCGTGAAGCTGATAATGCTGTTTGTGAAGTTGTTTAATCCTCATCTACTGATATATTCAGAGATTTAATGTCTTCTTTTATCTTCAGTTGATTTCATCTAAGGTTGTGGCTGAAGTCAGTTGTAGTTCTTGCGTTTCTCTTTCCTTCAGTGATTCTGCTAATTATCATCAGGTGTTCATCATTAATGCTCAATCATCACTCAATTATCTCATTAACTTTAACACTGCTTCAATGGTACTTTAACCCAGTAGTGAGCACACACATGAACACTAGGAAGTTTATTAATTTGTTTATGTTAAAATTATGTAATCCAAATGCATGGACTATTTATATGCAATTAAAATACATACATCTTATGTTTTACATACATTTTACATAAAACAATTTTTTTGGAGTGTAGGCTTCGATTCTCAGTCAGGCATCCTGTTTTGACATTTTAAAGCAGAATCTTAATGATCTGTTTTCCAGTGGACTTCTAGAGGAGTAGACAAGCACCTACAGACACACAAACAGAATAAAAGCAGGTATGAAATACTGCAGCCGTATTCATCACCGCTCGGCTGAGAGGTTGTCCATCAAACTGATTGCACATTGAATTAAAGGCCTGTTCTCACAGCGATGGTGTCGTCTGTCATCAGCAGGCCATGGAAGATGAAGCTCTACCTGTTTGGGTGATGTATGACCAAAACAACACACTCACATTAATGCAGCCCAAACGAAAGGGGTGAAAAAAGCAAAAAATATCCCATTGATTGTTTTTCTTTTATTTATTTTTTCTATCAGATGTTGGATTGATGCGGGTCTGATCAAAGCCTCTAGAATTGCAATATGAAACCTGAACACTGTCTGAAGCTTATGAAGCTGCTCAGCTTTTTCAGTTCCTGGTGGATGTTGATGGGCTGATTTTGTCGTCGGGGACACAGGTAACAACAGGACGTTAAGTCAAGTAACCAACTGAAAACTGTCATGTGGAAATGACTTCATCAGAGCAAATGGTCCTGAGAGAAGTGCTTCATAGATGATCATTGGCTTTTAAATGTCCTGTAGAAGACGTGTGAAATGTTAGTAAGTCAAAGATACTATTTCTTCAGTTCTTATTTTATCAAACCATATATATATATATATATATATATATATTATTATTATTATTATTATTATTAATAACAACAGAAGGGGCCTCCGCTTGTGCTCGAAAAAGAGCCCCGCCCCCCACCACGTCGCGTACACACCAGGGTCGTAAATGATTAGGCTTGCTTGGGGCATAATGCCACTGAAAATAATACAATGCTCCCATTCAAGATATATGGGGCAAAAATGGTCATGTTTGAGTTCTTGTTTTTAATATTTATAATAGCCAATATTTATATGTTTATAACTCAGGATATAGAGTGCTGTTTTCCCAAACATCAGCACTATTGCAAACATGAAGCTAAATTGATTAAATTAAATTGAATTATTCATTCTAGTGTGTGTTTCGAGCTCTGTCATGTTCTGTGATTGTTTATGGAGAAATTTTTAAATACAGACTGAATGGAAAATCAAACCATCCCACTGCTGTATGGGTAGGTGATACCCAAACTACGTTTGTTTGCTGGATGAAGCAGACAAGCGTCTCACTAGTAAAGTTTTTATGGATTAGGAGTGCAATCAATTATATGTGAGATGGTGGTCCAGTGGGTTAAACCATGGAACTGATACTGATACGCAGAAGGTTGCTGGTTCGATCCCAGCGGTCACCACCAGTGTGTCCTTGAGCAAGACACTTTACTCCATTGTTGCTCCAGGGGGATTGCTTTGGGAAAGTTGCTTTGGATAAAAGCGTCTGCCAAATGCATAAATGTAAATGTCAAGGTAAAGACGATTGTGGTGACATACAGAAGTCGTAGAGACAAACAAATCGTGCTTGTGTCCTCTTGACACACTAATCACACATTGTATTTATGCACAAACACATTTCAGTACATTTACAGTGTTTCCACACACATTCAGGATTACGTTTTGATTTGTCATGTTTTGGTAATTCTGAATGGATCCGTGTACTGTAGTAGGTAGCAGTCAAGTAATGGCTGTTGGTTTAGGATATTTTTTTATTTTTTTGGCACCTCCATGTGTATCACAACCTGTTTAAAATGTAAACAAGCTCTTTGCTGTTGCACTATACACATAGGCCAATTATACACTGAATTCTGAAAGTTTTTTTTCTGCAGTTTTTTTTTTTCTAAGGGTGCTTTGGTGTGCATGCATTTCAGAATGATCTGGACTTCTTATATAATTTGGTGTCCCTTTGGAATATACATATATGTCTCTGCTTTTATGCTGTGTTTTGTAAAAGGAACAGAATCATGTTATACATTGGAGCACTTGACTGTGCTCGCTCCACAGCCCTGAATGAGCTCAATTACATCCATATCTAAGAGGAAATAATGCAAATTCATTTAGGGTGCCATTGATGGCATTGATTTATCAGGGCTTAAGTTTTTGAAAAATGCTTGTCTTCATAATGTCAATGATATCATCAAAATACTTCAATCAGTAATGCATTGTTATTATTTGTTATTATTCCATCATATGTTCATTATAAGACAGACTATAAATTCTGATTGGATGAGCAGCATTTGAAGCTGTTGTAAATGTCTACTCATAAGCTGCTGTTTCTCAGCAACCATAAACAGCTACAGTTAATCTAATGAGCTAACTTACCTTTTCATTTCAGTTAGCCTATTTATAGTAAGTAAATGCATTTTTACTATTTCTTGAATATTATCATCTTTATCATATTGCTGTTGCTGCTGTTATAAGTATAAGCCTCTCAAATCAGTTGTCACAATATTTTTTACACAGGTAAAGGGTGTTCTTGAGCAAAATTCTTCTTGAGTGTGGGCATGGTCAAGGCGATTTGCTGAAGTTCAAACTGAGCATCAGAAAGGGAAAGAAAGGTGATTTAAGTGACTTTGATAGTGGCATGGTTGTTGGTGCCAGACAGGCTGGTCTGAGTATTTAAGAAACTGCTGATCTACTGGGATTTTCATGCAAAACCATCTCTAGGGTTTACAGAGAATGGTCAGACAAAGGGAAAATATCCAGTGAGCAGCAGTTCTGTGTGAGAAAACTCCTTGTTGATGCCAGAGGTCAGAGAGGAATGGCTAGACTGATTGGAGCTGATTGAAAGGCAACAGTAACTCAAATATCCACTTGATAACCAAAGCATGATGAAGAGCATCTCTAAATGCACAAAACGTCGAACCTTGAAACAGATGGGCTACAGCAACAGAAGACCATACCGGATGACCACTCCTGTCATCTGAGAATAGGAAACTGAGGCTACAATTCACACGAGCTCACCAAAATTGGAAAATGTTGAGAATGTTGCCTCGTCTGATGAGTCTCGGTTTCTGCTGTGACATTCAGATGGTAGGGTCAGAATTTGGTGTAAATAACATCCTTGTATCAACGGTTCAGGCTGCTGGTGGTGTAATTATGTGTGGGATATATTCTTGGCACACTTTGGGCCCCTTAGTATCAACTGAGCATCGTTTAAATGCAACAGCCTACCTGAGAATTATTGCTGACCATGTTCATCCCTTTATGACCACAACATCTTTTGAAATATCAAAAATGAGTCAAGTCGCAGACTCGAGTTTCCATCTCTGGAGTGGGATATATTAGGCAGCAAATGAACATTTTGTCCTCAAAGTTGATGTGTTAGAAGCAGCCAACAGTGGGCACGTGAGCATCAGAACTGGACCACGGAGCAATGGAAGAGGTGGCATGGTCTGATGAATCATGTTTTCTTGTACATCACGTGGATGGCCGGGAGCATCGCTTATCTGTTGAATACATGGCACCAGGATGCACTATGGGAAGAAGGCAAGCCGGCGGAGGCAGTGTGATGCTTTGGGCAATGTTATGCTGGGAAACATTGGGTCCTGACATCCATGTGAATGTTACTTTGACACGTACCACCTACCTAAGCATTGTTGCAGACCATGTACACCCTTTCATGGAAACGGTATTCCCTGGTAGCTGTGGCCTCTTTCAGCAGGATAATGCGGCCTGCCACAAAGCAAAAATGGTTCAAGAATGGTTGAGGAGCACAACAACGTGTTGACTTGGCCTCCATATTTCCCAGATCTCAATCTAATCGGGCATGAACAAACAAGTCCAATCCATGGAGGCCCCACCTCGCAACTTACAGGACTTAAAGGATCTGCTACTAGCATATTGGTGCCAGATACCACAGCACACCTTCAGGGGTCTAGTGGAGTCCATACATCAACGGGTCAGGGCTGTTTTGGCAGCAAAAGGGGGGCTAACACAATATTAATGTTATGCCTGATCGGATATATGTATATACTGTGTGTGTGTGTGTATATATATATATATATATATATATATATATATATATATATATATATATATATATATATATATATATATATATATATATATATATATATATATATATATATATATATAGGGGTGGCACGGTACATGGAAAAAAAACGAACCGTTCCGTTCGCTTGTCTCGGTTCGGAGTGTGTGCGTCGCACGGTTCGTGCATGCGCAATGTATCCTCGTGCCCGTATGTTACCTCAGACAGTGGGTGTCCTTTTCGCGCGAAATAAGAGGTGTGTGTGGACATACAGTAAAGTAAAAGTGGAGTGCTGCAGGTCACGTCACATGTAGAAATGAAAGTGGGAGAGATAAGGAAGGCTGCCCGAAGTTGGAGGATGTGCTAGCATCATATAGCAGGGCAGATGCAGTGCGGAGAGTGGGAGCCGCGCCGCGCGTGCCCGTTGCACAGACACACACTGGCAGTGTTTGTCTGGCAAGTCACGCAGCTGAACCGCGGCTCGTGTATTACAAATACAGGCAAATATAGTCCATTCTGTCACATTTTCCGGTGTTCTCCTCCGACCCCTGTCTGTCTCGTGCTTTGCTTTATGATGGGCAACATATATCTGCTGCAAATGCCAACGTGTTCCCCTCTGTCTCATACACACATGCATTTCACGAGTTCACACTTACATATAATTTGTAGAGAGTTAATTGAATTGCATATTTGGCGTGCTGTCCGGGGGGGAGGGCTTCGAGCTCGGACTTCGGCCCGAACCCAGAGTACCCCCCGTATGTAAGTGGTTTAGAACTAAAAGATAGGGCAAGATGTGGAGAAGGGGTGGTGGAGGGATGCTGGAAAAACTGTCAACAAAATGGAGGTAGGACGGCTGCGTATATATACCTCTTTGTTGATTAGCTGAGTACTCTCCACCTGTGTCAATTATCTGACATGTTCCTCCCGAACCTCGTTTAGTGAAACAGCATATGTTGTATATAAGTAGTTCACATGATAAATGTAACATTTAAAAGTTAAGATATGCTTCAAGTTCTAATAATTTAAACATGTCTTTGAAGTTTGGGCAAAAACTTCTGGCAGTGTTGTGTTTTCGTGTATTTTATTTTATTTTTTCACAGCGCTGGATGTCATATGGTGATTGTGAAACACACGGGACACTTCATGGTGAAATTTGTTAATCAGGTCAGCTGAATTAAAGCCACAGTGCATTGTTCTGATCAAAATTGATATGATTAACATGAAAAATGTTACGCCAATGTGTCGGACTCAGTAGACAGCCAGTTAGGAAACAACTTGATATTACAATTTTTAATACTGTATCCTAAATTGTGGATGATTAAGCCATATATACCATATGCTGAAGTAAATTTCTGGAGTGTTAACGATAAAAAAACAACAACAACAAGAACCGTACAGAACCGAAAACCGTGACCCTAAAACCGTGATACGAACCGAACCGTGGGTTTTGTGAACCGTGCCACCCCTAATATATATATATATTAGGGGTGGCACGGTACATGGAAAAAAAACGAACCGTTCGGTTCGCTCGTCTCGGTTCGGAGCTTCTGAGTCGCACGGTTCGCGCATGCGCAATGTATCCTCGTGCCCGTATGTTACCTCAGACAGCGGGTGTCCTTTTTGCGCAAAATAAGAGGTGTGTGTGGACATACAGTAAAGTAAAAGTGGAGTGCTGCAGGTCACGTCACATGTAGAAATGAAAGTGGGAGAGTTAAGGAAGGCTGCCCGGAGTTGGAGGATGCGCCAGCGACGTATAGCAGGGCAGATGCAGTGCGGAGAACGGGAGCCGCGCCGCGCGTGCCAGCGGCGCATACACACATACACACACACACTGGCAGTGTTTGTCTCGTGAGTCGAGCAGCTGAACTGCGGCTCGTGGATTGCAAATACAGGCAAATATAGTCCATTTTGTCACATTTTCCGGTGTTCTCCTCCGACCCCTGTCTGTCTCGTGCTTTGATTTATGATGGGCAACATACGGTATATCTGCTGCAAATGCGACCGTGTTCCCCTCTGTCTCATACACACATGCATATGTTGTATATAAGTAGTTCACATGATAAATGTAACATTTAAAAGTTAAGATGCTTCTAGTTGTAATAATTTAAATATGCCTTTGAAGTTTGGGCAAAAACTTCTGGCAGTGTTGTGTTTTCGTGTATGTTATTTTTTCACAGCGCTGGATGTCATATGGTGATTGTGAAACACACGGGACACTTCATGGTGAAATGTGTTAATCAGGTCAGCTGAATTAAAGCCACAGTGCATTGTTCTGATCAAAATGGATATGATTAACATGAAAAATGTTACGCCAATGTGTCGGACTCGGTAGACAGCCAGTTAGGAAACAACTTGATATAACAATTTTTAATACTGTATCCTAAATTGTGGATGATAAAGCTATATACCATATGCTGAAGTAAATTTCTGGAGTGTTAACGATTCAAAAAAACAAGAACCGTAGAGAACCGAAAACCGTGACCCTAAAAACCTAAAAACGAACCGAACCGTGGGTTTTGTGAACCGTGCCACTAATATATATATATTTAGATATGGAATATGCTATCATTGAATATATATATTCTCATATGTATGTGTGTATATATATATATATATATATATATATATATATATATATATATATATATATATATGTATATATATATATATATATATATATATGTATATATATATATATATATATATATATACAGGTCATTCTCAAAAAATTTGCATACTGTGATAAAGTTCATTATTTTCCATAATGTAATGATAAAAATTAAACTTTCATATATTTTAGATTCATTGCACACCAACTGAAATATTTCAGGTCTTTTATTGTTTTAATACTGATGATTTTGGCATACAGCTCATGAAAACCCAAAATTCCTATCTCAATAAATTAGCATATTTCATCCGACCAATAAAAGAAAAGTGTTTTTAATACAAAAAAAGTCAACCTTCAAATAATTATGTTCAGTTATGCACTCAATACTTGGTCGGGAATCCTTTTTCAGAATTGACTGCTTCAATGCGGCGTGGCATGGAGGCAATCAGCCTGTGGCACTACTGAGGTGTTATGGAGGCCCAGGATGCTTCGATAGCGGCCTTAAGCTCATCCAGAGTGTTGGGTCTTGCGTCTCTCAACTTTCTCTTCACAATATCCCACAGATTCTCTATGGGGTTCAGGTCAGGAGAGTTGGCAGGCCAATTGAGCACAGTAATACCATGGTCGGTAAACCATTTACCAGTGGTTTTGGCACTGTGAGCAGGTGCCAGGTCGTGCTGAACAATGAAATCATCTCCATAAAGCTTTTCAGCAGATGGAAGCATGAAGTGCTCCAAAATCTCCTGATAGCTAGCTGCATTGACTCTGCCCTTGATAAAACACAGTGGACCAACACCAGCAGCTGACATGGCACCCCAGACCATCACTGACAGTGGGTACTTGACACTGGACTTCAGGCATTTTGGCATTTCCTTCTCCCCAGTCTTCCTCCAGACTCTGACACCTTGATTTCCGAATGACATGCAGAATTTGCTTTCATCCGAAAAAAGTACTTTGGACCACTGAGCAACAGTCCAGTGCTGCTTCTCTGTAGTCCAGGTCAGGCGCTTCTGCCGCTGTTTCTGGGTCAAAAGTGGCTTGACCTGGGGAATGCGGCACCTGTAGCCCATTTCCTTCACACGCCTGTGCACGGTGGCTCTGGATGTTTCTACTCCAGACTCAGTCCACTGCTTCCACAGGTCCCCCAAGGTCTGGAATCGGTCCTTCTCCACAATCTTCCTCAGGGTCCGGTCACCTCTTCTCGTTGTGCAGCGTTTTTTGCCACACTTTTTCCTTCCCACAGACTTCCCGCACTCTGGGAACAGCCTATTCGTTAAGGAATTTCTTTCTGTGTGTTACCCTATTGCTTGAGGGTGTCAATGATGGCCTTCTGGAAAGCAGTCATGTCGGCAGTCTTACCCATGATTGCGGTTTTGAGTAATGAACCAGGCTGGGAGTTTTTAAAAGCCTCAGGAATCTTTTGCAGGTGTAATTTTGATTCAGATGATTAGGTTAATAGCTCGTTTAGAGAACCTTTTCATAATATGCTAATTTATTGAGATAGGAATTTTGGGTTTTCATGAGCTGTATGCCAAAATCATCAGTATTAAAACAATAAAAGACCTGAAATATTTCAGTTGGTGTGCAATGAATCTAAAATATATGAAAGTTTAATTTTTATCATTACATTATGGAAAATAATGAACTTTATCACAATATGCTATTTTTTTGAGAAGGACCTGTATATACATACATACATACATACACACACATATATATATATATATATATGAGAATATATATATATATATATATATATATATATATATATATATATATATATATATATATAACTTTAATGTTTATTTTGTGAATGTTGAGATGACTCCCAGCTTCATATTTTTGCAGCAGCATTGGCTTTATATTAATAGCAACAAATTCATATCTTTGGTCATTTTTTCAGCTTCGCTGCAAAACTGGTCTGGGAGCAGGCAAGTGCAGTACGGTTTGTTTGAAGTAGGTCAGCCCTGCATTTCTAATGAGGGTACGGTCTGCTGACCTCATGGCCTGTCTGTCTGCCCCGCCCTATAATAACCTCAATTGCCTGGTGACACAATGACATACTACCCTGTTAGAGTTGCAGTCAAATCAGTCGCCGTTGCGCCTGCCTCTGGATCTGACGGGCCTCCAGGGCTTGGGTGTGCTGGCAGAGGACCAGCATCCATCAAGCCCAGACGGGATCTTCTTCCAGTGGCTGCATTACAAACCTCACCAGCACAATGTCTATGACTGCCTGAACTCCAGGAGCATCGTCATGCTCTTCAGGCTTTGGTTTTCCAACAACAACAAAAAAAAAACAGCAAAGTGAAACAAAAAGTGTCATGTCACGTTTGAAATAAAGATATGCTGTGAGAGAAAGTCAATAAGAACAAATAGATAATAATTGTAATTTCCTTTATTCCAATGTAAACACTGAGATGCGACTAAATATAAATTATTCAGTTTGAACACAAGAACCTCTCAAAAATGTTAATGTAACTGATTAAATTGCTCATCAAGCAAACATTTACAGTACAAATTTAGCAAAACATTTGACTAAAATTATCCCAGCACAATATTTCAGTGATGCACTGCATATTTTTCTTGCTAAAATTATGGACTTGACATTTTCCATGTTATATCATCAGTTCTATCAATATTATTTATATTTCTTCATAATTCCGTAAGAATACAGAATTGTACAAAAATTGTAGAGACATTTATGGAGAACACAAATCTATGATATCCTAATAAAGAAAGTATTCATATATATAAATGCACTACACTTTTTTTTTTAAAGGTACAGTGGAGGTACAATTTTGTTCCTTGATGAACAAACCGTATAACTGTACCTTTATTGCACTAATATTCAAATAAATCAGACAATTGTTTATTTTATCATTGAATAATTGTAATTCTGTGTACTGCACAAACAAACCAATTCACTTAACCAAGCCAAGAATTAAAAAAACATATGAGAGACTGCAAACAGTGATCATTTGAATATTTCTGTAGCTAGAAAAACTACTGTAGCACTACTGTAATAGCAGTTATGTTATCAGCGACACTATTTATAGTTAGTTACCCCCTAACACTGGTAAACAAGTGCAAAAAAAATAAAAATAAAACAGCAATAAAACAAAAGGCTTGACTCCCAATGTACCGTTTGAAATCTTTGTCACATAGACGCCATTTGCCCTATAAAAACTTATTGCATCATTTAAAATTAAGCCAATTTAATGGTTTGAAGATTATTATATTCCCTTTTTCATTTGTTTGGATCGCATACACTACTATTTCCCCTTCAGTCACAGACAAATAATTAGGTTAACGACCCTGTTTCACTGAGATGATGCAATTAGGTGAAAAACTCCAGAATGCAGCTGACCGCCAGCGTTTCTCAGGCATAATTAACTTGGCATAGCCTCTGAAAATCATGTGCTGCGACAGAGGAAACACACATATACACACACACATACACACGAATACTCACATACACACAAGCTCATGTGCGGTGTCAAAAGTACTGTCCTAGCATTTTATGATTCAAGTGTTTCCAGGGGTAAAGCAACTTGACAAAGTAAAAGAGCAAACATTCTTTATTTTCAGTGCAAACATGCTCTCCTGTACAAATTAGGCTAACTAGACAATGTCTTTAACACAAAACTGTTTCACAATAACAATAGCATCTGCTGAAAGCAGGCAATAATTTAATTTAATTTAAGGCAAGGTTGTGTACATTTTCTATTGACCATAGCAGAAGCTATTCATCAAATCATAAAGAAGAATGTTCTAATAAGTTACATATCCAGACTCAATGTTGACAAAGTCAATTTCAACATTATAAGGAGCTGATTCATTTGCCTGGATCACAGTGTTGGAGTGACGATGTGCCAATAAAGTATGCCAGATCACCGGAGTGTGCTGTATCCTCAACAGAACCACCTGCACCATGCCAGTTTCATTCAGCACAGATTTGCTGGGCACATTTACACAGCTAGCTGATTTAAATAATACCTTTAGTGAATCGAGCACTTAAAAACTGCAGACAGTGCATGCAAATAAACAACCAATAATCTGCGCCATCAGCAGGTAAGTGTTATGCTCCACTGAGAAATTCACAGACAACAATGAACTGTACATTTGGATATCCCTTCTGTCCAGAACTTCTGTCATATGCACATGTGGGCATATGAACACACTATAGTGATCTGTGTTGTCCTAAAGCTCTCTGGGATGAGCAGTTTCTTTTCCACTGATGTTACACATCCTTCTAATGGCTGGTCCAAATAGAAGTCCTCCGGTAATGGATCTGAGCATCCACGGCTGCCGAGAAGTCGGAGGAAAGCCGGTGAAGCGATCAAGGCATTTACACGCCCTTTCTCCCTTGACAGAGGGAATACAACAGAATGGATGAATGTTTTTCCTCTGCAAACTTTACTCTGCCAGCTCAAACATGTATTTCACACTAATTTGAATTCCATCTAAATGAACAAGTGAACAGTCCAAATTTTTATCTTTCTTTTTACAGTCTCTCATCTAGCCCATGACGGCAACGTCCCGGAGCAACTGAAATTGCTAACATCACAGTTTAATTCCTTCCAAAAATATCCCCCATCACAGAAGAGAAGTGGCTAGCGTAGCGCTCCAGACGATCCCTTATAAAGTGTGTTCGAAGGAGGAGCAGATAGCCGGTGTAGACAGTGGCTGGATGGGATTACCACGTACCGCACGCTCTCAAAAAGTCCCAGACTGCAGCCAGAGAATCATAAGAAGTGTGTGTCTATTGTTTCACTCCCACAGACAGACAGACGCTCAGCCTGCAGCAAGACAGTAAAACACACAGCACACTGCTGTTATAGCTTCATATTCTACAACACTGCTGTAATGCCTTTTTTGTTGGTTTGGGGGGATGAGCTCTATTCTTTCTTTCTTTCTTTCTTTCTTTTTGAGACAAACTGTCCCATGTCTGTCTGTCTATCTGACTCTCACTGATCGCTGGAGAGCCACATATGGGATGCGATTCCACAGACTCAAGCTTGATGGCAGCAGTATCCGCATGTAGGAGATGACAGAGTCCCATCTGAAAGCTTTGTCTGAGATGATGAGAGACAAAAATATCACAGCATGCAAAAATTTGATGATAACTGAATAAAATTGAATTCAACCCCCCTCATTTCACATCTGATGCGTGTCTTATGAACTTGAAAACACGCTTGTATATTAGTTCCATTTTTAAACGCGTCAATTTGGGTTGATTCAGGATTATTGCTTTTACAGTTGGGCTTACGCATAACTTTTGCCTAATGGTTCTTCTGTGTGACTAAAACAAAATGGATTTGTATGCAGTAATTCCTGCTGCAGGACAGGGATGAGATGTTGATACGTTCTAAATCGCTCTTGCATCGGATTGAGCAAATCCTCCCCCTCGATTAGCCGCCAGCGGGACTCCTGCAGTTTGTTGTGTCTGACTAGTGTGTGATGATGTAAGCATGTGTCATTTCAGGCCGTGGCAGATAATCAGCCATATACACAACACTCAGAAACGCAAGCATAATCAAAAACCAACCTCAAAAGTTTCATATTTATAAGCAACAAATTAAATTCAACTCACTCTTGTGATTTCCCAAAGCTGCATGCTGTTATGGAAAACACAATTGAAAGGAAGTGTAAATCTTAGAAGAATCGTCATATAGCTCTTGGTAAAAAACGTCAATTCATGCACTGTTATCCCTGAAATTGTTTTAATTCAAATTATTTAGGTACAATAAACATAAACTCCAACAGATTTGTTCCATTACTCAATTACTGTTTTTCGTTTGTTGTACGATTTGCATGATTTTTTTCATTCTATTTAATTGTTTAAATTAAAAGTACTTAACAGAGCCTATTTTAGTCGGTTGTCAATGCAACGCAATACAAGGAAGATGCTGATTGGCTCTTTGAACTGAAGTCAGGCATGGGTGCAGCTGCGTGCATTTTTATCAACGTTTTCTGGTGAGTATAGGCCTTGTAAACTTTACATTTTGGTCTCAAACAGCTAATACATTATTAATCCCTAATAAATTAGATGTAGAACATTTAACTAGTAAAACAAAATGTAAGTTTAGGCTGTGTTTACACTCAAAAAATTATTTTATGATACTGTTGACTTTATTTAAACAATTTATTTTGTTTAAGGTTTTCATTTTGAAATAACTAAATAAATCAACTGAAGATAAAATAAGACATTAAATATCTGACTATCTCAGCAGAGGAGGATTAAACAACTCCACAAACAGCATTACCAGTTTACTAATGGACTAATTACTAATCAAATTGACTTTATTTCTGTTTCACCATGATGGAGATAAGTGTTTGTTTTAGTTGGACTCTTGACCCTTAGTGCTTAAATATTCTTGTTTTCTTTGGCTGCTTTAACTGTGTGTTTAAAAAAACACTTTAGTTATGCCAAGACCTAAATCTACAGCATTACTTATATACATGCAGACATCAAGAATCAACGTATTAATCTCAACAACGGTGACAATGAAAAGCTTCATGCTGCAGTGCATGATGGGTACCACCAAACAAAACTACCCCATTGGTCCCAGCATGACTAATTCTCTTTTATTCTCACAATTTGCTTTTCCTTGCCATAACAAATGTGCTTTATAAACACACACAATTAACGCAGTCAGCGAAAAACTAAAGTTAAAGAGTCAAGGGCCAGGAGCACAACTAAAACGAACACTTATCTCCATCATGGTGACCTAAAATGCCACTGAATTAAAAACTGTTAGTTCTATTAACTAAAAGTTTTTAATTAAATGCTGTTGAAATCTAAAAAAGCACATTAAACTGAAAATCTTTGTTTTTTCAACAAGACAAAATTAAGTTGAGTTTCCATATTCCATAATTTAAAAAGTTCAATCAACCTGTATAGACTTACAGTGTGTTATGTCAACGGTCAAGATCCCAACAAAAGCAAACACTGAATACCATCATGGTGAATTCAAACAAAGCTATTATTTTCAATATAACAGAAATGACAAATAAAGTTAGTCTGGTTAGTAATGTGTGAAGCTGGTAATGCTGTTTGTGGAGTTGTTTAATCCTCCTCTGCTGAGATCTTCAGAGATGTAATGTCTTCTTTTATTCTTCAGTTGATTTCATCTAAAGCTGTGGCTGAAGTCAGTTGTTGTTCTTGTTTCTCTTTCCTTCAGTGATTCTGCTCATTACCATCATCAGGTGTCACCACCAATTCGCAATTATCACTTATTTAATCACTTAACAATACAATTATTATCCAATTATCATGTTGGGAACTAGAAATGTTCTATAACTCATTCATTTTGAGTTCTGTTTCAGTCATTGTGTCCACACATCATTCGGTAATGTTTGAGTGCAGTGAACTCATTTTTATTTAGTTCATACAACTGTTAGGTTTTACAGTGCATGTCTTGCTCTGGCTGCTTTTACTGTGTTTTCAAAGCACATTTGTTATGGTAAGAAAAGCCAAGAGAAAATTTGATCAGCTGGGTTTGGTTGTTTTTTGCTGATGATATCATCGTCATGTAGTGAGTGAATCACTGACCTCAGAGTTGAATTTAGAGTTGAATGCTCTGGTTATAGAGATTTTGAGTTATTATATTTTGTATTATACACAATAGAACCTATGTGATTTACAGCCCAAAATCCAGGATGGTTGTGATAATCAAACAATATGCAGGATTTAAATAAAATTAATGCACAAAATGTTTTAAACTACAACTATATTCAGACACACACAGACATCAAGAATCAGAGTATGAATTTCAACAATGGTGACAATCAAAAAAAAATATTCAGATAAACTTTGAACATAAAACAAGCTACAAAAAAATCACAAACACAGCAAAAGTAAAAGCAAATAGTAAGAATCAAAGAAAATTAATCACAATTCAGATGCATAATTTATTCATGCCGCAATGCAATGATCGGTGGTACCCAGCATGCACTGCAGCATGAAGCTTTTCATTGATTGTCACCATTGTTGAGATGCATATGCAGATTCTTGATGTCTGTGTGTGTCTAAGTAATGCCATAGATTAAAACTTTTTGAGCACTACATGGTTTTGAATTCGTGCATATTATTCAATTACCACAACAGTGCTGTATCCTGTGCTTTTGAATCATGTAGCCACTGTTATTAATAATGCCGCTATAACCAGAGCATAAGACTGTGAGTGAGATCAGTGACTTAAACCACTACATGATGATTATTATACCAACATCATTGTATAGCCAACATCACATTTTCTCTTGGCATTCCTTACCATAACAAATGTGTTTTCTAAACACACAGTTAAAGGAGCCAGAGAGAGAAAAAAAAACTAATGTTAACGCTCATCACCATCATGGTGACTTCAATTAAACTATTATTTTCATTAAGACAGAAATAAAGTCAGTCTGGTTAGTAATGTGTGAAACTGGTAGTGCTGTTTGTGGAGTTGTTTAATCCTCCTCTGCTGAGATCTTCAGAGATTTAATGTCTTCTTTTATCTTCTGTTATTTCATCTAAAGCTGTGGCTTAAGTCAGTTGTAGTTCTTGTGTTTCTCTTTCCTTCAGTGATTCTGCTCATTATCATTAGGTGTTCATAATTAATGCCCAATCATCACTTAATTAATCACTCAATTACTCAACTGCAACATATATTAAGAATCATTAAAAAAATGTCTATTAGTGAACTCAACTGAAATGAACTTAAAGTACTCATACCTGTTGGTTTTTAAACTCAAATTATTTGAGGTAATAAGTTTCCTCAAATGTAATGAGTTTGCTTAACTCATTGGGTTTGACTTTGTGTGTGCTATTGTGAGCTAGCAGTAACTAGTAAGCTCTCTGAGTTCATTTAAAGTTTGTAATTTCTGTTGTTTTACTCATTATAGTGAAGTTTTAGCTGTAAAAAGTACCCCAACAAGTTCAGCTAACTCATTTCATTTGAGGACACGATTACCTCAAACCATTTAGGTTTATAAAAAAACGATAGTTATGAGTACTCTGCACTTATTTTAATCAAGCCCACTAAAAAAAGGATATTTCTTAATATACAATTAAACTTTACACTGCATTCAAATACTTGATATAGCTGAACCATCCCTATATTGAGTAAAACAGAGGAAATTACAACCTTTAAATGAACTCAGAGTGCTTGCAGTTACTGCTAGCTCACAATAGCACACACAAAGTCAAATCTAGTAAGTTAAGCTATGATTAAGTGATGATTGAACATTAGTGATGAACACCTGATGATAATGAGCAGAATCACAGAAGGAAAGAGAAACACAAAAACTACAACTGACTGAAGCCACAGCTTTAGATGAAATAACAGAAGATAAAAGAAGACATTAAATCTCTGAAGATCTCACACATTACTAACCAGACTGACTTTATTTCTATCATTTCTGTTTTAATGAAAATAATAGTTTAATTGAAGTCACCATGATGCATATGAGTGTTTGTTTTATTTGGGCTCTTGACCCTTAAATCTTTAACGTTAGTTGTGATGAAAGATTTTAATATCATGTAGTGTTCAAAAGGTTTTAATCTATGGCATTACTTAGAAACACACAGACATCAAGAATCTGCGTATGAATCTCAACAATGGTGACAATCAATGAAAAGCTTCATGCTGCAGTGCATGCTGGGTACCACCAATCAAAACTCCCTCATGAGTCCCAACATGCATTGCGGTATGAATAAATTATGCATCTGATTTGTGACTAAACACAAAACCTCTATAACCAGAGCATTAGAATCTGAACGAGACCAGTGATTCAGTCACTGCATGACAATAATATCATCACATTTTCTCTTGGCTTTTCTTACCAAATATAATAATAAACTAAATAGTCCAACGCCGTGGTACAACGAGCAAACCCGGGCCCTTAAAACAGCAGCCAGAAAAATGGAGCGCAGCTGGAAGAAAACAAAACTAGAGGTCTTTCGAAATTCGTGGAAAGAGCACATGATTGCATACAGAAAGGCCGTAAAAACTGCTAGATCCGCTTATTTCTCAACTCTCTTGGAAGAAAACAAACACAACCCAAGGTATTTATTCGATACAGTTGCTAAATTAACCAAAAATAAAGCTTCAACTTCTGATGATTGTAAACAGCACAGCAGTAATGACTTTATGAACTTCTTCACATGTAAAATTGATAATATTAGGAAGAAAATTTTAACCATGCAGCCGTATACTACAGTATCACATCAGACAGAGCATTGTAGTGTCACTGAGGAAAAATTACAATCATTCACTGCTATAGGAGAAGAAGAATTGGCTAAACTCGTTAAATCATCAAAATCAACAACATGTATGCTTGACCCTGTACCGACTAGGCTATTAAAAGAGATGCTACCAGAGGTCATAGATCCTCTTCTTAATATCATTAATTCATATTTGTCATTAGGATATGTACCGAAAACTTTTAAGTTGGCTATTATTAAACCACTTATTAAAAAACCGCAACTTGATCCTACAGAATTAGTCAATTATAGACCAATCTCAAATCTACCCTTTCTGTCAAAAATACTTGAAAAGGCAGTGTCTTCACAATTATGTTCCTTTTTAGAAAGAAATGGTATCTGTGAGGATTTCCAGTCAGGATTTAGAGCGTATCATAGCACTGAGACTGCTCTCATCAGAGTTACAAATGATTTACTCTTATCATCCGATCGTGGCTGTATCTCTCTATTAGTGTTACTCGATCTTAGCGCTGCATTTGATACCATCGACCACAACATTCTTTTGAATAGACTCGAAAATTATGTAGGTATTAGTGGAATTGCTTTATCATGGTTTAAATCATACCTATGCGACCGTTATCAGTTTGTAGCAGTAAATGAAGAGATGTCACACCGATCGCAAGTTCAGTATGGAGTAAAGATTAACGGAATGCATAGCCGCCATAAAACATTGGATGACTGGTAATTTCCTGCAACTCAATTCAGAAAAAACTGAATTTTTAATTATTGGACAAAAAAGCTCCACAAGTAGTAACCTAGAATACTGTCTAACACTTGATGGCTGTTCTGTCAAGTCTTCGTCGTCAGTGAGGAACCTGGGTGTGCTCTTTGATACCAATCTTTCGTTTGAAAGCCACGTTTCTAGCATCTGTAAAACTGCTTTCTACCATCTTAAAAATATATCTAAATTACGGCACATGCTCTCAATGCAAAATGCTGAACAGTTAGTTCATGCGTTCATGACCTCAAGGCTAGATTATTGTAATGCTCTATTGGGTGGTTGCCCTGCTCGCTTAATAAATAAACTCCAGCTGGTCCAAAACGCAGCAGCTCGAGTACTTACTAGAACCAGGAAGTATGACCATATTAGCCCAGTTCTGTCAACATTGCACTGGCTACCTATTAAACATCCATCCATCCATCCATCTTCTTCCGCTTATCCGGGGCCGGGTCGCGGGGGCAGCAGTCTAAGCAGAGATGCCCAGACTTCCCTCTCCCTAGACACTTCCTCCAGCTCTTCCGGGGGGACACCGAGGCGTTCCAAGGCCAGCCGGGAGACATAATCCCTCCAGCGTGTCCTTGGTCTTCCCCGGGGCCTCCTCCCGGTTGGACATGCCCGAAACACCTTCCCGGGAAGGCGTTCAGGAGGCATCCGGAACAGATGCCCGAGCCACCTCAGCTGTCCCCTCTCGATGTGGAGGAGCAGCGGCTCTACTCCGAGTTCCTCCCGAGTGACTGAGCTTCTCACCCTATCTCTAAGGGAGCGCCCAGCCACCCTGCGGAGAAAGCTCATTTCGGCCGCCTGTATCCGGGATCTTGTCCTTTCGGTCATGACCCAAAGCTCATGACCATAGGTGAGAGTAGGAACGTAGATTGACCGGTAAATCGAGAGCTTCGCCTTACGGCTTAGCTCTTTCTTCACCACGTCAATCTCCCGTTCCATCCTCCCCTCACTCGTGAACAAGACCCCTAGGTACTTGAACTCCTCCACTTGGGGCAGGAACTCTCCACCAACCTGAAGTGGGCAAGCCACCCTTTTCCGACTGAGGACCATGGCCTCGGATTTGGAGGTGCTGATCCCCATCCCAGCCGCTTCACACTCGGCTGCAAACCGTCCCAGTGCATGCTGAAGGTCCTGGTTAGAAGGGGCCAACACGACAACGTCATCCGCAAAGAGCAGAGACGAAACCGTGTGGTCCCCAAACCTGACACCCTCCGGCCCTTGGCTGCGCCTAGAAATTCTGTCCATAAAAATTATGAACAGAACCGGCGACAAAGGGCAGCCCTGCCGGAGTCCAACATGCACCGGGAACAAGTCTGACTTACTGCCGGCAATGCGGACCAAACTCCTGCTTCGGTCATACAGGGACCGGACAGCCCTCAGCAAAGGACCCCGGACCCCATATTCCCCCAGCACCCTCCACAGGACGCCGCGAGGGACACAGTCGAATGCCTTCTCCAAATCCACAAAACAAATGTGGACTGGTTGGGCAAACTCCCATGAACCCTCCAGCACCCTGTAGAGGGTATAGAGCTGGTCCAGTGTTCCACGACCAGGACGAAAACCACACTGTTCCTCCTGAATCCGAGGTTCCACTATCGGTCGAATTCTCCTCTCCAGTACCCTGGCATAGACTTTCCCGGGGAGGCTGAGAAGTGTGATCCCCCTATAGTTGGAACACACCCTCCGGTCCCCCTTTTTAAAAAGAGGAACCACCACCCCGGTCTGCCATCCCAGAGGCACTGTCCCCGACCGCCACGCGATGCTGCAGAGGCGTGTCAGCCAAGACAGCCCCACAACATCCAGAGATTTGAGGTACTCAGGGCGGATCTCATCCACCCCCGGTGCCTTGCCACCGAGGAGTTTCTTGACCACCTCGGTGACTTCAGCTTGGGTGATGGACGAGTCCTCCTCTGAGCCCCCAGTCTCTGCTTCCTCAATGGAAGACGTGACGGCGGGATTGAGGAGATCCTCGAAGTATTCCTTCCACCGTCCGACAACATCCCCAGTTGAGGTCAACAGCCGCCCATCGCCACTGTAAACAGCGTTGGTAGGGCACTGCTTCCCCCTCCTGAGGCGCCGGACGGTTTGCCAGAATCTCTTCGAGGCCAGCCGATAGTCCTTTTCCATGGCCTCACCGAACTCCTCCCAGGCCCGAGTTTTTGCCTCCACAACCACCCGGGCTGCAGTCCGTTTAGCCTGCCGGTACCTGTCAGCTGCCTCAGGAGTCCCACAAGCCAGCCAGGCCCGATAGGACTCCTTCTTCAGCTTGACGGCATCCCTTACTTCCGGTGTCCACCACCGGGTTCGGGGATTGCCGCCTCGACAGGCACCGGAGACCTTGCGTCCACAGCTCCGAGCAGCCGCTTTGACAATGGAGGTGGAGAACATGGTCCACTCGGACTCAATATCTCCAGCCTCCCTCGGGATCCGGTCGAAGCTCTGCCGGAGGCAGGAGTTGAAGATCTCTCTGACAGGAGACTCGGCCAAACGTTCCCAGCAGACCCTCACAGTACGTTTGGGTCTACCGAGTCTATCCAGCTTCCTCCCCCGCCATCGGATCCAACTCACCACCAGGTGGTGATCAGTTGACAGCTCCGCCCCTCTCTTCACCCGAGTGTCCAAGACATACGGCCGCAGGTCAGATGAAACGACCACGAAGTCGATCATTGACCTACGACCTAGGGTGTCCTGGTGCCATGTGCACTGATGGACACCCTTATGCTTGAACATGGTGTTCGTTATGGACAAACTGTAACTAGCACAGAAGTCCAATAACTGAACACCACTCGGGTTCAGATCAGGGGGGCCGTTCCTCCCAATCACGCCCCTCCAGGTTTCACTGTCATTGCCCACGTGGGCATTGAAGTCCCCCAGTAGAACGACGGAGTCCCCAGTCGGAGCACTCTCCAGCACCCCTCCCAGGGACACCAAGAAGGTCGGGTACTCTGCACTGCTGTTTGGCCCGTAGGCACACACAACAGTGAGAGACCTATCCCCGAGCCGAAGCCGCAGGGAAACGACCCTCTCGTTCACCGGGGTAAACTCCAACACATGGCGGCAGAGCTGGGGGGCTATAAGCAAACCCACACCAGCCCGCCGCCTCTCACCATGGGCAACTCCAGAGTGGTGAAGAGTCCATCCCCTCTCGAGAAGTGTGGTTCCAGAGCCCAAGCCGTGCGCGGAGGTGATTCCGACTATCTCTAGTCGGAACCTCTCAACCTCACGCACAAGCTCAGGCTCTTTCCCCGCCAGCGAGGTGACATTCCATGTCCCAAGAGCTAGTTTCCGTGTCCAGGGATCGGGTCGTCTAGGCCCCCGCCTTTGACTGCCGCCCGATTCGCTTTGCACCGGCCCCTTACGGTCCCTCCTGTGAGTGGTGGGCCCACGGGAAGGTGTCCCCACGTCGCTCCTTTGGGCTGAGCCCGGCCGGACCCCATGGGGGAAGGCCCGGCCACCAGGCGCTCGCATACGAGCCCCAACCCCAGGCCTGGCTCCAGGGTGGGGCCCCGGCTGCGCCATACCGGGCGACGTCACGGTCCTCCTTTTCTTTGGCATCATAAGGGTTTTTGAACTGCTCTTAGTCTGACCCGTCACCTAGGACCTGTTTGCCTTGGGAGACCCTACCAGGGGCATATAGCCCCGGACAACGTAGCTCCTAGGGTCATTCGGGTACTCAAACCCCTCCACCACGTTAAGGTGGCAGTTCATGGAGGAGTTAATAGGAGGACCTATTAAACATCGCATACATTTTAAAATCTTGCTTATTACTTACAAAGCACTAAATGGTTTAGCTCCCCAATACTTGAGCGAGCTCTTAACATATTATACTCCATCACGTCTACTGCGATCTCTAAATTCTGGCCAGTTGTTAATACCGAGAATATCCAAATCAACTGCAGGCGGTCGATCCTTTTCCTATTTAGCTCCTAAACTCTGGAACAGTCTTCCTAGCACTGTTCGGGAAGCAGACACACTCTGTCAGTTTAAATCTAGACTAAAAACACATCTCTTTACTGTGGCATACACATAAAACACTTTATCAATTAATTGATTGTTAGGCTGCATTAACTAGGTCAGCCGGAACCGGGAACACTTCCCATAACACCTGATGTACTCGTTACATCATCAGAAGAATGGCATCTACGCTAATGATATTCTCTCTGTTTTATCCCGAGGTTTACTGCAGTCAGCCAGATCCGGGCCGTATCCTAATCAGATGGTGGCCAACACAGGACCCCGAAGTGTCTGCAGAGACCGTGTCAATTATCCTCCCCCTGCAACTGCCTCATCGACACGGCATCTAAATAAACCCGTCACCAGTGTGATGACTCCGATTGTTCGAATATTACCATTAAATAATACTTAAATCGATATGTCATCCGCAATAAACCCGTCTCCAGCGTGTTGCCTCCGATCATTTGAATATTCCGATCTATTATGACCTCTGACCTGTAAAGCAGCCAGAATAATAATAATAATAATAATAATAATAATAATAATAATACGTTGTTTGTAAATTGGCCAGAGGAGAACTGGCACCCCGACTGAGCCTGGTTTCTCCCAAGGTTTATTTTTCTCCATTAGGTCACCTAATGGGGTTTTGGTTTCCTTGCCACTGTTGCCTCTGGCTTGGCATGCTCAGTGGGGGACACTATATTTTTCAACTAAACATCGAAATAAATCTAATTAATAAACTAATTTAACCATGTAAACTAAATTACTGATCTAATTATTGATCTAAAACCCACACTGTCACTGTATGGAAATTGAAATGAACTGATGACATCAAATGGCTATACAGCTGAATAAAATTAGGCTGCATTATTTTGCTGTTTAACACTGTAAAGCTGCTTTGAAACAATCTACATTGTTAAAAGCGCTATATAAATAAAGTTGACTTGACTTGACCATAACAAATGTGCTTCATAAACACAGTAAAAGCAGCCAGAGCCAGACATGTTTTGTCAAGGGTCAAGATCCCAACAAAAGCAAACACTGAACACCATCATGGCGAATTCAAACAAAACTATTATTTTCAATATAACAGAAATGACCGAAATAAAATTTAGTCTGGTTAGTAATGTGTGAGGCTGGTAATGCTGTTTGTGGAGTTGTTTAATCCTCCTCTGCTGAGATCTTCAGAGAATTAATGTATTTTTTATCCTTCAGTTGATTTCATCTAAAGCTGTGGCTGAAGTCAGTTGTAGTTCTTGTGTTTCTCTTTCCTTCAGTGATTCTGCTCATTACCATCATCAGGTGTCACCACCAATACGCAATTATCACTTATTTAATCACTTAATAATACAATTATTATCCAATTATCATGCTGGGCACTAGAAATGTTCTAGAACTCATTCAGTTTGAGTTCTGTTTCAGTCATTGTGTCCACACAACATTATGTAATATTTGAGTGCAGTGAGCTAATTTTTTTTTTTTAGTACATACAACTGTTAGGTTTTACAGTGTTTATTAGAGGTAAAAAGTTATATAAATACTGTTCAGTTTCTCTCACACACCGATTGTTAATATATCAACATGTCTTAATATATAAACTGTCTTAAAATATCAACGTGTCGTCACAAACCGCAGGATTTAAGTTGGATTTGTCTGTTTTGTGGGTCACCGTTGTGCTGAAGAGCCTGTGCTTCAGTCCAGGATGAGCAGAGAACCACTGATGAAATGCTGCCTGGTGCGTTACTTAAAGTCAGTGACTGTGTTTGCTGATGCAGTTATGAGCTGATTGTTGAGTAATTTATCACATACATGTGTGCTATCTAACAATGAACTGCAAAGATTGAAGTTGTTTTTAAATATTTCATTATTACACGTTTGCAGTTTATATTAAGAAATGTTCCTTTTCAGTAAAGTCAAATGAAATAAGTTTACAGTACAAACACTGTATACATACTAGTTTTAAAATAAGGAAGCAATACGTTTTTCAAATGAAAAGAGTTTCCTTTTATGTATGCAATACCCCTATTGTGCCTGCAGGGGGCACTGCCACTTGTAATTCTAAGTTGTTGTGTTCTTTAAAATAAATTCAGAAGAAGTAATGTATTCCAAAATGTCGGCTGGGTTGAACGTGGTTTAACCCCAAGTGTTTCATACATGTTATGATAGTAAGAGACATAACATAATTGGCGACGAGGTGGATTAACTTTTTATGAAGCTACCACAGTGAATCGTGAGTAGTGAGGTGTACTACAGCTTTTATTTTATTTTCTCAGTGTAGCTAAAGTGAGCTAGGTTAGCTATAATGGCTGCTACCATTGGTCACATGGAAGCTTTTGATGAAAATGTCGAATCATGGACCAATTACATTGAAAGATTTGACCACTTCATAGAAGCTAACAGCATTGATGCCGAGAAGAAAGTGCCTGTGCTACTCAGTGTGATCGGAGGAAAAACTTATGGATTACTCTGAAGTCTCATCACAACGGACAGACCCGGAGAGAAAAGCTTCAAACACATCACAGACATGTTACAGCAGCATTTCTCTCCGAAGCCACTGGTCATCGTGGAGCGTTTTCGTTTTCACAGGCGGAATCAGGACGAGAACGAGTCGGTGACACAGTATGTTGCAGTGCTTAGAGGATTGTCAGAACACTGTGAATTTGGGGGACATTTGGATGATGCACTTCGCGATAGAATTATGTGTGGCTTGAAGAGTGAGGCTACACAAAAGCGCTTGTTGACTGAATCGACGCTGACTTTTCAGAGAGCGTAGAGTTGGCGGTCTCTATGGAAACAGTGTCACACGAAGCACACCAACTCAGCGGATCACTGACGGTAAATGCACTGTCTATCAAAGAGTAAGACTGCAAACAAATGCAAACGATGTGGAAAGAATAACCATAGTGACGATGATTGCTGGTTTAAGGACAAAAACTGTAACACGTGTGGAAAAATGGCCATATCAGTGGCGTTTGCAGGAAAACTAACAATGACAGAAAAACAAAGAGTGGAAACAGTGTGAAAAACAAAAGCTGCACGGCCAATGAAAGGATTTAAGCAGAAAGGCTATATAAAAAAAGGAAGCGTACACCGCCTTGATGCTGATGCAGTGTCCAAAGATGATGACAAAGATGAGACTCTGATTTGGCTCTGTATAAACTGTCACAGTCAGGAGAAAAGTCCAGTATCATTGTGAAACCAGAAATTGAAGGTATGCCACTGGAAATGGAACTGGACACGGGTGCAGCAGTGTCATTGATTTCAACAGTGACTTATAATCGAATATTGAAACACCTGCCCTTATGCTCAACTGACATTGTTCTTCGTACATACACAGGACAAGCATTGCATCCTGAAGGTGTAATTGATGTGCATGTAAAAATGGGCAAGCAGACAGCTGTTCTTCCATTGTATGTCGTACAGGGGGACTATCCCCCAGTCTATGGCAGAGAGTGGTTGCGCAAGATCAAACTGAACTGGAAAGAAATAAAAACAGTCAAATTGAAGACACTAGAAGCTGTGCTGCAGAAACATGCTGCTGTTTTCTCTAAACAGTTGGGAGAAATGAAGAGCATTAAAGCTAAAATAACACTGAAACCTGAACACAAACCCAAGTTTTGTCAGCCCAGAGTTTGCTCTTCGTCCAAAAGTCGAAGCGGAATTCAACCATCTCACTGAAATGGGAGTATTGTCACCAGTACAGTACAGTGAATGGGCTACTCCAATAGTCCCTGTTGTAAAGAAAAATGGAGCAGTGCGTATCTGTGGTGACTTTAAGGTAACGGTAAACCCTGTCTTACACATCGAACACTATCCGTTACCGCGCATTGAGGACCTCTTTGCTTCATTAGCTGGAGGACAATGTTTCAGCAAATTGGATTTGTCACATGCTTACCTTCAAATGAGAGTCGAGGAGGAGTCCAAGAAGTTTCTCACAATTTCCACACAGAAAGGGCTATTCCAGTACAATCGCCTTCCGTTCGGGATTGCTTCGGCGCCAGCCATATTCCAGAGAGCTATGGACCAAATATTACAAGGTCTGTCTAATGTCCATTGTTGCCTGGATGACATTCTGGTTACCGGGCAGACTGAAGCTGAACACCTAGAAAATCTGGATGCAGTCCTTGGACGGCTGGAACAGTTTGGATTGCATGCTGAAAAAGGGAAATGTGACTTCTTCTAAGACTCACTGGAATACCTGGGTCACATAATTGACGCTGAAGGTTTGCATAAGTCACCGGAAAAAGTAAGCGCAATTGTCAATACACCAGCTCCATCGAATATCACACAGCTGAGATCATTTCTCAGCTTGTTAAATTATTACGGGAGATTCATACCCAACCTGGCAACCATAGCGAATCCTCTGAAAGCTCTGTTGTGTAAAAGGAAACGCTGGCATTGGTCTGCAGAGTGTGATGCTGCATTCAAAAAGGCTAAAGAACAACTGGTGTCACAAAATGTCTTGACACACTATGACCCACAGAACATAATTCGGCTTGCTTGTGACGCATCACCTTATGGTATTGGTGCTGTCATTTCACACGTTACCCAGCGGTGAAGAAAAGCCAATAGCCTTCGCATCCTGCACACTTAGCAAGGCAGACCAGAATTATGCGCAGATTGAGCGTGAGGCTCTGGCCATAGTGTTTGGGGTCAGAAAATTCCACCAGTATCTTTACGGACAAAAATTCACGCTTTTCACAGATCACAGCCCCCTTCCTACGATCTTTGGGCCACAAAAAGGAATTCCGTCTATGGAAAAATGTATTCAACATTTTTGTGGCACGGATGCAAAGGTGGGCATTACTTTTGTCTGCGCACAACTATACCATTGAGTATAAAAGAGCTGAACATCACGCAAATGCAGATGGTCTTTCCCGCCTGCCATTACAAATAGAGCACAGAGAGAAAAAAGATGCCGTAGAGCTGTTTTACCTCGGACAGATGGAGAAACTGTCAGTGCCACTGATATCCGACGTGAGACTATGAGTGACTCAACCTTGTCTACAGTCGTCGAAATGGTCATAAAAGGGACTCAAGCTGTCAACCTGACTGGTAATAATGAACTCTCACCGTTCATCTCCAGATGCAATGAGTTATCTGTCCAACACGGGTGCTTACTGCGGGGCTTGAGAGTCGTTGTGCCCCACAAGCTGCGGAAAAGAGTACTAGAGGAACTGCACACTGGCCATCCAGGAATTGTCCGAATGAAAGCCATTGCTCGCAGTTATGTGTGGTGGCCGGGTGTTGATGCTGACATTGAACTGCAAATGAAAACGTGTCAGTCATGTCAGCAAATACAGAAAAAGACCCAAGCATCCCTCCACCCATGGGAGTGGCCAAGCAAACCATGGGAGCGCATACATGTAGATTTTGCTGGGCCATGTGAGGGTCACATGTACATAGTCGTGGTTGACGCACATTCGAAGTGGCCTGAGGTGCAGTTGATGACATCAACAACAGCAGAAAAAACTATTGAAGTTTTGCGGAACCTCTTCAGCCATTATGGACTGCCTGAAGTCCTTGTGAGTGATAATGGACCACAATGTGTCTCTCAGGAGTTTGTAACTTTCCTGAAGGCCAAACATGTGAAACATATCCGTTCTGCCTCATATCATCCGGCAACCAATGGGCAGGCTGAAAGGTTTGTTCAGTCGCTAAAACAAGCATTGAAGGCTTTTAAGGGCTCCTCTACTCTTCAGAGAAGGCTGGAAACGTTCTTGTTGACATACCGCAATACACCACATCCAACGACAAGAGAGTCCCCTTCCCTGTTGTTTATGGGTCGCCAGCTGCGCCAACACGTCTAGATGCCTTGAAACCCAATGTAACTGCTGCCGTGCGACTCTCACAAACTCCCAGGTTCTCCGCCGAGCTGGTCGTTCAAAGCCAAGACAGTTTGGAGTTGGTGATGCTGTGCTGGCTCGAGATTACAGAGGGAGAGAAAGATGGACATCAGGGGTAGTGACGGCTCAAAGTGGTCCAGTATCTTATACTGTGGATGTAGGAGCTTCTGAGGAATGGAGGCGCCACGCTGATCAACTCTTGTCTATTCCGAATCAAACAGCTGAAACTCAGGTGATACAACCACCTGAGGCCAGTGATGTGTCTGTTTCTGTTTCTGTTTCTGAGAAAACATTGTTTTCTTTGTTTCTTGATTAAGAGGAGAGGAAATGTTATGTATGTAATACCCCTATTGTGCCTGCAGGTGGCACTGTCACTTGTAATTCTAAATTGTTGTGTTCTTTAAAATAAATTCAGAAGAAGTAATGTATTCCAAAATGTTGGCTGGGTTATTGAACGTGGTTTAACCCCAAGTGTTTCATACATGTTATGATAGTAAGAGACATAACACTTTTCATGGTATTATTATGGTAATATACTGTAAAAAAGGAGAGCTGTAAATAAACAGTAGAGGGCTGTAAATTAACAGTACATTGCTGGCAACCACAGCTGCCAGTAGATTACCGTTATTTTACAGCACAATTTTTTACAGTGAAGTGTAGTTGAATATTTAGTGTCCCCAACTAAGCAAACCAGAAGCCAAAGGCAACAGAGGTGACGGTGGGAAGGAGAGAGTCAGTCGCTAGAGCATCTCTTGAGATCAGAGGAGTGAGGTTTACTCGCACAACAACTACTAGCTGGCCTCCGTTACACTCATCCCTCTAAACCTCACTCCCATCCAGGTCACGCAACCAATGCAACCCCTCCTGTCCGACCCTGCCCGCTCTAAGCAGGCCTCAAACCCTAATCTGCCGGCATGAGAGTCGGACGCTCTAACAAGGAGGCTAAAGGCTGCAACCTCTAGCATCAGTTGCTAGTAGTTTGAAGTTTACTCGCACAAAGACTACTAGTTGGCCTCTGTTACAGTCTCTCTGTCTGGTGTGGTCTGCATAGTCTAAAGATCTAATCGGTACTGAGCAATGTAGCATTTTGATTGGCTTAGTGGGAGTAACCTAAGTATTGATTTTTTTATATTTAAATTAAATTCTTATATTTTCACCTATCATTTCCTTCTGATTTTATAGATAAGTTATGGGTAGGGTCAGGACTACATTTTCGAACTGGAATGTTTTTCCAGGATCATCAAAATATTTTAGGATCCAGGAACATGGATGAATGAATGTACGCTCGTAGTCTACTTCAAATCGTAAAAGCATATTTAAAAAAAAAACTCTCACGCAGCATTGTGTGAAGAAAAGACTTTAATTGAATTTAATTGACCAATAATCTTGATAATCCTCTTTCAAAAAAAAGTGGTGTGTCACACTAAAGAACAAGTGCTATTTTATTAGTGAATAAACTGAAATTTTGGCTCTGCTCCTCACATAAAGTATCATATGACTTCAGAATATTTGGAATATAATGTATTGTCATATGGACTACTGTTATGATACTTTTATTGGTGGTGTTTTTGGGTTAAACCATGGAACTGATACGCAGAAGGTTGCTGGTTCGATCCCAGTGGTCACCACCAGTGTGTCCTTGAGCAAGGCACTTTACTCCATGTTGCTCCAGGGGGATTGTCCCTGTAATAAGGGCACTGTAAGTCGCTTTGGATAAAAGCATCTACCAAATGCATAAATGTAAATGTTTTTTTAGCTTGACAGCCATTGGTCTCTACAAAATGGTCACTCATTTTATGGCAAAAACCTTGAAATAACATAAGCAACTAATGATAGTGCTTATTTTTTAGGTGAACTGCCTCTGTACGAGTAAAGACTCATGATCTCTAACATCTAAAAAGAGCTGTTCCCAGGTCAGTTTTCATGAAGTGGTGTAAAAGTGCCACAGTTGCAGATTAATGCTTTGCCTCTGACAAAGTAGCAGTGTTTCGGAGGTGGATTCATAGCATGACAGCGTGTGTTTGAACACCTGCAGGAAGTCTCATACTGGCAGCAAAGGCTGAGGAAGTCAGCTTTTCCATGGCTGACTTGGTCAACAAACACAGCCTCACCCAGAACACCCAGTTGAGAGCGTCACACACAGAGCTGTTAGTGTGCTTATTTCCCAGGGTGGGACTGGACTGGACCAGAGCGTTATCTCCAAATATCTCCTAAAAAGTTTTTGACTGTGATTTGAGAGAGACACCAAGAGTGCTGGATGTCACTGTATATGCTTTAGTTGAGTAAAAATGGATTAACATTAGTAAATATCAACAGATCAGTCAAGCAATCATTGATACACATTGCAATTTCATCTGGCTTTTTTGTTTTTTTACAGATTTTAATTTATGCTGTAAATTATGAACAGCTCAAAACCCTCTATATACAAAATACAAATAAATGTTACAAAAGGGGGTTTATTTCTAAATGAGTTGTCTCTTTTTTTGTGATGAGGACACTTAGAAATATAAATTATTTAAATATTGCATTATAATGGAAGACGATCAACCTGCATTAATAACATGTTCACAATAACATGCATGTTTATATTTAAGAACTCCATTAAATAAGTTTAAAGGGTTAGTTCACCCAAAAATTAGCCCATGAAAATTAGCCCATGATTTACTCACCCTCAAGTCATCCTAGGTGTATATGACATTCTTCTTTCAGACGAGTTATATTAAAAAGTCCTGGCTAATCCAAGCATTATAATGGCATTGACTTGATGAAGTCCATAAAAGTGCATCTATCCATCATAAAAGTCATATTTAAAACTTTATAGACTAAAATAGCTAACTTCCAGTGGTCACACTGCATGAAAAGTGAGATTTTCGACCCCGTAAACGCCTGTATACTCCTGGAAATCTCCCTAATTTTCGGCAGTTTTCGACAATTTACAGGCAGCGAACGTCGCGTTCGTCTGTGCCACAAATTGTCGTAAACGAACCATGACGTAGGTGGAGAGCCCCCCGCTGAGACCGCGCGGAGGTGCGACGCCTCTAATTTGCATATGAATAGCAGCGAAACCAGAGAGTCAACGGCCAGACTTGAATTTACTCACTCACTATTGGCTGAAGCCACTACATTTAAAAAAGAAAAATCCCTCGTGATTGGTTGGCAGATCACTGCAAACCAATCATTATTGGTCCCCATGGCTCATTATAAATGTAAACCCCAATAATATTAATAAATATATAATTTATGTTGTAATAATTTGTTTTATATTAATGTTATTGTGCTATGAAGTATTCATACCATCAAGGAATATATGGGAAAATTATACGGACCGTGCCGTTTATTCAAAGAAAGAGCATTTATAAGCATACAGCTGTTCATTCAAAGAAAGGGCTTCATTTATAAAACACAGCTGTTTATTCAAAGAAAGAGCTTTATTGTTAAACACACAACTATGTACAGTGCAGCAGTAATGTAATGTAAAGTTCGGCGTGCTCCAGGCTGCGAGAGCGGTGGCCGCACAATCCTTCCAGACACCCCGTCAACAATGCATCTTCCTCGTCAAACATGAGTTCAATGGTCGCGGACTTCCACATGTCCACATGTCCACCTCATCCAGCACACTCTCGCTTCCAGCAACTGTAATACAATCCATAAAGACAATAAGCAACCTGAAAAATACTCACATTGACAAAAACCGGATCTAATATAATAAATCTTACCCTTTTTCTTCTTGATCGACTCTAAACTTCGAGCTAAACTTCGCAGTTTCCGCCTGCTATGTAAGTTCAGTGTTTGTATCTGAAGCTGCGGCGTGTCGATTCATAATACGTCTTACAGGCAGCTGGAAAACAATTACATGAGACTGGTATTAATAAAAACAGTCACGGTAAAATTAAACTAGGAATGAGAAACACATTAGAAGTTACTTACACACAATTTCGTCGTGATCAGCGGTTAAATCTGGACTCTTGGAAATCGCTCCAAGCAGATAAGAGCTCACGGCTTCGTTATGAGGCGAGGATAGTCTGTGTAAACAAAATGTGCAGTTTTAAGCTCGGATCTATTAACGCACCCATTTCCTTATACAGCTGAATAAAAGCATATTCTTTAAATCGTAACGTTACATTACCCATGCTCTGAGGCAAACTGCAGGCGCTATGAACCAGAGTTGTGAAGACGAAGACAGCCTCCTGAAAATGAGTCGAAAAAGTTGGTCGCGTCCAGGAGTTGAAGACGGCGTCAGGGTTGCCAGGTTTTCACAACAAAACCCGCCCAATTGCTGCTCAAAACTAGCCCAATCTTGTTTCAGGGGGGCATCTCCAGTAAAAATCGCATTTGGGGGGTTAAATATGTGTTTTTTTGGCATGGTTGCCTACTAAAATTCGCATTCCCGGGGCTAAATATCATATAATTGGGGTCGCTTCAACCCGCGGACATGAAAAACAGCCCGCGGCAACTGTGTTGAAGTAGCCCAATTCCGCGGGAAAACCGCGGACTTGGCAACACTGGACGGCGTCCTGTCATTGTTGATCACGAAAAAGGAAAGCACAAAGCAGCAAAAAAAAAAAACGGTTTAAAGCTCGTCTTCTACGCGCCCGGGGCCAAATCTCTTTATACGAAACGCGTGACTTATGACTGTTTCAACACGCACTGTTTGTCCGCGTCAACGCAGCAATTTTTTACGTGTTTCTTTTGTATGTGTAGACACGCACATTTTGGTCGTGTAACAGGCATACACACACAGTCGACGCACAGTTTTAACATGTTAAGAAGACACATTTGAACGTGTTTCTTAACGCGCACATTCTGTACATGTCGAAGTGTAATTTTTTTTTTTTAAAGCAGACTTACCTTTAGATGTAGCCTAGGCTACATACATATTAATATAAGATATTAATTAATTGCTTAACTGACTACTGTGCTAGAGTAAAGTAGCCTAATGTTACAATGTATATTAAGTAAATGCTTAATTATACAATTATTATAATTTAGCTATATATAATTTCTAAAAGTATATATAGGCTAATTTACACAGCACATATTTATAACTGAAAACACACACACACACACACACAACTTTATTCACTTTCACATAATAATGTTTTTGTAATTTGGTGTTTAGTTTGTTTATACTGTTCTGTCTCTGTTTTGTTTCCAGGAACATCTGATGAGTGCTATAATAAAATGACTTCATTATATTTAAAATATGTTTTGATATACATTTTATTTATATTATTAATATTTTATTTACCCATAACGTGTCTTTAGGAAGCCATAAGTTATAGAGACAAGAATAACTTTTGCCATTTAAATGCCACATTAATTTACTGAGGACCCATACAGCCAATGATCATGTGTGAAAACACTTATACATAAATTGATCACTTAGAAATCAAAACTAAGGTTTGAGAAAGAAAGAATATGCATACAACAAAATATATTGTTTCATAGCAGCTTCAGTAACAAGTTCAAAACAAATTCTGCTGTAAACCGGCTCTAACAAGCCAATATAGTGTCAATATTCAGCTCAAGTGACTTCAGTGTTGATTCAGTTCAGCTGATTTCAGTTCAACTGATTTCAGTTCAACTGTAAATTCCTCAGTTGTGCATATTTGTGTGTAGTTAGATATATGCAAAAACAACATTTTTGGAAGAGTTAAAATAGTTTTGCACAAAGTGTTGCTTTTGCAAGCGATGTCTGATGTTTTGCATGTTGTGTGTTTTGTGTGTAGAGTTACAAGAAATGGAGCCATATTTTCAGAAATTGTGTGTAAGCAATGACATACAGAGTAATTAATCTACACTGTGAGCCCGGACAAGTTGAATCTACTTAAAAAATTGGAGCAAACTGGTTGCCCTAAAAATTTAGTAATGTGAACTAAAACGAGTACATTTAACTTAAATTTAAGTTAACATTTTAACTTAAACTTTAAACTTGTTTTAGTTAAAAAAATTCAGAACCTAGATAAAACTCCCCCTGCTGCTACTCTGATTTGCATTTGTGTAGCTCACAGCATGTTCATTTACATGATAAAGCCTCCCCTAGAATTAAGGGGAGGGGGGGTCATGGGGGGACAACTGCCAAGCAAGGCCCACGTC